>CAWYQG010000219.1:37500-765083 GCA_963966155.1 Clivina fossor
ATGTTATTTCTGATTATTTAATAAAATTTATTATTACATTTATTTAAATAAATTAACTTTAATATACTAATTAATCATTAATTACTCGTATATAATCATTATTATGAAAATATTACACAAAGGTGTATTGTATAACTTGAAAATGATACGATACGTCAAATTGACGTATTCGGTAGTTCTAGGAATACGCAAAAGCCGGTATTTCTAGTGTTAAGATACTTATCATGTATCACAAACTAAAACTATTTTAATGAGATAAATTTTTCATAAAATATACTAATAGTATTAATATTTCATTTATCTAACTAAACAAAACTAATGAAAGTCCATTCTAATTCTTGGAATAGGAAGAAAAAGTTCTTCAATCTTCTATCAAAGGACCTATAGAAATTAAAGAAGCTAAAGTCACTCATACACCACAAAAGAAATGCAACGAACTTGACTCATCTACATCGTATAACAAAACGAAACTTCATTCATCGAATTTACTCAATACGGATGCGTTTGAATTAGTGAAGGAAACGGATACGCCGCGTAATAATCTATCATCGCAGCCGGTAATCGCGTTCGAAAGTACGCCGGTAATACGTGAAGCAAAAACAATTCGTACCGATACACAACAACCATTAGTATTAGTATCGGAGGCATCTGAATCATCATCATCGATGATCAAACCCGATGATGATGATGATAATGATAAAGTTATGAATAATTCGACACCGAAACCTCCTCCATATCATATCGCAGCTGCATACTCTTTACAAGCACAATTCTTTCATTCGCTAGATAATAATAATATAAGGAATTCGTCAACATCGTCCACATCGACTTCGAATACTTGCAACGATTCGTGTATTCATTTAAATGAAACACATTCGCTCGGATCCGTATCAATGATGAATCAGGAGAGCAATATTATGTCCACGTCGTCTGTATCGGCTGCTGATGTAGATGTAGATGATCTAAATCAGCATGTCTATAAACCGCAAACTTTTATTCAGGATAAACCGTTACCGGGTCAGAATATTATAGCGCCTACACCACAACGACCATCGACCGCGGACAAAGTGTCATCGACGAAAATTCCCTATCTAACAAGTTCGCCTACGATGAGACGAGCTTCCGGTTTACGTTTACGCTCCAATTCTCGGTCACGTTCACCACCTCAGATGCAGCAATTAGTGTCGCAAGTGTCGCCGCGATGTGACAGACGCAGCGATATTCTCGCAAATTTGTCAAATTCCAATCATCATCATCAACTGGAACATCACGCTGATGCAAATGTGAATAAGAAAATGCAACGCACCAAATTACCCGCACCTCAAATCATCTATTCGAATAGTAGTTGTAATGCATCGAATAGTAGTAGTAGTATCTCGAACGTGACCGATAATAATACGTCGGCAACGAAATGGGTTTTCGGTCAGCACAAGAATGCTACTGTCGTACAAATAACACTCTACAAAAATCCAGAGCTGGGATTGGGATTTTCGATAAGTGAAAATGATGGTAGGGTAAGTGTCAGTAGCCTAACAAAAAATGATAGAGGATAGGATGGCGATAGGATCGATAAAAAGGCATTCTTCAATGCTGTTCCTTTGGTAATATATTATTGGATGGGCTTTTGAGGAACTTATTAATAACATAAAATCTTAAGCCCGTATTCTCACCTCACTTTTTCGTAAAAAATTGTGCTTTTATCTATCATTAAGGCCATTTCAAGGCAAACAAACGGCTATATTCAGACAGGTGGTGGGAATCCAAAAATGAATAATTTTATATTCGATTTATTCGTTTAATACTACATATTTATGGTAACTAATTATTAGAAAAATTAGCCAATTTATGTACAATTAATAATTTAATAACAATTTTTATATTCAGACAGAATTAGCATATAAAAAAAATTAATCAAATATTTAATTGTCAATATTTTCTTTGTTTATTATTATTTTGATTGCCAAAAAATATATATGTTGTTAATTGTTATTATAGTACTTATGTATTAATTTCAGAATTTATTTATGTGCAGTTTATTTGTAAAAAAATAATTTTTATCATTTTTCTTGAAAAATGCGATTTTCTCTTATCTCACACATGTTTTTTATTTGAAAAAAATATGATTAATTTTTATTATAATTAACAACACATATATTTTTTGGAAATCAAAATAATAATAAACAAAGAAAATATTGACAATTAAATATTTGATTAATTTTTTTTTATATGCTACTTCTGTCTGAATATAAAAATTGTTATTAAATTATTAATTGTACATAAATTAGCTAATTTTTCTAATAATTAGTTACCATAAATATGTAGTATTAAACGAATAAATCGAATGTAAAATTATCCTTTTTGGTATTCCCACCACCTGTTTGAATATAGCCTTTTGTTTGCCTTAAACTGGCCTTAACTTCAAAATAAATTTTTGCTTCTGTTTTTCATCAATTGTAAATTAATAGTTTTTCTATTTATGATCATTTTTATTATATTTGCTATTATAAAATTTATATAAACTATTATAAATTGCTTTAAATAATTTTAAGTAAACGCCAAAAGTACTTCTGGCAAAAATCACTTTTATAAATGAGGTGAGAATACGGGCCTTAATTATTTAAAAAATATATATTGGACGTTTCGACTTTTAAATTTTGATACAAGTCATCATCAGCAATTAAATCAAGTTTGGAGGATTTTAATACATCTATAAAATTATCAGTTTGCTATGTTAAACATTGTTAGAAATAAATAGAATCCAAATTTTAAAACATTTTTTGAAATTCAAAAACATTATTAATAAAAAATACATTAAAAATTTGTACATATTATTTTAAAACATAAAACATGTGTAAATGATTTGTCAATATAAAACTACGTAGACAGACTACTCTATCGTATACAAATTTAAAATTCGAAACGTCCAATATATATATTTTTTAAATAATTAAGATTTTATCTTATTAATAAGTTCCTCAAAAGCCCATCCAATTTTATTTTTTTTTCAAATATATTGAGAACGTTAACAATTGATATCTTAAAATTCTTAACTTAATAAAAATAATAGGGCTTTGAACCGTTATAATTTTCGTTCTGCTTCAATTAAAATTTTTTTTTTAAAATTCGGTTTGGTTTCAAGAACAACGGTTCTTTTCTCCGGTTTTCGGTTCAAGTTCCGAGTGATTAATTTTTAATTTTTTATATGTTTTTATTTGTATTCAAAACTTTTTTCTATCATAATTTAGAACATTTTATATTAATAAATTAATACAATAATATAATATGAATTATTAATTAGTTGAAGGTATAATAATTTGAAGTATATAATATATATGATAATATTATAATTTATTATTCGAAACTTATATATTTAATTATATATAATAATAAGATAATATATGTTAACGTAACAAATTCTTTTATACAGAATTTTTGTTTCTTTATAATTAGAAGAAACAAAATAATATTTCAACATATATATTGAACTGAAATAAACCGATATTTTTTTTTAGATTCAGTTTCAGTTTTCGTTCCAGCAAAAATAACGGTTTTGTTTGGTTTTCGGTTTAGTTCCGGTTCGAAGCCCTGAAAAATAATACCGGTTTTTTTTTTTTTAAACGAAACCATTCATTTCTAAATTCGCGAAAAGAAAATATTTTATAATCTACAAATAAATTTTGATTTTCTGAAAATAAATCACGATAATGATATTAATAATTAATTTATTTTATTTTAATTATACTAAACCGACATTTTTATTACATTACAAAGCAATGTCGAGCTGGAATATGTTCGGCTCGAAAAAATTCGAAATTAGAAAAGTATGATCGAGAGTGAAATATATATATATATTATATTATTATATTATTTTATTAATACAAAGTGATTAAATATATTATTGAGACAACTGACAAGAGGAGAAACAAGACAATAAAAAAAATTAGATACGTGTATAATAGAGTTTCATTAAAAATGATATTTTTATTAGGTACACTGTAAAAAATATATCTGAAATTTGTATGATTTTACATAAGTTTTTAACAGTAAAAACAATAACATTTTATAATTTTACTGTGATATTTAACGTAATAATAATTTTTTTTTATGAAAAATAACTGTTCTAAAACATTTAAAATTACATAAATGTTTTAACAGTGTATATAAATAAGAAAATGTTTGTTTATAAAACATCTTTATTAATAAATTTGTACATTTATACAATAATGGTGTTGCAGCCAGGAGTAAGGAATTAAGCCAACAAAAACTTAATTATTATTTTATATGCAAGCTTTCGAAAATATTTTCTTTTCTTCTTCGGGCCTTAATAATGGAAGAGTTTATAAACTCTTCCATTATTTATTATTATTATTATTATATATATATATATATATATATAAGTTATATTTTATTATTTCTGTATTTGAAACAGTGAAATAATGATTACAGGGCATATTTGTGGAGAGTATACAACAGGGCAATTCGCTAAAAGTTGGCGATAAAATTTTGGAAGTGGAAGGCATCGATTTTACAAAGTTATCAAAAGAAGACGCTATTAAAGTATTAAATAATACTGGCCAGTCGGTCAGTATGATGGTATCTCATATATATTAACTATTTTGCCATATCTCTCTCTCGTATGGTTTTTCATATGTATTATTGTTATCTTTTTTATTTCAATTTTTTATTATCTATTTCTATTTAGATCAACGACTAACTCTACTTAATTACGAATTATTACAAGACTGGCATCAAACATTTATCAGAATTTTATTATATGTATTATGTAAATACTTTTTATCGAATGTAATGTAATAATTTATATTGTATTTTATATTAAATAAATTATAATTTTAAAATTAAATGAATGATTTTTTCAACACAAATGGATTCGGTAGGGAATTTGTCCGCTCCTAATAAACTAGATACGTATTACAACATATCCAAAAAATTAACCCTCTAGGACACCTCCATGTTAATTAAGCCAACCCTCAAAACTGAGATTAAAAAATCAGGTAAAATTTTTACAATCTTCCTTAAAATCATGCTAAATTCTTATAATTTCACTTAAAATCATATAATATATATACCTGTATATATATCTCAGCATAATCTATGACTATCTACTTACGTTTGTGAATAAAAACAATGGTTCATCTCGAGATATTACTTAATTGTTGGTTTAGTGCAAAACAATCTGATTGTGTACGTATAACACGTGTTTGTCAGCTTGAAATTTCTTTGTAAAAAACATAGGTTATGTTGTTGTTGACATTATTGCATCGTTACTTAGTCGTTTGAACAATAGATGGTTCTGTTAAAATTCCCTCCAAAATGAGTTGATAATCAAAAATTCGGTTTTATCAACCTTTGTAGTTTGTAGTAATTAAAAATTAATTATGGGTCCAACGTCGTATTATTTGGTATTGTGAAAAAATAAAATAATTTTTAGATTCTGACATTAACTTATTAACTATTTTTATTTATATATATAAAAATTCAATTTTATTTATTGACGTACAATTGTTATACATTGAATAGTATTTTCAATCTTAATTTCAAAACTGTATTGTATGTATTGTATTGGATTGGTTTTTCATTGTGGACAAAATTTCTAAATATTGTTTGATTAATATCACACAGAATTCTCTACCATTGTAAGTATCTAATAATTTTGTACATTGTAATAACTAAATATAATTGACTGTATTATAACATAAATATGAATTTTACAATAAACAGGTCAGCCTGATGAAGGAGGCAAGTAACCTCCGAAAGCTTGCAACGTATACAATGAATTGAGTTGTTAATATCATATTCTGTATTGACTTCTAATCCCAATAACATCCTTATCAACATTTATATAAAGTCAACATTAAATATTATATATATATATATTTAATTTATATGTAATTTATCAATTTTTTAATAAAGTCCTTAAACAAAAACAAAGGCCCCTACTCTCACCTCACTTTTTCGTGAAAAAGTGCTTTTATCATTAATTTTAAAATAACTTTTTTCTTTTGTTTGTCATCAAATATAAATAATTTTTCTATATTTGATCATTTTTATTATATTTGGTATTATAAAATTTAAATAAACTATTTTAAAATGCTTATTAAATGATTTTAAGTGAACGTCAAAAGCACTTTTTTGAAAAAGCACTTTTTCATATGAGGTGAGAATACGGGCCTATGTATTTTTGATTTTTCTCTAATTCCTTAAATATTAAAAAATAACAAGCACATTAAATTTAATTTATTTTATTTTTGATACTAAATGTTAAATTTGTTATTAAATAAATCATTTATAGGCAATCAGGTTAGTGTTGATGCATTTCGGGGTTGCATAAGCTAAGGGTTTTTTAACGAATTTGTATTAGGAAAGCGAAAAATGCAAGATTTGTATCAAGAAAACACGAAATGAAACATTTTAAGAATACACACCTTGACTTCTTGATCCAAATTTTGCATTTTTCGCTTTCCTGATACAAATTTTGTTAGTGCCATCGCCAGCAAAACGTACAGAGTGTCTTCGGACGTTTCCTAGAACGCGTCGAACGACGTGTACCTCTACCACCCGCAAATTCGCCGACGGCCGGTGATAACAGTGGCGTTGTGTTTACCACAGCATCATCGTTATCATCGTCGTCGGCGTCGTCAGGAGGACTAGTAGCCCGTCCCCGTTTCCTATCGCTACTAGTCGGACTCGGGCTAACAGCTGAACTTTTCTGTTCGGGAGTAATATGCGTAATTTGCTTTTTCTTTTTATTATAATATTGATGCTTCGGTCGTAACATAGTTAATATATCATCGCCTTCCATTTCATGATCATCATCCTCTTTTTCATTCGACCCAGTAGTATTTGTTCCATGTAATTCAATAAGAAATGAATTATTTAATTCCCGATCACTTTTAGTATTTGTTTCACTGGTCGATTTTTTCAAGCCATCCTCATTACTACTGCATGATGATTCCATCTGAAAATTATTCGATGAATATCGTTTGTCAGCATCTTGAGATAATTGATCATATGATGGCGAATTATTGCTATTAAAATGTAGATCAGGAAATAAATCACTTGTACTAGGCTCGTCAACACCTAAATCTTCACATTCTTCTGACAAAGATTTTTGTAAATGTAGTTTCCCCTTTAAATCTTGGTCCAGTTGTAAAAGTTCTTTCACTGTTCGCTGAATAAATGGATTTTTTATCTGTTTTGTAAAAGCTGTTATGAAACCAGTATCTTCTAATTCTCCAGGCACCTGTAAACAACGCCATAAACATATATAAATAGACAGATAGATAGATAGACAGTAAAAATATGCTATTATTTTTATACATTTTACCTTTTCATGGACATTTTCTTTATTGGGTTCTGCTATTATAACATCACGACTTACATTAGAATCACTTTGTCCCAACATTGGTCCATTTGAGTTCGACTGTGTCTTTTTTTCACCAGCATACACTAAAAAAAATTATTTTTTTTTCCTCAATTAAACTTTTACAGATAGATCACTTAATTGTAATAAAATATGTCATTATTTTACATTGTCTAAGTTTTAACAATATCAAGTAGGTTTGCAAAATTTAAAAATAATGAAATTGTAACATCACTAATTTAAAAATTATTTGTGAACATAGTATAATTAATATCAAATAAAAATACTAAAAACTAAAATATGAAATTTATATTGTAAAATTGGCAAATTTGTTTTAAAATATGTGTAAATAGTCATTGTAAAAATGTCTTTCTATATAATTTCAAGGCTTAACAAAAAAACAAAAACAGTATTAAGTAGTAAACTTCTAGAATCCTATACCTTTTGTAAAATGATCAACAGATGTAGTGCACTCCATCACAATCACCTTTCGAACAACAGTATTTTGAATTTTTTCCCCTAGTGATGGAAGACCAGGAATGCTTAGTTTCTTTATTGAACATGAATCTTCAATAATATTTAGATTTTTTTCACTGAGGGGTAAACGTGATGATGATGGTTTTGTAGTATAATCGGTAATAGTCGGTGGTACAACAACATCATTTGCAGATCCAACATTAACATTTAATAACAAATCATTCGTTGGTGGAATGGTTTGATTGTCTGTTGCTGCTGTGGTGATGGTATTTGTTGTGATTTTGAGTGATAATGTTTGTTGTGTCAAAGTGCTCGTATCAGTTCCAGATATAGGTTTGATATTCGATTGTCCACCACCAACTCCAACAGGCTTTCGTGCCTGATTGACAAAGCTCTCAAATACTAGTATAGTTGTTCCAGAAGGCGCTACGCCTTTTACGTAGCGCGCTGAATTGGCCATAACGACATTACGTGACTGATTCGTATTTGAATCGGAAAATTGTCTGCCAGATGTTGGTAATTGTTGTTCAATAATTTCCGTCTCACTGTTACTTGTTTCTGTTTGTTGGGTACGAATGCTGGAAAAATCGGACGATCTTTGGCTGACTGATGTTCATCAACACTAGGGGCACCTTGTGATGGCGAATCTTGTACAGAAAAATTCGACGAAAAAGATGCATTCTGAGTTAACGGAGGTGAATTATTTTGCAATTTGTCTGAAATAGATTTCGTGTCCACATCATCAGACGAAATAGTATCGGAACACATAGGCATCACTTTCATAGAAGAATGATCTAATTGTGTTACAACCGATTCAACAGTTTCTGTTTGTTGGGTACGAATGCTGGAAAAATCGGAAGATCCTTGCGCTGACTGATGTTCATCAACGCCAGGGGCACCTTGTGATGGCGAATCTTGTACAGAAATTTGCACAACGCCACACGAACTATCTTCACTGCCAATTGTTCTAAGATCTTCTGTGCCCGGACTTAAATCTGATGTCATCGAATTGTCAGTAGTGACTACTTCGAAAAGATTTTGTGTTTGTGTTACTGTTTGTGTTACTGTTGTTGTTAGTGTGCCGTCAGTAAAGACGCCCACAATAGGAACAGACTGAGATAAAGGTGGTTCAATAATTGGTTGTGAAAGAATGTTTGTTAACATTATCATTTGCTGTGATATAAGATTTTCTACTGTAGGAGTAGTAATAGTAGTAGAAGCAGCATTAGCAGCAGCAACAGTAAAATTTTGACTAGACGATGCAGTCTTCTGTGTGTCCGCGAGCGTAACGGTTGTTGTATTTATTGCAAGTGTGTCTGATACTGATATGGATGTTGGTGGTGGCGTTGATGTTGAGATTGAAGTTAAAGTGGATGTGGATGTGGAGTTAGAAGCTGATGAAGAAGCATTCATAGATGTCGTTAATGTAGATGATATCGGTAAAGTTTGAGTTTCATTCGCACAATTCAGCGATACAGAAACAGCTGATGACGTATTATCCGTATCCGTATCCGATGTTTGCGATACTTTTGTTGTATCTTGTGAACGAGGTTGACCAATTCTTTGTATGTGGGCTGTAACCGGTGTACTTGTAATTGAACTACTTACTAAACTAGTTGCATTCGAGCTGCTACTAGCCTGAATTTTCACTGTTCGTTGTTGATTACTTAATGATTTTTTGTTCAAGGAATTTTTATTCTTCTTGTATACATTCTGTCTTGTATCATATTTGTGTAATTTAGCATACGGATCCATAGTTGTTTTATGAAAATTATTACAATTATTATGCATTGGTTTATTTTCAGAACTTTCTCGATTCGATTCTAGATCGGAATTTATATCCATCTTTATATTATCTTTATTATTTAGAAAGTTATCGACATCCTGTCTATTAACTAACACTCTAGGATAATAAGAATTTGCAATTTTACTTTTACGAGTAGTTTTACGGCGCCGACGTCCACGTAATGCTGACGAACTATAATTGGAATCGTTACTTTGTACGTATGTAAGATGGTAATCGGAAACGGAGCCGGTGGTATTGTTATCTTCATCTGCACACTGTTCATAGCCTTTTTCAATGCCACCATACTCTTGACGTCCCTCATTAATTGGCCAATCGTTAAACTGATTATAATCAATATCTAAATATTTCAATTCTTTTACAATATTTCGAGTGCCTGTTGTTGCATTTGAATATATATCACATGTACTTTTCAGTTCATTCCAATCAAGATCCCATGATAATAATTGATATCGGGGACTCGATAAAACAACAGCCAAATCATCACACAACTGTTCCGATAATCCTAGCGCTTTTGCATCTAATACTTGGTTGGTAGCCGACAAAACATCGTAATTCTTTGAACCAGTTACAGCATCACCTTTAATTGAAATCAGTGCGTCCAGCATTCGGTCTTTCGTCGGACTTGTTGTTGTTGTTGTTGGTGTACAAGATGATGAATCAAAATCACTGGAAGACATTCTCGAAGAATACTGTCCAGTACCTAGCAAAGCTAAATTATTATCCTTTAGATTTAAATTCGAAGAATTTGCTGAAAAATTACCGCTATCACTGTCATTCAGGTGGTTCGATGTTTTCATAGTATCATTAAATGCTAAATCGCTCTTGTTCGAATTGTTGATATTTTCGTTCAGATTTGTACTTGAAATTTTACCACATGCGATTGCTAGGTTTTCAATGCGCTCCATACAAGATCGTGTTGGATTTAAACTAAAAGAAGTTAGCACACACTCGCGACTAACACCCAAATGTTCTTGAAGTAAATCCGCAAGTGATAAAAACTGTTCTGATAAACGTTTTGATGTTTCTTCTACTTTTTCATGTTCAGAATGTGCCTTTTGTTTTTCCATTTTATTCATGTCCGTTGTAAGTGCACGAATATAAAGTTCAATTGTAAACGACTTGATTTTATCTCCAAACTAAAAACAAAATAAAAATATTTATTTATATAGAGTTCATTAAAATGACTTTAAATTATTTAATTTTTTTTTTATCTAAAAGACATTTAAAATCTACACCAATATTCCTCAATAAATGGTTGCTGTTTTCATTTTACAAATTATAGAAACAAACTATTTAATAAAACATTATACAGAAAAAAAAAGTGTATACGAATACGTCATACGTAGAATACGAAATACATCAAATGGTTTCCGCCAAATTAACAATTTTTAATTATTTATTCTGAGCTTTTAAGAGATAAAATTGATTCTTTACATAGTAGATTCTAAATTGCTAATAAAAAAAATTAGTGGACAACCCGTTTATTGTTAAATTCGATAGTTCATAAAATTGGTAACCATTTATACAGTCTTTCAATTCCTTTATAGCATACATAGCAAATTAACCCTGTTACATTCTTATTTTTTTTTTTTTGCTGACTTAAGGGCGCGGCATCAAAGGCCATTTGCCCTGCGAGGCTAAAAGATTAAGAATCTTTAGTAATAATGATAATAATTATTATTTATTATTATTATTATTATTATTAATTCTAAACCAAATACAGAATGTCCCAAAACATGTCTAAATAACTTTTTTTTACTTTTAATACTTACTGTTATTATTATTATTATTATTTATAAATTAACAAATATAAATGGATTCTTAAAGAAAAAAAAATCTATTTGTTTTTAAATTTAAAAAGTCAGTAAACAAATAAAATATTAAGATTTCAAATAATTTTGTAACTTTTCGGATATCTATACAGTTAAAAAAAGCTTACCAGTTTCTTTTGCATTAGCAAAACCACAAACTAAAATGGGATTCGAAAGAAAGGCTAGAGAAAAGTGAGATTTGGAAAGAATCCACATAGAAAAAATGTTGAGAAACACTAATCTAAACAACGAAAATATTTTCGCATTAACAATAATTATAAATATCTCAGAAAACACAACATTTTCAGCAACTATAAATAACAATTAAACTTTTTTTCAATTAATCTATATTAAAACATATAAGAAAAAAAAAGTAATTACCTGTTTATTTAAAACTTGACAACAAATGTATATATGTGATGCTGAATCTGCAGTTTGTATAATCCGACGAATAATTGTGGGTATGGCTTCAATTCCGTCCAGTTTATCATTCAAAACAAGCCACGCATTAAGTAATTCTGTAAGTACAGAATCAATTTCTTCGACAGGTTTAGTCATTGCAGCAGCCATAAAGAATTGTGCAGCTAATTCAGCAATACGTAATGAATGCTTCCAAACACGAGATTCTTCCACACCAGATTCTTCCACACGTTTATCTATAAAACGTTGAACTAATTGTAATCCTTCATTCAGCGTTAAATGCTTCAGCTAAAATAATATTAAAAAACTTTTCAATTTTAGATTATCAAAGCAAGCAAGCGAGCGAGCAGCAATTAAAAATAGAACGAAAAATATCCTTCTTTATATCTTATTATACTGATCAGAACATGCAGAAATTTGTAAAATATGTATATCAAACTTTATAGATAGATATTAAAATGTGTACACCTACCTCATTGATAATATCGTGAGTTCGCTTGTATTTATGTAATAGAGCTATATAGATGTCCAATATATATATATAGCTTTGATGTTGTGGCAACCAGAAAATCTTGACTTTCCGGTAGTCGAAGCCATCGTAAGCATGCATTTGCAAAACGCAAAGCTACATCTTCACAATGTGAATCACACAACATCTTCAGACGCATCGCAAAAAAGTAACCATTCTCTGAAGAAAAGTATGCTAATTCTACAATAGATAAAAGCAAACAAATTTATGCAGATAATGATGAAAAGATTAATAAATATTAGATAAATAATACCTTCTTCCTTAGAATATTTATCAGGATTATTGAGAATTTTACTTAATGTACTATTTCTCCAAGGATCCCTGATAATTTCAATAAGTTTTTTACATCGTCTCGAAATGAAAGTTTCACATTTCGAAAGATAATCATCGCATTCTACAACAACTGTGTAGAGACTATCTTTTAATTCTTCGGATTGTGAAGCCCAATCGCCATGAAGCACCAACTTTAATGTATGAAACTGCGCGAGCTAGCAACTTACCTACTGTTGCGTTTTACCATCATTTGCTAACCCATCATTGGAACGTATTCTTGGTGCTGTAAAGTTGATATGCCGACAAGAAAATCTGCAAAATCGACGATAATGCATTAATCGAACTGATCAAAACAAGCAGACATAATTAATATACGATACACGATCAATCATTTGAAAATGCTACAAATATTTTCCAAATTTAAAATTTAAACTATTTTAAAGATTACAACATTTTTTCTTTTATTTTTGATGAACTAATTAGATTTTTCTAAATAAACCTTGACAAAATTTGAATCCAGAACCTTTTCATTCACTTAATTAGTTTAGCCAAAAATAAATTCATTTGCGATTTAAGCGAAAAATAAATATAAAACGCCATTTGTAATTAAGAAAATATATATTTAAACATTATCAAAAGCAAAATTATATATATATATATATATATATATATATATATATATTTTATTTATAAGTAAATATATCCAATTGTAAAATAAATAAATAAACTATTGTTTCAAAGTTAAATTATATTGTTAAATAATATTGTTTTAAATTTAAGTTAAATTAATTACAAGTAATTTATAAGTTTACAGCTTATTATCGCCTCTCGCAAAGTTTGTATCCATTTTTTTGCTTATTACAAATTTATTTATAATATATTTATTTATGTGTGTATCAAAATTCATGCACCGACAACTTGCTTTACTATTTGTTTAAACATATTTTTAATAAATCAATCAGAAAGAATTTTACAAGTAATTTATAAGTTTATAGGCATATATTTTAATTTGATCCTTACCTAAACAGAATCCTGCTGCATTCCGAAAATATAATTATCTCGGCTCTCGTATGCCATGAAAATCTGAGATCCTAAATAATAATAATAATAATTATTATTGTCCTATTATTTAATACAATAAAAAATATAAAATAAAAATTAAAGTTTAATAATTTATAAAAATTAATTAATTAATTATAGAATCTCGCATACAAATTATTTAATTCTTCTTCAAATACATATTTAAGTAAATATACTCTAAATATTACGAACTATTAATGATTTTACCATAATTTTACTAAGATTTTTATAAATTTGTACACTAGGTTTTGTATTGGTTCCGAAGCAATGAATTTAATGGTGACACTTACTTTGATATGGTAATTAATTCCTGGAGCGGCATTTTCCACGAATTTGCCTACAAGAATATCTTCAACAGAACCAGTTTCCAAACCAGCTAATTCGATATAAGTATAATTCCGAATCGGGGTCCAAAATTGCATTTCGTCAAGGCCCTGAAAATAGATAATTTTATATTACTTTGTAATACCACGGATTTTTCTAGTTGTTACAGAAATAATATTACTTATTATGTTTAAACATAGATTATACCCGTGCCGTGACATATATATGCGGTTACGATTACAATCACAAGAAACGTCAATAGCGTCTTTAGTAACTAATATTGCTAATTCAAATCAATCAATCGATATTTATCGATTTATTGAGCTATCGTAAGGTGTAAATATTAATTTGCATAATGCAAATATCCACAAAATATCCACAAAATAAATCGAGAAATTATCTCTAGACAAAGATGATAAAAATAACCTATAATAATTTCTAGATATTTTACTCACATTTTCCAATCAAACAATCGATATTTATCGGATTTATCAAACTATCGTACATTAACAATTTTATTATTATTATTACTACTTTGACTGCAAGGAAAAAGTAGTATAGCGTTTGGTACGGTGTCTGTAACATTTTCAAAAAAAAAAAAAAATTGTATAGAAATCCTTCATATAGTCTTCTCTAGATCAGACGAATCCACGAATTTAGTTTATGTGGGTGTATGGATGTGCGTCGTCAGCTCGCTCGGTCCTCAGACAAAATTTTGTGATCGCAACTCCTCCTAGACGGTTCAACCGATTTTAATGAAATTTTCAGAATAAATTTGTCTAGTGCCCAAGATGGTCATGTGATTTTGGTTTTTTCCAGTGATGCCAACTTTCCGAGAAAAAAATTACTAAAATTTAAAAAAATTTATATTGGCTACATTATTTATCCGATTTTGATCAAATTTTCAGAAAAGATTTCCCTAATGCTCCCATTAATTACATAATTTTATTAACATTCAGTGTTGCCAACTTTCCGAGAAAAAAATTACTAAAATTTTAAAAATTTTATTATGGCCATGTTATTCAACCGATTTTACTCAAATTTTCAAAAAAGATTTTCCTAGTATTCATATAGTTTATGTAATTTTAACAAAATACAGTGTTTGCCAACTTTCTGAGAAAAAAAATAGTAAAATTTTTAAAAATTTATTATGACCATTTTATTTAACCGATTTTAATCAAATTTTCATAAAAGTTTTTCCTAGTGCTTAAATAAATTATGCAATTTTAACAAAATACAGTGTTGCCAACTTATCGAGAAAAAATCAAAAAAAAATTTAAAAATTCATTGTAGCTACATTATTTATTCGATTTTGATCAAATTTTCAGAAAAGTATCTCCTAGTGCCCACATAAATTATAATATTATTAAAATACAGTGTTGCCAACTTTCTGAGAAATGTCAAAGTAGTCTATATATGGGTTTACCCATATACTTCTAATCTTGTTTCATAGAAAATTAGGTTAGGTTAGATTCAAACTCATTATAAGGACATTTCGAATCAATTTAACCATATTTATCTCTTCATATAAAGCCTATCTAGTACAGTTTTTTTAGACATTCTAATCGTAATTAGACATAATACGAATAATTAACTTTACCATACAAAAAAAATATGCTTCTACGATATTCGGTCATACGTAATTACACAGAGAAAATGAAAAAATAATATTGTATTTTTTTTAGAATAATTACATAAGTGTAATTAAATAGATTCCAAATAATATGTTCTAGAACTTTATTAATGTTTGCGATATTTCAATTGTAATTATATTTAACAGAATTAAATGATGAATACCAAGATTTTTATTTACTTATAAATTTTTTAACAGTGTATGTGTGTGTGTAATAATATTTTGTATATAAAAACTTACTGCGATATTTATTTAGTATAAGGACACTCCGAATCCAAATCAGCAACGTTTCAGAGTTACAAAATTCCGGTAATTTATATAACCAAAGCGCTGGTTCTTCGGTCTGGTTTAACCGCTTCGAAGCAAAGCTGACATTTGGTAAAAACCAGACATTTTCCTCCTGTTGAGAAGTCGTGTCTCGATCCACTCCAAAACATTGGATAATTCCGCCGAATTGAAAAACTTCTCCAAGAAAAGGATTCCCCTTAGTTTAATTCCTTCGTAGATTCGTGTTATAGTATTTGTCCGACAGTTAACAAAGACGTTCGGGTCTCCACAAATTGGCATCAACACACACACACACATCCCTGTAATAATTTTCAGATTTAATTAGATTTAATTCTAATTTGAAATAGAAAAATATCTAGTATTATTATATAATTAAAACATATACATACACAAATTGGATAAGTTTCGAAAAATAAATTATATTATTATCATATATTTATATGCTGCTTCTAATTAATTAATAATAATTATTATTTGTATGATGAGTGTGAAATTGAAAAAAATGTTGTAGCAAAAGTTGGTGTTAGTCAGTTAAGATGGTTCGGACATGCTGAGCGAATACGTCTAATGAACGTTTGGTTAAAAAGATTTATTTGAATGATTTTGATGGTTTACGTTTGCGTGGACGTCCAATGAGTAGTTGGAGTGATATGATTGAGAGTGTTTTGCGTGAGCGAAAGTTTCCAAGTAGTAGGAATAGAAGAGCATGTATGAGAGGAATTATGAATGTGGATAAAGCGAAAGTTGCTTGTTTGGATAGGAGTGTTTGGAGGCGACTGATTTCGGGATAATGAAAAGAGTTTGTGCCACACCCTTTTGGGTATATGGCGTGATTGTGTCTGTATGTATGTATGTATGTATTATTTGTAATCAATTTATTTTTAGTAAGGTATATAAAAATATAAATAATAAAAACATTGAGAAACTCAACCGAACAACAAACAAAATAAGAATTGTACTTACTCTGTTAATAACAGGTGCTGCTGAAAAATACGACCAGCGCAGCATTGATCCGCCCCAAAACTAATTAATTCCTAAAGCCTTTTCAAAAAATTTAGCTGCTTGCTGAATCAGTCCAATTGAAGAGCCGCAGCGCTTCGGATATAAATTCAATTCAGTGCCAAAATTCGTATCAGTCCTGGGAAAAAAGAGATAAATTTATACATAAATATCGAAGTTACAGAGACACCACAAAAGCCAGTTCACAGTTGCTTTAATTCTAAACTAAAAATGAACCAAAATTAATCTATCTGAATCACATATGTCACGCGGTTATAACCTATATTATATATGTGTTTTCAAAATAAGTTTTAATCATATATAAACTCATCCAAATAACGATAATATTATTAAACACAAATGTTTATTGGGCATACAAATATTTATTTGAAATAACACTGGGGAATCTCTTTGCAATATGTTTTCAAAAAATAAACTCACCCAAGACATTTTCATATAGATAGCAACAAAATATATATATTTATATATTTGTTGGTTCCAAACTTGAATTAACACAATTTGATTTCAATTAACATTGGATGTATTAATAGCAAATACATTTATGTGGAATCATTTTCACGCACCGTGAATTGGTTATATATCTGGGCTGACGGCGAGCGTACGAGTCGCTACCGGCTAAGCTTTTTTCTCGACAGACTTATATTATGTAAATGTAAGGTACGGGTTTTTCGTTAATTGGCGTAAGAATATGCAACACTAGGAGTGATAAATGATACCGAAATGAAGGAAAAAGCACCAAAACACGCGATAAAACACAACAAACACATAAAATTAAAATTGTTTACGTTTGACAATTACACGGTTTTTCAATGTTTATTGTTCATTTACGTAGGAGAATATGCAAACACTAGATGTGATAAATAATAATAAATGGAAAAAGCAGCAAAACACATGAGAAAATTGGATAAATACGCGATAAAACATAAATACACAATATACCGTTATGTTTCACAGTCACTGCATCTGCACCATCACAACTGACAGCTGGCAGCCATCTTGGACACCTATCGGCTATGTTAAATATATGACAATAATAAATTTATTATAATTATTTTAATTGGTAATAAAACTCGAGCAAAATGTATATAAATGCGAAAAACGCGATAAAAACATGATTTATAATTAATAGGAAAGGATGTATGGACTAAAAATATAATAAATATACATATGTAGAAAGTTACAAGCGAAAATAACCCTTAATGTATATTAACATAAGAACGAGTATTGCATGAAAATATAATATATAATATTACATTATTACAGTATTATTTATTATTATTATTTTAATTGTTAAATATATATCAAATATTATAATTAAAATGAAATAAATTAATTTTAATAAAAAACAGACACAATACATGTTATAAATTAAGTTGACAGTTACAAAATTTAACCTATGAAGTAGACTGTTTTTTATTATAAATTTCGTTTTCTAACAATTTTTTCAAGAATATTAAACAAATTTCACAAGAATTTTGAAAAATTTACATAAATTTAATGGACACGCTGTTATTTTTTAATATTTGAGAAACTAGTGAATTTCAAAAGGGAAAAAAGGGTGTACATAAAATAGATTTAGTTTATTTTACTATCAATATCAAATAATAATTGTATTTAGAAATAAAAATTACATAAATCTAAGGAAAACATAAGAAATATAAATATATTTATTCAAATTTAGAGCGTTTTTCTCTTTTTACGAGCAGTCATTTATAGATATAATAATTGTAGATCAATGAAGCATTGGACAAAACAAAAAAAAGATTTCAAAATAAAATGTTACCTATTCTAACCTAACAAATGTACAAATACAATAAAAAACAAAATTGCCATGTTAAATACTTCACTGACAGAAACATAACCTTAAAACCTAGGAGCGAGCACCTTTAGCTGTGGGTGGGCGATTGAAATAATAATATTAAGGTATCCGGACAATTCACCGAAAACAAATTCACCGAAGTACCAATTCACCGAAAAACAATTCATCGAATAACCAAATGAAATAGAATTAATTAAATTAAAATTAATATTAGAAAGTAGCTATTTATACATACGGTATGTTTACGCAATTGGCTACTTAGGGTAGGTTAGGTTAGGTTAGTTTAGGTGTTTGGTTTTTTCATTTTGTATAAATAGCCAATTTTGTATACATACCGTATGTATAAAAAGCCACTTGTCTAATATTAATTTTTAATTTAATTAAATTCTATTTCAGTTGGATATTCGATAATTTGTTTTTCGGTGAATTGGTACTCGGTGAATTTGTTTCCGGTGAATTGTTTTCGGTGAATTGTCCGCGACCCTAATATTAACAATAATAAAACAAACAAACAAAATAAAAAATGATTCATATTCTACACTTGCGTATTATCTATTTATAACAACACGCATTATTAATTATTATGCATGCGTGTGTGTGTTGTTATAACTGTTTTTCTTTGTATTAAGCCCGTGTGACACGATGCATTTTTCTGTGCATTAAAATGCACATTAAAATGCCGCATTTTAATGCAAGAAAAAATGCATCGTGTCATACAGAAAAAGCATGCATTTTTCTGTGCATTAAAATGCATATAAAAATCAAGCGCCTGTCCTAGCTTTTTGCATTATTTTGTGTGAAATCGGCGTAGTAGGATGCGCATTCGTTCACTTGCTTTTTTGTCTGTCAGCAGCAAGTGAGGTTACAGTATTCAGCCAGTGCCTGAGTTTTAAAGTGTATCCACAAAACATAAACAGACAAACTCATTCAATACAAACTTGAAAGTTATGCGAAAATGTTTTTAAATGTAATGTGTTTACGCAATATTTTAGGTACAAATGCCCTTGAAACATAATACAATACAATGGGTTTATAAGAAATAGATAAACTATACTATTTTTGACAATAATTTTTGTAGCTGAATTTTGTCGTTTTTTTTATTTATTAATATATTTTTATTATATTATTTTGTTTATTTTTTTTGTTAATTAAGATTTATTTATTATTGTGATAAAAATTTGTTTCTATAATGTCGTAAACTCGCGATCAAGTTCGTACATTGATAGATCGGTATAAAAATTATGAATGTTTGTTCATGTTCGACCAACTTTAATAAAAATTCAAAATGTTTATTTTACAAACGTAAAAAAATTCTTAATGATAATGGATCTTCAATACGTAATTTTTTATTTAACAGATTAAGAACACATCTTCCTTCTGCCCGTCTTTTTAGTCAATTTCTGTATCAAAATTTCTTCCTATTTTTTCGCTTTTTCATATTTTCATGTAAAATTACCGTCATTTTGATTAACGATGCAAGTAATAATAACAATTTTAAATTAGTTTCTTGCTGAATATCCATTTTTATAAATATAACCTTTGCGATGTCAGTATACAGATGATAAACATAACCAACTAGTATTGACTACTATCAATTGACGGATCAAAAATGACGACGTGCGCATGCGCGAATGCTTTAAAAAGCCAAAAATAATGCACCAGTGTCATACAGGCAGATAAAACTATATGAATAAAAAACCTGCATTTTCATGCGCATTATTATGTGCATTTTAATGCACAGAAAAATGCATCGTGTCACACGGGCTTAATGGAATGACGAAATGAAATTTCTTTCCGAAACTTTATTTCCGAAACTCTCTCCGGAATGAATCATCTCAGAAACGTCCAAACGGACCACGTAACTGACGGACACGTCGTGCTCGATGGCGGGTTGCGAAATTCCCACGAACTGGACTATCGGATAAAGTGCCACGACCTCGGGCTACGCCCCCCACATCTGAAAATTGAAAATCAATAAATAAACTGTCTAATATCTAATATAAATAATATAATCGTTTTTTTAAAAACATTGGCCCGTATTCTCACCTCACTGTTTCATGAAAAAGTGCTTTTATCCATTAATTTCAAAATAAGTTTCTACTTTTGTTTTTGATCAAATATGAATAATTTTACTATTTTTGATCATTTTTATTATATTTGAAATTATAAAATTTAAATAAAGTCCTTAATAAATAATTTTAAGTTTATGTTTTTATTAACTGTTAAACCAACGTTTCGGCTATCTTTATTGCTTTCTTAAGGGGAGGTTTTCATCTAAACGACTAAAAAGTACGCAAATTTTGGAATTTTTTTATTCGTAAATGAAAAAACATAGAAAGTAACGGTTTGGGGATGCAAAATATGTTATTTTGGTCTTTATTTTCAAAAATTGTCGTAAACTGCGTGAATTGCAGCGTCTCTGGATTTATCTAACAAAAAATGAACAACAATACCACAAAAGTAAACTAAATTTACTGAAGTATAGATCTATAAAATTTACAAATTGTTTGTTTTAACTATTTTTTGTGGTAAAAAAGGCCTAAAAGTCGACCTTAAAGTTTGCGATCGTATCACATTGTCAAATTTTAAGTTATTTCCACGTTCTTAGGTCTATACTCCAGTAAATTTAGTTTACTTTCTGGCATTGTTGTTAATTTTTTGTTACAGATAAATCCAGAGACGCTGGATAGGGAATTTAATAACAATTATAATTAATATATTATTATTTATAATTAATATTATTTATAATTAATATATATTATATTATAATTAATATATTATAATATATTCTACGCACTCATACCATGATGTTGTTGTTGTCCACCAACACCGCTTCCAGAAGATCCACTCCGCTGTTGTTGTTGCTGATGATGATGTTGTTGTTGTGTTTCATTCCAGACAATCGGAGTGGGACGATGCTGATGGCGATGTCGGAACGGAATCCGATTCGATCGGCGGGCGGTAGCTAGCCCACGGCCATGCGAACGCGATCGGGTATTGCTACTGGGTGATTCGGTGGCTTCGGCTTCGCGACCTTCTTCAATCTAGGAAATAAAAACCACAAATTTTGATATATAACAAGATTAGAAATATAATTGTAAAATAAAATACGTACTACGGATTTGAAGTCACCATATAGAATATATTCATAACCGTTTATATTAATTTTGCTTACATTGCATGTCCAATCCTAACAAAAACAAATAAAAATTAAAAATAACTGAACGGAAAAATTTTCCTCTACAGTGGCGACAAGATAAAAAGATAGAAGGACGTCATCAATTTTTGTCACTAGACAAATAACGTCGTCATTCACTACTATGTTTATATGAGCTTCTCGCGTACATTAATGGCCCCATTATTTTCCCCTTTTCTTGTTCAAAATATAAAATTAAATTGCAAACTAACTGTCGACATCTCGCCTAGACCATAATAAATTACGAAAATACACATTCAAAATATAACACGTCAAATGAACTAATATAAACGTACTGTGACTTTTGATATTGAAAATCAATGCTGCCAAATATAGCAAAAATAAATCAGTTAATTTCGATAAAAAAAAATCCAATAATATACGATATATTTGTATGTATTACATTTTAATTTAATTAAAATAACATACGTAAATAGTTTCAAGAAGATTTAGTGTTCATTATAATGTAGAATAGAATAAAATTAATTTTGTTCATTATTGTTAAGTTTTATCACGTGATTATGACGTACCTATCTTTTTATCTTGTCGCAACTATAACTACTTTTTTTTTGTTCTTCATTCGAACACATCCCTGTATATATATATATACAAAAGGGGGTGTTCGTTTAATAAGTATTTAATCATTTAGATGTTTTCTAATGATAAGTTTCTCTGGAAATTTACGTCGAGAAAGAATTATTTCCAAACACAAACACCCTTTGTATATATTATACCGGGTGTTCTTTCGTTTATAACATGCAGTAATTTGCGATATACTTTTTTCTCGAATAAAATTCGAAGAAATACATGATTTTACATGACTTTTCTTTCATTTTAAGCGCGATTTTAATGATTTTAATATATATATATATTATTCCGGAAAATTGTGTAAACTGTTTAATGGGGTTGGCACAAACCTGCGTTCGTGTCCGTTTCGCCTGCTGTTGTATCTTACTACCAGCATCATCCCCCTGCCCTCCAGTGGAACTATCCCCCTCTGTCGTCTCCCTGGGTCGTTTATGACCACCAGCCTGGGTCGTTGTTACCGTAATCGAGCTGCTCGCCTGCTGACTAGTTCCACTAGTTTCAGCTGCAGATGCAGTTGCAACTGCAACTGCACTACTGGATGTGCTAGGTGCAGCTGCAGCAGCTGTTGCACCACTAGTACTACTACTGCTCTGTTCAACGTTGAGAGTTTGCGAACTGCTGGAGGTTGATTGTTGCTGTTCGATGCGTGGCATCACCATGGCAACGGCGGCTTGTTGGGGTTGGGATTGGGGTTGGGATTGTTGTTGATGATGGATTGTTGGTTGGGGTGCGTCCATGGGTTCCTGGTCCATGTCTTGCTGGGTGGATTCAGCTGCAGAGGGTGGTTCTTCACGGCTGCTCATACCTGGGTTAAGGATGGTTTTATTAATATTTTGAAAAGAACTTGGAACAAAAAATTTTTTTGTTCTTTATAGGGGAGGTTCTCCTCCTCTGAATGAGTAGAAAGTTTAGAACTGTCTTTAACCCTTTCAGGCCTAGAAATATTTTCATGGAACCACAATTAAAATTTTTTTTTTATGTTATTTTACATTTTCTATGAATGTAATTTTTTTTCATAAAAAATATATTACGTAACTTATCACAGTAAAATTATAAAATGTTGTTATTTTACTGTTAAAAGCTATATAAACTAATAATATATAAAGTTAAGTTACATTTTTACAGTGGTTATTATTATTCAGAAAAATCTATTCCGTTTGAAAATTAAAATTCAGACAGGTGGTGGAAATCCCAAAAATGAATAATTTTACATTCGATTTATTCGTTTAATACTACATATTTATGGTAACTAATTATTAGAAAAATTAATCAAATATATAATTGTCAATATTTTCTTTGTTAATTATTATTTTGATTGCCAAAAAATATCTATGTTGTTAATTGTTATTATAGTACTTATGTATTAATTTCAGAATTTATTTATGTGCAGTTTATTTGTAAAAAAAAATAATTTTCATCATTTTCTCTTATCTCACATATGATTTTTATTTGAAGAAAAAATATGATTAATCTTAATAATAATAACAACACATATATTTTTTGCAAATCAAAATAATAATAAACAATGAAAATATTGACAATTAAATATTTGATTAATTTTTTTCTATATGCTACTTCTGTAAATATATAAAAGTTGTTATTAAATTATTAATTGTACATAAATTAGCTAATTTTTCTAATAATTAGTTACCATAAATATCTAGTATTAAACGTATAAATCGAATGTAAAATTATCCTTTTTTGTATTTCCACCACCTGTCTGAATATAACCTTTTGTTTGTCTTGAAATGGCCTTAATCAGTATTTGATCTATGTTTTTTTGATCTGTGTTTAATCAATCTTTAATCTAGATTTAATCCATCTTTAATCTATACTTAATCAATATTTCTCCACTTCTCACATTCAAACCAACACAACAAAAAAACCTTCCTAAACAAAATACAATTATTAAACCTCAATTATCATCCTAAATTACAATTGTCATAACCTATAATTACAATTACAATTATCATCCCCCAACCACCCCAAATCTCTTCTTACCAATCGTAGCTTGTTGCGTGGGCGGTACAACAACCTGCCGAACCCCTTGCACGGCCGAACTAGTCGTCGCTGCCGAACTAGTCGCCGGCATATAATCCGTATGTGAACTAGTCGGACTGGATGACATAACCACATCCAGCGAACTATTTCCGGTGGTATGAACCAGTTGTTGTTGTTGTTGTGGTGGTACCAGGACAGCTGTAGCTGTATTCGGACTGGTGTTGGAGTTGGCAGCACTGGTTTGACTGGTGGGTAAAATGGCGGCGGTACGTAACTGAGACATAGGTCGTATGCTTGCGAATGGTGTTTGATTGTCACGCCATGGCATTACGGTGGCGCTTTGTTGTTGGGGGTTTGAATGACCTTGAAACACAGAGAAAGAGAGAAATAATATATTAGCTTTAACGTTAGTTCACACGGTTGTAATTGCTATATTCAGACAGGTAGATCCAATACAAAATATGTTGCAAGTTAATATTGAATTTATTCGTTTAATACAACTTATTTATATTGTAACTGACTGTTCGGAAAATTACATAATCAATGTTCAATTAACTGGATCTATTTTCTACAAAAACGATTATTATTGTACCGAAAAAATACCCGAGATATAATATCCTATGTAGAATAATAAATATTTTTTTGAATTTTTTCGAATTTATAATTTAGCCAAAAAAAAGCAAAAAATAAATTTTTTTTTTTCTATTTTCCAAAATTCAAAAAAATTCAAAAAAATATATATTATTCTAGATAGGATATTATATCTGAGGTATTTTTTCGGTACAATAATAATCGTTTTTCTAGAAAATAGAGCCAGTTATTTTTTATTTTCTATAAATCAATTAATAATATTAAATTTATTATTGAATTATGAATTGAAAATATACTATAAGAAAATATATATACTATTAGAAAATATACTATTTTTTATTTTCTATAAATTAATTAACAATATTAAATTAATTATTAAATTATTAATTGAACATTGATTATGTAATTTGTCGGAACAGACAGTTACAATAATAAATAAGTTGTATTAAACGAATAAATTCCATATTAACTTCAACACGTTTTGTATTTGAGCTACACCTGCCTGAATATAGCAATTAGAACCGTGTGAACTAACGTTAAAATACACTTTAAAAAAATAACAAAATAACAGAGAAATATCAATAAAATTTTATTATAAAAAAATCTGTAATTCCATTTTAGTATGAATATTCTGTATTTCTAGCTCGAAATTCTCTATTTTATATATATATAATTCATAATAATCATATAAAATAAGTAAAAATTGACCTAATAAGTATGTAAAATAAATTTTTCCAATTGATTAAATATAACAATTAATATTTTCCCAATATAAAACTATTATTTTCCAAGTAATATTTACCTGACATTGGTTTAATATTCGCAGTAGGCGCTTCCAATCCAGACTTCTCCGAACCCCCCGAACTCGTCGACGGTTTCGAAGCAGCTGGTAAACCTAGCTGTCGTTGCAGCTGATTAATCCTCTGATTCAACACATCAATATCCCTCTGCAACCTCTCCTTTTCTTGCTGTTTTTCAGCTATTACATCACTTTTCTCCTTCTCCAACCGAGCTACAAGATACTTGTTCTGATCCACACTGTCAAATCGGATTCGGAGTTCGGTCAGGTCGCGTTTTAACTTATTTCGCTCGTCGGTCAATTCGATGATTTTCGTTTTGGCCGCTTTTAATACGACTTTTGTCCGTTCGTCTATATCCACAACGGCGTTTTTCAACGCAGTGATTTCGTTCCGAAGGGACTCATTTTCTTCTTGTGATGTGGAAATTTGTGAGGTTAGTTCGACGAGACGATCGGAATGGGTTTTTTCTAGTTCGGTGATGCGTTGTTCGGCTTCGTGCCGACCCTACAGTAAGTGTGGTTTTGGGATTTTTATAATATTAATTTTATAATATTATTTTTATATATCGCTTACGCTCTAGTTGCAAATGTAGTAACTACGAGGCAGTAGTATCCAAACTTTTTTTGTGAAACAGTACAAAAATAATTATTTATATATGATTGTCGCAAAATTAATAAAATTTTTCTTAAATATATTTGTGAAATATTCCTTAATGATTCGATTAGTGGTATTTAATTATTAAAAAGATACTTAGTTACCATAAATATGTAGTACTAAACGAATAAATCGAATGTAAAATTATTCATTTTTGGATTCCCACCACCTGTCTGAATATAACCTTTTGTTTGCATTGAAATGCCTTTAAATCAAATGATTAAAATCAGGTCAACCCTGATTATATAATAATGACCTATATTATAAAGTTCAAATAATAATAAAAAAAGAACTGTTTTAGCAATGTTTATATATCTTTCAGTAAATTTAAATAAACAGAATTCTTATAGAAAAATAAAAAGGCCGGCTGGAGATTAAAGAAATTCAAGGCCATAAACAACCTAGGAAATGTCCATGAAAAAAAAAACGTATCCTAATCCTACTTTAATACCTATGACACGACTGAACAAGAATCTACTGTACATTATAGACAATTTTACTATCGTATATATTGCAAGTTACTTTGTGACATGTCCCTGTGTGTTTAAATACATATATTAATACACATCTCAAGCAAAATATGTAGCAATAATGAAAATGAAATATACAACCTTATGTTTTCCAATAATATTACCTTGTTCATAATCTGTAACAGAAAATTCGAAATAAAAATCAATCAATACTAACTACTACATTTTTTATTACAATAATGAAATGGTTTTTTCACGACGAAACTTACTTCGGGATTGGATTCTAACGGCGTCCAAGCTATATTTAAGTATTAAATTGATACTTTGAACGTTTTCTATTGCGTAAATTATTGTACTTTTCGAAAAAGTACCTAAATATAATACCGGCGTTTGTTGTTTTCTTGCTGGTCGAGATAAGATGACAGTTCAGTTTGAAACAGTGTTGCCACAATTAGAATTTATTTTTCTATATAATGCGTAATTAATATTCTAACATTAAAAATAAAAAAAAAAAATTATTAACATATATTAAAATACTCGTATATTAATAATAATAATAATAATAGTAATGTTTAATTAAAATTTATTACTGAAATTTTTATTTTATTTGAGATAAGATGACAGATCAGTTTGAAACAGTGTTGCCACACAAGTAGAATTCATTTTTCTTGCGTAACTAGCATTGAAAATAAAACAAAATATTAATATATTTTAAAATACTCGTATTATAATAATAATAATAATAGTAATGTTTAATTAAAATTTATTGCTAAAATTTTTATTTTATTTTGTTTTATGTATTGAATTTGAGAACCGCCAAATCTAAATATATTTGTATGCTTTTACGTTTATTGTTTATATCGATTTAAAAATAAATAATAATTTAAATTAAAAAAAATGAGTTTACAAATTGCAGAAGATAAACTAGAATCACATGTAAAATTTAAATATAAAAAAATGTAAATATAAATGGATGTTCATAGAAATTATTTTCTTATTTATTTTATTAAAAAATAATTACATAAAATATTAGTTTTTAATAAATTCATTCATCTGTATTCATTTCTAATAACTTAAAATGACTAAAACCTATCTGTGTTTCCAATCCTTTCGAATTTGCCTCCAAACGTAATAACCTAGATTCTTTTTTCAATTTCTCTTTATCGGCCGATTTGAATTTCTTTCGTTGTTTATTATCTTCTTTATCTTGTTTTTGCCGTTTATTATTGATTATCGGTTGTAGATTATTTCCATTTTCCGTTTTATTATTGCCATTTACCTGTAGAATTTTCGTCGCTTGCACTTGAATTTTTAATACCGAACATAATTTACTATACGCCTTTTTCGCATCTTTCGCTAACAAAATTTGCGCGCTATAATTTTGAATAAGCGTACCGATTTCGCTCCAAGCAATATTACTATTATCCGTGTAATATTATCTGGGGTTATTATTTAATAATAACTGGTTTAATTAGGTTTAAGATAATATATTTAAGATAATGAAAATGAACATACATGAGAGCTGTTACTAACTGTAACTCACTATGTTGACACTAGATGTCACTACTAATACTACTACATAATAATACTACATCTCCCCTCCCAGAGAGTGTTACACGAAATCAGAATACCTGGGTG
The DNA here is from genome assembly GCA_963966155.1 of Clivina fossor. Taxonomy (NCBI): domain Eukaryota; kingdom Metazoa; phylum Arthropoda; class Insecta; order Coleoptera; family Carabidae; genus Clivina; species Clivina fossor. Next base: position 66,301 of record CAWYQG010000219.1, read on the forward strand.
GTGGTTTCACAGTTCTACCACTCCTGGTTACAATTATATTTTCTTTTGTTTTATCACCTATAAGAGGAACGATACAAGGAGAATTAGCATTATTTTCTTCAACACCAATATTATTTTCTTCTGCTATATTTTCATTGTTATTTTCTGGTTTTTTTACATACGTATTTAATGATTTTCGCAAATGTAATGAATTTCTCCTTAGTTCCCTTCCTCTTTCATCCCTAATAACATATGATCGAGGAGTGTCTGCTGGTTTAATTATTTTAGCAGGCTCCCAATGTTTACTTTTATTGACCATTGCCTCATCACCAGGTTGAAAACAATCTCTCTGTTTTGTATGTTGATCATAATATTTTTTGTAAGTGTTCTGTTTGTTAACTAACTTTTCATAGACATTATTTTCAACTCTTGGTTCTAACAGTTTTTCACTTGTAGGAACTTTGGTTCGTGTTTTTCTTGACATTAACAGTTGAGTAGGTGATACATTAAGGCCCGTTATTGGTGTGTTTCTAAATTCTAATAAAAACAATTCTAATTCTTTATTTTCCAAGTCACACTTTTTCAACATTTGTTTGGCTGTTTGTACAGCCCGTTCTGCTAACCCATTACTACGCGGATAGTGCGGCGAGCTAGTTATTATTTCAAAATTCCAATTTTTTGCAAAGTTTCGAAATTCAAATGAATTATATGGCATATTATCAGCAATTAATAATTTTGGAATTCCATGTATTGAAAAAATGTGCTTAAATCTCTGTACGAGTTCAGCTGTGTCTTTCTTTTTTAGTGGGATTATTTCAAGCCACTTACTGAAATAATCTTGTATTATTAAGTAATTTTTACTTTTAAATTCTAATATATCTGACGCGATTTTATTAAATGGTAGTTCTGGTATTTTATGCGGTATCAACGGTTCTTTAATATTACTGCATCTAAATTTTTCACAAGTGGAACATTTATTTATCATGCATTCAATATCATTGTTGATACCTGGCCAATAAACTAGCTCTTTTGCTCTTGATCTAGTTTTGGTAATCCCTAAATGAGATTCATGCAATAATTCTAGAATGTACTTTCTTAATGACATCGGAACGACTATTCTGTTTTGAAAAAAGACAAAGCCATCCTCCACAGATATTTCATCTCTTATTATATAATAACGTTTTAAATTATCAGCAACATTTGAAGCATTTTTGGGCCAACCATTGTAATGATATTTTTTAACTTGTTGTAGTACTGAATCCAACTCTGTGGCATTTCGGAACTCAGTTTTCTTTTTATCTGACATATTTAAATTTAAACTTAAGGTATGAACTGTTTCTGATATCCACTTATCCTCAGAGTTGTTTTCATTACAAAGGTACGCTCTCGATAATGCGTCTGCTATATACATATATTTTCCTGGACTATAATTAACTTTAAGGTCGTATTTTAACAATTTAATTTTCATTCTCTGAAGTCTAGATGATGCAACATCAGCTACATTTTTATTTGTGATTCCAACTAACGGTTTATGATCAGTTATAATATTTACAGTTTGTCCATAAATAAAATTATGAAACTTTTTTGTTGCAAAGACTAATGCCAAATATTCTTTTTCAATCATAGCATAGTTTAGTTCAGCATCATTTAAACTTCGAGAAGCATAGCATACAGGTTTTCCCTCTTGTATTAAACAACAACCTAAACCACTAGACGAGGCGTCTGTTTGAATTGTGATTTGTTTTGTAACATCAAATGTAGCCAGCACAGGCGCATGGCTAATAGCGTATTTTAATTTATTTATTCTATCAGTGTGTATTGGCAGCCACTGGAAGTCAACTTTTTCTTTTAATAGTTCTCTTAACGGTGTTGTTAAGCTTGAAAGATTTGGTATGTACTGTCTCACATAATTAATAATACCCAAAAACCTTTGCAATTCTTTTTTAGATTTTGGATTTTCCATTTCCATTATTGCTTTTACTCTATTATCATCAGGTCTAATACCTTCTTTAGTAAATACATGACCTAAATATCTTACTTCATTAACCCTATATTGTAATTTATTTTTATTAAATTTAACACCTAAATTCCTAGCTTGTTCTATTACTCTTTTTAGATTATTATCATGTTCTTCAGCTGTCTCACCAAATACTAAAATATCGTCAAAGTATACAAATACTCCGGGTAAATTTGAAAAATTCTTTGAATTAATTTTTTGAAAATACTCGGGTGCCATATTTAAACCAAAAGGTAATGTGTTAAATTTATAGCAACCAAAAGGACTATTAAATGTACACAGTTTACTAGATTCAGAATCTAGTTCAATTTGCCAAAATCCATCTTTTAGATCAAGGACAGTATAGTACTTTTTATTACATAATTGTGTTGTTAATTCATCTAATGTGGGAATTAAAGTATTTTCCCTTTTTATACATGCATTCAGATCTTGTGGATCTAAACAAATTCTAAGAGTTCCATTTGATTTTTCAACAATTACAAGATTACTAACCCATTCCAAAGGATTATCTACTTTAGTTATTATTTCTTTTTTTTCTAATTCTATTAATGTATTTTTTAACCTATCTTTTAAACTTACAGGTACTCTACGCGGAGGCCTAGCTATTGATTTACTATTCTCTTTTAATCTAATAGTACATTTATCTTTTAACTTTCCAATACCTTCAAACACGTCTTTATTAATATTTATAAATTCAGTTTTATTACTTTCTATACTATTAATTTCACGTCTTTTTATCAAATTTAGCTTAATACATGAATCTAACCCTAAAATTGGTTGTGATTTATTACTAACAATTACAAAGTCATCTTTGAATTCATTATCATTATGTGTACAATGTAATGTAATTATACCTACTGGATTCAACTTAAATCCTCCAAAGGCTTCCAATACCACTGAGGTAGACCTTATTTTATTTGTATAATTAATTTGTTTTAATACATTACTTGGAAGTATGTTTATACTAGCACCTGTGTCTAACTTAAATTTAATTGTTTTGTTTTCAACTTGTATATTTTGTGACCAACAAATTGTATTTATTTTCTTAGCAATAACAGTGTTTATTACAAATTCTTCAGCAGAGCTTTCTTCATCATTCGACTGCTCGATGTTGTTAACCCTTTTCTTCTGTTTCTTCTTATTTTTATTTTTACATCCAACTGCAAAGTGATTAAATCTTCCACAGTTGTTACAGATTTTTCCATATGCAGGACATTTTCCTCTTTGATGCTTGTGATTGCACTTAAAACACAAATATTCACTTTCACTGTTACCATACTTTTGTGAGCTTTTTATTTCACTTTTCACACCACTATTATTTTTGCCTTGTTTGTTTAGTACTACAGCGTCCACATTTAATTTTTCTTGTACTTCTTTTGTTTGTGTCTTTGTTACTTCATAGCTTTTACATGCTAATACTGCTTTGTTTAAATCTAGATCTTTCATTCTCAGCAATCTTTCTTGTAAGTCGGTGTCTCTTATTCCCAAGACAATTCTGTCACGAAGTAGAGATTCTTCTTGTTCTCTAAATTCACAGGATTTTACTAATCTTCTAATATCAGTGTAGAAGTGATCGAAACATTCACCTTCTTTCTGTGATCTACTATAAAACAGATATCTTTCATAAACAATATTTTTCTTCGGAACACAATATTCTTCAAACGCTTTTATCACTGTTTCGTACTCTTTTCTTTCTTCCGTTGTTAGGTTAAATGAGTTATAAACTTCCACTGCATCTTCGCCTATCACATTTAACAGCATGGCAACTTTTATGTCTGAAGTTTTATTTTTAAAATTTGATGCTATCATGAAGATTTCAAAATTTTGTTTAAATCTTCTCCAATTTTCACTGACATTGTCACTTAAACTCAAATTTTTAGGTGGTTTAAACGTTTCCATTGCTCTCACTTTTATTTTCTTTTCACGAGGTTAACCTTACTTTTATTTTTAATCTTCCATCATCCACTGTTGTACTCTATTTTTATTGTACTTTTTTATTGTTTATTAACGACTGCGCCATGTAATATTATCTGGGGTTATTATTTAATAATAACTGGTTTAATTAGGTTTAAGATAATATATTTAAGATGATGAAAATGAACATACATGAGAGCTGTTACTAACTGTAACTCACTATGTTGACACTAGATGTCACTACTAATACTACTACATAATAATACTACAATCCGAATGTGATGATAGTTTTATGCTAGCAAGCAGTGTAAATAATAGACAGACAAATTTCTCTTTAATTTTATTGTGTTTATCATCGGCAGATACATCTCGAAATAATTCGATAGTTTGATTTGATAGTTGCTGTTCGAAAGGCGCGATCCGTTTCCGAAATACTTTCTCATTCGTGCTGATAAACCGCGAATTATTATAAAATAGAATTAACAGTTCGAGAGCTTGACTACGTCGAAATGGACGGATGATCGGATCGAACGCGTTGTCAAATAATAATGGAACTAGCGACCAATTGCCCGCCCAATTCAATTTCAGTGTGCTTTTAAAGGTAGCATACAATCGCGTTTTCCAATAGTTTCTCAATTTGATTTTTAGCCGAACTGATCATTTCCGAACAACGTATAATAAAAACGGAAATCGATGTTATAATATCAGCGATATCCTGATATAATAGTGCACTTTTTGTGCCGCGATTTAATATCGATTCTAACATATCAACTAAGTGTTGCTCGTTAATATCATCAGTGCCCGTAAATTTCTTAATATTCGTTAATTTTTTTAAACAATTTCTTAGTCGAACTTCCAAAGGTTTTTGATGCGCATCGCGTATACTAAACTCTAATGTTTTTAGTAAAACTAATATAATTTCGAAAGTTTGCAACATATTCGGTTCCGAATTTGTATACATATCGATAAGATCTAAAACACGAACACGGAAATGTGTTAGTGTTTTATCGACTTTAGTTTGCTTGTTCTTATTGACTTTTTTTCTCGGTTTTAATTGTTGGAAGGCTTGCGATAAAGCCTGATCGAGTTTCTTGCCATCTTCCTCATCCATTTCATCGATATCCTCCGATTCGTCATCTGTTTTATAACCGGTTTTATGTAATGCTTCACGTACAGCAATACGAAGCTTGTCCGTTGCCGTCGATTCTTCTTCTTCTTCTTCCGGATCTGATTCTGCGTCTTCACTTTCATCATTATCTTCGCTTGAATCACTTTCTTCTTCATCGCTGCTCTCCTCTTCATGATTTATTAGCGGATTTTCGCTCGCACTCGGATCTAAGACATCCAATATTTGTCGAATCGCTGTACCAGTTAGCTTCGGACATAAATACGGAAAGACGCAATTAATTACGCTGCGCATTAAATGCGCAGTAAATTCAAAAATAAATCGATAACAACTTCAATCCAATACGGTTCTTCATTTGTTGTTTCAATTTCGTTTTCTTTCATTCGTAGTTTATAAGATTTATCATCTTTCTCGAGTCGCAAATAACAGCTGAATATCTCCTGTAAGGCACTTTCAGCTGTGTTAACATCACTAAATAGCTGCAAGCACATGTGCAGTAAAAGTGTGTAAAATATTGGAATTGCGTAATTTTGCTTTAATTTATCTTCTTCTTCTTCTTCTAATTTCTCGAGTAGTTTTATCATTTCACGCCAACTTTCAATCGCTGTTTCCGATAATGGCGTACGTAACTCAAAGATGGATTTGATAAATATATTCGTATTTATATAGTGTACCAGAGACGATAAAAGATTACGTAGATCTACTAGTTTTGGAAATTTCTGGTCGAGTGCGTGATAGAAGCAATTTTTCAGTAAACCTGAAATCAAAAAGATATTTTCGATAATACCCGACACAAATTCAAACGCTTGAATAATAACATAATATTGCATAAAAGCATAAAACCTGTGAAAATGAGATTTTTACGTGGGGTAATGTGGTGTAACTAGAAGAAATCGGGAGTACGAAATATAGATTAGTGTATGATGAGTGTGAAATTGCGAAAAAAATGTTGTAAAAGTTGCTGTGTTAATCAGTTAAGATGGTTCGGACATCTTCAGCGAATGTCGAATAAACGTTTGTGGTTAAAAAAATTTATATGAATGATTTTGTAGCAGCAAAGCACACCTAAAACCCTTACAACCAGCAAAACAGTATTGTAAACAGGGTTGCATAAAAATCATGATTAAGAAAAATTGGTTTTTGATTATCGAATAATAACACATGACTAATTTTACACAAAAAAATAAATATAAATAAAATATCAATAATATATAAAAAAATAAATAGCGGAATTACAGATAAATAACAGTAAAATTTTACTGTAAAAATCTGTAATTTCATTTTACTATATTGTGTAATTTTTACATGTTATGATAATAATCACCTAAAATAAGTAATAAGTATGTAAAATTGCTTACTTTTCGCAAATTACATCACATATTTAATGTAGAATTACATATAATTTCTTAAATTATGTAAAATTACAGCTTGCATATTAATATCTGCAATAATTGTAAAATACATCCTTTATTGTAAATTTCTAAATGTATGTGCATAATTATATCAACAATAATATTACAGAACTAAACAAATTTTAGCTATTTATAAAAAAATTTCTGACAGCAAATTTACTGAATTTAAAATCCTTTTTAGTTAGGGTGACCAACCGTACTCTTTTAAGAGTACATGTACTCTTTTTGAGCAAGGAAAATTATGTACTCTTACTTTTTCAAAAAATACTATAAATGTACTCTTTTAAAAAAAAATACACTGATGCCACAATACTGAAAAAAATGTAAACAAGTTGTAAATATCCATACTTTCAAGGCTCAAACGCTCTTAGTTTGATCGTATTTTTGTTAATATTGTTTATTTTGATTTTCTTACAAGTATTTCGTATTCTACGAACTTTTCGTTTGTAAGTTACGTTGTGTTCGTCGTATAATATGTGGTAAAAAGTACATTGTATATTTTTGTTTAAATTGTTCATTTTGATATTAAAATACATGTATCTCATATCTTAGCAATTTTTTATTTATTAAATCTATAAATGATTATTGATGAAAATGATAACACGAGATATATATATATATATATATATATATATATATATATACATATATATATATATATATATATATATACATATATATATATATATATATATATAATATATATATATATATATATATATATATATATATGTATATATATATATATATATATATATATATATATATATTATATATACATATACATATATGTGTGTATGTGTACGATTTTTGTTTAAGAAATGTACTCTTTTCGGCCTGAGCCGAGTTGGTAACCCTATTTTTAGTAAATTTACAGAACTTCAGTAAAGCTGTTGTGAATTTTCCATAAACAGCTAAAATTTGTTTAGTTCTGGAATATTATTGTTGGTGTATAATTATGCTCATACATTTAGAAATTTACAATAAAGGATGTATTTTACAATTATTACAGATATTAATATGCAAGCTGTAATTTTACATGATTTAAGTATTAAGTATTACAATTAAGTATTATAATTATTACTTACTTGATGTGATTATTATGAATTATGTACAAAATTATAGAATGTTGAGGTAGAAATACAGATTTTTTATAGTAAAATTTAATATCATCTGTATCTGTAATTTCGCTATATTTTTTTTGTACAGTGTACACATTCAATCAACAAGTAAGTCACAAAATACTTACTTGCAAACTCCACTCCAACAACAACACCTTTAGCATCTTTAAACAAACTCAATTTGAGTAGAAACTTAAAATAATCCAACTTCCAATCAAACTCTTTCTGAACCGAATTGTGTCCTAATAATTTAACAATCATTTGTGCAGCATAAATCCGATCCGAATTAATCCACGGTTCGGTTTGATCCGGTCCGATAATCTTCGGTTTTACACCTAGTAAAACATCCTTATACAACTTTGTCAAATCTTTCACACCTTCCGCACTTAAACTCAACGTTAGATTAATTATAATGTTATTAAATTCCCTATCAGGTTCGTTATTGTTTTTAACAATGACGCGTTTCGACTTTTCAATCATCTCCAGATTATTCTGATCTTAGTCCGTGTTGTGGTTCAAAATTAATCATAACGCAGGTTCAGGACCAAATAACAAAAGTTTATCTTTTGACATTAATATCAACGTTAGATGTTGAATTAGTTTAGTTTTAATAATTTTCTCAAAGATAAATATTCCTGGATAGAAAAGAAACTTTTTAATCACGCGCAACTTAATCTGATCATCGCCATTGCTACTTAATTTCGTTGTTAACAATTGGAAAAATCGATCCATTTTAATGAAAAACTCATCTCGAAGATCTTTAGTTTTCGTATGTTTGTAACAGTGTAGCATATTTTTGATGTAATTGTCTGTTAATAGGTCAGGAATAACAGATTCGTCTGTTAGATTTTCTAATATCATATTGAAAATATTGGTTATAATTAAATGACGGTTGCGGTTAAATTTTAAATATTGTCGGTTAATTTCGGAGCAGAATTCGGTAACCAGTGACTTTTTGACCAGTTGCGTTGCGATATTCTCATAGATCGGGTGTTTTAATGTTGATACTAATGTTACATTCTGTAAATAAATATTAGATTGTTTTTATTATTATGTATTATTAATAAACAGGATTGGTTTGATTTTAATCATTTGATTAATTAAAATATCTAGATACATCTAGCATAAAATCAATATTAAAATAAAAGAAATTATATAATTTAATAATATTAAAATTATAATATTTAATGATAATGCAAAAGGTATTCGAAATAAAAATTTTGATATATATTTTTTGTTTTTATTTTTAATATTTATGTTTATAAATTATAAACATAAATTATTCTATTGTCATTTCATAGATACTTGCTACCTTAGATTTTTTGTCTTATTTCATCCAATATTATAATGGATGTTTCAGATCCTCCATAAAATAAGTAAATACATACTCTATTTGTTATTATTATCAACATTTAATTGGATTAATTTAAACAAATTTTAAATTAGTATTTCATTTATTTTTCTACAAAAATCATAAAATGGTATAAATATTACATCATGTACATTTCATAACTGATGTTTATTATTAATTAAACATGCATATTTTTAGACAATTTTTAAACGTTGTAAGTCTAATCTTTAGAGAAATATATCTAATTATTATAAAAGACGCATTTCACTATAACGTTCATAATATTACAAGAGAAATTTAATTTATACAAATCAAATTAAAACTATTACAATATTACACTATTACAATAAATGTTATCACAACATAGTAAATATTTTATAAATATATTGACGATATGTCGAGCTATCCACTTTCATCGCTCATATATGACGTTGCAATACGTTCCAAATCATCCAAACTTAGACTTCCTACTTTCTGTTGGAAATCCTGTAAAACAAATTAAATCTCATCACGAAATTATTTACATCATCTTCTATTTATTATACGAAACATATTTGAATGACAGGCACTTACCTTCATAAATTCATCACATATTCTTTGCGATTGTGCTTCAGTATAATATTTCTGCAAGAAGCGAGTCATGACAACATTTAAAGCTTCGGGTTTTCTAATGACTAAATTTAGTTTTGTACCGTCTTTGATTGTCGGATAGAAATCAATTGGTTTATCATCAACCAGCGTTTTACCAATCAGCACTAAAGTTTGTTGGGCAATTGGTATTTTCAGATCAGTTTGTATTTGTTTTTTTATATCTAAAATTGTTGCACTCTCTTGAACATCTACCATACAACCATCGCCTTGTACTATTTTTATAAATAATTTCATTGTATAGAAAAATTTAACACGTTTCAAATAGGATATGAATACACAAACGTCAAATTTGCTTCCTAGGTTAGCAAATTAATCACGAAGTTAGATTTGGATGAAACAAATGAAGTTGCCACAAAACTGAGAAATTAATATTTTAAAATTTATTTTTATTATATTTTTTCCTTATTTTATAATTTGACAATTATTTAAAAAGTAATAGAATATATGTTATTTATTGAATACATAAAATAAGTAAACTGTAATCGTTTAATTGAATCAGTCATGTGCACAAATTTATTTGATACGCTACTATAAAAATCAACCAACGTGCTTGAGCATACATTGTACATCGGACAGGTTAGAAATTTACAGCCGTAAATTTCATCATATTTTCATTTCCATTTAAAGCAACAAATTTACAAAAAATTACATCTGAAAGTCGGTGAATTAATATTTAAATTAATAAGATTATGTCGCTCATTAATGCCAGGTAATTATTAATACAATTACTCATTATTTTTTGAATTATAATAATCCGATATGATTCTAGAATATTACCGTCATCAAATACATTTTATTCCACAACTTCAGAAAACCGAAACAATGCAAAACCAGATGAAAAAACTGGCAGTCCATTATCAGAGAACGAACTTAAATTTAAAAATGAAATAGACAGTATAACTAAAGAATTAAGTACATTAACAGAAAAAAATAATGATTTAATGGTATGATTAAAGGTACATAATAATATTTGTGTATTAATATTTGTTTTTGTCTCGATTAGGACAAATACAAACGTGCACTAGCTGATGGTGAAAATTTACGTGTACGAATGAAAAAACAAATCGATGAAGCGAAAGTTTTCGGCATACAAAGCTTCTGCAAAGACTTACTTGAGGTAGCCGATGTTTTAAATCGAGCAACGGAAAGTGTGCCCAAAGAAGAAATCAGCGACAGAAATCCGCATTTAAAAAGTTTACACGAAGGATTAGTTATGACAGAAGCTCAACTTAAAAGCGTTTTTAAACGACACGGACTTGAGCCGGTCAATCCTGTTAATGAAAAATTCAATCCGAATTTGCATGAAGCACTGTTCCAACAAGTACGTATTTTATTATAAAGTTTATGTTTTAATTTTAAAAATAACTTTGATTTTAGGATGTACAAGATAAAGCTCCTGGTACCGTCGTAGTTGTATCAAAAATAGGCTACAAATTGCATGAATGAGTTGTTAGACCAGCTCTTGTTGGTGTTGCTAAATAAATTTTATTTTGTTTAAGATATTATTGTAATTTTATTATTGTAAATTCCAGAGAGAGAACTTTCCAGTCATATACTAGTTTTATATAAAATTTGTTGAACTTTTATCATTTTGTAACAAAGAAAAGTTATACTGTATAAAATAAAAACGTACGATTAAATTAGTATTACGTAACAATGTCCATTTATTTATTTATTCAAAATAATATTCATTTTTATTCTATACGTTGGTATAATTGCAATTTGACTTTGACAATTAAAATGTCAATAGCTACGAGGTCAAGATTATTTTTTAATGTAATAAAACGATTCCATATTACAAACGAATCAAATCGAACGTATTTACAATGCAATCAAATAAATACAAATCTTTTTACTAGTCCAATTAGTGCGACAACATTAATTACTAGAACTAACCTAGAATTTATAAGATGTAAGCACAAAAAGAGTAAAAAACAGGTATTACATTTGAAATATTTATTGTAAGTAAATTATTAGATATTTTAAAAATTACAGGATTTAACAGAATCAGAAGAGGAGGAAGATATCGATGAATACGAGAATTAAATAACCGATAAACAAACAAAGATTATAAACGCTAAAGTAAACTCACTCCGTGCTGATTTAATTTTAAAAGCTGGATTAGGAATTGCAAGAAAGTAATTTATGAATATTTGTAATATTTAAGTTCGTTTTCTAATCTATTTTCTTAATTTTTCTAGCAAAATAGAAACTATGTTTTACGAAAGTAAAATACGAGTTAATGGCAGAAAGTTAGCGAAAAAGAGCGCAATGGTAATTTTGTATTATTTATTTATTTTTTAACTTTCAAATGAGGGTAATTTTTAATAATAATGGTTATATTGAATTAGTTAAATATTGGTGATGAAATTGATATAATTCGAGGAGCAAGTACAGCAAATCCAGATTTTTTAACTGTGTCCAGAGTGGAAATTCTGTCAGCTAGTGAAAGAAACGAAGGTCTAAATGTCAAATTACGAAGAAACAAAAGTCTAACGATAGAAAATTACGACAATGAACCAACATAACTTATATTTATTTTTTGTGTATATTGTTAAATAAATTGTATTGTTTTATGATAACAAGTTTAAAGTTAATTTAATATATAACAAAAAATTAATTTGTATCTAATATTTTTGTTATGAAACTGACCAAAAATATTTTTTTTTAATAATTTTTAATATTTCACGTATGAAATAACTACAAGTAAAATAAAACTAGAATTACAATGCAACATATTCATGTACATAATACCCATTCTAAAGTTGTTTTCGATCGCTTTGTTGATTGTTATATGTATATTAAAAAAGCATTATTTACATTTAAAGGGCTACGTTTAATAATAATTAAGACAAACTAATGGATTTCGTTGATAAGTAAAAGTTCTCAATCAGAATTCACGGAATTAAAACTTTCTTAATAAATATACTATAATAGAACATAATCAAATCATATTTTAAATGCTCAAAAACGGTTTTATGGAAGTGAAAATAATCCTCATAAATTTGTCACTTTTTAAAAAACTTTAAAAATAAAACAGATAAATTGATTTAATTATATCCTATCACATTATATTTGTCAAGAGTTATATTTTTCGTGAGTTCAGATTGAGGACCTTTAATTGGAAGTATATGCAAAGATATTTTAAACAAATTAAAGTACATAAACGGACCGTAAGATATTAGGTGCATACTTTGTTCCTGAATATCGTACAACTTCTTTACTACATCTGGCCACAAATAGGAGTAAGATATATGCCCGAAAATACTTATTTTTTTCCAAAAAAATTACGATTAAAAACCAGGACTTGTTCTAAATTTTGAGTTTTGCTTATAACGGCAAATTTGTGTTTTTTTGCACAAAATAAACTGCCACAATTGACAAAACAATCGAAAACAACAAATACAAAATTTTATTATAAGTAAAAAAAAAAGTTGTTCAAACTATCTTATCATTTGTTACCAATTAATTCACGTAAAAAAACTTACAATTCGTTAATTTCTTGACGTATCGCATCAATTTCACTATTACCTGATTGTTCGGTGCCCTTTTCCGCAAAATATCGCTGCACAAGTTGGCTTATCAATATGGTGAAATCCTTCTGCATTTCCTTGTCGAAATCTGTTTCCTGTGACGGAAATTTTCAAATTTTAATTTACTTATTTTATATTATAATAAATTGTAGGTAGAAATAATTTGAAATATTTTACAATGTAACAGCATTGAGTAAAACTGCACATTGCGGCTTTGTGTGGATGTGATTTGGTCGCTATTGCAACATAACTTGCAGCTGATTTACAACCACTAGCCGTTGGAATTAAATTAAATGGAGGCGGAAGAATGGAAGTTAACATGTACTGGACGTATACCTATAAAAATAAAACATTCAATTAGTACCTATTAATATCAAATAAACTTAGTAGTAGCAGAATATAATAAACGACTTGCAACCAGGTCAGAAAAATATTTTGAGATCTAAACGAACTACATCTATATTTTCTGTTGGTGATTTTTTTTAACGATTTTCGAAAATAAGAGCTTATTAATTATTTTTATGCACTTATATTATATTTAACATAAACTTGCTTCTCTAGGTCCTGCAACTTTATATTTTTTATAGTTTTAGTCAAAATTTCTACGTGAATACATTTAACAGTTTATCTACCACCTAATGCACAAATCTCTTTGAAGGTAATGTCTATTATATTCATAACGATAGTGTCCATGATATATAATTGGTGTCAACGGGTAGTAGATAAACTGTAAAATGTATTTACGTAGAAAATTTGACAAAAATCTAAAAAATATAGGAGTTACAGAACTTGGAGTAGCAAGTTATATGATTTTAGTACAAGTCGCTTATGAAACATACTTGTGTTCTGCCGAATGTCCATTCTGTATCAACATTATCCGTAACTTTTTGATATGTACTTGACATTGTTGCAATTAACATATTTAGAATAATAATCACTATTAATATTTCGTATACTGAAAAGTACCAAATAACATTACATTCATTTATTATAAATTTCAAATATAACCCTGTAAATTTTTACTCGCAAATGCAATATAGCCGACTGCTTCCGTAAAAACATGTTTATTAATAACCGTACTATTTTCTGTACCGCCTGGTAAATTTTCAATAATAACATCGCAAGATTCTAACGGTGCCATACACAACACGGCCCAAAAGAATGTTTTTAAAGTGTGTTCAAAGTCAACAAACGAGGAAATTTGAACTGTTTTAATTCCAGATACTTCGTCAACTTGTACCATACCGTCGTAGTAATGATATAATCGACATAAACCTAATGAATTTTAATCAAATAATTAAAATACATTTTAGTTAAAAAATTATTTCGTTTAATCACCTGCCGAGAATGCTACTATTATTATAAAAAATATTGTAATAAATTTTGCTATATCTATTGCCATTTTTCCTAATGAAATCTGAAAAATATTTTTTAAATTATTCACTTATTTATACAAAATAAATACAATGACTGATTTTATAAGCTCTGTTTTTGGGTGTTTTAGTTTATTTGTTTAGTACAGCTCTTATGACAGTTACGTTGACTAAAACCGATATTAATTAAAATCAATTTTAAAATAGAGCTCGTAATAGGAGCCATGAAAACTATTTTGGACAAGTAATAGAATAAAACCTGTAACGGTCCCAAATAATAATCAAGTTGGCAGAAGAATAACAAACGAAAAAATGCCATAACTGTTGCGATTGTAAACATTCCTTCGGCAACTAATGTCGGATCTAAATATTGCCAGTATTTTCTTTCCAATTCTAGTTGTTCTGCTGTTGTAATTTCATAATATGCCGCTAGCCAGAAAAAGAATGTGTTTAAAAACAGTAACGTCATTATTAAATCGTACCATGTCCATAACAATTTCAAATATCTTACTGGACCTTGTAAAATACACATTCGTACCGAATTCCAAACATTGCCAATAACACAAAGAATTATAAACGGTTCCAAGCCTTTAAAATACATTTTATTTTACTATCATTTCAAATTAATTTCATAAATTATAACGAAAATAAAATCAATGTAATGATGATACTTATTATATACTTATTTTTCGCAAATAATAAATTGTTTTTACCCGTATTAGGCGGTCCTCTTTTCTGATTCTTCTTATCAGTATTCGATTGTAAAATATCAAAACAAGAAAAATTAAATACGCCGCAATATGACTGACCATTTTATTGACAGGAACTGTCCATTTTTTCATTAGCGAATGAAATGGTAGAAATATGGACATGGACATTATAATAGGGAGTAAAAATATGCGTAGAAAAACGACTAGTATTTTGCGAGTTGTTGAGAAACTCTTCCACTGATGCCAGTTTCCATGCCAACAGGATGATATTATCTGCATTAAAAATTATTTGTTAAAATAATTAAAATTAAATACCAAAAATACTTCAATACTACTTGTTGCGTATTAGGATGTGCAACAAACTTCTTCTGTTTGTAATCCATTGCTAGAATTAAACGTGGAAATGCAAAATGAACTACGTCACTTCCTTCACGACGTTTTAAAACCAATTCCATTTCTTCTGCGTTTCGACAAAATCCTAAATAAATATTTGAATAGAAGTTACAATACAATATAAATGTATAATACATAATATACCGATTAAATCAACAGCAAATTGACTAACGTCTTCACTAAGATCAAAATATTGTTGCCTGAATTCAGGTTCAAGTCTTGCGCATTGTTTTAATTCGAACGATAAATAAAAACAAGTTAAAATCGGATCATCGGATGAATGGCAAATATAAGCTGGATTTGCAATAGCACGATGCAAACTCAAACGTCTTGTTTCGGCATGCAATAAGTCATCGTTTTCTAATTGCTCTCTTAAAAACAAACAAGAAATGTTTTATTAAGAAGATTTGAAACATATGAAAATTTTTGATGAGAAACCTGCATTTTGAACAGATACAATCTGGTCGATGTGGTCTGCTTATTCGATGTCCTCTATCCATTAGCATTTCAATAATTTCGTAATGGCCGCATTGTGCTGCTAAAATAATCGGTGTTATATGGTCAGGAAAATCAGAGCTATTAGTGCATCCCGCAAATTCTAAACCAGTGGCAGTTTCATGTAAATGATTCAATAATAATAGTAAAATACGTGGCAAATTATCTCTAACTGCATGAAGTACGGTATCACCTAATTCAATTTCTTTCTGACTTAAAAGAAATTCTACCATAGCTTCGGATTTTATTTGGACTGCTATGTGTAAAGCCGAGATTCCCTAAAATATTGTGAAAGTTGCTTTGATATTCCTGCCATATTGTTCAAAAATTAAACGTGGTATATACCTTTTTTCGACCTAAAAAATCGACTAATTTTTTTTTTTCTGTGAAACTATAAAAGATATCAAACCGCGGTTTTCTCGATTTTTTAGGTCGAAAAAAGAATTACACCCTCTGAATTTAAAATAAATATTAACAAAATATTACTTGGAAATTAACGCAGTTAATGTTGAATCCATGATTTTCGCGTAAAAAGTCTTTAACAGCAGTCACATCACCTGTACCAACGAATTCAAAAAACTTCTTTTCAATCGTCTGTAGCGCAGGAAGCACAATGCTAGATCTTGTTCTAATATCAGTTGCAGAACCAATTGAAGTAATTTCATTATTTAATCGTTCGTAATTATAGTTTTTCATTATATTTCCTTTTAATTCAAACAACTTTACTGTGTATCAATTGCAATTATGACATGCGCATCTATTGTTTTCCATGGCAAATATATTTCATATTATGTACGCGATTATATCAAACTGATATATATATATACTGGATATATACGACTGTACCATCATTTTGATTAAAATTGCCATTGTTATATATTGCAGTGTATCCATTTAAAGTGTATAATTTAATATCTGGTATATTCCTGGTTTCAGTTAATATTATGACGTCAAAATTTTATATATTTAATAAAAAATTCAAACTTGCCAGATACTGTATGACTATCACTTAAATAAAATAGTATGCATAATATGTGAAAACTAAAAAAATATTTGTGATTATAATTAAAACCATAAATATTATAAACCTGTTAAACAACGTAAATGATAATGTATGTTTAATATAAAATTAATAATTATAAATATTGTATAATAATATTTATCTGATTGCAAATGTAAAAATATGTACACGAATTTATTACTTAGGTAGTTATCTTTAACGTCCAGCGACCACAGCGCGCTGTCATCTGCAATTTCTGGTACGAAAGGTATTGTAAATTATTTATTTCAAGCTAAATTTTGTGTGTAATAATAGCGTTCGTCTGTATTTATTTATAAATGTTTAATTAACTTACATGATATTTACAATAATTAGCTAAAAAGTCTTACGCTGGCCCAGATGGTGATGATCAAAGTTTGAACGCTGCAAAGTTTCAGGTTAGAGGTTAATTTTAAATTATCTAATAATATCGGTGTTCATCATTTACGCCAATATGAGCTTATCAATATATCATTTGCGCCAATATGACACAGTGGTGTATCATTTACGCCACAAAACCCTATCAACTGCGCTACTGTTGGCTTAGGGTAGGTTTAGGTTGTTTACTTATATTATTCAATATAGGCGCTTATCTCATCGGCGCAAACGATTGGTATCGTATTGGCGCAAATGATTGACAGCGTTAATAATAAAAACATTGTTTTCATTATCAATTATAGTTACATGTTTTTAGTCGTATCAGAAGAACCTCGGATTTCTTATGTCGTGCACTGCCATGCGCTGCGCTGTTATGTCTTTTTTTTTCAATTTCTGAATACAATTATTTTTTTTGCATAGGGATTACCTGTATTTGGTCGTTGCAGCGACTCTGTTGTGCAATGTTACAATCACTGAATCAACTTTCAATCTAAAACTGAGGATTATCACGATGATATGAATTTTAAGAATTTTTCTAAATTCCTACGGAAAAAATTGATTCCAAATTTACTTGAAAGAAGTGTCTTAATAATGCACCTTATCCGGACGCCGCAAAAACGAGACATGAAGATGTACACGATTTCAGGTTAGGTTTAAATTATCTAATAATAAAATACATTGTTTTTATTATCAATTATAGTTACATGTGTGACAATATGTAAATAAAAGGCTTTACTTGCTTAATAATTGTATATTGTGTTAATACTATTGGTATTACAAAGATAATATATTGCTTTATGTGAGGTTGCTTATTTGACAGCTTGGCGCTTATTTCTCGTCATCTGGGCTGTGTCGCGTATTGACTGCTGGCGCCATCTGTTGTCTACTCTCGTAACATCCCCTCTTCTTTGGCGAATTTGTTATATATTCCTGAAGATACTTGGGTGGTCGTCTTTCTCTGGTACTTCTTGTAAAAGTTGGTTTGCTCACTTCTTCGGATGTTGCTGACCCATTTTGTTCTTCCGATCTTCTTTCTTCTTGTTCATTATGCGATTCATATACATTACCTTTGTTTAGTGCTTTTGGTGTTACTGGTTGTCTTATTTCCTGTGGTTCCTCATTTTGTATTCGATTTTGTCGTCTTTCTTCTACTTTCTCGATTTCTTTATTGGTTGGACTTGATCGTATATCTATTCTGTTTCTGCGGTAATTTGTTCCTTCTACTTGTACCCTATATGATCTTGGCGATATCTCTTCTCTAATTTTACCTTCTTGCCATTTTCCTTCTTTATTTCTAACTCTAACTGTTTCGCCTCCCTCAAGAATTCTCAGTTCTTTCGCTCCTTTGTCATGATAAAATTGTTGTTTTTTTCTTCTTAGGTTTATTCTTTCTTGGACATCGTTGTGTATTTTTGGTCTTAATTTTTGCTTTGTGATAGGTACTCGTGTTCTTGTTCTTCGTCCCATCAGTCTTTGCGCTGGTGTAAGTTGTATTTCTTCCGTTGGAATATTTCTATGTTCTAAAAGTGCTAAATATAAATCGCTATTTTCTCTTTGTACTTTTTTTACTATTCTTTTAGCTATTTTAACCGATGATTCTGCTTTTCCGTTTCCTTTTGAGTGATATGGTGAACTAGTTTTGTGAAAAAATTCCCATTCTTTTGCAAACTGTCTGAATTGTTTACAGTCGAACTGTGGCCCATTGTCTGATATCACTATGTGTGGGATTCCATGTCTAGCAAAATTTTTTTTTATATTTTTAATAACGTGTTCACTTGTCATATTCTTAAGTTTTTCTAATTCGAAAAAGTCGCTGTAATAATCGGTGATAACTAGATAATTTTTTGTATCCAGTGTGAAAATATCGATTGCTACTGTGGACCATGGCAAATTTGGATTGTCTTCTGAGATCAATGGTTCTTTTCTTTGATTGGTTTGGAATTCTTGACATATCGAGCATCTTAAAATATAGTCTTTTATATCATCTGCCATTTTGTACCAATATAGTGTTTCTCGAGCTTTTCTGGTACATGCTTCGATTCCTGCATGACTTGCATGAATTCTTTTAAGCATTTCGTTCTTCATACTATTTGGTATTATAATTTTTTCGCCTTTGTACAGTACTCCATCCTGTATTGATAATTCTTCTTTAAAATTCCAATATTTGACTATGTCTGGTTTGATGGATTTTTTTTCTTCTGGCCATCCCTGTAATATGATTGATTTTAGTTCTTGTAAAGTGTCATCCTTACTGGTTTCTGTTGCTATTTGATTCCATCTTTGTTCCGTCACATTTACGTGCTCGGCCATATTGATGTTCATTATTTCTTCAATCAAGTTTCCTCCTATATAATGTATGTATTCTTCTTTGTTGCTTTCTGTTGTTTTAATTTTTAATGGTGCTCTTGATAAATAATCTGCTACGTGCATTGCTGAACCTTTTTTATATTTTACGTCTAGGTTGAAACGTTGCAGTCTTAACATCATTCTTTGTAATCTGCACGGTGCCGATAATATAGATTTTTTGAAAATTGTTTCAAGAGGTTGATGATCACTTTCGATATGTACTATTTGTCTTCCCGATATGTATTGAGAGAATCTTTCGCACGCGAATAACAATGCTAGTGTCTCTTTTTCTATTTGCGCATATTTTGTTTCTGTCTGTGTTAGTACACGAGAAGCATATGCAACTGGCTCTCCTTCTTGCATAAGTGTTGCTCCTAATGCAAAACTACTTGCATCACATTGTATGGTTACTTCTTTATTCATGTCATAGTATTTTAGAGTTGCAGCCTCCTCAACCATGTTCTTTAACTTTTTCCATGCTTCTTCGGCATCTCTGTTCCAGTTCCATTCTTTCTGCTTAATTATTTCTCTTAACGGCGTGCATACTGCTGACAGAGTCGGCAAGTATCTTGCTAAATACGTGATAAAACCAAGAAAACTTTGAAGTTCTTTTATGTTTTGCGGTTGTGGTGCATTCCGTACTGCTTCTGTCTTCTTTTTATCTGGTTTCACTCCTTCTGTTGACAGTGTATGTCCCATATATGTTACTTCTTTTAATTTGTATTTAAATTTTTCTTTATTCAGCTTTAAATTAACCTCTCTTGCTCTATTCAGTAGTTTCTTGATCTTCTTATCATGATCTGCTTCAGCTTCTTCTTGTGTTTTACCTTTACCTATGATCAAAATGTCATCTGCTATAACGTTTATTCCTTCTAAATCTCCTAGTAGTTCATATTGCCTTCGTTGATATTCTTCTGGTGCTGTGGATATGCCAAATGGACATCTTAGAAATCTGTATCTACCAAACGGCGTCCAGAAGGTCGTATAGTAGCTGCTTTCTTTGTCTAGTTTGATTTGCCAGAATCCTTGTTTTGCGTCCATCACACTAAAAATTTTAGCGTTTGCTAGTTCCGGAAGTATTTCATCTATCGTAGGAATCTGGTATTGAGATCTTCTCAAAGCTGTATTCAGTGGTTTGGGATCAAGACACATGCGAATCTTATTGTCCCTTTTGACTACAATTATGTTACTTATCCATTTCGTAGGTCTTGTTACTTTCTTTATGATATTGTCTTTTTCTAATTTGTCTACATATTCTTTTAATTCCTTTTTAAAATTTATTGGTACTCTACGTGGAATTTGTTGAACTGGTGTCACAGTTTCATCTATTTCCAAATGATATTCTCCGGGCAGACAACCTATTCCTTGAAATACGTCTTCATACTCTTTAATTATGTTTTCTTTCTGTCTATCCGTACTTTCCGCTTCTATCTTGCATAGATCTGCTGTTACTTGTATGAGATTTAACTTCTCACTTGTTTTTGCTGATAGTAGTGGATTGCAGGTGCATTCTGTTTTAATAATTTGAAAAATTGTTTTAATTTTCTTATTTTTGTACTTGCATGTTATTATAGCTTCTCCGATCGGCGTTATTATTTCACCTCCGTATAACTTTAATTTGGTACTGCTTGGTTTCAGGCTTTGCTTGGTGCCTAATTTTTTAAAGTTGTCGTAGCACATAACATCACAACTTGCCCCTGTATCTATCTGACATTTCATTTTATGTGCTTCGTTGTTTGTGTACTGCATTGTCACGTTGACATACCATGTCTTCTTGTTCGCTTCTAACTTGTTGATGTTGTAAATGGATTCTGTTTCGTCTGTGCTTTCATCTGTTTCCACTTGGTGTACATTTTGTTTCTGTTTCTGCTTGTATATCTTTGACTTGCATACTGATTGGAAGTGATTTTCTTTTCCGCATGCTTTACAGGTTTTTCCAAATGCTGGGCATTTTTGTCTGTCATGTATATGTACATAACCACAATATTTGCATTTTGTTCCTGCATTATAAAAGGTTTTTTGCTGTTTTTTCATATTCTGATTCTGTTTTCTCGTTTCTTGCTTATTTTTCTGTTTCATAAAGTGTACATCTTCTTTTCCTTTTTCTTCCATTGTTTTTAATCTTTCTTCGGTGACCTCGTCTGTTCTACACATATTTATTGCTTTTTGTAAAGTTAGATCTGAAACTTTCAGTAATCTTTTCCTAGTTTCATTATTTAATATTCCTAGTACCAGCCTGTCTCTTATTAATCCTTCGTGTAATGTGTCAAAATCACATGTATTTGCAAGTTTTCTTAACCTATTTACATATTCTAATATACTTTCATCATTTCCTTGTGCTGCTGAATTGAATATATATCTTTCATAAATCGTATTTACTGTAGGTGTAAAATACGTATCCAAAGTTTCGATTATACCTTTAACCTTCGTTTGGTCGTTGTTTCCTTTGTCAATGTGTATATAAACGTTTAAACATTCTTTGCCTATAATAGAAAGAAATGTAGCTACTTGTATTTCATGTGATTTTTTACTTAGCTCTGTAGCTATGCTGTAGTTTATCCATTGTTGCTTAAATAATTTCCAATTATTCTCTGCTTTGTCGTTTATTTTGACAGGTTCTGGTGCTGGTAACGTGGTCATCTTATCTTTCTTCTTTTTTTTTCCATATACAATCTTTCACAAAGTTTTCACACCTGACACCATGTGACAATATGTAAATAAAAGGCTTTACTTGCTTAATAATTGTATATTGTGTTAATACTATTGGTATTACAAAGATAATATATTGCTTTATGTGAGGTTGCTTATTTGACAGATTGGCGCTTATTTCTCGTCATCTGGGCTGTGTCGCGTATTGACTGCTGGCGCCATCTGTTGTCTACTCTCGTAACAACATGTTTACACGTTTACATGTCTATCAGAAGAAAATTTAAACGCAACAGATTCTCTAGATAGGCAGCACCATTATTATCATCACTGGATGTGTCACGGAATGGAATATACTTCCACATAACCATTATATAGAAAATAACTCCATAAATGACGAATTTGCAAAGTTTTCGTTTTCCTGTTTCCAATTTGCGAAACCAAAATCGACAATTTTAATATCGGGCATTATCATCATCATCCGAGGTAAATATCAAGGCCCGTATTCTCACCTCATATGAAAAAGTGCTTTTTCAAAAAAGTGCTTTTGACGTTCATTTAAAATCATTTATTAAGCATTTTAAAATAGTTTATTTAAATTTTATAATACCAAATATAATAAAAATGATCAAATATAGAAAAATTATTTATATTTGATGACAAACAGAAGCAAAAAGTTATTTTAAAATTAATGATAAAAGCACTTTTTCACGAAAAAGTGAGGTGAGAATACGGGCCCAAGTTTTCCGGCTTAAGATCTGCGCTATAAACAACGCCACACAAATGAAGAAAATTAACAGCTGAAACTAAATTGGTTTCAGCTGTTAATTTTCTTCATTCGTGTGGCGTGTTGTTCATAGCAGATCTTAAGCCGGAAAACTTGATATTTACAAAACTAAATTAGTTTCAGCTGTTAATTTTCTTCATTCGTGTGGCGTTGTTCATAGCAGATCTTAAGCCGGAAAACTTGTTATTTCTACAATTTCTGGCTATAAGTTTACAGAACACCAAGAAATTTTTGACAATGACAATGAAAATTTTTTTCTGAAACCATGATTGATAAAATCAGCTGGTGCTAGTGGAATTGAAGAAATATGATGAAAAACTTATAAAAGTAGAACGAGATATGGTGATAAAGAAATAAGATATGCACCAGGTATGTTTTTTAATTATCATAATTTATTATTCAGTTTTCAGTAATAAAAAACATTTAAATATGTTAGTTAATTTTTCAACTACGCTAGCTGGTTGAATGTAGAATGGATATTATGTTTTTTTTTTCTTTCTTTTTAGATACAATGAATTTCAAACACCGAAACAATTTCGAGGATTGAAAGACATCCCTGTCGCCCAAGATTTTAAGGTTATTTCAATAGAGAGAGCTAATACACAGTTCAATGATGTTAGTGAGATGTTCACTTACAAGAAATGGCGACGGATTCGGAAAACGGTGTGTGTTATATTTTCGGTTGAATGGGGAAAAAGGAAATTTGACAAAAATATAGGAGTTCATAGAGAAAAACGTGGGGCGCATGCAATAGATAACAGTAAGGAGTGTAGGGAGTAGCTATCGTTGCGCTCCACGTTTTTCTCTATGGGGTTATAAATGTGTATGAAGGGGGGGGGGGCTAGTCTGTGCTAAAAACGTGTTAAATAATTGCTAAGTTAAACAACCTGGTAGCTCTAATAGTTTTTGATATAGCACTGTTATTAAACACCCTATATATATATATATATATATATATATATATATATATATATATATACAGGGTGTAACAGAATAACTATTCCTAATTTTAACTGGAGTATCCTGGGCTCAGAATATGAAGATTTAATGCAAATCACTGAGATAAAATGTGGCTCCTTTCTGAGCTACAGGGTGTTTTATATAAAAATTTAAAAACGATTTTTGCCCAGTACTTTAAAACTATTTGACGTATCCTTATCATACTTGGCAGGAAATGTAGGTACCGTACACCATACTAAATTATGTTAAATAAAAGTTTCTGGCTACTGCCAGTGGCGTACAACAGGGGCAAGTGAGAGGTTGATCCTTCCTAAATTCTACGCCACTGGCGGAATTGTCATTTTAGCACAATTTTTCGCTTCTCCAATACTTGCTGTGTAAAAAACATACTCTTCCTTTGTAACGATAAAGTCACTGTTTTTCGAGATATTTAAAGTTAAACATAAGCTGCACCCTTGGGATTTTTTCAAAATTTGCTCAAAAAAATCTGAAAAAATTCAGTAAAATAGAGAAAAAAAATTAGCTACATAATAACTAAGTAACTTTTTTCTCTAACTCATTTTGATTTGGCTGTAAAAATTATTGAAAATTAATATTTTTTGCATTTTATTTTTTTATTTTCAATAATATTTACAGCCAAATCAGAATGAGTTAGAGAAAAAAGTTACTTACCAATGATATTATTAAGCTTCGTAAGTTAAATTTGTTGTAAATACTATTTGTTTCGTTCAATGGTCTACAAATAAAAATTTTAATAAATTAATAGATACCTACAATTTATTTTGTTCAATCTAAAACAGACAGTTTAATGAAAGTAGGTAGATCGTCCTGAAGTTTGGTATACGGCCATGATTTGTCATTATAAACAACTTTTCTTAATAAAATTTTGTCGTATCCTAAAAAAAAAGGGTACTTTACCTGAAAAGAAAATAGTTCTTGCTTCACCGTCACGGCCATTTTGTTTTTCAAAAAACGAAAAAATTCTTAAAATTCGTTTCACGCCAAGCAGGGCTTAATTCCAGAATCTTGAAATGAAATT
The DNA here is from genome assembly GCA_963966155.1 of Clivina fossor. Taxonomy (NCBI): domain Eukaryota; kingdom Metazoa; phylum Arthropoda; class Insecta; order Coleoptera; family Carabidae; genus Clivina; species Clivina fossor. The sequence goes on from CAWYQG010000219.1 coordinate 91,571, forward strand.
CAAAAAATTTTAGTCCATTACACCTCTTGTAACATCAATCCTGGGACACACTGTATATATATATACAGAGTGGCCCAATGAAAACAGTAAATGCAAATTTTGGCCACAACATCATTTTTGCGAAAAACGCTCGAACACGTCAATTTTAGTATGAAGGGGGATATCTGAATCGATTAGTACTATTTTCCTAACATCAACCCTAAGAGGAGGAGGGATTGCACCCCAAAAATTTTAAATGGAAAGGGGTATCAAAAATGATACCGTTCTAAAGGCCTTTCAATTCGATTTTTAACAGTCTTTTTATTTTTCAAATCCGATCATTAATTCCAGAGAAAAATCGTTTAAAGAAAGTTAAGTAATTCAATCGGAGACTTCAACTATAGGTCAAGCGAAGTATACCAAACAGGTAGATAAAAATTGAATTAGTTTAAAGTACGGTTGGTACGCTAATTTTACACTGTACAAAACCTTTATCATTGTATGAAAGTTAGTGGTAGTCATTTCGAACACTTAATAAACTGATATTTGAGTTTCTGTCTGTACTTTTACGCACTTAATAAATTTTGTTTTAAGCGATTTTTCTCTGGAATTAATGATCGGATTTGAAAAATAAAAAGACTGTTAAAAAGCGAATTAAAAGGCCTTTAGAACGGTATCATTTTTGATACCTCTTTCCACTTAAAATTTTTTGGGTGCAATCCCTCCTCCTTTTAGGGTTGATGTTAGGAAAATAGTACTAATCGATTCAGATATCCCCCTTCATACTAAAATTGACGTGTTCGAGCGTTTTTTGCAAAAATGATGTTAAGTGGCCAAAATTTGCATTTACTGTTTTCATTGGGCCACTCTGTATATATATAATTATATCAAGTTCGTATGGGCGTTTAACATGCAATTTCGATAATTTGCGATATACTTCTTTCTCGAGTTAAATTCGGAGAAATACTTAGAATACTTTTTGATAGGTCATAAAAAGTTTTATAATTCAGTTTTAGTTTTAATTTGCTAGCATGTGCTGTTTGGGTACTAGATTTTTTTTTTTTTTGATTTTTTGGTTTTTAATTTTTTTCTCAAAAACTGTGAGGTGTAGGAAAATTAGCTTGTTATGGAAAAATGCGGAATAATGTGTACTATAATTGAGTAAAGAAATCATTATTCTAGGATGCATTGTTTAGTAGAAAAAAACTGAATTTTTGAAAATTCAGTAAGTAAGAAAAAATTAATATATATTTACTTATTATAAAATATAAAACTAATGTAATTATCTTAGAAATGATAATGATTCATGAATGTGGATGAAGCGAAAGTTGCTTGTGCTGGATAGGAGTGTTTGGAGGCGACTGATTTCGGAATACTGTAAAGAGTTTGTGCCACACTCTTATTTGGGTACATGGCGTGATTGTGTATGTATGTATGTATGTAATATGCAAGGATTCTATACCATTTTTTTTTTCACTAGATATTTTTACCCCAAATTATATTTTCCGCTATTTTTGTTCCATTTTTTTTCCTACCTAACTTAACACTTTCTTAAACTATCTAAAAATTCCTAGAACTCTCTAAAACTTACTAAACATTCTGAAAACTTTCTAGAACTTCCGATTGGATAAGAATTTTACGTTTGCAGGTGGACGTCCGATGAGTAGTTGGAGTGGTAGGTATGATTGAGACGGTGGCTTGCGTGAGCGAAAGTTTCCAAGTAGTAGGAATAAAAGCATGTATGAGAGAGGAATGTCGTGAAAAGTACTGTTTTCGCTCCTCGAAAAGTGTCACGAAAATTTCATTTTCGAACAATGTAGGATAAAAAATAATTAATTTGCTTTTTTGTTTTTTTTTTACAGAGGGTGAAAAACCGGAGACGAAGCAAAAAAGACTGGAAGCGAAATATTCCGCCCTGCAAATTGTGCCCAATATTGAAAAACTCGGCACGGCCAAGGTGAGGAAATTAATTAACAAAATTGAATTGCACAATTCAATATGCAAGGAATGTAAATGTTTCCAAAGAAGCTCGTTTCAGTATATACAATGCAGTTTTAGGGTGCCTACGTTGATGTATGGTAGTGAATGTTGGGTTAGGTTGCACAAAAGTATAAACGGAAAATGACTGCTGTGCGAAATGAGATTTTTACGTGGGGTAGCTGAGTGTAACTGTAGGAGAGATCGGAAGTACGGAATACGATTAGTGTATGATGAGTGTGAAATTTAGAAAAAATGTTGTAGCAAAAGTTGGTGTTAGTCAGTTAAGATGGTTCTCGGACATGTTGAGTGAATGCGTCTAATGAACGTTTGGTTAAAAAGATTTATTTGAATGTTTTTCGATGATATTTGTTTGCAGGTGGACGTCCGATAAGTAGTTGGAGTGGTATGATTGAGAGGGTGGCTTGCGTGAGCGAAAGTTTCCAAGTAGTAGGAATAGAAGAGCATGTATGAGAGGAATTATGATTGTGAATGAAGCGAAAGTTGCTTGTTTGGATAGGAATGTTTGGAGGCGACTGATTTCGGAATGATGAAAACAGTTTGTGCCACACCCTTTTGGATATATGGCGTGATTGCGTATGTATGTATGTATGTATTAAAATTTAAAAAGTCAGGTAAAGTTACTTTATTTGTAAAAAGTTATTTAAAATAAAAGTTTCAAAATAATATTTCAGAGCCCTATATAAATTTTGGGTTAAAAGAAATGTGAAACAATTAGTTTTCAAGGTTTTTTTAATCGTAATTTTTTAAAACTTATTTAAAAAATTTGTGTTTTTAATAATTTTATTATTATTTGATAACTTGTCTAAATATAAATATTGAATCGAAATCGATATTTGCACAAGTTTTTTTTATTTTTTTTATGCTATTACTTATTTTAATTTAATTTTGTTCTGATAAAAATTATGCAAAATCTACCTACTTGTTTATATGTATTTTAAATCAAACCTAGCACAATGAACTTTACAAGTTCTTATTATATATATATATATATATATATATATATATATATATATATATATATATATATATATATATATATATATTACTTATTGTAAAAAATACATTTCTAAAGATGTTGTGTTTGTTAGGTTCAGTGTTTATGGTATTATAACTGCAGGCACACATGAAAAGCGATTGTAATATTACAATAAGTTGTAAACAAAATTGAATTTTGGGGTTTTGTATTTTAAATACAATTATATTATTTAAAATTTAACAACTTTGTATTAAAGTGGTAGTAACGAACATTTATGATGATGGATTTATGTGGATGAAGCGAAAGTTGCTTGTGCTGGATAGGAATGTTTGGAGGCGACTGATTTCTCGGGATGATGAAAAGAGTTTGTGCCACATCCTGTTTTAGGTACATGGCGTGATTGTGTATGTATGTACGTATGTATGTATGTATGTAATGTCAAAATTGAATTTTTATCAAAAGTCGTAATATGTCGTTTTTGATCTGGTGATTTCGATAATCACAGATAAAATTAAAGCCAAAGATTAGTTTTTGATGTAACTAATTTTAACTATTATTTAATTTTTTAAAACAAACTTTTTAAATCGGTACCTGAGAGGTAAACAGTCGTACCTAACTCCATTTTTGTCATTTTGATACAGTAGACGCGAAAAACGAAAAATTACATTGGTTTTTGATGTTGGTTTATGTCGGCCTAGGTTAACTAACAATTACTATAAGGAAACAATAAATATTTATTTATATGTGTATTTTTAATTCTGTTTCTGTAGTTAATTCATCATTAACATGGACACTCCAATCACACCGATACCAGAATCGGACGCTGAAAATGCAAAATTATCTCTTGAATCGCGCAAAGGAGCTTTACAAAACTTAAATCAAATTGTAGATAAATTTACAAATTTCAGTTACACGTTTTCTGATCGTGTCGATATGTTTCGAAATCGTTTATGTTTAGAGAAAATTAAAAATTACGATGATGTTAGTAAGTTTGTGTCAGAAATTTCGAATTTCTGTGATTTAGCGAAAAATAATCTGGGTTTATATAAAATGCATAATGAAGTTAAATTCGAAGAATGGAAAGAAAATAATTTAAATTATGATAAAATTATTAAAAATTTAGAAAAGAAATATAACTTAAGTTTAAAATCTGATAGTTCTGAAGATAACGTTTTAAATAGAGACGTTACAAATGTAATTAATGGCACAAAAAGTGTCACATCAGATGAAACAATAATTCGGAATTCGTTAGGAGATGATATTCACTCGCTTCAAGCAGAAATAATTATCAAACAAGAAAGTTCTGAAGATAACTTTTTAGATAATTTTTTAGATGACTGTTCAGAAACTGGAAATGATAAAACTAACTTTGCAATATTTTCGGATAAATTACCAGAACAAATGCAAAATAGTACAGACGTTACAAATGTAATTAATGACACAAAAAGTGTCACATCAGATAAAACAATAATTCGGAATTCGTTTGGAGATGATATTCACTCGCTTCCGGCAGAAACAATTATCAAACAAGAAGATGAATCGGAAGATGACTCTAGAAACGATTCCAGTTAACCTAGATTTACCCATACGAATTGAAGAAGATTTCAATGACGAAGAATCGGAAGAAAAAAAAATGCTTGAAAAATATGAAATAAAAGAAGTGTTTTTATCATTGCCGAGATTATCGTTTCCGGCCGACGGCGAATTAACTGTCGCATCGGCCTCACCGGGGCCCCATTCGGCAATTGGGCCCGGCCAGTCACTAGCGGCTACTCGTAGCCGCCGTCGTTCGACGCACACTTCGAGGGCGTGTTGTCGGTCACCGGAAAAGCCGAAGAAAAGAAAATGTATTAAAAAAAAATAGTAAGATAATGTATTTTTTATCTTTGAATAATTTATTTTTTCATTAATAATAATTGAGTTGAACGACCTTTGAATATATGAATTTAATTTCTTCTCAAACAGGGGTGTAGGTCACGTTTTTTTAAATAAAACTACTTGGATTTTATTTTACATGCTACTAGTTTCGGTACTACCGCGTGCCTTCTTCAGTACCGAAACTAGTAGCATACAAAATAAAATCCAAGTAGTTTTATTTAAAAAAACGTGACCTACACCCCTGTTTGAGAAGAAATTAAATTCATATATTCAAAGGTCGTTCAACTCAATTATTATTAATGAAAAAATAAATTATTCAAAGAGAAAAAATACATTATCTTACTATTTTTTGAGAAGAAATTAAATTTTTCATTAATAATTTAATTTTTTTTTCTTTTTCTTTTTTTAACGTGAAATGATTACTACTATTAGTTATTATTATATAATTATTATTATGAATTCTTAAATTAGTACTATCGGAATCAATATTATAAAATAACTTATAATGTAAAATACCCTTTAAATTTTGTTTGTATAATTGCTTTTTTGTTCGTTTTATATATTTGAATTTATATTATTTTCTTTTTTTTTGTGAATACTGTATTATTTAATCCTAATGTTATATTTAAAAGTTGTACAAATATTTATGATTACATATTTTTATATATATCAACAATAAATATTAATTTAAAAAAAATTATTTCTGTGTGTTAATGTGAATATAAAATTTTCTGAATGATTTATGCTATATCGGAACTTCAAAAATTGTATTTATAGATTTTATTATAGCTATGTGAAGATACACATACATACAATTCAGAAAAATATTCTTGTTATTTGAGAAAAGTATCTAGTGGAACATAATTAAAATTATATTCAAAAATAAATCAATATGCAGAATATAAATATTATAATAATAAAAGTTTTAGGATTTAATCAAAAACCAACCAACTGTTCAAACTGCGCATGCGCGAATGTTAAATTTATTGAAATTATTAGAATACTTTGCGATATTATATTTTATTTAATATGAATTTTTATCGAATTAATTATTTATTATTATTATATAATATAATATAAATATTATAATAATAAAAGTTTTAGGATTTAATCAAAAACCAACTGTTCAAACTACGCATGCGCGAATGTTAATTTATTGAAATTATTAGAATACTTTGCGATATTATATTTTATTTAATATGAATTTTTATCGAATTAATTATTTATTATTTTTATATAATATAATATAAATATAATAATAATAAAAGTTTTAGGATTTAATCAAAACCCACAACCAACTGTTTCAACCGCGCATGCGTATATATTTTAAATTTGTTAGAATTTTTGCAAGTCGTTGATGTATGCGAAAATAGTTCATATATGTTCAGTACATAAGGTTCAAAATCGCTTCATATAGTTTTATATTTATTAAATTTGGAATATTTTGTGATATATATTTTATTTATATGAAACACATGCATCTGCATAAAACGAAACAATATAACAACAATTAATTTAAAAAAGAGATAAAGTGATCTTGCTTTCTGGATCCAATTCCAAAGTTATGTATAATTAAAAAAACACAGCTCAGAGTCTTTAAAGAAAATTGTCTTGAAAATCAATTTGGTAATATTTTTATTGATGATCATATTATCTTAATGAACTAATTGCGCATAGATTAATCTTATAATAAACCAGTAAATAAGTACTTAACACTTCTTTAAACATAAAAGCTATTACGCGTAAAGTTAGGTTACAGACACTTACATTTGTAATTTCATTTTCTTTAGTTATATTTTCAATAAAATCCTGTTTTTCATTATCCAGCAGTCTTCGAAGTTTCATCTCCGTACAATCTTTGTTAATATCGGTCACTTGCCATTCAATTTTCACTGAAATTAATCAACTCCATTCATCATCACAAACATCTATTTTCCATAACGCTAGTACCTTCCGGAATAAACAAAGTCACGAAAAACCAAGGATAAATTTAGGAAAATGGAAAAACAATATACAAATTAATATCAATACACTGTAAAATATTTAACAATTGCAGATGATTTGCACACAAACAAAACTGCTTAGTTTATTTAATTTCTGTTAAGTTGTCAAGAAACTTTTCCGAAATTTGACATTTGTGTTTATATAAAGCATGAGCAAATAACCTTAAAGTTTTACCGTCGATGGATCTTCATTTACAAATTGCTATATATGTAATACACTTTCACCTATTAAAATAGTTTTAGTTTGCAACAAAAAAAAAAATAATAATTCAATATAATGTGCATTATCCAATTTTGAAACTGAAGAACCATTACTGTGTTGTACTTGAAAATATATACCGTAATATTCATCTGACATATAAATATCGTTGATTAGTTTCGGATAGAAACGTGATAATCGTTTTGCAAGATCCGCATGAATCGATGTAGCATTCAACAAACTTCCCGGTAAAAATGGTTCAACTTTTGTCTCGTTAATTAAATATTAAAAACTAGTAGAAATATTTGTTTTTCTTAATAATTATTAATATACGGTTAAAATTTCATTATTATATATATATATTATTTACCTTTTAAATCAGCCAATTTATATATATAGCTTGAGTGATAGAATCTGATTGTTTCTTTACCCCAACTAGTTACATTACTTTCTGTATTACCCATGTTTATAAAACAAATTATATACTTTTAAAATAATTATATACAATGTACAATTTCGTTCATAATCTGTTCATGCATTAACAAATAATTAAAGAATAACATATCGTCATTTATATTGATCAAACATCTAAATTCGACAGCGTTTTAATTTTTTATTTTTGGTTCACTTTGGTACAATCAATACATATTAAATAAAAATAAACGTTATTTTAACAAAAATAAAATCAAAAAAAAAATATGTAAATTTAAAATAAGAGCAAATCATTATAGTTTTATCTGTTTCATAGCTTTGGTGATTTGCGATGATGCCTGCTTTTTCGATGTAGAAACCTTAATCATTACATCATTCTTAATATCATCATCATCTTCATTATGTAGATCATTAGCATCATTATAATAATCATCTAATCCATTATTATCATCGTTAACAGTTGCTCTACGTTTTGAAGCAGCCGTTGGCGGTGCATAGTGCAAAGTGGGACATTTTTTGTTATAAGCACGCGTAAATTCCCCCTTTACTTTCGAATCGACTCGACGAAATGGATCAGTAACGCTTTCGATATCTCGGGATAATCGATATCTCCGTCAATATGACCGGATAGGTAATGACCGGGTAATACTGAACTATATATTCCTTGCATTTCCAGCTGTGACCAATTCTGTGATGAGCGTATTTTCGCATCGATAACATCTCCAAGGCTAATTGCATCAGCAGCTACAGCAACACATTCCAAACGTTCAATCAAATTTACTATTTTCAATAATAAATATTAAAAGATTATATAAAAACAAGGCCAAAACACATTTTTTTAATTCAAAAACGATTACAGTATTAAAAAAAAAAATTAGGAAAAATAGCGTTTTTTACGCGCCACAGAATCTCCCCAACGCTTATGACATCAACCTTTTTCAGATTAGACAAGGATAACCTATTGTCAGATATCTGTATTTATCTCTTTCTATCGCACACAACTTATTAGAAATGTCAAATGACAGCTACTGGTAGAGTGTTGCTTTTGTTAAAAGTGCACTTGATATTAATAATACATTATATATATTTTATTATTATTATTATATATTTTATTATTATTATACATTTTATTATTATTATTATAATTACATATTTTTTATTATTATATATATTATTATTATTGGTATCGGAGGCGTTAGCCTACGTATATGTTTTTGACATTGCTAATAAAATCGACTAGTTTTTGATTTAGCCACAAGATGGTACTATAGAATGGATGACGTCACAAATTTCAAAATTTGAATTTGACCTTCGACTTCAATAATTTTTTTCTAATTAAATATAAATAAATTAACATTAATATCTATATATATGTAATTGTCTAAATATATATTTTTCATTAAAAAAATTAAAAAAATGAGCGCAACGACCCCATTGGTATTTGAGAGCGTTTGATAAGTGCTATAAGCTCTTTGATTCCGTCCTGATCTTCAATGCCATCCATTTCGTCCAGAAGTAGAACGCGACGTTTTGTAACTGCTTGCCCATCGTTACGGCAATAGTTAGCCAGTGAAGTTGTGTTGATTATATGTGCGATTTTTTCACGTATCATGCGTTTGTCACGCAAATCGGATGCATTAAATTCGACGATATCGTAGCCGAAATGTTCGCAAACTAATACAGCCGATAGGGTTTTTCCAACTCCGGATGGACCACTAAGAATTGCTGCACGAAAGCGACATTCATCATCCTCCTCTGCATATGGATTTGGACGTGGATTCGTACGTGTTCGATTATAGTCCCAATTCTTGAACCATTTCACTAATTTGGTCACATTACTACGCGCACATTGTTGGCCGATTATATGTTCAAGACTTGTAGGTTTATATTTATCAACCCATGCTAATCCTGCGCGTGATCTTATATCCTAAAATTGTATAGTAAAATTTAAATATTGTAGGTTATTTAATATCATAATATTATACTTACATGCACTGAAATATAGTAATAACTGGAATGTGCACTGCGTATGTGTTCTAGTAGTGGCAATGCGAGCCGAAAGAGATAGGAGATATGTGGTATCTCTATCACTGTCTTACACTTCTGCGCATTTGCAATTCAAATGCGATTTCTTGCGGTAAAAATGCGACAATCTTATGTTGTTGCATATTAAATTGTAGCTAAATGCATCGGCTAAACGATACGTAATGAGATTTTATTGGAGAATTCCTCTATAGAAGGTATTTTTATCATTTTTGATATATTAATTTGACATTTGACAGTTAGATTCTTTTTTTCATAGCTATCTAAGTTATCATGTAGTAGCAATGCTACGCCATTAGAAAGACAAAGACGCAAATACCACGTATCTCCTATTTCTCTCGGCTCGCATTTGAGCGGCCAGTGCGCGTTCCAGTTATTACTATATTTCAGTGCTTACATGCGACATGTTAACAATGAAATACAATTTTTGGAAGAACTAATGTATATAAATTGTATATAATGTATATTAAATTGTATGTATAATATATATATAAATTGGAAAATAATGTATTGTCAAACAACAACAACAAATAACTTGTATCAATCGGAAATTGGCGATGTCGCGCTATTAAGGTAGCTGTCAAACTAATAAATATATGCAAATGCTAGATAAATATTGTTATAAAAATAATTTATAATTAATAATTTTATATCAAACAGTAATTAATACTGCCATTGTTTATTATTATATTTATAGTTTTTCATCTTTGGTTCATAGATTAACTATATCGCTTACGCTATTAAATATTTATTTAAATATTAATATTTAACATTTTATTTAACTTTATAGTTGCCCAACTAAAAGAGATGTTAAAATCACTAAATGGAATTATTATTATTAAATTAATCAATTAATTAATAAATCATTAAAATTGACATTCTGAAAGCCCCAAATTTACCAATAAATAATAAATAAATTTACTACCAAAGCTTCCAAACTTTCGAATAATATCATTGCATATGTCCGGAAAGTGTCCGATTTAATAATACGAACGACTTCAGTTCATGTAAGCAAAGATTGGATAAATTAGTATCGTGTATTTCGTCGAGGTTTCGGACGCATTTGAAAGATGCTTTGATGGTAAGTGTCGTTCTCTCTCTCAAAGTGTTTTTAGTACATTAATTAAAATTCGTTTCCGATTTTCTGTGCTTATTTAATTACCTGGTAAATCTTATTTGTGTCATGGTGCAAGACGACATGTCCGATTATTAATACAAAACTTAACCCCTAAAGCCCGTTTTATTTTATAGTAAAGATTCGAGGGGCAAACCACTTTCTTAAATTTTCTACACCGAATTTTAAGGAAGATTGTAAGCGATTTAAGTATGATTTTAAGCGAGATTGTAAAGATTTTATATGATTTTTTAAGCGCGATTGTAAGGATTTTTCATTGATTTCATGGATTTTAAGTAAGATTGTAAATAAAGTTGAAAGTTTCAGCTGTAGGCACTTGGTGAAACATTTTATAAAATTAAACAATAAAACACTTGGTGTAAGTTTCACTATATTTATTTGACTTAATCGATTTCGGCTTTCTAGGCCCTCATCAGAAGTATAAACTTCTGATGAGGGCCTAGAAAGCCGAAATCGATTAAGTCAAATAAATATAGTGAAACTTACACCAAGTGTTTTATTGTTTAATTTTAAGATTGTAAAGATTTTATCATGATTTTATGCGATTTTATATCGAAATTTTTAAGATTATAGGAAAATTTTACTCGAGATTTTTAATTAATTATAGGATCTCGTATACAAATTATTTAATGTGTTTAAATTCTTCTTCAAAAACATATTTATATTAAATATTTACGAACTGATAATGATTTCAGCTATAATTTTACCACAATTTTACTAGGATTTTAACAGATTATAAAAAAAAATCCCAAAACCACACTGTAAATTAAAATAAAACAGTGATCTTTGACAAGTGCTTAAGTGTTTATGTACTTCGGATCATAGGTAAGATTTTTTGTAAATTTTATGGAAGATGGAAAGCTTAGCTTCCGAAATAAATGCGTATTTAGTTTTATTTTAATTTACAATGTGGTTTTGGGAGCTTTTTATAATATTATTTTTATTTAAATTTCGCCACAGTAGATCATTTTCTAATCTTATAATGTTTAATTAGCTCGTTGTAATAAATTAATAGACGATTAATGCACTTAAATATTACTGTATCAATTTTCAATCGCTAAAATATTTAAATTATAAATATAAATTATGTACGTTGAATTACAGAGAATTTTTGAGGTAGAAATACAGAAAAGAGAGTTTTTCTAGTAAAATTATTGTAATTTCGCTATTAATTTTTTTACAGTTTAGTAAAAAAAAAAAAAACTAATTAATATGTCAAAAGAAAAATGTTTGTGCTTGGAACGCGTGTTATAATTAATTCTACTGTTATTAAATTCTACAACAAAGTTCAATTGTGCATTTGTGAAATTGTGAAATTTGGTGTACAAATTTATTAAAATCACGATAAATGCCATAAAATCATGGGTAAAATCATATAAAATCTTTACAATCGCACTGAAAATCATGTAATATTCTTACAATTTCACTTAAAATCCTTACAAACTCGCTTAAAATCATGTGAATTCCTTACAATCATGTCCTTAAAATCATGTAAAATCAACGAAAAATCCTTACAATCTTCTTTAAAATCGTGCTAGAATTGTACAATCCGGTGTACAAAATTTGTTTATTATGTGAAATTACAGAAATATAAGTTATATTTTTTGTACAGTTTTGAATTGAAGTTAAATTAATGATATAATGCCTATAAAAAATGTATTTTGAAATGAATAAATATTTTATTAGTATTATTACACAAAATATAGTGAGACATATAATTCTACATTAAGTTATTTCTTATTTTATTAGGTCATTTTTACTTTAACTTTAATGTAATTATTACGAATTATGTACAAAATAACAGTATTTTTAGTTAGAAATATAGAATTTTTTTTGTAATAAAATTCTAGTACTATTTTTCTGTAACTCACCCCCATTTTGTTAATAGTTTTTCCCCCCAATACACCTTTCCAAACTGATCAATCAATTGATTTTCTCCGCTATTGTTATTTGTGTAAATTTTATCAACTGCACTCTGCATTTTTTCATCCGAATCCGCAAATCTTGGAATGTTGCTGCATCTCAAAATCATCTTGGAGCGGAGTTTTGTCTTCGTCTGGTTTCATGCCTCGGAAGTAACAAGTCTTTTTTCTCCGAAAGAAATTGCCCCTCCCAAATTGTTCTGAATCAAGTGAGATAGAGAATTGAGCTGCCTGATCCCGACTGGAAAAATATAAGTTATGAATATATCAAACAAAACTAAGCTATCGTTCGGTTTAAGAGAAACTAAAATATGCATAAAACAATAAATACACATTAAAGTAAATAAAAAGATAGCAATTAATTAAAAATACCTATTTGTTTTCATTATTATATTATTTAACAGGCGTTAAAACTACCAAATTCTTTAGAATAATAAGATAAATGCAATTAAATAAGATCCAAATAAGATATAAACAGTTTAATATCACATGATTATTGTCAGATTTTTATGAATTTAACCCTTTCAGGACGGAATAGATTTTTCTGAATAATAATAACCACTATAAAATGTAACTTAAATTTATATTATATAGCTTTTAACAGTAAAATAACAACATTTTTGTAATTTTACTGTGTGATAATTTACGTAATATTATTTTTTTTATGAAAAAAAAAATTACATTCTTAGAAAATATAAAAAATCTTTTATTTGTGGTTCCATAGAAATACTTCTAGGCCTGAAAGGGTTAAGTCAGTAATAAATCCTTAGATTATTCATACATTTACTATTAAACTAAAAATCATTTTTAACCTATGCCCTATAATGACAATTGGTATAATCTGGAGTAACCTAACTTAGGACTACATATGACGCTTGTAAGACATATTTCTATCAAATCACCATAAAAAACAATTCTATTGCAATCATAATTATCTTAAATAAACTAATTAGCACATCGGATTAATTAATAAATCCAGTAAAACAGTATTTAACACAGAAAATTAAAGTTACAAGCGCTTACCTTTGTAGATGACATTTTATGACTGGAATATCCTTTCGTATGGAAAGATAATTTGTGCCACCCCGCCCCATCCTTTTGGGTATATTGCGTGTTTGTTTATGTATGTATATTAATCAATAACATCTTATTTCTTAATTATCAGCCACTTTCGAAGTTTCATCCGGTCTTCATCGTCGGGGATTTTGCTAACCTCATTATCACTTGATATGTAAACGCATATATTACGAGATTGGGACACGTGTTTCTTCCCCATTTTCCCTAAACTCTGACCTTTAATTATGTAATTCACTACTATTAAATACACTTTAAATAAACACACACAAGCATTAAACTAACCGTACAAACTCAAGTCACCACAGTCCGGAAAAAACTTGAGCATCCAATCTTCGTGTGTCTTGAGTTGCTGCTGCTGCTGCTTCAATATTCAAATTAGTATTATTTTTAAAATCCCAATGTCATATATTTATTATTTACTACATTATTTAAACGCAGAGAGTCTAAATTAAATTAAAATATATTTGGTTATGAATTAAAATCTAAACGTCACACAAGACGATTGCGCAACATGTTCTGCGCATATATATATATATATATATATATATATATATATATATATATATATATATATATATATATATATATATTCAAAAATATAATAACATAATAAATTAATTATTTATAATTATTACATGAAACCTATATAAGTGTTTATGTAATATAATTTTAATAAAAATTCCTACAAATAAAAATATAATAAAAAGAATTTATTTTATTTAAATATAATTCTTTTCTCAACGTTTCGATCGTCCATGCGTTCTTCATCTATTTTTGATGTGTATATATATTTGTCGAGGGAAAAATCACTTGTAAAATATGGTTTTCAAATTTAATAAAATCTCTTAAAATTGTAGTAAAATCAAGATCAAATCTGTAAAAATCATGGTAAAATCACAGCTAAAATCTGTAAAATCATTACTGTTCGTAAATATTTAGTGTATATTTACTTGAAATCGGTATAATCATGATAAAATCATTATAGGTAATTAGTTACCAGAAATATGAAGTGTTAAACGAATAAATCGAATGTAAAATTATCCTTTTTTGTATTCCCACCACCTGTCTGAATATAGCCTTTTGTTTGCCTTGAACTGGCCTTAATATTTATTAATAATCGCGACGTTTCGATTTCCTCAACCATAACAAAACATTTTTTTTATGATCTATAGTTATTTTTGTTTTGTTACCGCGGGGCCTAGTAACTTATTTCAATGTCTTTTTTATTTGCTATATAAATATATTATTTCTTGGTTTCTTCGTTTCCTGATGAAGATTATTTATAAATGGTCGATTATTTAATTAAATATTAATACAGAACTAGTCCAATTTAAAGTCCCCGCATTTTATTAACTATATTTTTATTAATTCGCTTTTTTTGTCAATCTGTTCTGTTTTTTAATTGTCTGTTCCGTACGAAGGGTTAACCACTTATAAAATCTGGTGTATAAATTTGTTAAAAATTCTTTAAAATTCTAGTAAAATTTAATTAAAAATGATTAACTAATGATTAAATTAATTAGTTCATCAAAGTAAATATTTTTTCTAATTATTTAAAAACTATTATAACTTGAATCCAAAGATTGGAGAATATATTGGATCTATACAATGCTATACGATGTATTCATCACGTTAAAAGGTATTTTACTGCTTTAACTTAGTTAAAAAGTTTTTCCGGAGGCAACTTAAGGTTCTCTATATAATCCGATTTGGGTCAAAAAAAAATCCGGCAAAGTTTAGAAATTTTTTTGTCAAAAAGTATAATAGATATCAAACCGCGGTTTTTTTTTAAATGAAAGAGGAGATTTTGATCTATTTTCGTGTATTTTTTTTTTTTTTAGTTTGGTTAAAAATTAGATATGAATCTTTGCAGCAGAAAAAAAAGTATTATAACTTTGTCAATTTCTAGCAAAAGTATAAATAAAAATTGCCTACAATAGCTCAATGTCCATTCTTTCACCTCCAAAAAACTGCGAATTAATACCTTTTATAGTTCTGTAGAAAAAAATTCATAAAAAATCATAATTTTTGTCAGATTTGCGGCAATTTGTTCAATTTTGCAGATTTTCCCAAAGAATGTTATAATTTTCTCAATTTTCAACAAAAATTAAAATAAAAATTGCTCAAAATAGATCAATATCTATTATTTCACTTGCAAAAAACCAATATTAAATATATTTAATTGTTTCAGAGAAAAAAATTTATAAAAATTTAGGATTTTTCTTATTAATAAATACAGTTACGAAAAAATCTTATATTTTTTTTTTCGAACTTTTTCTATGTTTTAACAGCTTTTATTTTGCTCTAAAACGAAGCTAAAATCAATAATCTAATAATCCTAATTGATTTTTACCATGAGTATATTAATTTAATATTTCTTTTTGGTTATCCAATTTAATACTTTTAATATGTTTCTTCCAATGATCAATAAAAGATTTCTCCATCAAAACAAATAACTTTATAAACTGCATTTTGTCATAGAATATTTTGTTTTTATATAATTCTTACATAAGTTCTACTTAAGTTCTATATTAAATATGTTTTTGAATAAGAATTTGTATACGAGATCTATAATAAATTAAAAAGCTCGAGTAAAATTTGCTATTATCTTAAAAATTTCGATATGATATCGCGTAAAATTAACCGAAAAAATTATGGTAAAATCTTTAGAATCTTACTTAAAATCCATAAAATCAATGTAAAATCGCTTAACGTCAATTCGCACGGTTGTAATTGCTATGTTCAGACGCACCTAGCTCAAATACAAAACATGTTGAACATATTGAATTTATTCGTTTAATACAACTTATTTATTGTAACTGACTGTTCGGAAAATTACATAATCAATATTCAATTAATAATTCAATAATTAATTTAATATTATTAATTGATTTATATAAAATTAAAAATAGTTTATTTTTTAACTGGCTCTATTTTCTACAAAAACGATTATTATTGTACCGAAAAAATACTTGAGATATAATATCCTATGTAGAATAATATATATTTTTTTGAATTTTTTTGTATTTTGGAAAATAGAGAAAAAAAAACTATATTTTTTGCTTTTTTTTGGCCAAATTATAAATACGAAAAAATTGAAAAAAAATATATATTATTCTACATAGAATATTCTATCTCAGGTATTTATTCGGTACATTAATAATCGTTTTTGTAGAAAATAGAGCTAGTTAAAAAATATACTATTTTTTATTTTATATAAATCAATTAATAATATTAAATTACATAATTAATTCAACATTGATTATGTAATTTTCAGAACAGTCCTTACAATCTTCCTTAATATCTTAGGATTGTAGAATCCGGTGTAGAAAATTTAAGGGAGTCCAAAAACGTCTCCGCATTAATTTACAAATTAAATAAATAAACTAACTTTGTTCTTGTTTTTGCAGTTTTATGCGCGCGCCCCAAGTATACTAGGTACGAATGTGTGAGTAGTTCTGAGTCGAAACGGAAATCATTTCAGCTCAAGATTGGATTGGAAATGATTAAATACAATTTACAATTTTGGAGCCAATCGAAATTTAAATTCGTTTTTAAAACAGTGACTTTATGGTAACTTTGTTTGAAGTTTACGAAAAAGGGTGAGTGTTTTTGTGAACTTAATTTACTGATTATTCGATTTTATTTAATAAATAAAATTAGTAATAGATGCGGATTTGAGTTTTTTTTTATTAACGTTTCGACAATCACTATTGCTTACTTTACATGTAAATACAAAAATATATACATTATTTGTGTTGTAGTGTCCTCAACTAAATCATTAGCCAATAAATTAATCTTCCATTATTACAGAAAAATTTAAAGCAACTAGAAGAGTTATGTATTAAGAATGGCTACCCTATGACCAAAAATTCCCAGCCGTTTTCGAGATATTTGCGATTGAAGATTTTATTACATCACGTGAAAACAGTGAAATCCAAGGAACGTGAAAAACAGCAAAATAATGTTCAATTTATTAAATTTAACTTCAATATTATAAAAATAATCAAATATTTATAGTTACAAATTGAGCTTCTAATTTGTTTTTTACTACTTTGACTGCAAGGAAAAAGTAGTATAGCGTTTGGTACGGTGTCTGTAACATTTTCAAAAAAAAAAAAAATTGTATAGAAATCCTTCATATAGCCTCTAGATGACGAATCTGAACTTAGTTTATGTGGGTGTATGGATGTGCGTCGTCAGCTCGATTTTGATCAAATTTTCAGAAAAGATTTCCCTAATGCTCCTATTAATTACATAATTTTATTAATTTTCAGTGTTGTCAACTTTCCGAGAAAAAAATTACTAAAGTTTTAAAATTTTTATTATGGCCATGTTATTCAACCAATTTTACTCAAATTTTCACAAAAGATTCTCCTAGTATTCATATAATTTATGTAATTTTAACAAAATACAGTGTTGCCAACTTTCCGAAAAAAAAAAATAGTAAAATTTTTAAAAGTTTATTATGACCATTTTATTTAACCGATTTTAATCAAATTTTCATAAAAGTTTTTTTTAGTGCCTAAATAAATTATGCAATTTTAACAAAATACAGTGTTGCCAACTTATCGAGAAAAAAATCACAAAATTTTTTTAAAATTCATTGTGGCTACATTATTTATTCGATTTTGATCAAATTTTCAGAAAAGTATCTCCTAATGCCCACATAAATTATAATATTATTAAAATACAGTGTTGTCAACATTCCGAGAAATGTCAAAGTAGTCTATATATGGGTTTATCCATATACTTCTAATCTTGTTAAATACATTATCAATAGCTAAAAACTAAATACTAAATGTGATAATATTCTAATAATTTCGTGGTACATGTACAACAATAAATTAATTAAAAAGATTTATATAGTTTGTTAAAACTTTAACAATCGTTATATTAGATAACTTAATTATTTCAATAAACTAAATAAATGTTGTATAAATGTGTTACTAAGAGTTGTTGACAAATTTGTACTTTATAAAATATAAATAACTATTTCAAATGTTTACTAGTTATTTTAAATCATTAGCTCGTTTATTAATTATTATTTAGTAATTCAAATTCCAACTTTTATCTTATACACGCGTCTTTAATAAACAATTTATAGGTATTTCAAATTAAAAAATTAATAGATTAACATTGTAAAAAAAGCGTTGTTAGTTAGTTTGTTATATGACATATACTTAATGTAAGTTATAGAACAATATTTATTTATTAAGATAATATATTTGTGTTTGATATCAATCGATTCAGAAAATTACGGAGATTATAAAAATGATTGTTTAATTATGATTTGATACAAAATGCCAGCATAATTAAGATAAACAATTTACAATGCTAGCTATGAGCAAAGTTCGATACGGGGGTGCTGGCCGGGTAACCCGGTTTAGAGAAGGGTATATGGCTATCCTGTACTAACCCATAGGCGTAGAATGGTAACATATTGGTTTCTTGTCGCACTTATAAGAATCGTATAGGTACAGATAACATTTCCGCTTGCAACGAATTTTGAGAACGGAAATTCGACCAACCAATGAGTATCGGTATATTGCTGTTTTACTAATGTAGATGTGTATTTTCATCTTTGTTTTGAGTTGCTGTGGAAGGGATTTTTGCGACTATAAAACCAGGCTGCTGAAGCTCAGAAAATCATTCTGGTTCTTGGACCAGGATCACCAAGGGAATTAGACCGTTGCCACCGTTTAGTTGGTACGTAATCTTTGACTCTTTTCTCATCCAAACCGAACCTAGTATTTTCCATAGTCGATTGTCTAGTGCGCTCCGTAGGTGTGAACAGCTTCGACAACCCCTCACCTGGTAGAGCGCTCCGTAGGTGCGATCACCCGTGAGTTAATTCCTCCGTCGATTGTCTAGTGCGCTCCGTAGGTGCAAACAGCTTCGACACGCCCCTCGCCTGGTAGAGCGCTCCGTAGGTGCGATCACCCGTGAGGTAATTCCTCCGTCAATTGTCTAGTGCGCTCCGTAGGTGTGAACAGCTTTGACACGCCCCTCACCTGGTAGAGCGCTCCGTAGGTGCGATCACCCGTGAGTGTCACAATTCCTTACTACTAGCGGATACTCTTGGTAACATCGAGTTCTCTTTGTCAAATCGCCGCCCAGGCTACCGTCCGTCCAGGCTAGAGAGCGTCGCTGACGTATTGTAACCGCCGCCGTTCAATCCGTCCAGGGTACCGTTGCCAAGGCTGTCAATCCCGGGGGTGTCCACCAACACCACCGCCGAGACGTCAAATCGCCGCCGAGGCTACCGTCCGTCCAGGCTAGAGAGCGTCGCTGACGTATTGTAACCGCCGCCGTTCAATCCGTCCGGAGTACCGTTGCCAGGCCAGAGCGCGTCGCTGACGTGTTATTATCGCTCTCACTGTCGAGGTCGATACGGATAATCCTTGCCGAGGCTGCCAGTCCGGGGGTGTCCACCAATTCCACCGCCGAGGCGTCCCAATCGCCGTCCGAGGCTACCAGGGCGTACAAGCGTAGGCCACCGCCATCCACGAGGCTAACATACCGCGTCCACGGGTCCGCCCAATCCACCCACTCGATCTGGTCTCCACAATCACAGGACGGCGTTCACATTGACGAATTATACTGTCCAATCCACTGTGGTACTGTTCAATTCTAAAACTCTTGTTTGTTTATTAAAGTATTTTTTTTGTTATTCAGTTCACTAGTCGAGAGAATTATGGGAAAGCCTCAGGGAAATCGTCGGGCCGCGAAGCTTCACTATTTTCAATCGGAATGCTGTTCCATCTCATTTTATACACATCTACGTTTTAGCTGTGCTCGTACTCCAAAGACGGCGTGACTAAAAACTGGTTCACGGCAATCGAAAAGTATTGTCCGGCGTTTCCGATAGCGACCGTACCGAGGTGGCGTAGCACCCTGGCATCAACACGAAATGTGTTTGCTTGTCAGGACATCGGTTAGGGATACGGATGGAACATAATTCTAGAACGACCAGAACTTGCGTCTGGTCTGTTCACTAGAGAGTTTACTCTCTTTCAAAATTATTATTTATTTTATTGTTGTTAATTCAAACCGACGAGGCACTTGAAGTTTACTAATATTCTTTTTGTTGACAGTTCATTCCACGACAGCATCTGGGAAATCGTCGGTTCATTAAGTTATGCATTTTTCGACCGGAATGCTTTTCCATCCCATTTTTATCACTTCGACGTATTAGCTGTGCCCGTACTCCAAAGACGGCGTGACTAAAAACTGGTTCACGGCAATCGAAAAGCATTGTCCGGCGATTCCGATAGCGACCGTACTGAGGTGGCGTGGTACCCTGACACCAGCACGAAATGTGTCTGCTGTCAGGACATCGGTTAGGGTCACGGATGGAACTGAATTCCCGAACAACCAGAACTTGTGTCTGGTTTGTTCACAAGAGAGTTTACTCTCTTGCAAAATTATTTGTTTTATTAGAACCGACGAGGCCCCGGATGTATGTTGTCTCTTCATTAATACAATAAATATGATGTAAATATGACGTTAATAAACAGACATGCGTTACACTGATTTTGTGTTTAATTCCAATCACCTTTCTACCTTCTACAGTTTGTTATTCTACGACTTCATATATCGTAATCAAGTTATTACTAAATTATTAAATCACAACGTAGTTTTCTAGACGATCACAAATATAAATTCAATTTAAATATTTTAGTTTACAAGATGCAACTCAGAATTATTAAATCACAACGTAGTTTTCTAGACGATCACAAATATAAATTCATCTTAAATTTCTTAGTTTACACAATTAAAATCATAATTAGTAAATATCTTTGTAGTTTATTATTTTGTTTATGTTAACGAGTCAATAATCTTAAAATAAATTAGGAGACGCGTTACAGTATAAACAGCTGAACTCTTAAGTTTGATATTCTAATAAAAAATGTATAGTACTATATGCTATTTGTTCATTTCCAAAGATTTATTTAATATCAAAAATCGTTGTACTGTGTTTGTTATTTAATTATATAATATAAAGATTATAAATGTGGTTCAATAAATATTTTCATTATGACCTGATTTTTAATATCTGGTGTTTTCCATTAAAAATTAAAATTTAATTAAATCATTTAATGATAAGTAAAAATTTAAATGTATAAAATGAAAGTAAAACTTATTTTCTGGAAAATATATAGATATTTTTTAATAAAACTACAAAATACACGAAAACAAGATAGCTGTCATGTAAACTAATGCCAATGTTTTCATCAGGCAACCATATTGAATTATGGTGTGACGTCATTCTGGACTGCCTAATATAAATTATTTATAACCTCAATTCTGCAAATTGTTTTAAAATAACCCTTCGTACCCACACTTATATTTTTGTTACTCGCAACACACACAGGGGTGTACTACACCCCACACAAATATCGGGTCACACAATATTAAAAATTAGATAAAATTTCAGAATAACCATATGTTTTTATTCAGTAGACTTGTTTTTAACAAGTGTAATTTATATTTAATAAAATAAATAAATATACATGATGTTTAAAAGGTTTTATTTATATCATCTTAAAACAAAACAAATAAAAACAGGTTCTCAAAGTATTACATGTAATAGCAATTAAAAACAAACATAAAACCAAACTAATGGGTACAATATAAAAAATAATTGTAAATTCTAATTATGTAAAATTTTTATTAATATGAACATTTAGTGACGTTAGCCAAACAACGAAACTTGTTGAATTTTTAGTCAGCGCAATCGGTACAAATCATTGCTCTGTGTTCGTCACACATAGACAAATGGCAAATTTTACACACATTTTTGGTCTTTCTGTCTTTGGTCTGCTGTATGCACACACATGAAAATAAATATCTTATAATTACTTGTTCCTGCAAATTATATTATTGTAAAATTTAATACTTTATTCTTTATATGTACAAAATATTTTGGAAATACAATGAGTCTGTTAACTGTGCGCGCAAATAACTATAATAAGTAAAATTAGAATTTTAAAATTTAGAAATACATATTAATACAACTAACCTGTGTGAAAAATAATTTTCAGAAAAAAACACTAGAATAAAATATACAACGCAAAGCACACACTGGGGTGTAATATACCCCAGTGTATTTTGTCAAGCTCGTAAATTGGGTACCATGTATGCACTGAGCTCGAAAAAACGGCTGTAAGTAGTAAGGACTATTAACTTTATTTACACCTTTGTGCCATACATTTTTATTGAAAGATAAAAAAGAAACAGTAGAAAACATTTTTGTTGGGGTATGTCACACCCCAGTGTGGGTACGAAGGGATAATTATTAAAACAACAATAAAATGGTAACAAGATGTATATTGTCACAATTAAATATATTATTGAAAACCAATTGTAAATTATCCCATATCAATAATTTTGTAAGTACTGTAGCTTTTATAATCATAAGGTGATCAATCGTCCTCCTTTAGGGATAAGTCCTTCTGTAGGTTCCGTCCTTCCCCAAAAAGTGTCCTCCTACCTGTCCTCCTTTTCGATATTTTAATACTAATCTGTTAATATCTGTATTCAGAGATGCCACTTACCGTAAAATTCAATATGAAGGATCTTTCTTGCACCAAAATTTCCAGTATAATGTTAGAAAATCATATATTGACAAAAAATATTTATTCGTTTAATTAAATCTTAAAAGGGATGTAAGCATAATTAGTGTATTTTTGTTTGAATGAATAAAATGTTTTATTTATTTACTACTTTTTTCTTAAATTTTTTCGTCCTCATTTTCATTGTAAAAAAATTGGTCACCTTAATAATCAGCATATTGTAATTAGTTTTATATATTTGTTTAGAAAGGACAAATTAGGTTTTCCAGTTACCAGAATTCGAAACTAATAAAAAATATTGATGATTTTAAAACTAAATTTGAAGTTACCAGATTACCAGAAGATTGGAAATATGTTGAAAGACTTCTTGTGTCTGCTATTGTTCCAGTTCCAAAATCAAAAACAGATTATTCATCTGGATGGAAACCACCAAAAGGTAAGTAATAAATGAACTTAATGACACTTCAGAATGAATTCAAATAATTATATTTATAACAGATAATTTAAACAATGGACCATATTTTATTGCCCGAACAAAAAATCATATGATGCCAGTGTATCTAGCAAGTACGCATAGAGGGATGCGTAAAGTTACTGTAATTAGAAAAGTATATGGCGATGTGTTTCAATTAGAAAACGATTTAAAATGTCTTTTAGAAAAATATTTAGGCAAAGACATTGCTATACAATCTAATGAAATGGTTGGATATATTCGTATTAAAGGTGATCATATACGAGTAATTAAAGATTATTTCGCAGAAAAGGGATTTTAAAATATATATGAAATTATTTTGTAGTGTACATAAAATAAATAACAAATTTGGTTTTCTAACACTTTTTTAAATATTAAACAAATTTGACAAGAATTTTAACAATTTTATTAAAATTCCGGCCTTAATTAATAAAAAGATCTGATATATGTATTTCGTTTTATTTTCATAAAATGTACACATAAATTATTGTCACGTGTAAAACCAAGAAAAAATCTTACTCCAATTAAACTTGATATTACTGACGGTTTAAAATACTTTGTAAATCGGCTGTTGAAATAATAATGTGACCGTTTTGAATATCATTTGTAAGATTTAATCTTTTCTCGTTTGCTAAATGTAACAATGCAACAAATGCTAAATGACGAGTACACTCCTGTGCCATTTTGCTAGGTAATTTTACGAGTGCACGACCATAAACATTATCAAAGTTTTCATTCTGTACCTTTACTCTGTCTTCATTAATTTCTTCATTCATCTGAAATATTCATTCATTAGACATAAAAAAATTATTAATTATTTTACTCACTATTTATTCAAGTACATTAAATATATATGAGGCAGTACACAACTGACTCAAAATAAATACATGAGCCGTTTTCTTTGAAAGTGGTGTAAATCGATTTTTTGACAAAAACTTAGATAATGATAATAACAATGAATGCAATCTGATATGAGCTATAAGCTGCAGTTCCCAAAAGAAAAAATTCCTTGAAAATTTTCATCATTTTGTCAATATTATAATTTATATAGTTACCATTAATTAGTTAGTTACGATTCAAATACAAACCCTTAAATAATATCTCCATATACATAATATAAAATGGACTTACAGCGCACTTTTAAAGAAAACGGTTCAAATAATTTTTGAGATATTTTTAAACAATTTTAATAACTTACCGGCACATGCACAATATCATGCCAGATAACGTTCTTTAATCTTCTCATGTCGACTTTCTTAGCATGAGTTGCATAGGATACAAAAGTTTGTGGCAAAATATCAGGTTGTTTAACCATATTATCACCGGTAAAATCACCTGAATCTAAATCAGTTTTGATTTCATTATTATCATGATTTAGATCATCAGCGTAATCGTTCACTTGCGAACAGTAATCAGCGTCATTCGGATTATCGTATTGATAGTTTGATATATTTAAATTGATTTCAGTTCTTGTCTAAACAAAACAAAAATTAATAGGAATAAATATTTCTCATTTATAAGTCTCCAATATTAATAAATTATGTATTTTATACTCCTATAATATATTCAGGTGGGCCAAAAGTCGTTAGACTTATTTAAAGGATGTAATTTTCGAAACTAAATAAAATTTATTTCCAAGAAATGTGTTTTCTGTTTATAAAAGAATAAATATGGATTATTAGTAAATAAAAAAGGTAATTCATTTTAAAAAATGGTCTAGAGACTTTCGGCCACTCTGTATACGTATATATTTATAACAACTAGACGTAATTAGACAAAAACTTAATTTAGAGTAAATATAGTAAATATAATAATATACCAGTTCCACGTATATATTTTTTATTTAGGCAGTTATTAATTATTAATTGTTATTAATGAAAAATAGTTGTAGCTTTGATATTTTTTTTACAACATTTAAAATGGACTTCTGACAACACATTTTTTATCATAAACTTAATTTCTGTCTGTATCTGTGACATTATTTCTTTTTGCGCAACTACGTCCAATTATTAAATGATTTTCTGTTGTTAAGTTTTGACATTAAACTATGTTGATACTCATGATTTTTAGAATCAGGAAAAAAAAATCATTTAAATTTATATATTTTGTTAGTAATTTTTTTATAGTGTAATTTTTATATTGTGTTGAAAAATTGATAAATATGTAATATTTGAAATATGTTATAAACTAATTATTAAAAATGCAGGACTTACAAATAACAGAAAAATTAAGCAAAATTTTAATAAAAAGTGTTAGTGATTTTAAACTATATGGAAAAGAAGATTTGTCGATTTTATTGCAGACAAAATTTAAAATAACCAATGTTATTTAACACCAGAATTACGATTAAAACATAATGTTAAAACGGCAATAAATAGGTAGTATGAATGACGTTTAATGACTTTTTAATTCATATACTTTTTTAATGTAGTAGATCTAAATATATTTATATTAAAAATAAGTCTAGCCTTGAATTTCGGCTTTAAGAATGATAATTTTAAAAATAATAATAATAAAAACTGAGCTACACACAAGTCAGTTGGTCATTTTCCTGTCAGGAATTAAAATGATATGATGGTTGGAAAGAGAAAACTATTTTGCTATTCGTTGAACTTTTGTTAACTAAGTTTTCCATAAGTAATTTCAGCTACGTGCTGTTTAACAATATTGTTAAATCATACAATTTTATTTTTTTAATTCTATAAAATAAACCAAAAGACAGAAAAACAATGATTCTCAAACAATAGAAAATTCGACATTTTCATATTTACAAAATAATCTAATAAAAAAAAAACAAGATAATAATAACCCAAGCAAATAAATTGAAATCAAACAAATTTTTATATATATATATATATATATATATATATATATATATATATATATATATATATTTATCTCACCTTTTTTTGTTCATCCTGTCCAGGACTATAATCAAAGTTTTCTTGTACTTTAGCCCTGTGCCAGGGCCGCAACATAAATGTATAACAATCGTCTCTTGTAACATCAAAATATTCCGGCAAGGTAATCTTGTCGTAACATCTTCCGCTCGATCTTCTCCGTATAGTCTTACAACTACACGATGGTTTCACATCAGTCTCATCGTCACTTTCTATCCCATCGAATACAAGCGGTTGCGGTTCAGGACGATTGGCGGCGGCACGTTTTCGACGTTGAGCTGTTTCCACGACACTTCCTCCTGCATGTGGTGCCGGACGACGTTGAAGACTTTTAATTTTCCAATGCAATGGGCCCGCCCAAACACCAGTTATCGCGTACCGTTCACTGACCAGAGGCGCTGCCCTAAATACGAAAAAAAAAAAAATTTGATAAATCATAAAAACTAGTAAGCGAACTACAATTGTAAGATTGTTTTCAATTACCTGTATGAGTATTGTAATGATGAATTAGATGGTCCATTACTGGGTCTCATGTCAGTAATGTAAGCAACTTCATTATGTTCACCGGCTTGACATACACCAAATTCTTCGACATTGTCCATTTGACAATCAGCATCATTACTCGAATCTCGTACAGATTTATCTAATTCCGGTATTGGCATACCATTTTCATCATACACAATATCACTGGATGGAGTAATATCTTCATCGTAACGGTCTAGAAAAAATAATCATTATAAAATAAAAATAGTACGTAATATTCTACTTTATATATATATATATATATATATATATATATATATATATATATATATATATATATATAGGGCGGGTCGAAAAATTTCGATTTTACACGGGTAGTGAAAAAAAATGATAGTTTTTGTGATTCTATGAAAGGGACTAATCGTAGTTTCGAATTTGGGTTTAACCCTATCTAGCACAAAGGCCTCAAAAATGGCCATGTTCGGTGTTTTTTCATATTACGTGTTCCACAATACAATTTAGTTCGGTGTGATTCTTCGTCAAGTTTTACTGGTGGTGTGTTAATTAATGTGCATTCAAATTTGAAATTTAAATTAGTCAGAAAAGTGCAAGTACAAAAATGTTGGTGGCTACTGACAATAACATTCTGCTTACAAAGTGTTTCGTTTGTGCTTGTTGCTGTGTATCAAGTTTCATTTTGTTTTTGGACGAATGGTTCGAAACAAGTAATATTTCGAATCAAACTGTATTAATCTCGTAGGTGACGTCAATATAGACTGGTTAAATTTGGATAACATTTATACAAAAAAAAAACTTAAAAATGTTATTGAGTTAAATGGCTATAAACAATTAATAAACAAATCCACAAGAGTAACAGATTCATCAAAAACTTTAGCTGATTATGTGATATCAAATGAATTTTAGCATTAGTGGTGATGTCTTGCATACACAAAAAATTGCTGATCATAGCATAATTAAGATAAATCTCTGTCAGTCTTCTCATATAACTTATTATATATATATATATATATATATATATATATATATATATATATATATATATATATATTTCTTTAAATACAAAAACTAGTAAAGCATACGCTCACTTTAGTTTAATTACCGGAATTTTCCGAATTTTATTATAAATCCTTCAAAATTGATCAAATAAATATGTAATCATAAAAAAGTAAAACATTTTCAAATTCAAAGTACTTTACCTATTAAAATAAAAAAAGCTTTAGGATTAAGTTCTGTACATATTTTATTTAAATATCGACATTTTGATATCTTCATCTGGAAAAAATCATACAAATAAGAAACAAACAAAACATAGAAACAAATTACTAGGTGATATACGTATCGTAAATTATATTGAAACGTCGATATTAAGATAAAATATATACAGAACTTAACCCCGCGTAGAATTTTCGAAGATGGAACAACGATATATATAAATTAAATAGCCAAGAAGACATTACACAGCCCTGTTTCACACTTAAACAACCATCAACTCGTACAGCAGCCTTACTTCATAATAATAATAATAAGATATACTTACTATATAGCTGTTCCTCCTCATCAGGATTCCATTGATCAATAATAAAATCGGCAAAAGATGGACAAATACTGCTACTCAAATTTATATTATAATCCAGTACTACCAGTATCGATGTAGCTTCATGGGTTTCAGAAACTTCACACCAATATGGAATATTACAGCGTTTAGCTACAAAATTTTCTGCTCCATACCTATTTTTCATTTAATATAAAAATAAACCAGACATATATTAATAAGACTTGAAAATACTGAATAATTTTTCAAATAATTGGAGAATATCAAATGTATTAAAACGATTCGAACGAAATAAACAAAAACCAAGTCTTACTTAAGACAAGTGTTCATTTCCATTGTAGCGAGACAATTATTTGTGATTGCACTATTCATAGCTGTATTATGAGGTATAATGTTGCCCTCAATAGTTTTCATATTTTCTACAATTGCCACACATTTTTCACCAATATTTTTACGTTTCTTTTTTTTCTTATTGGCTTTCGTCTTCTCCTGTGCATTCGGATCTTCATTTTCTTGATCATTCTGCATGGAACTTTGATCATGTTTATTTTCCGAATCTAAAATTATTTTCAATCTCAAAGTCATCTACATCATCGAGTTGGTTTATAGCAAAATTACCTTTCGCCTCATTCGTATTCATATAAGCCATCGAACTTGCTAATTTCAGAATAGCTTCATGAACATTATCTACACGTAGTCCATACACTTTAGAACTAATATCCAAAGATGTGGTAGCCATTTGAAATTTTTCACCCGATTTAATATTTTGATTTTTTAACAATGACTTCATACAATCTATAATATGTAAGCTCCAAGCATTTTTGATGTTGATTTTCTGTTTAAAATATTGAACTAATTTAGTGTCACAAATTTTATTTATACATGTTTTATAGAAACAAATAATTTATCTATTAAATATTAATCTATTAAATAATAACCAATATCTTTTTGTTTGTAATTAAGTTAGATTTACTTGCTATTTGTATTTTCCCTCCGAAGATACACGTTTAATGTACAGAAACGTCGGTTTTTGATAAGATATTTTACACAGAACTTAAACCTAAGTTTTATTTCAAATTGTACTTACTTATATTTAATTTTCAACAATAAATTTTGCCTTTTTAAAAATGTGCAATTTTAAAAAAATTGTTTCTACAAGTTATTTGTTATGTTTATACAAGTTATTTGTTATGTTTATACAAATTATTATTATCACCCTAAAAAAAATGTATATTAAAAAATCCTTGGGATAGTGAATAAGTACGGATTAAGTGAAAAAATTAAATAAATTTTTTGTTTCAATGTGTGAAAAATATAACTAATCGTCAAAAAATAAATATAATTTAGATAGTCATATAGTTTTAACTTTTATTCAACTATTCCATATACAGTAGACTCTTAATTATTGGATTGCAGATTAACCGTGATAGTAAAAAGTCGATTTTTCAAAATATTTTTCATCCAACTACATAATATTGTTTTTGTACTTTTTCTAACAGAGATTATCCGAATCATTTTCATTCCATATCGCCTCAAATAATCGTGAGTCTACTGTACGCTATAATTTGCTTACGTTCTCAGCGTATAATTTTATACATGTCTGGTAATGATCCTGTAACATTGAATTACTTAATATTTCTTCTTCTTGTGATACATTCAAACTACGATTTAATGCACCGATATTTGAAATCCTTCGTTGTAATTCCACGTTACTTCTACGTCTTGATCTTTCCGCATCATCGTCATTAATCTAATTAATGAAAGTTATGTAAGGAAAAATATTGTAAAAATTAAAATGTACAATACTTACACTTTGAACCAATGGAGATGAAACTATAGTTGCTCTTGTCAATGATGACATAGGAATACTTTTCCTGTTTCTCTGAATAGGAGGACTTAGCAACATATTTTCCATTGTCACTAAAAATCTATAAAACAGCAAGAGTCAAAGATTGTAAACACAACACAGTCAATTATAAACAGATGTAGATTAAAAACGTCAACACCATGTCAACACTTAGATATTTGGAAGCAATGCACCATACACATAACCATACAGATTGATACAGGTTTTCAAAAGCATCACAAATATATTACAAACCGTTGACAATGTACCAAAACAACATTCATATAAACAGCTTTTCTATTTGTATTTAATATTTGTAAAAAATAAAAATAAATTTTTAATTTTCATAACATAATAATTTATGTTAAAAAATATGGTTGAATTGCAGTATAGGCTCGCGCAATTTACGCATGCGTGAACATTGGAATGCGCATGCCAGGTGTGCGTATAAACCGGTGAACCTCAAAATGTTTCATTAGTAATTTTATTGCGTTTTTTTAACAAAATATCACTAAATATCAATTTCGTCCGTTAAAAGACTTATGTTATGTTAGGAAGTTCGTTAGGGTAGGTTAGGTAGGTAGGTTGTAGGTAGGAGTTGTGTTTAATAGACCGTTAAGACACATTTAAAATCTCATTTTGTCTTGTCACACATTTTGAGAGTCACTGGTTTTTTAACTAACGTGAATACAGCAAGATTACTGGACCTTCTCTAAAGTTTTACCCAATTTTTTATTAATATTATATAAATATATTTACTAAACAATAATTTTATATAATACATTTTAAATAATACATTGTTTGTATTATTTAACGGATGTACCGAGAGTAAGTTATATTCGTTATGAAAGCGATAAAATTTTCTTCTTATATTAGCTATTTATTTTTATTATTATAACTACAAAAAAATAACAATTATATCATATTACGATATTACATTTATTTAAAATAAAAATTATAAAATTTACTGTATTATCACTCCAAAAATATATAAATTTGTTGCTTTAAATTTTTTTATAATTATATAATTATTATAGTAAATATTTTTGGTAATTTACATATATGTAATACTTTTATATTGATAGTTGTCGTTCAAAAATTCTGCCGATGAAGGGAGACAGAACATATCGGACGTACCGTTAGTCCAACTAGACTATATGCGCATGCCCTAAATAATAGTGTTTTGACGTGATTTTGACATGATTTTAACCTCATCACTCGTCTTTGAATGTTGTTTGCGATCTCGAGTTTGTTCTTTGCGTAGCAATATATAGCAATCTGTTCAGTTCTTCGTTTAACAGTGCAATTTTAAATACTTTTTACTACTTTTACCTGTAAATCAAGTTTGTCACTGTCAAAGTTAAAATAATTGGGAATTTTTGTGATGAGAGATCAAGATGCGGCATTTCTTTTCATAAGTAAGTAAAGGTGGATTCAGAGATTGCTGCATGGCAGGGCAGGGCAGTGCATGGCAGTGCATAGCATGGCAAGAGGTAGAGAGAGAAAAAACACATTCAGAGATTTTGTCTGTATATCCAGACGATTCTAACCGAGAATACACGATGTTCATATTCGCTCAGGGCGCAATATTCATAAATATTAAAATACGCTTTACATTACAATACGCTTTTATGTAGTTATTACATATAATGTAATATTATTATTATTATTATTATTATTATTTATTTTTCGATATATTTAGAAAATTATAAATATTTTAGATTTATGTATTATTTTATTTACAAATAGATTTTGATCCCGTTTATAAACTTACAAGAATAATTTCTTTAATAATTTGACATGTTACGATTAAATAATGAATATTGAAATATTATCTGTATTTTCTAATAAATGAAAGAAAGAAATAAATGAATAAAAGAACATTGTTTATTATTTGCTTTATTTACATTTTATATCATTTATACAATTGTTTATCGAAATATAGTGTATTATTGAAATGTATATGGACCAGGTTCTTCTTCTAAATCAACAATCCAATCGCTCTGTTCTGTTAAATCATAAAACAAACATTAATAAATAAAAGATAAAATATTGTTCTTGCAATTGGTTTGGTAATGGAATATATGTTTGCGTTTAAATGTGTTTATATCAAATTTCATTTCAAAAATAATTGTTTCATATTTTAAACATATTTTCCAATTAAGCCCGTTCGCCGCGTCAAGGCACCAATTATGAGCGGGTCATGCGCATGCTGTTAGTAAATATATATAAAGACTGGTACTACATACTCGATCGGTTTTAACTAATACGGATTTTAACATAATTGTCATAAGACCAAAGCTAAATAAATGAACTAAGTAAAACATTTTAAACCCGAGTTTGTACTACCAGCCATAATTATTAGTACGTAACTGAAACTACACTAATATAATTAATATGTTAGTAACTGTTATTTTACGATCGATTTTAAATACAATTTTAGCTAATACCTGGCTCTGACACATTAAACAATTGAGCTAATACAATGAAAAATCGATCTTAAAACAACAGTAGCACTATGGTATAATAAAAAGTATTGAAAAAAATATACCTGATTCCGTGTAATCTTGCTAGAGTTTTCGATAATAAAATCGCACCCATTCCAAGATTACTTACGGAGTAGCTTACATCTGGATCAACGTCTGGTAGAATGGAAAACCAACTTAACCGAAAACGACAGTTTATTCGGAGTCCTCCGCGTCTAAAGCCTCGTATGTTTCTTTTAAAAATTTACGCATTAATTTATATTTTGTCCGCTGATTTTTAAATAACGTTAACTGGTCTGAGAGATGTCGGCTAAATGTGAAATTGGAATTGTCAGGCTGTTGAATGAAATTGTCAATTTTTAACATTGCCTCTTGTAATGTTGTTTCAACGATATCGGGTTGAGAAGTATCTTTTCCCCTTTTCGGTCGAGAAGATACAACTGCCGTTGTCTGTCGTTTTCGGCTTTCGAGGGATTGTGATTGGATGGGGTTAGATGGTGAATTTTTTTCAGAACCGCCTGGCGCAGTGTCCGGTTGTAACGTATCGTTTCGTTGTGTCGTATGTGATAGTGATGAGTCCTGTGATGATGAGTCGTCCTGCGATAAATCTAGTCGTGTCGATGAGTCGTCAAACGAAAAATTCTGTGTAGAGTAGTTACGTGTCGTTATGGTGTTGTTTTTTGATGTACCTGGTTGTGATATGATTGTCAATGTATCGTACGGGTCGCCATTATATGTCTCAGCGCCAACCTCCTCCACAACTGATGACAACGGTTGTTGTTCCCGAAGGTTATCAACGCCATCAGATAATCTAAAAATTCATAATAATAAGTGGTTATATTCGTTGTTTTGCTTACAAAATTAAACTGAAATACACTTACTTTCTTCCAGCAATTTGCTTCTTCAGGAACCACATTTTTTCCATTAACCGCCAGCTATTATCCTTGGCGCTGGCACCAGACGGTTGATGACGAAGGCATCGGGAAAATTTTTCTCGCAAAGAGGCCCATTTTTTTTGCACTATATGGACTGAAAATATTAAATTTTATTATTCAATTATATATTTTAATAATTGGAAATACTCACCATCGTAATCCATGTAATCGGCAATTGCTTGCCATACATTTGCTTTGTATTTGGAATTACGATAATCCATATGTTGCTTATCATACAGGACCTCATTGCTTTTCACTAAGGAAATTAGTTGTTCATAATCAAATCCCGTTGGATTTTCCATTTTCAACTACTGAACTACTAAACTACAAACCACTAAACTACAAACTACTACTGCAAACTACAAAAATAATTACTAAAACTGAAGTAAACCAAATATTAAATAATAAACAAATAGTTATATAAATAAATAAAGTAAATATATAAATAAGTAAAGATAAACTTGAACAGATTCGAATAGCAAAAAAATTGATGTTGCTACAACGACTGCACAATGCACATTAATATTGTCTTGGTAATGTGTGATGGCTACCCTAAACAATACATTGTATGTAGCAATAAATTGGTAGATATTCCCGCCAATGACAAAAGTATTTGCTAAACCGGCAGATCTTTTGCTACTAGGTTGACATGACGTCATATTATTATGTGTGTTGTATTTTATTATTATTATTATTATTATTATTATTTATTATTATTATTATTATTAATAATAATAATATTATTATTTCGCATTTAGCTATTTTTCCCTCTCTAGCTAAGGTAATTTCTTTCAAAAAGTTTATGTTACGTCATACAAACCAAAAACAGTTTTCGCCTGACCGATTACATAAGAATGTAGCAGTTGGTTGGCGCGAATCAGTCTAGTCTGGTATTGATATCTGCTGGTCAATGAAAACATTAATTTTAATTTATTATTTGATGATATTATTGTATGATACATTCTGCGTGTTTATACGTATATTATTCAAAAATGGATGTGAAATTAAAAGCTGCCGCTGTTCAAATACAATTGCATTTGCTATATAAACGTTATCGGGAAAAAAAACTTGCGGAGAAACGTCGCAAACATAAAACCAGATTGATAAATCAACAAAGAAATGAAAATGGCTTTTTTACAAGGTATTTTTTAAGAATGAAAGAGCATGACCAACCTCAATTTTTCAGGTACACACGAATGTCTGTTCCGTTGTTTGAAAAACTATTGGCTAATGTCGAGCCCGTGATACGGAGAAGGCAAATCCGTGATGGAATATCGCCGGAACAAAGATTGGCTGTGACTTTGCATTTTTTATCGCAAGGATGTTCAATGCAATCGATCGCCTGGACATACCATATGGGTCACAGTACTGTCCATAACATTGTTATAACGACATGTTCAGCAATATGGGAAACTTTGTCGAAGCACTACATCAAAGCACCGACAACTCCCGGCGAATGGTTGGAAATAGCTAGAGGTTTTGAAGAACAGTGGCAGTTTCCGCACTGTCTCGGTGCACTAGACGGGAAACATATTGCCATTCGAGCTCCTAAACATTCTGGAAGCCTTTTTTATAATTACAAACAATTTTTTAGTATAATTTTGCTTGCTTGCTGTGATGCAAATTATATTTTTCGGCTTGTGAATATTGGAGCCTATGGCTCTCAAAGTGACGGCGGAGTATTCAGATTATCAGGTTTTGGTCAAATGTTGAATGGAAACCAACTGAATATACCGGAACCACAATGTTTACCGGATAGTAACATCGTGCACCCGTATGCTATCGTTGCAGATGAAGCATTTCCTCTGAAAAAATTCATCATGCGACCATACCCCGGCAAAGCATTATCGGATAAAAAAAGGATTTTTAATTATCGATTATCCAGGGCAAGGCGTTGTATTGAAAACGCCTTTGGTATTATGGCAAATCGGTGGCGCATTCTTCATACAACAATTAATGCCGATGTCGAAAATGTTGATACCATTGTAAAAGCTATTGTGTGTCTTCATAATTTTCTGTTGGTAGAAAAATGTGTAGGATACGTTCCACATGCCAAAGTTACGGATGACGCATCGCCATTAATTCCTGTGCAACGAGTGCCAACCAATCCACCAAGCCAAGCTGTTTATGGAATCCGTGATCAACTGGCGGATTATTTCATGTCAGAGGCAGGAGAGGTTCATTTTCAATACAAGGCCTTGATGAAGTAGATGAAGGTGTAAGTTATTCCGTAAGTAATCTTGGAATGGGTGCGATTTTATTATCGAAAACTCTAGCAAGATTACACGGAATCAGGTATATTTTTTTCAATACTTTTTATTATACCATAGTGCTACTGTTGTTTTAAGATCGATTTTTCATTGTATTAGCTCAATTGTTTAATGTGTCAGAGCCAGGTTTTAGCTAAAATTGTATTTAAAATCGATCGTAAAATAACAGTTACTAACATATTAATTATATTAGTGTAGTTTCAGTTACGTACTAATAATTATGGCTGGTAGTACAAACTCGGGTTTAAAATGTTTTACTTAGTTCATTTATTTTGCTTTGGTCTTATGACAATTATGTTAAAATCCGTATTAGTTAAAACCGATCGAGTATGTAGTACCAGTCTTTATATATATTTACTAACAGCATGCGCATGACCCGCTCATAATTGGTGCCTTGACGCGGCGAACGGGCTTAATTGGAAAATATGTTTAAAATATGAAACAATTATTTTTGAAATGAAATTTGATATAAACACATTTAAACGCAAACATATATTCCATTACCAAACCAATTGCAAGAACAATATTTTATCTTTTATTTATTAATGTTTGTTTTATGATTTAACAGAACAGAGCGATTGGATTGTTGATTTAGAAGAAGAACCTGGTCCATATACATTTCAATAATACACTATATTTCGATAAACAATTGTATAAATGATATAAATGTAAATAAAGCAAATAATAAACAATATTCTTTTATTCATTTATTTCTTTCTTTCATTTATTAGAAAATACAGATAATATTTCAATATTCATTATTTAATCGTAACATGTCAAATTATTAAAGAAATTATTCTTGTAAGTTTATAAACGGGATCGAAATCTATTTGTAAATAAAATAATACATAAATCTAAAATATTTATAATTTTCTAAATATAACGAAGAAATAATTAATAATAATACCTATACAATAATAAATAAAAATAAAATGTATTCTAAATTAAAAGTAAACAATAAATAATAATAATAATAATAATATATAATATGAAAAAAAAAATTAAAAATTATTCTAAATTAACACTAAACATAAAACAATAAATAATAGGAGTAATATATAATAACAAAATAAAAAAAAATTAAAATTTATTCTTAAAGTTCTTTGGGGGCCAGCTTCGGTATCCGTGCTCCGGGCGGGGGTGAGGGAGGGACAAAATAGGAAAAGGGGGCTATTGGCAACAACTCAAGGTAGAGGGAGAGAGAAAACTGATGAAATTACATTTCAACTGGAAAAGAAAAAAAAATTAATAATCATATTTTATGCAAAGAAATATTTTTTTACCTCCAGGGAGATTATCCTTGAGAAACTCTCGTACAGCACAAATCCCCCTTTCGTTGAAATGAACTTCATCGATTTTCTCTCTCATATGCCTCTGACGCTGAGGCCTTGTATAGGTTCTGCAAATTCATATATTAATTTATCAACTGTTTATTACATAGTTTTCTCATACTTACAAAGAAAATAGATCCCGTCGGATGCATCCGTCCTGGATGAATAAATTGTACACATCCAGGACTTTGGAATCTGAATTCATTAAACAAAAAATATTATATTTATATTTATATATGTACCTATATCTATATACCTATTTTTCTTATAGCCTTGTTAAAGGCCTCAAGGCGTCTCTCCTCATGGTTGTTGCCAATATTTCGTAAAATTGGTGCTATGGTACACCAATATACGTTGTGCCCCCGCAGTGCTTTTTTCAAGCACCGCAACTGAGCTTTGAATGCCCTGATAGACATTTTCTGAAAATAAGTTGTGTTATAGAAATGAAAATGTATGATGTGAAAAACAAAAAATTTTTGTTCAGAAAAATTATTAAATATTGCTATTTAATACTTACTTTCAAAATGTCATTTGTACCAATGTGTATCAGGACATTTCTGCTCAGCCTTTTCCTATTTTGGTCCCTCTGAACCAATCGAGTGAGTTGCTTCACCCCCTGCCCACTCACACAAAAACCTATCTGGTTTTTATTTTGTTCTGCAAACATGGAACAGTAGCCTTGCATTAACAAACAACCAAATAAATTATAAAATAAATATTTACTATTTTTTGGAGCACGGATTCCATGTAGGATACACAATAACCTAATCATGTTGCTGGCCCCCAAAATTTGAAATCCACAGTATAACTAAAAATATTAATATTCTATTAATTTTAATTAACGTAAAATATAATTGTATTTAAAAAAATCACACTTACTGATTTGTTTAGGAAATCCATTTTTAAAATGTTTATATTATGACTGACGTGACTGACTGTGTCTGCACTGACTGAACAAAAATCATAGATAAGGAAAATACATACAATTTAATAAACCGTTACAATATTTAAATTTTGGACCCAAGGAGAATAACATTGACATACTTAAAACCCTAATTTGATAGCTTGCGCTAATACATAGCTAACACAAAGTTATTATATATTACATAAAAATACATTAACATACTTATTACATATAATTTTTTATTGTTTAATAATTATTTATTCTAAACTAATCTCAAAAAACCGAAATACAATATAATATACAATACAATATATAAAAAAAACAATTATTGACATACAAAATCATATAAATCACAAATAATTAAAATGAATACAATTTGAATGTCAGAATTTACCGCGAAAAGAAAGGAACACTTTGCTATGCACTGCCATGCACAACCATGCCCAGCCATGCAATTCACCCGTTTGTCATGCGGGCTTTTTCAATCTCTGAACGCAAAACCCTAATTTGATAAAAAATTAAAAATTTCATAATAATGATATAATAATATGTTTATTCATAGCTTGCGCTAATACATAGCTAACACAAAGTTATTATATATTACATAAAAATACATTAACATATCACATATAATTTTTTATTGTTTAATAATTATTTATTCTAAACTAATCTCAAAAAACCGAAATACAATATAATATACAATACAATATATAAAAAAAACAATTATTGACATACAAAATCATATAAATCACAAATAATTAAAATGAATACAATTTGAATGTCAGAATTTACCGCGAAAAGAAAGGAACACTTTGCTATGCACTGCCATGCACAACCATGCCCAGCCATGCAATTCACCCGTTTGTCATGCGGGCTTTTTCAATCTCTGAACGCAAAACCCTAATTTGATAAAAAATTAAAAATTTCATAATAATGATATAATAATATGTTTATTCATAGCTTGCGCTAATACATAGCTAACACAAAGTTATTATATATTACATAAAAATACATTAACATATCACATATAATTTTTTATTGTTTAATAATTATTTATTCTAAACTAATCTCAAAAAACCGAAATACAATATAATATACAATACAATATATAAAAAAAACAATTATTGACATACAAAATCATATAAATCACAAATAATTAAAATGAATACAATTTGAATGTCAGAATTTACCGCGAAAAGAAAGGAACACTTTGCTATGCACTGCCATGCACAACCATGCCCAGCCATGCAATTCACCCGTTTGTCATGCGGGCTTTTTCAATCTCTGAACGCAAAACCCTAATTTGATAAAAAATTAAAAATTTCATAATAATGATATAATAATATGTTTATTCATAGCTTGCGCTAATACATAGCTAACACAAAGTTATTATATATTACATAAAAATACATTAACATATCACATATAATTTTTTATTGTTTAATAATTATTTATTCTAAACTAATCTCAAAAAACCGAAATACAATATAATATACAATACAATATATAAAAAAAACAATTATTGACATACAAAATCATATAAATCACAAATAATTAAAATGAATACAATTTGAATGTCAGAATTTACCGCGAAAAGAAAGGAACACTTTGCTATGCACTGCCATGCACAACCATGCCCAGCCATGCAATTCACCCGTTTGTCATGCGGGCTTTTTCAATCTCTGAACGCAAAACCCTAATTTGATAAAAAATTAAAAATTTCATAATAATGATATAATAATATGTTTATTCATAGCTTGCGCTAATACATAGCTAACACAAAGTTATTATATATTACATAAAAATACATTAACATATCACATATAATTTTTTATTGTTTAATAATTATTTATTCTAAACTAATCTCAAAAAACCGAAATACAATATAATATACAATACAATATATAAAAAAAACAATTATTGACATACAAAATCATATAAATCACAAATAATTAAAATGAATACAATTTGAATGTCAGAATTTACCGCGAAAAGAAAGGAACACTTTGCTATGCACTGCCATGCACAACCATGCCCAGCCATGCAATTCACCCGTTTGTCATGCGGGCTTTTTCAATCTCTGAACGCAAAACCCTAATTTGATAAAAAATTAAAAATTTCATAATAATGATATAATAATATGTTTATTCATAGCTTGCGCTAATACATAGCTAACACAAAGTTATTATATATTACATAAAAATACATTAACATATCACATATAATTTTTTATTGTTTAATAATTATTTATTCTAAACTAATCTCAAAAAACCGAAATACAATATAATATACAATACAATATATAAAAAAAAACAATTATTGTCATACAAAATCATATAAATCACAAATAATTAAAATGAATACAATTTGAATGTCAGAATTTACCGCGAAAAGAAAGGAACACTTTGCTATGCACTGCCATGCACAACCATGCCCAGCCATGCCATTCACCCGTTTGTCATGCGGGTATTTTCAATCTCTGAACGCAAAACCCTAATTTGATAAAAAATTAAAAATTTCATAATAATGATATAATAATATGTTTATTCATAGCTTGCGCTAATACATAGCTAACACAAAGTTATTATATATTACATAAAAATACATTAACATATCACATATAATTTTTTATTGTTTAATAATTATTTATTCTAAACTAATCTCAAAAAACCGAAATACAATATAATATACAATACAATATATAAAAAAAACAATTATTGTCATACAAAATCATATAAATCACAAATAATTAAAATGAATACAATTTGAATATCAGAATTTACCGCGAAAAGAAAGGAATACTTCGGTTTTGCTATGCACTGCCATGCACAACCATGCCCTGCCATGCCATGCACCCGTTTGCCATGCGGGTTTTTTCAATCTCTGAACGCAAAATTTTTTTTGTATAGGGATTACGTGTATTTGGCCGTGAGACCTATGCCCTGCCCTGCCCTGCCCTGCCATGCACTGCCATGCAGCAATCTCTGAATCCACCTTAAAGACTAATTTTAGGTATTGCATGAAAGCTGTGATATACTAGTAAAAATTATTTCAATCAATTTAAAAAAACAAAATTGACGATTCAATAATAATGTTTGCTGCAGCGAGTATAAACAGTTTTAATTTTTAATTTTTCCGTATATTTCAAAAGCGAACCAGTTAAACCAATTGCTTATTTCCAATGCAACCGGTTTCATTTCGAACCACGGTATCTGAAATTTTGGTTTGTCAAAATTCAGCCGACTAGAATTTTAACTGCCAATGAACACAAGTACGGTTTAATTTCGGAATATTATACGGTTTATTTATAAGGAACAAACATGTCAGGAAGATAAATTTGTATTCTACTGTTTTAGGTTCCCTCGTGACGAAAAATCCCGTGAGTTATAGTATAAAATTTGTAATTTGAATGCAAATGATGTTTCAAATATTAGAATTTGCTCTTTACATTTTACATCTGAGGCCTATCTTGAACCTAATTGGAAACAACTAGATGGCAAGCCAGTGTTAAGACCTAGTACAGTTCCAAGCAGAAAGAAGATACTAACAAAGGCAGATTATGTAACTGATTTACCATCTACGTCTCAGTTTGTTCAATCTACAGTAGAACAGTCAGTTGGGATAGATCTTTCAAGAAATTTGTCAATAAATAGCCCATGTGCAGCAAAAAATATAGGTAAATAGATTCAAGTGAAAAACAATATCTAAAACTTTTTTATAAATATACCTACTTGGTTTTAAAATTTGTTTAAATTAGTATAGATTTAAAGACTATGCAATTATTATGAGAGCAGATTTAAAGAAACGAACTATTTTATAACTAAGCAATATTTTGTCCTTGTAGTGTAGATGAAGGAAGTAACGTGTCCAGAAAACGTTTGTTTTCAGAAGCTCGATTTCCCTCGGAATTATCTCCCGAACATCTCAGTTCACCAAGAAAAGCTCGAAGGATGCTTGAGATGGTACGGAAAATTGATAAAGAGAAAACAATGAAAATAAAACGATTACAAAACGACAAAAAACCGGATGCCAATATGTGTCTTAAGGTATAGTAAACAATATTTTAAAATAGTAAAATATCTTTCCGAACTCATATAAAATAAAACAGCTTTAGGTTTAAATTCTGCATTAATATTTATTAATAATGGACGTTTTGACGAACTCAACGTCCGTTTTCATTAAGAGAACTGATCAGTATCTGTTTTCTTGATGAAGACGGACGTTGAGTTTGTCGGAACGTAGGTTATTAATAAATATTAATACAGAACTAGGACCTAAAGCCGTTTTATTTTAAAAAATATTTTATTCAGCATTTGAAATTATTAGATTTATATTTTTTAAAAACTTTGCTGTAATTGTGACACTGCAAAAGTGCAAAGTACTTAAATAACCTAGAAATTTTTATTGAAAAATAACTGTGAAAACATATCTACATATATATGTCAAAATAGATACTTAAAACATATACCAAATCTAAAAATATGAAATATTATAAAAATATTTATTAAGTCGTATCAAATAATGCAACTTTTGTTAAAAATTTTTTTTTTTAATATATTTTTCTCTGTTGCGCAAAAAAATATATCCTATGTTGAAAGTTG
Source organism: Clivina fossor (assembly GCA_963966155.1). NCBI lineage: Eukaryota > Metazoa > Arthropoda > Insecta > Coleoptera > Carabidae > Clivina > Clivina fossor. The sequence goes on from CAWYQG010000219.1 coordinate 134,595, forward strand.
ATAAATTTTTAGTAGGATAGAAAAATATGTAATGGGGGGGGGGGTCATACATTGTTATTATAGTCATAAAATGTGTAAGTATTTTATCATGTTTATTTAAAATATAATTTTGCTAAAAAATACTCAAGGTACATACATATTTTGCCGATTTATTGGCAAACGCAATATTTTAAATAAAAATAATGTAATACCTATTTACTGATAATTTTATTTTTTATAGCTAACTGATATCTTCAACATGTGATAAAATTTAATAATGTAAGCTACATTTATAATGCGGTTTTAGTAGTAGCAATGTAGCAATCTAGTAATATAATGATTATTATATTTTGGGGGTATATAAATGAACATTTAAATATGTCAATGAACGCCAGAAAAATTGAAATTGCAATTTAGGTTATTTACACGTCAGGTTATGCAAATTAACGCCGGATGTAATAAATCAGACGTCAGAATAGATAACCCATTAATATTAATATCCGGAAATAATATTTTGATTTAGATGATACCAAATTTCTTAGCATAATATTAAATAGTTTTTAAAATACAGATAGCATAAGTTTGCCGTGCGACAACACTCTGTACCTCGTGAAAATTAAGATTGAAGTTTAATAGTGAGCTAGTTGATTTATTCTAAGTTTTGTGCTAGTGCGAATGAAGTACACATTTTTCTGTAATTAATACAATAACTATCATGAACGAAAACATGATGAACCCAGGGGTTGTGGAGTCAGAATCGATTTTTTCTTCCGACTCTGATTTCTTTTTCGTTAACGCCAAAAATTAACAAAATATTGAATGATTTTATGTATATTTTTAAAGATTTTTTCTTCGTTTACAATATTTACTTAATTTTTTTCTCTTAAGAAATATTTGATTAATCAGTTATGTTAAACCGGAATACACAAACAAATTTATCTGATTTACTTTTAAAAAAAAAGATTAATAATAGCGATATTACTACATATCTCACATTAACAGAAAATTTATTATTTATCATTACTGGTTTTTTTTTATGATTTCCCCCAGGCCAGGTATCTGAATGTTCCAACTTTACCTATTTTTCTATATTTAACTTGTTTTATTGCGTCGTTTATATTTTCTGCCAGTATTGCTAGATTATCTGCGAATGCCAGGCAATCAAAGCATAAATCATCTTTTACTTATCCAACTTTAATCTTCTACACTCCCTCCTCTTCTAATTTTCTCCTTCATTCTCTTACTACTTTTTCAAGTACACAATTAAATAATAATGGAGACAACCCATCTTGTTTATTATAAATAATTTTGTTTTAAAACATATGTTTATGTATTTAGTTTGATTAATTTTATTTAATTATAACCGCATTTTCATAAATATGTAGGATTATATATGGTGAATATTTTCAATTTTCTAAAAGCTTTTCTCCACACGAATCTAATGGTTGTAACTTGTTGTATGCCAATTTTCAACACGATAGATGCGGAAGCTAAAAAGCCTATGCCGCAATAAACGAATTTAGGCATCATTATTTTTGTTTTTGTTTTTTTTTATTTTTTCAATATTAGACGAATAAATGAAAATGATTTCTTTCAGTTCGGGCGCATGGAAGCTGGACGAATACAAGCAAGAGAAGTGGGAGAAGTGTAATTTAGGTGAGCCTCATCGCAACGTTGAAGCAAAGCAAATGACGCAATCATTCTCGGTTACATGGTAGCTGATTTTATCGAAGAATTTCGTACAAGACGAAGCTGAGGGTGGTGACCTGGTGACATTAGTGATCCATCGACGTCGCCACCACGAATTCTAATTCATTTTCACGAATGGCAAGCTGGTCTTGGTCTGATCATTTTCCGAACACGACAGATGCGGTAGATGTCGCTACTGTTTTTACAACACACGCTACACTACTCGGACGATATTTGTGTGCCGGTAAAACGGATTTCTATAATAATTTGGATAAGATTAATGTTGATGAAAAAGCGCGTAAAAGACAGATTTATCATCGATATTGTATGGAACGTGCTGCTGCCGCATCACATCTGTGTCATGTATTCACAACTGTTTTCGAAATTACTGGCTTTGAAGCCGAGCATTTATTAAAACGGAAACCAGATTTTATCACACCAAACGGTTTAAATGTAAAGAAATTTTCGGCATCGCACGAATTTCAGAATTTACACGCTATATCTAAGGAGAAAATTCATGAATTTATTCGTGAAGATTTTTATGGGTAAGTGTTTATCTCATTAACTGCTTTTCTGATTTTTGTAATAAGTTAAAACTAAAATATACTTTTGTTCAATTTTCTTGCATGTTACAAATTGAAGTATATTGAAATACTAAAATTGCTAAATTATTTTTAATTAATATACTTTTTCAAATAATCACCAACGCTGCAAACCGAATCAAACTTTTTTTTTTTTTCTTAAACCGAAATATTTTTAGATTCAAGTGAAAATAATTTATTTCTATATATATACCGGGTGATTCATTTAACCTGGAATTTGTTATATTTCGAAAAATACGCATCGAACAGAAAATTTGCCGAATCTAAACTTTAATATCTCAAAGGGGGGCATCCGTTAGTACTAAATTCCCGCCAACCCCCCGCCCCTTGTGGGCGGGGCGGGAAGCAACTTTGAAATTTCAAATAGGAACCCCTATTTTATATTACAGATTCGGATTTTACGATAAAAACTACGTACTTACATTTCGTCCGAAAAAAATTTTGATTCTCAACAGATGGCGCTGTAATCGCAAAAAATAGATTTAACTTGGAATTTGTTATATTTCGAAAAATACGCATCGGACAGAAAAATTTGCCGAATCCAAACTTTAATATCTCAAAGGGTGGCATCCGTTAATGTTGAATTCCCGCCACCCTCTCACCCCCTGTGGTCGGGGCGGGAGCAACTTTAAATTTTTAAATAGGGACCCCTATTTTTTATCACAGATTCGGATTTTATGATAAAAAATACGTACATTTTGTCCGAAATTTTTTTTTCGATTTTCGACAGATGGCGCTGTAATCGCAGGAAATTTTTAAGATTTCAAAGTTGCCCACCGCCGCGCTTACAGGGGGTGGGGGGTGGCGAAAATTCAGTATTAACGGATGCCCCCTTTCGAAATATTAAAGTTTGGATTCGGCAAATTTTTCTGTCCGGTGCGTATTTTTCGAAATATAACAAATTCCAGGTTAAATCCATTTTTTGCGATTACAGCGCCATCTGTCGAGAATCGAAAATTTTTTCGGACGAAATGTACGTAGTTTTTGTCGTAGAATCCGAATCTGTGATAAAAAATAGGGGTTCCTATTTAAGATTTCAAAGTTAACCCCCGCCCCGCTCACAGAGGGAAGGGGGTTGGCGGGAATTTAATACTAGCTGATGCCCCCCTTTGAGATATTAAAGTTTGGATTCGGCAAATTTTCTGTCCGATGCGTATTTTTCGAAATATAACAAATTCCAGGTTAAATAAATCACCCGGTATACTTGATGATAATCCAAATAAAAAATTGTGAAATATAATTAAAATGTATTTTTTAATTGCAGACATTATGATTTTGATATAAATAAAACGTTATATTTCTTCATTTCCGGTCGCTATGAGCACATTTAAATTATTATTTAAAGTCGTCTAACAGTTGTTGATCTTCCCAGCTAAAACAAATAATTTTAATGTGGAAAGCTTAAGAGGATATGCTGTTACGAAAAGTTTACGTGATACAATCAACGACATACAACAGAAGATTAGTAAACGCATGTACGAAGTTTGTCTCAGGTAAAAATCATTACTTTGTTCGATATTTTTTCTAAAATTAATTACTTATTTTTAACGAATATTTCTATGAATGTAATGGCCGCCTGCCTGGCTCGTCCGATTTACTACAAAAAGAAAGAAGATATGATTCGTTTGAAACGATGTATATTTGCATTACAAGGTGATGGTTTACCGCCAGTTATAACGCATAATATATTATAGTTGATGATTGGAATGATCCTGTACTAAATTCAGTTAGACGTTGCAAATTATTCAACACTGTCAATGTTATTTATGCGTAGTGTTCTTTAAATTATTGCTAATGTATTTTTAGTAATTTATGTAAGTAATATTATCGTAACTTACTAAAAAATTAAAAAATATATAAATAAACTACATATTTCTATCAAGTGCTACAGAACGTTTTTATATCAAATTTTGGTATAAGAACAATATTTTTTATTGTATAAATTAACTTTAGAATTAATAAAAATTCAAAGAAAAGTCAAACATTGTGTAACTCGATGTTTCTGATTAGAAATTAAATCTTGTTTGATGAAACTAGACATGTAGACATTTTTGTAGCATTCTTTCTGATATTTTTGTTTCGCAAAATTTATATTTATTCTCATAGTAGTATTTACTGAATAAATGTGGTATTTTATGTACGTTGTAGTTTCTGTCTTTATACTATTACGTATAATTTAGCACTTTTCTGCCTTAAAAAATAAACTGTATTTTTTAAGAGACCGATTACGAGACGATAATAGTTGTTGATAATAGCTTAAGAAATGACAAATAACTTAAAAAGTGATCAGTAATTTGAGAAATAATTAAAGTTTCAAAACTGATAAATTGAAAGTAAATATCATAAATAATATTACCTATAAATTACCCATTATATAATTTATTAAATTGTTTAGTTGATAAGAAAACTAATAATAAAAATATCAATGATAAATGATTTTGATTGATTTAGATGATATTTAATCCGGAGTTGTTAAGTTCAACAAATCCTCTGTTTGGTCTCGACTAGGAGGAATTCGTTGGCGGTTGTCACTTGGGCGTATTTCCTAACCGTATTTCGAACCGTGGGGCTACACACCAGCCGAATCTACTGTAATGAGTATTCCAAGTGTAACCAACCACAAATCTATTAGGATTCGGTTGTTTAATGCAAGAACATATCGCTGATTCAATGTCATACGGCGGCATCTACGTCGTTGATCGACTCCGTGAAACAGCTCGCTCAGTTTATATTCGAATTCACGCGATTAAATCGACGACATAGAATCATTCAGCGTAATCGTACCGAACGGCTAAGCGATTTGCTAGATTGGCGAAATTTAGGCGTATTTTATCGTCAAGCCAGAATGCATAAAGGGCATTGCATAAAGTTTATCCGGAAATGGCGGAGGCCGATTATGAAAATTGTATTATTAACCAATTTTGGAGCCGCCAAGTCCCAGTTCCAGTCGTGTTACGACACCGGCAGCTAGTCTACACGGAAGTGATGATGAAGAAGATGAAATCGATGAATTAAGAATTAATTTATTAAAATAACGAAAAAAAAAATAAAGTTTTAGGAAGAAATTGTTTCGTCTGCCATATTAATAGGTTACTAGAACTATAGCTGACAATTTTAACTGGTATTTTTACTCAGTTGTATAAACTATTAGTTGTTTTACATTTCAATGAATCAAGTTTCATAAGTTTTTAATATCCACTCAATATAGATCTAAACGAATAGTAAAGTTAGTGGAATTTTAAAAATACGCTATTTTATACAAAAATGAAAATCAAATTAAATTAAAAAGAGAAAAACTAAAAATATTGATTTTTATTAGAATGTTTTTATATAAAATTGTTATTAAAACTATTTTTTAATATATTATACAAATAAATATGTGAACTATTTTATACAAAATTTATAATTTTATTTTATTTTTAGTTATAAAAAGAAAATAGATATAAACATTTTGAGTCAAACTACATGAGTACAAAATACAAGCAAAAATTATGTGTTCAATTTTTAATTTAATACATTACATATCTCATTGCGAGTTTCACAAAAAATTAAAGTGAACCTCAAATTATTAGTTGAATATCATAATTGTGATTTTTTTTACACTTATAAAGTTACTTCTAGATTTTATTGTGAAACTTACTAAATAATGTTAAAATAATTGAATTTAAATAAAATTTAGTTATAATGAATACATCTGTTTATTAGATTGTAATGTAAAAATATTTTATTGATTTTCGATAATTTCAATATTAAATTTATTGCTCATCTACTAGCATAAATAAACTTATATGTTTTAGTTTTTTATATATTATTTCCAATTGGGAAAATATATCAATTAAAATTGTAATTCCTAATAAATTGTTACCACCTAAAGAACAAATGCAATTCTATTGCGAAAAAAAATAACTAAATTTAAATCGAACAAAAAGAAATATATAAATGAATTCTGTTGTTGGTTAGAAATGAAACGAATTATTTTTGTTATTGAGTTTATTGTTACGTAGTGGTAAATTAAAACAAAAAAAAAATTATTAACAATTTTTCTGAGTGCCACGCCAATAGTTCTACTCACAGTTAAACGAAGACTGGAAAATAGGACGTACATAATTGTTTTCAAAAATACGTCATTATGCCAATACCTGTTAATACAATAGTGTATGTTCTCTTCTTGCCGCTTATTTTCTCAAATTTTATTTTTGTAATTGTTTTAAAATAATACATACATATATATATATATATATATATATATATATATATATATATGCTTGTTCTTATTTACAATTTTTGTTTTAGCAATAACATTATATTTAATATAATACAGAATTAGCTAAACAAAATCTATTATTTGAAATCCTGTTGAACAATCTCCAATACTTTGGATATTGCTACACGATCAGAAAAACAGGGGCTTTTTTATTTATAATGAAAAAATATTTGTAAAATACATGTATTATTTGTAAATAAAATACATGAAATAAATGTGTTATAATTTTGACGTTTCTTTCTTTAAATATTGCTTGTAAAATGTGTTAAATAAAGTAATTTATATTTATAGGTATATAAGTATTTTTAATTTAAAAAAATTTTAAAACCTAAAAGATAAAATTTTAAACTTTATTGTCTGAGTAACTTTGCTAATATATATTTTAATATTAAAAATATTCTGATGAATAATAAAAATAAATTTCAGATTAGTTTATGGTCAGTTGGATATTGGTAGGTCATAATTATATGAATTAAATACTTATTGAAGTTCAAAATTATTTTATTTTATGTACACTACAAAATAATTTGATATATATATTTTAAAATCCCTTTTCTACGAAATAATCTTTAATTACTCTTACATGATCACCTTTAATACGAATATATCCAACCATTTCATTGGATTGTGTAGCAATGTCTTTGCCTAAAGATTTTTCTAAAAGACATTTTAAATCGTTTTCTAATTGAAACACATCGCCATATACTTTTCTAATTACAGTAACTTTACGCATCCCTCTATGCGTACTTGCTAGATACACTGGCATCATATGATTTTTTGTTCGGGCAATAAAATATGGTCCATTGTTTAAATTATCTGTTATAAATATAATTATTTAAATTCATTCTGAAGTGTCATTAAGTTCATTTATTACTTACCTTTTGGTGGTTTCCAACCAGATGAATATTCTGTTTTTGATTTTGGAACTGGAACAATAGCAGGCACAAGAAGTCTTTCAACATATTTCCAATCTTCTGGTAATCTGGTAACTTCAAATTTAGTTTTAAAATCATCAATATTTTCTATTAGTTTCGAATTCTGGTAACTGGAAAACCTAATTTGTCCTTTCTAAACAAATACATAAAACTAATTACAATAATATGCTGATTTTTAAGGTGACCAATTTTTTTTACAATGAAAAAGAGGACAAAAAATTTAAGAAAAAAGTACTACGTAAATAAATGAACATTTTATTAATTCAAACAAAAATACACTAATTATGCTTACATCCCTATTAATTATTTAATTAAACAAATAAATATTTTTTGTCAATATATCATTTTCTAACAATATACTGGAAATTTCGGTGCAAGAAATATCTTTCATATTGAATTTTACGGTAAGTGGCATCTCTGAATACAGATATTAACAGATTAGTTTTAAAATGTCGGGTATAAGTAAGAAATAGAATCCCAAGATGTTGCTGTGTTCACGTTAGTTGAAAAACCAGTGACTCTCAAAATGTGTATTATGACAAAATGTGATTTTAAATGTGTCTTAACGGTCTTTAAAAAACAAACTCCTACCTGAAACTTACCTACCAAACCTACCCTAACCTACCGGACTTCTTAACGGTCTTTAAAAAACAAACTCCTACCTGAAACCTACCTACCAAACCTACCCTAACCTACCGGACTTTTTAACATAACATAACAAAAGGAAAATTAGTAATGAAACATTTTGAGGTTCACTGGTTTTTATACACCAAATATGGGCGTTCCTATGCTCACGCATGCGCAAATCTGGTTTTTTTAATATTCGTGAACACAGCAACATCTCGGGATTCTATTTCTTACTCCAGCCAAATATCGAAAAGGAGGACAGGTAGGAGGCCACTTTTCGAGGAAGAACGGAACCTACAAAAGGACTGTTATCCCTAAAGGAGGACGATTGGTCACCTTATGATTATAAAAGCTACAGTACTTACAAAATTATTGATATGAGATAATTTACAATTGGTTTTCAATAATATATTTAATTGTGACAATATACATCTTGTTACCATTTTATTGTTGTTTTAATAATTATTTTAAAACAATTTGCAGAATTGAGGTTATAAATAATCTATACTCTTAAAAAAACAAATTAGAAGCTCAATTTGTAACTATGAATATTTGATTATTTTTATAATATTGAAGTTAAATTTAATAAATTGAACATTATTTTGCTGTTTTTTACGTTCCTTGGATTTTCGCTGTTTTCACGTGATGTACCTAAATGATGGATAAACTAGCGACATATAGCGGCAAGATTTGTAGCCAGATGGTAACCAGAGACATTTACAGCGTTTTCGATGCACCATAGACAAGGAAGGTATAAACTGTCTATGGTTTAAACCAGATTTGTACTACAACAAATCCAAAAAACAGTCGCCTGGGGCTCCCCTTATTAATTAGGCGCAAAACTGTGATAAAAAGTTAACAAATTTGTGTGTAAAATTTCGAAAACTAAAATTACGAAGGGCTAAGGTCTGCAAATTTCGCAAAGATTACGAAACCTGCCCGCAACACTTAGTGTTGTTATAACATATTTCAATCCCAACCTCGTACGACCCCTCGCTATTAATTATAAATTTTTGCAAAAAAAACGGTTCGGAAACGGCTGGGAATTTCGCAAAAATAACAAAATTTGCCGTCCTCTCACAAACTACTGATAAACCAGATATGTACTACAACATATCCAAAAATTAGCCCCCTGGGGGCTCCCCTTATTAATTAAGCGCAAAACTGTGATAAAATATTAACAAATTTGTTAAAAAAGTTGTTATTGCTTGTTTTCCTGTCACAATTTCGTTAAAAAAACTTAGCTTATACATTTCCACAATGCATCGATGTTAAGCTGGTTGCGCTAGGCTTTCCCAGCAATTAGGAGGAAAATTAATCTATAAATGATTCATTTAATAACAAATTTGGTTTTCTAACAATTTTTTATAGAATATCAAACAAATTTGACAAGAATTTTAACAATTTAAAAAAAATTACTTAAATTTAATGGACGCGTTGTTGTTTTTTAATATTTGAGAAACTGGGAAAACTCAAAAATATAAAGTTATTTGTTTAAGGACTTTATTGAACAAGATTAGAAGTATATTGGTAAACCCATATATAGACCACTTTGACATTTCTCGGAAAGTTGGCAACACTGTATTTTAATAATATTATAATTTATGTGGGCACTAGGAGAAACTTTTCTGAAAATTTGATCAAAATCGAATAAAGAATATAACCAATGAATTTTTAAAAAAATTTTATGATTTTTTTCTCGACGAGTTAACAACACTGTATTTTGTTAAAACTGCATAATTTATTTAGGCACTAAGAGAATTTTTTATGAAAATTTGATTAAAATCGGTTAAATAAAGTAGTTATAATTAATTTTTTAAAATTTTAGTAATTTTTTTCTCGGAAAGTTGGCAACACTGTATTTTGTTAAAATTACATAAATTATATGAATACTAGGAGAATCTTCTGTGAAAATTTGAGTAAAATCGGTTATATAACATGGCCATAATACATATTTAAAAACTAGTAATTTCTTTTTTTTGGAAAGTTGGCAACAATGGATATTAATAAAATTACGTAATTAATGAGAGCATTAGGCAAATATTTTCTGAAAATTTGATCAAAATCGGATAAATAACGTAGCCAATATGAATTTTTAAAAACTAGTAATTTTTTTCTAGAAAATTTGGCATCACTGGAAAAAATAAAACCATATGACCATCTTGGGTACTATACTCTATTTTTTTTAAGAAAGCAGTAGTAGGCGGTACCAGCGCGGTCCGTTTTACACTGTTCCAAATTAAATTATATATATGAAAATTAAATATTTAGCGGTAACTTCAAATTTAATAATAATATTTTTTATTTAACATTCAATAATTATATCGAAGAAAAATTAAAACAAAATGAAAATTTACAATAGAATATTTAAATAGGACTATATTCAATAAAAAAGCTTTTCATTTGCCATTTCAAAATTAATGATATAGAAAAAATATATATTTTAAATGAATAAAGTAGCTATTATTATGTTTCTAAATAAATTTTAAAATATAGATAAATGCACAGTGGTTTAATTTAATTAAAATATATCTGTTACATATAAAAAAAAAACCTAATTAAAATTTTAATTGAAACATATTGTTTATCCAAAACTGTTAAATAAATTTAAACACATTATATATTATAATATAAAACTTTATTTTAGTTTTTTCAATGTCAAATAACAAAAATATATAAAAAAAACAAAAATCAATCTGTATCATCAGTGAATTCATCTTCACTGGATGATCCAGTATTAACAACAAATTTCAATTGTAGCTCTTCAATGATATTGTCCAAATTATATAAATTGATTTCTTCTTCAATTACGTGTTCCACGCAGCTTGCCCATTTCTCCGCAGTTACTTGTGCCAAGCCCTCGTTGAAAAGAATTTTGACATCTGCTAATTTAAACGTTTTGTTATGGGCTGCTACAAAACCCTTTACCTGAGCCCAAACCAACTCTATAGGGTTTAGGTTACAGTGGTAAGGCGGTAAGCGCAGAACCTCTCTGTTCGTTTTTTTTATCATGTCGTCTACTCTATTCGAAACAAGATGTTCCAGATTATATGCTTTAGCCACATCCAATAATTCAACTTTCAAAAGTTCGTCACTAAATTGAATTCCTTTTTCAAGTAAATATGACTTTATGTCATCTTGGTGCCCGTTGAAACATGTTCTGAACGTACCATTGCACATGCGCGATATTTCTGTTGTGTTCGCTACCAGAGGCGGACGAACATTAATTCATTTCAAAACTACTTAATTTTAAAACATTTCTCTTAATATATACTTTCAAAATTATTTTTAAATATATTTATTCACTAACTTTTATATTTTAACATTATTTAAACTTCTGTTTCCGTGTTAATAATAAAAAAATAAGCTAGCAATATATCCACTATAAACTTTCGTTTCTACGCATATGCTTATAAATTTGGATTGAAACAACAGAGACAAATAGAAAAAGTTGAGATAGAAATTTATTCTTCTACAGAGTAAACTTGCCCACAATTTTAATCAATTACAAGCAAGGAAAAATAGCTCCTATCTTCTGCCTGCCTGTCTTCTTAAAATAAATAGAGTATAGGCAAATTTATCTTGAAAATTTCATTAAAATCGGTTGAACCGTCTTGGAGGAGTTGCGATCACAAAATTTTGACTTACAACCGAGCGAGCTGACGACGCACATCCATACACCCACATAAACTAAGTTCGGATTCGTCATCTAGAGGCTATATGAAGGATTTCTATACAATTTTTTTTTATAGGCAGTGGTGATATTCAAAACATTTAACGAAGGGTTCGCTAACAGAAAATGTTTCCTTAACAATTTTTTATCACTCAAACGGTCTATTAGCAACGTAATGTCTCGTTCACACCAATCATTTGATTAAAAAAGTATGATGAAAGAAGTTGGCTGCAAATTGTTTGTTATAAAAAATCCGAGAATTGTCGAAGTTTGGCGCCAATTTAGCGTTTTTTAATATTTTTGTTAAGGTTTATTATAAATAAATTTGGAAAATAAATATATACAATTTTTTTTATTTATTTATTACTTTCCAAATTTCAAATAAAAAAAAATAGTGGAAAGGCCCATTGACTTTAAGATTCTCATATAAGTAAAAATGATGCGTTCGAAAAATTAAGTCAGTTAAAATTTAACATAGTTCATGCCAGAACTATAATTTTTTCCATGGTTTTGCCGCACATGTATATGAAAAATTCGATTTATTTTCTGCATATTTAATTATTATATATTACATAATATATCTTAATTTTAATAATAAAAATTTGTTCCTTCAATTTATTTTAAAATTTGCGCAGCTTCTATTGTAATTATTGTAAGATATTGAGTGCCATCTTTAGCTAAAATTTTAAAGTAAGGAAGAGAGGACCTGAAGTAAGGTTATGCGTTGTGTTTTGATCGGCGTCAGCGTCAGCCCTATGCCTTTATATATTTAGTAATTCCATAGAATAAGTAATATATGGTAATTCTATGATAATGCAGTTGGACGGGCATGATAAGCGTTTAGCGGGCGTTAGCATTACTCGTTGTCCGAACTGTTATTCTCCACGAAAATTTATAGAAGCTACTATATATGTTATTGATTGTTTCGATAATATTGAAGAAAAACTTCAGTTATTAAGTAAATTATATTCTATGAAATTTTTCGATCAGACTTTTGATATCCAAAGAATAATTATATGTAATCGACCAAATACTAGCGAGATACGTGTTATTAATAAGTGGCTTTTATACGAATTGGATATAATTAAAAATGTTAAAAAGTCCGTAATATGTGATACCAAAGAAAATTCAACATCATTCGATTTATTGAACGTAGAAGTTTCATTAAATTTTTTTCAAGAAAAAATGATACTTCAGCAAAATGTAAAGAGAATTGTATTAATATCCGATTTAAATACACCTATTAACAACCAGGATGTAGATATTGAATACGTAAAATCGAATTTGAAGGAAAATAATATTTGGTTATACGTTATTGGGCCAAACGTTAACGTACCGCGAATAAAATTTCAACAAGATATAATGAAATTATGTCATGCGCTGCCGGAACAATTTACTTTCGTACAAAAAGAAAACTTTTCAATTGTTAAAGCAGTGGCTGAAAATTGCATATTTGCTGATATGGAAAATGGTTTGGATTTGATATTTTCGCATAAAATTGAGGTTAAAGCCCCATTTTTCTGGTATGTGGATATGTCAGTTGGAAATGACATAAAAATTCCAGTTTGTGTTAGTAAAATAGTTAAAGCGCATAATCCAATAAAATTTACTTCAGTGCGACTCAATCCAGATGAAATTGCTACTCCAAAAAAGACTTGGTAATTGTTTTCTTTTGTTCACAATTGTCTAATCTAATATGTGAATGAGTATTTGATTTCTGTTAATGTTTGGAAAATAATAATTTCTAGGTTTGATGTAAATACACACGAAGAAATACCGGATGAAGACGTAGCTGGTTGCTATTCATTCCATAATAAATACGCTGTATTTACTGATGATCAGGAACGCAAAATGGCAGTTAAAGATTTCCAAAAATGTTTGTCGATATTTGCCTTTACGGGTGCTGACGAAATATCGGAGGTAATAGAATAGAATTGTGTAATAATAATATAACAATAAATTGAACATTTAACATCAAGGTTGCAAAACAGTAGAATTGATAAATAGTTTTCAATATTTTGTCGGTTCGGTTTTCGTGTCTAGCAGGTAGGAATTCTACGGGAATTAACAATGTATGGGAAATATTTTTCGTACGGAAAATTAGAATCAAATTGACAAAAAATCGACAAGTACCTATTCCATTAGATTTTCGGATTCTTCGATTTAAGTACATGTCGTCATCTACATTCATCTAGAATTTACATTCTTTACATTCAAAGCGTTCGCTTTAACTGTAAAATGCCGGATGATAAAGTAGCATTTTCTAGGATATTTATACAAAATTTATATAATGGTTTCTAATCGAATTAATTTACAAAACATAGATTATACACTTTTTCATAATTTGTCAATTAAAGTTAATTATAATACACAAGATTACAAATATAATTATGTTCATGTAATTTTATGTTGCATAAAAATGTGTCATTGGGCGTTCTAGAGTAAAAAAGAAGCTGGTTCTTTCTTTAAATTAATGTACGGGAATTTTGTTTAGAAAACCATAAAAACATTAATGAACTGATGTAAACGATATCACACAAATTAACTTTCTTTTTTTAGTTTCAAGTCTTAAGTCATTTAAACTTTTTATTAATTCAAATAGAAAATTACAAATTAGAAAATATGATTTCAAAATGAGATATTAATACAATAGAAACACCATATTTTGTATAGTTTAAATTATCGTACTGATATAGTTAAAAACCTTTCAGAACTCATTATATTAAAATAAAACGGTTTTAGGTTCTAGTTCTGTATTAATATTTATTAATTATCGACGTACTTAACGTACATCTTCATCAGGAAAAAAGATTTATAGTAATTAAACCATTATACGGTTGATTTTGCTTTAGGAAACCGATTTATGATAGGCGCAACTTTAATTTTTGTTAAAATTGAACAACGTATTTATAATAAATATTATATTTTGATTGCAGCTATATTTTCTGCCCGATTCAATGAGTCTTATTAAAGCAGATACACGTGAACTGAATGATAGCGAAAATGAAGGATTTCAATTATTTGTACAAGGACTTCGTTTCAAGAATGTTGTCGCGTTAGCAAAACGTGTTGATAACAGTGGAAATGCTCCAAATTTGTTTTGTATTTTTCCATGTCCGGACCATTGTAAGAGCAGGTAGGAAAATATTTTTAGGCTGGCCAAAATCGGGAAAAATCAGGGGAAATTTTGTTGAACCTGGAAAAGTCAGGGAATTTCATTTGTAGTCAGGGAGAAAATTTGTTTGACGAATTCACAACAATTACAAACATAAATTTGCAAATTTGTATTATTTATAATATCTCGATAAAAATTAATGAGAATTACAGTTAACAATCCAACGTTTCTAAACGATTTTGTCATCATAATGAACTAATTTAAATTAATTACAAATTGAAAAAATGTATTGATGTCGCCGGGATTCGAACGCGAGTCCGGCTGGCGGGTTACCGCACGTATCGGTTGTATTGATGTTAAGTAGTTTTTATACTAAATATATTAAGATTTAAACACTCGGTGACGACGTTATAAAGAATTATAGTTAACAATCCAACGTTTCTAAACGATTTGGTCATCACAATGAACAATACATTTTGCAATTTGTAACTAATTTAAATTAGTTCATTTCACCACCTTGATTTTACATTTTTTTTTTCTTTCAGCTGTTTATTAATGGCGAAATTAGCGTACTCTCATGAATTTTGCGAACGTTTCGAACGTGGCCGATTATATAAGAGAGAAAAATCATCGGAGAATGATGATGAAATTAAAATGTTTACGTACGATCTATTAGATGCTATGACCGATGGCTCTAATAATGCTAATCGCCTGCTGCATCCATTGTCCGAAAATTTAAAACTATGCAGAAATCGTGTGCGTCAATGCGAATATCTTTTCATGCAAAATGAAAAACAGAATCCGGGCGAGGCTCCCGCATTATGTCCCCATCCTGAATTGGTTAAAACAGCTACAGAATATGGCGATTTTCTCGCCGAAGCATTCGAAAAGAAAACGGATTAACTCTTGTTTCAAAATTATCATAAAGTCAGCAAATCCAGCAAACCGGATGTAATTTTTGTTGAACGGTTTGCTGTTTCAACATGTTCAAAGTAAATGCTAACTTGCTGATCTAGCAATTGCTTGATTTGCTGACGTTTGTTGAATGCACCTTATATAAGAGCTTATCAATAAAAAAATAATTGTTAATCATATAAATCTACAGTCTTAATAAAAAATTAAAATAAAACTAAAGCATTCGTGATTAATCACAAAGCACTTTAAAAAACGCTTGAGTTTATTAAAATTATTTTTTATACAAAAATACATTAAAAATGGTATGTTCAAAAAAATTAACAAATTATTTATTTTTATATTAATAAATTCATTATTTTGTAACTATAATATGCACGTAGTTCTGAAAAATAATGCCGCTATTTCTGGTCATTAAATTTAGCTTAAATCTTTAAATTCAAGAACTTTAAGTAAATTTTAATTCTGATCGTTACTGAAATAATTTAAGTAATAAAACTGATCTAAATTTAAATGGGCAACCGAGTTGCTTCTATTGCTAAATTTGAGTTTAGACTCCTTAAGTTAACAGAGTGTTAAAAATATTTGCATAAATATGAGTAATAGAAATGTTTGCAATTTTTTTTATATTTAAATTTTGAAAGTTAAGATATTAAATATATAAATTGCTAATTATAAATAAAATCCTTTGAATTATAAATAAAATCCTTTAAATTTTAAATAGGTCTTAATATAAGCTAAAGATCAGTATCATAGTAAGCTATTATTTTGTTTTGCTTTTTATTAAGTCGCCATTTTGATTATTTAGTTTAAACAAATAAATCGATTGTTGTCATTTGTTGTTACTGTAATAGTATATTACGTTTTGAAATAAATATTATTAACTAAATTTGAAATTTTAATAATCTAATTAATTATATTCGAAAAGTTAAAATTGTAATAAAATCAAAATAAATGTTATATGTTATATCAAAATAAATGTTAAATGAAAAACAAGCGTAAGTGTGTATTTTAATGTGTGATTTTTAGGGTATTATATTTATTTAAAATATTTCTTAGCTCTCTATTACAAAATAGAGAAAATTGGGACTACTGTAATGCTGCTGTAATGGGTCCACCATAGATAAATTAATATTAGTATATAGTTTATATTCTTTGATCGTAGGTATGTTGTATGTTTTGATCGTGAAATTGAAAGGAGAATAAATGCTGGTTGTAAGGTTTTGGGTGCTTTGGGAACTTTTACTAGGAATGTAAATGTTTCCAAAGAAGCCCTCCCCCCGTTTGAGTATATACAATGCAGTTTTGGTGCCTACGTTGATGTATAGGGTAGTGAATGTTGGGTTTGGTTGCAAAAGCATAAACGGAAAATGACTGCTGTAGAAATGAGATTTTTACGTGGGGTAGCTGGGTGTAAATAGGAGAGATCGGGTACGAAATACGATTAGTGTATGATGAGTGTGAAATTGCGAAGAAAATGTAGCAAAAGTTGCCGTGTTAGAGTCAGTTAAGATGGTTCGGAGCCATCTTGAGCGAATGTCTAATGAACGTTTGGTTAAAAAGATTTATTTGACTGATTTTGATGGTTTACGTTTGCGTGGACGTCCCATGAGTAGTTGGAGTGGTATGATTGATAGTGTTTTGGGTGAGCGAAAGTTTCCACGTAGTAGGAATAAAAGAGCATGCTATGAGAAAGGAATTATGAATGTAGATCAAGCGAAAGTTGCTTGTTTGGATAGGAATGTTTGGAGACGACTGATTTCGGGATGATGAAAAGAGTTTGTCCTACACCCTTTTGGGTACATGGCGTGATTGTGTATGTATGTATGTTGTATGTTGAATGTATTTCTATTATTAATTGATATAAAAGATTTAAGCATATGTCATGTATGGTATATGATTGTGCAAGTAGGGATACGAGTACACTTAGGTATATTTATCTGAACAAGATTAAGAAATATATGGGTAAACCTATATATATATATATATATATATATATATATATATATATATATATATATATATATATATGGGTTTACCCATATATTTCATATACACCTATACCTCGCTTTGCGTCGTTTCGTTTTGCGTTTTTTCGAAGTTGCGTCGCTGCTGAATTAGTATCAATTTTCACTGTGCGTCGTTAGATTTTCGAAGTTGCGTTGTTTTGGGTTCGAGTCTAATTTTTTTTTTTTCTAAAAGATGGCACGACTTTTGTTTCTAATTGGGCCATGCCATCAAAAGAGTAAATCTCACTTGTTCGAACGAATATTCCTAAACAGATCGAAACTATGGACACATTTTGTGAATTGGCAATAAGGTGAAGCCTCATTTAAGAGATACAAAATAATGCAAACAGATGTTGCAGGAATTTCAAATTAAGAATAATCATTTAAGAAACATAATATAATTTGTGATTATCTACGTTTTGTATTTTCATTCTCTATTATTAAATTGAACTTGCTACATATTCTAAATAAATAAATTTAAAATTTATATTTTTTTATCGTTTAAAACCGACGGTGCTTTCGAGCGAGGTCATTAGAAATATCACAGTGTTACCAACGAACTCGGTAGTTCAGCATAATTCCGCAATACGCTTGTTCGAACAACTGAGACGGACTCCATCAAAACTCGGGGATTCCCATTCTAACTGAAAATCAACGCAATTTTAATACAGTTTTATTTTCACTTTGTTTTGCTAATTTTAGAGTTCAGTTTCAATTAGTGTGTTGTGCTTTTTGTAACGTTTCAATTAGTGTGTTGTGCTTTTTTTTTTAAAGAGAATAATAAATTTTTATAAATTTTTACGAGTTGTTTCTGGTTACAACAAAGGTAAATATTTTTCCAATTTATTTATTGGCAGAGTTATATTATTGCTAATGAAGAAGATGACAGTGACCGTTCAATAGAAATCTCCGAAGAACAAAATTTAACCTCCAAACAAATTTCCAAAGCGATGTGTTTGATTGACGAAGCTATGGAGATTTTTTAAAAAAACGATCCTGACAGCGGAAGGAGTTTTAAAGTGTCCCAGGCGGTAGCTACAAATATCAATTGCTACAAGGAAATTTATTTTACGTTGAAAAAAAAAAAAACTGTTCAGCAAACATTGGAACAATTTTTTGTGAAAAAAAGCCGATTTACGACAACAGCCACTATGGACTCATCAGACAGTGATTAATTTTTATTTTGTTTTTATAAATGAATTGAATATTTTATTTTGTTTTACACGAATTTGTTTTTTTTTTGTTTTTTGTATGTATGTAATAAAATTTTATATTATTTTTGTTTTTTAAATGTTTACTTGTTCAATTTTTTTTTAAAAAGTAATATTTTTGTAACCTTGGAACCTATCTTCGATCTTTACATGGTTTGCTATAGAAAATCATAATTCACTTTGCGTCGTTTCAATTTGCGTCGTGTTTTTCTGGAACGTAACCACGACGCAAAGTGAGGTCTTGGTATATATATATATATATATATATATATATATATATATATATATATATATATATATATATATATTGTTATTTCATGCGTAAGAAAGTGGCGTATATTATATGTGTTGTGCACATTAAACTGTAGCTAAGCGTATTTTCTAACCGCTGAATAAATAGATTTTACTGCGGGACTATGCTGTACGAGAGGTATTTTCATCATTTTGATATCCATTTGACATTTTTCAGAAAAGACAAAATTCAATATTTTAACGAAAAAATTATTCATACTTTTTCATTCATTATATTGTAGTATACAAGTAATGTATTTCTCTCTCTCTCTCTCTTTCTCTCTTTCTCTCTGTCTCTACCCAACCTGTATTATTTCATGGAGATGCAGTGTACGAAGCAATTATATACAATGTGTCTAAGAAAATTATTTATAATATGTTTTATATGATGCATCTAAAAAATCATATAAGTATACAATGTAGCGAAATAATTTTTTGTTCTTATATATATATATATATATATATCCATAAAATTTAGCTGTCAGAATTGACGTAGTTTAGCGAACAGAGTCAGTAGTAAATTGTATTTGTTTGAATCGTTGTTGATTTCTAGTTTTTTGCTTTTATAAAATCAGGCGGTTAGCACAGAACTGTCTCTTGTTGAATCATGCTGGTTGATTTATATTTTATAACGTGTTGTAAAATCTATACATACATACATGCATACATACACAATCCATGTACCCAAAAGGGTGTTACACAAACTCTTTTTATCATCCTGAAATCAGTCGCCTCCAAACATTCCTATCCAAACGAGCAACTTTCGTTTCATCTACATTCATAATTCCTCTTCACATAGCATGCTCTTTTATTCCTACTACTTGGAAACTTTTGCTCACGCAAGCCACTTTCTCAATTATACCTCTCCAATTATCCATCGGATGTCCTCGCAAACGTATATACCATCAAAATCACTTAAATAAATCTTTTTAACTGCAAACGTTCATTAGACATTCGCTCAACATGTCCGAAACATCTTAACTGACTCTAACACTGGGCAACTTTTGCTACAACATTTTTTTCAATTTCACACTCATCATACTCTAATCTATTTCGTAACCGTAAAATCTATAACTTGTTTTTTTTTTTGAATTTAGATTATACTACTGTATATTTTATACTTTATGATTTTTGATTTGATTTTATTTGTGCAATAAATAGTTTGTCGTTAGCATTACAAATGCGTACTTTCAATTAAAACGTGTACATGAACCCCGGGACAAACGCGATTGAGCTATCTGCAACCCGTTCCCCTTTCCCGTGTTACAGGTTGCAGGAAGTACGAGATTGGCGCCCGAACTACCCGGAAATAAAGGGAGAACCAACTTATTGTCAATCTTTACTTACAGTCTTAAATAGGTGCTATATTTATATATGCACACTATCTTTAATTAGAACTTTTTTTTGTCATTCAAATAATTTACTTATAATTTTAATTTGAAATATCAATTATTAAAAGTATTAATAAAAAAAAAGAAAGATTGCAAAGCAAACCGTGGAGACCACTGGGGACTTTATTATTCTCATTCAAATTTATATTTACTTACAGTATTAAATAGGTACATACATACATACATACACAATCACGCCATGTACTCAAAAAAGTGTGGCACAAACTCTTTTTATCATTTTGAAATCAGTTGCCTCCAAACATTCTTATCCAAACAAGCAACTTTTGCTTCATCCACATTTATAATTCCACTCTCATACATGCTCTTTTATTCCTACTACTTGGAAACTTTCGCTCACGCAAGCCACCCTCTCAATCATAACACCACTCCAACTACTTATCGGACGTCCACGCAAACGTATACCATCAAAATCATTCAAATAAATCTTTTTAACCAAACGTTCATTAGACATTCGCTCAACATGTTCGAACCATCTTAACTAACACCAACTTTTGCTACATTTTTTTCAATTTCTCACTCATCATACACTAATATATTTCGTACCCGATCTCTCCTATTTACACCACATACCCTACGTAAAAATCTCATTTCCACAGCAGTTATTTTCCGTTTATGCTTTTGCAACCAAACCCAACATTTACTACCATGCATCAACGTACGCACTAAAACTTTATTGTACGTACAAAATATATACTTAAATAATCATAAATTTATTATAATGTGTAAATATAATTAATATTTGAAATGTTAAATTGAATAATAAATTTTATTACAGAAGAGAAATCGAACCCGAAACCAATCACTCAAATCATCTGTTTCAATAATCAATAAAATAGTTAAATATTTATAAAATAACATAAAAATAAAACATGATACTTACCACCATCTTTATTAGATTTCATTTTTTTAATAATAAGAAAGATATGTTGTAAAGTAGTATAACTATGTAAATTTAAATTAAAATTATAAGTAATTCAATTTAAAAAAGCATTTTATTTATTATTTGCATTTATAATATTAATAAGTTGTAAAATTAACAAAAAATATTTAGTTAAAATTTTGCTACATTGGAAAAAAGATTGATTTTATTAATATTTAACGTAGAAGATAAAGTATCAAATATTCATAAATATTTAAATAAAAAAAAATAGTACTCATATTATTAAGGAAATAAATACTTTTATAAATACTCATTATGAAATTGGTCAACTAATAAACGAAATAAGGATAAACAAATTTGTGGTTAAATAAAATATCAAATGTTTTGAGTAAATATTTATTCATTTTTTTAAATAATAAGTGCGATTAACAATAAACTATTTCCATACAATACAATCGAATATATCGAACAAAAGCAAAAATAAAAATGAACTTTACAAATATAATTTAAATCTCATTTTGTATAAATAGCGATTGAGTAAATACAATAATACATCAGTATAAGAATTTATTATATATTGTAATTAGAGCTTCATAGTATTTATAATATTAAATATTAATTAAAATACTTTCAATATGTTCAATAGTATGTTTATATATATTTTCTTAGTATATAAAATAATAATTTTATTTTAAAATACTGCCAAGTATATAAAATACTCCAAAGTATTTTGTGTTATATTTATAATTTTTGTCAAAATATATATATATATATATGAAAAAGTTATTAAATATTATATTTTAAATAACATGTGTATTACTTAATTTAAAATACCGTAAAACTCTGATTTCTTAATGTTAAAAATACTGAAATTTTAAATAAAAATGAAAATATAAGATAACAATGAAAAACAATTTTACTTAACATTTTTTAAAATTGATATTTCAAAATAAATTTATTGTTTCCATTATTTAAAAAATAAATACTGCAAACGTTATAAAAATAATACATGATTGTATTTATAATACTGTAAGTATAAATTTGAACAAGAAAATGTATTCTAAAGTAATACAGGAGGTATTTGTATTTTAAATGAATTTTGTAGTAGTGATTCTCAGCTCTAGTACAAAAAACATAGGCCTGTATTCTCACCTCACTTTTTCGTGAAAAAGTGCTTGTATCAGTAATTTCAAAATATTTTTTACTTCTGTTTCTGTTCAAATATAAATAGTTTTTCTATTTTTGATTATTTTTGGTATATTTGGTATTATAAAATTTAAATAAACTATTATAAAGTGCTTAATAAATAATTTTAAGTAAACGTCAAAAGCACTTTTGGCAAAAATCACTTTTATAAATGAGAGGTGAGAATACGGGTCATAATTTTTAAACATATAAAATTATAACAAAAATTCAATTCACAAAGAAAAAATAAAACGAAAAATTTAAGCGAAAACATTAATAATAAACAAAAGCAAATAAGTAATTTTAAAACGTTGAATATTTTATGGACAGTAACTTGTACATAGCCATATTAAAAACGGTGTTTTATAAAATTTTCCCTAATTTTTTTTTAGTAATAAACATAAACAAAGAACATACAATTTTTTTAAAACATTATATATGATTAAATAATTAAAAAACTAGCCAAGGTTAAATAAGTAATTATAACTAAAAAAATGCAGGACTTAAATATTCATAAAAATAAATACTTATTCTATACACTTTTTAGGCTAGTCTGTTGTAAAATTCATTTGTAGCATTGACTACTTTTTTGTTAATATCTCGGTTGGCCTTGAAATAAAAGCTGTCGAACTCCATATTTTTGTAATCGTAATAAAATGTTCTATACGCAGTGTTTCACTGCAAATTTTAAAGTCAAAAATTCCGGTAAAACCGGAAGCTCAAAATGGTTAAAAACATTCAACGCAAATACATAATTTACTACAGTAATATATCAACCTATCATATTTCATTTCGATATCTCTAACAACACCAGGAATATTTACTTGGTTCCGCACATTTGCCCATCACTGTAATACTAACGTTAACGGTGACGTGGTGCCAATATGACGAAATTTAATTTGCAAAATAAACAAAATTAACTGATTGGATTTTGGTAAAAACACGTCCACAAAAGCCACAAAAGCATAGTTTTAAAATTCTTCAACTGGCGTTAAATTTAAAATTGCTTGGGTTCACAGTGGCACCACGTCACCAATTATACAATTAATTTTAAGTTTAGAATTGCATGTGCAAAAGCATATTTATTTACAATGTATTCTATGTTTGTCAGATTTCCCTTGAATAAGCCTGAATTACCTAAAGAGTGGATTAGTAACGTTCCATTGGCAAACTTTTCTCCAACAGAAAATAGTGCGCTATGTTGCAGGCATTTCGAGAAGACTTGTTTTAGAGTAGATTCCAGCAAAGACTATGCGAGGCTAAAATCTAATGCCGCCTCAACTCAATATTTGCTGACGAAAGAGATACAAATAAATTTTTAATAGTTATTACGATTGTCTATTAACCACACTGTTTGTATTGTTAAACCCATTAGATTATTAATTCTACAGTTTGGCTAAACAATTTTTAATAAATAACCTGAATTAATGTAATATTTTAATTCTTAATTATGTTTATTAATAATAAAATCATAAATGTACAGTAAAATTTATTAGGATTTACAATCATGTATATGTATACATTTTGGATGCAAACATATTGAATGTTTTAAAACATTACAGAAGCCACAAATGACGACTGTGACATGGTACCCGTAGAAATTTCCCAGATTCAAGTGATGGATGAAGACATTTCTTAAGTTTAGATAATGGTCGTAGAAA
Source organism: Clivina fossor (assembly GCA_963966155.1). Classification (NCBI taxonomy): domain Eukaryota; kingdom Metazoa; phylum Arthropoda; class Insecta; order Coleoptera; family Carabidae; genus Clivina; species Clivina fossor. The sequence goes on from CAWYQG010000219.1 coordinate 159,040, forward strand.
TTTCTTCACATGAGGATAATAAAAGAATACAATGTGGTAACCTAGGAAACAAAAATATAATAATATAATAATGACGTGTGATTAATATTGCTAATAAACTTTTCTATTTAGATGATAAGTTACGGACACCTACTTCAAGTGTCGTTCAATCCGAACATGCTTATACGCAATCCACTGTGGCACAACAAATTGGTAAAATAAAGATTCAATTACAAAATTAAACAACTAAAAAATCAGAAGAAAACAGTAAAATACATACAAAAAAGGTTGTTTATTATTGAAATGTTTATCAATATATATAACAAAATTTTAATAAAAGTTATATCTTTTTAGGTTGATGTTAATTTCCCGCTATATTTTACTTTTTGCAGTTAATATAATTTAATAATCAAGGGATTAATATACTTAGAAGTTATCAATATTGAAACATTTTATAATTATGTAACATTTACAATTAAATACAAAAATTATATTATATAATATACACGTTTTATTTCGAATTTATTAAACGTTATTCGGACAAAAATATTTACTTTTTAAACTTCCCGCTAGAATTTGCCCAGAAACCTGCAATATGGCGGCGTACTATATGGGTCTACTTTTGAACTAGTATTCCATATGCAATTGCCTATCCAGCAATATATTCATATCAGTGGTGAGTATAGACAAGATTGGTAAAAGAAAATAAAAATCTTCATATTTTTTTCTCTTAGAAAAAGGTTAATTTCAGTTATGCTTATTAATAAAATTGTTAAAAATTTTGTTTTATTTTTATTATTTATTTTATTACTTTTTTTTTGAAAATATTGTAAAAATAAATTTTTTATTTTTACCGCGATAAATATGTATACAAAAATTAAATATATATTTTTAAAAAATTCGAAAATATTATAAATTTATTGTTCTCTACTTATAATTTGTGGTTTTATTTGATTGAGAATAAAAAAATTTTAGTTACTTTTTGTTATATTAACTTGTCAAATTTAAAAGAAACTATTAAAGTTTTTATATTGGTACCACCATTTTTGATCTGGAAAACAAATGACAAGTTTCCAAATATTTGTGGTTATATAAAAAGTCGATAAAGGTATAAAGTAGCAAATAAAAAATACTTTATTAATTTATACTAACATAAGGTATGTATTTTCAAATTTGTATTAATGAGAATGTTCTGTTCCTCTTTATACTAAAAATATACGTAAACTATTTGTAAATACATCATAAAATTTTGTGCACGCTTAATTTATTGTACAGCACAGACCGAAATAACGTTGTTTCGTATTGTGTGTGGTGGAATCGGAGTGACGTTTAGTCCAAGATTACGGACTGAATGAATTCTGTAGCCCATAGATTCTTTTAACTGTAACTGTACCATTAATTTGTGATTAATATTTATGCAGTAAAAAAATGTAATTGACGAGAATTTTTGTAGTTTTTATTGAAAAATATTATACTGCGCAGTAAACTGAGTAAAATTTGTATAGTGTATAGGAAAACTGAACTATTTGTAAACTCGCAATTTTATTAGGATTTTTCTGCACAGTAAAAACTAACACCTTTAGTTAATAATAAGTTGTTATCTGATCATATTAATTAAGCATTTTAAACAGTCGACAAATGTAATTGCGTAGGTAACCTCTTTGTTTAACTTTTTGTTTTAGAAAACTGATTCTACTAAAAGTAATAATATTGTGCAAAACATAAACATGGATAACAGTTTAAAAGAGGCAGTTGAAAAGGGAAGTTTGAAAAAAATCAAACAACTTTTAAATACAATCGATATTTCTTCGCCTACATTTGCTTTAGAAGGACATCTGTTACTGTGTAATGCTCTTCAAAAGAATCACATTGAAATTGCTAAATTATTAATAAATAAAGGCTGTAAAGTTAACAATGGTGCTGAAAGAAGATCAAGTCGTATTGCTCTTCATTTAGCGGTTAATAATAATAATCCGGAAATTGTTAAAATGTTAATTTTGAAAAATGCTGATATACATAAACGATATCAAAACGGTTCGACATGTTTGCATGTAGCTGTGAAAAAGAATTTCGCGCGAATTGTTAAGATTCTTTTGCAAAATGGTGCTTATGTTGCCCCAGATAAAGATTGCAATGCACCGTTGTATTTTGCAGCAGGAAAAGGAAGTTTAAAAATATGTAAATTACTCTTAGAATACGGCGCTGATGTGAATGCACCGAACAGAAAATATCAGATACCGCTTCATGTTGCTAGTCGCAAATCGAAAAATAATTCTATAGTAGAACTATTGATAAAATATGGATCAGATTTGCAATTATACGATATCGAGGGTAATCGATCAATTGATATTATTCATCGGTGTGCAACAGATTATTCATTTCAAATATTTATGGAAGATTTATGGGTAAAATTTGAGCACGCACATTTCGATGAATATAAAAATACAGAATTGGATATTGAAGTTTGTGATGTTGATAGATTTAATTCGTATAAAGATCTGTGCGATAGTGAAATTGAAAAAATGAAACGTACAAATATTTACAATAATGTAACTTATTATGACGTTTTACGGAAAAGTACTAGACGGGTAGCCATCTATTTACGAAATAAACAAATTGTTAAGAAATTAGAATCGGTTAATACTTATGAAATGATATTTCCTGAATTTGCAAATTTAATCGAAATGCGATATAAAGAAGGCCTACTTAGAAATTCGTTAACTGATAGAAGTAAGAAAATCTTTAATATTTTATCGGAAAATCAATTGCCTGTATTAGTTGTCGATGCTATAATGAGTTATTTACCAATACATGATTTGAAAATGTTAGCATTATTAGAGACATACAATCTGCAACTGCAACCAACTTGCTAAGTTAGCGAACTAAGTTACTGACAACTACTGTTTTTGCGGTAATACTTTCATTTTGTTTTCTTGTGATTCTATTCCAAAATATTTTCGAAAAAGGCAAATAAGGTATAATGTAATTTCTTTAAAGTGTTATTTTGATATTTTATGTTTAAGAATTGATGTCATAAAATTATTATTTAGTATTTTGTCTTATTAATAATATTTTTAATTTTTATAAAATGTTTTGTACTTCTTATAAATTAAAAAAAACTTTACAAAAATTAATGATTTTTTTATTCTATTATATAATATATTATTTTAAAAAATCTAATTATTTTGTTTTTGGTGTTTTTTTTTTAATACTGAGTAATATTAACAAAAGACGATTACATGAATACAGGTAATTATATAAGATTTATTTAAATATTTTTTTTTATATTAATAGAAATATCGTTGTAAAATATTTTTTTTAAACTGTTTTAGAATTAGATTCTGTTTAATTATTTTATAAAACAAGAATATAAGTGTTGGATTATTGCGTGTTTATGTCAATAATAACGCGTGGAATTAGCGATAATTAAAGTAATATATTTGGTAATGAATAATACAATGATAGTACAAAACAAAAATGTAACGTATATAACTTTCAAACGTAACTGTCAAAACTTATATCAGAGTGCATTCAGAGAAACTTGGTTCTACACACAATACATAGAGAGCGTTCTGATAACCTTAACACACCCCCTCAATTTAAATGTATTAAGCCTAATAAGATACATTTTAATTGCCTTAACTATACATTTCTTATAAATTTCTGTAAAACAAACAAAAATTTTAAATTACATAAAATGCAATTTTACTTTGATAACATTCTATTTCTAAATTTAACAAATTTTTCTTTAGATAAAGATTTCGTAAACATGTCCGCACAATTCTCCGAAGAACAAACATATTGAATTGTAAAAACTTCTTTTAAATATAGATCTTTAATGTAATGATATTTTATTTCAATGTGTTTGCTTCTCTTAGAATTTTCAAAATTCTTGATTGTTGAAATCGCACTTAAATTATCCATCTTTAATAACACTTTTTCGTTCACACTAAACTCGCGTAACAGTCCTTTAAGATTCACAATTTCTTGTACTGCATGCGCGGCAGCTATATATTCGGCTTCCATTGAACTTTGCGCAACACATGTTTGTTTTCTTGAAAACCATCCGACAGGATTGTTGTTGTGAAGAGCAATAAATCCGCTTACACTCTTCCTAGTCTGCCTATCACCTCCCCAATCTGCATCACACATAGCTATAAGTCCAGTGTTATCTTCCTTGAATGTTAAACTATATTCCTTTGTGGTGTTTAGATAACGTAGCACTCTTTTCGCTGCATTCCAAGTTGTCGCTGTAGGTGTATCGAGATATCGGCTAAGTACTGACACACTTTGGGCAATATCTGGCCTTGTCATGATTGATATATACATCAAGCTACAAACTAGCCTTCGGTAGGGTACATCCGGTAATGTTTCTTCTTCTTCACGAATGCTAAAACCAACTTCCATGGGTGTTGCTACCGATTTGCAGTTTTCCATATCAAATTCCTTTAATAGTTTATCTATCATTCGTCTTTGATGTACTTTTAATACTTTATTTGTATAAATTATTTCCATACCCAAAAATGATTTTACATTTGGCATCCTTTTTACCTTGAATTCATTGTAAAGATCATCAATCAATGTATCAACTTCATCTTCTGTTCCAACTATGAGCGCATCATCCACGTATAAAATTAGATAAACATTTTCTTTAATGTATAAACAATAATCGTAGTCTGATCTTTTGAATTTTAACCTTTCCATAATTTCATTAAACTTAATATTCCAGCGTTTAGGGGAATTTCTAAGTCCATATAGTGCTCTCTTTAATTTAAGATATTTACTTTGGATTTTCAAACCTTCCGGTCTTTTTATATATACTTCTGTGTCCAAAGTTCCATTTAAAAATGCAGTTGGCACGTCTATTTGTTTAATTGTAAATTTTTTTTGTACAGCGATTGAGAGCATGAGTCTTATCGTCATTATTCTGCACACTGGAGAATAATTAAAATCTTCTCTCTCACATGGCACTTGAAAACCCTTTGCTACTAGTCGGGCCTTTTTGCTACCATCTTCCTTAACTTTAAAAATCCATCTTGTTTCTATAGCCTTAGCGTTATCAGGCAGGTTTGCCGGAGTCCACGTATGAAGATTTTCATGCGATTCTAATTCATTATTTATTGCATCTCTCCATTCTTTGGTCTGGAAAGCATCTTTAAATGTTTTCGGTTCTTCATCAGTTGACGAAAGTAGGCAATACGCAACGTACATTTGATAATCATCTAACACTGTGGGTTTATTGACTTTTCTTCCGGATCTTGTAGTCACTATTCCGGTTTCGGTTCTGTTGTCTTCGGATTCATCTGATGAGCTGCTACTTGATTCAGGTTCATTATCCTCTTCTGTCTCACTTCGGTCTTCATTAACTGTTTCTTGGTTACTTTCATCTGGAAAATTCATAGTTATTAATTTGGTCGGTTCTTTATTCTTACCTTCTTGTTTTCGTGATGTATATGCCATTATTGATTCGTCGAAACGAACATCTCTTGATTTGATTATTTTTCGTTCTTCAGGGCACCATAGCTTCCATCCACCCGCACAGTATCCCACCATGACTCCTTTCTTTGCTTTCGGGTCTAATTTGTTGCCTTTTGGTAAAACTGTATACCATGCTGTGCATCCAAAAATCCTAAGTTTACTCAAATCGTTTCTACCATGTCTTATTGAAGCAGGTGTTTCTCCTCTGTGTAAAGCTGCAGTCGGAGTTCGATTCAATTCATAGACGGAGCATCTAAGGGCTTCACCCCATAATTCCTTTGGTATCCCCGAGTCTATTATTTTCGTTCTAATCTTATTCAGCAAGGTACGGTTTAATCTTTCTGCTTTACCATTATATTGTGGAGTATGTGGCAATGTGTATTCTATTACGATTCCCTTTTGCTTGCAATAATTTTTGAAAATGTTTGAGATGAATTCACGACCATTGTCCAAACGAACGGCTTTCACTTTAATGTCATATTGTCTTTCTACTTCTTTAACATATTCTATTAAATTTTTACTGGCTTCATCTTTTGTTTTCAATAATTTTATCACTGTGAAATGTGAATAATCGTCCAATATCGTTTGAAAATATCTTTCCTCATTTACTGTATGTGGATTTATTGGACCGCATACGTCACTGTGTATCAGTTCTCCCATTGTCTTTGTTTCTCCTTTTGATTTATTAAATGGTAATCTAGTACCTTTAGCTTCCGAGCACGATGAGCATATCTCTTTTGGTGATGTCAATTTTAACTGTTTTAAATAATCTGTACTAACGTGACCAAGTCGCCTGTGCCACAAATTGTCATCCACTGCCAAATTACCATATTCTTTTAGTTCTTTATTTACAATGCTATCAACCACTAAAAAATATAGCCCGTTCTTATTTTCACATTTGATTGCAAAGCCTTTTGCATTTATTGTTGTCTGTTCCTTTTCGACAATAATTTTATGACCTCTTGAAGTTAGTTTTGAAGCAGATAATAAATTATGTTTCATGTTTGGAACAATCAATGCCTCAATGGTAAATATTTGTCCTTGAATTTTTGTTTTTAAGGTTCCTTTTTTCTTGGCTATAAGTTTCTCACCATTACCAATTTGGATAACTATAAAATTTTCTAAGCTTTTTATATCTATCATATATTTTTCGAGATCTTCTTTAACGAAATGATTGCTAGCCCCTAAGTCAATCACGAATGCAATTTTTTCATCTTCTCTTTCGGTACATAGATTTGCTGTTGCATACACTTGTATTTCATCCTTTTGTTGCTCTACATTATGGGCTTGCTGGGTCGGATTTTGCTGTCGATATTTGCCTCTAAAATTGTGTCGACCTCTTGTATATCTTCCTCTATAACTACCTCTTCCGCGGTTCTTTAACAATGGACAATTCGACTTCCAATGTTGAGTACTGTTGCAATTAAAACAGCCGGTAGAAGCTTTAAAACTTGCTTCTGTTTCGTTTTTAACATTTAACTTCAGTTCTTCGTCCAATAGTCTGGCTTTAGCGAAATCTAATTTAACTTGATCTATTGTTTCTAAAGCTGTAACAACATTATCATATTTGTTTGGTAAAGATAGCAGTAAGTGGCATACCTTATCGCTTTCATTTAGTTCCGTTCCATGTTCTTTTAATTCTCTGATAATTGTATCGAATTTTTGGAAAAGCTCTTCTAATTTTTCAGATTTATCATCTTTTAAGTTGAGAAGCTTTCTCCAACATGCTAACTTTGTGAAAGAACTTGATCGTATGAACACAGCTTTCAAATCATCAATTTGTTTTTTCGCTGAGGTACTATCCCTGATTATTTCTAAGTGTTTGTCTGATATACCTGATACTATTATGGCCTGCGCTTTCACATCCAAACTTCTCCACGTTGCCCGTTCTACCGCAGTAGCTGTTGCACCTGGTTCTTCATCTTCTATGGCGTTAATGCATCCTTCCTTCTTACAAATTGTCTTAATTCGAAATAACCAATTGTTGAAGTTATTGGCTTCTAACACTGGTATATTTACGTTATTCATTTTTTGTTTTGTCACTACGCACTTGTGCACACTTTGACCTTGACCTATAACCGTGTTCCTTTTTAATACTTTAATTTCCTGGGCGCATAACCTGTTGGATTATTGCGTGTTTATGTCAATAATAACGCGTGGAATTAGCGATAATTAAAGTAATATATTTAGTAATGAATAATACAATGTTAGTACAAAACAAAAATTTAACGTATACAACTTTCTAAACGTAACTGTCAAAACTTATATCAGAGTGCATTCAGAGAAACTTGGTTCTACACACAATACATAGAGAGCGTTCTGATAACCTTAACAATAAGTATATGGGTAAACCCAAATATAGACCACTTTGACATTTCTCGGAAAGTTGGTAACACAATATTTTTATTAAAATTATAATTTATGTTGGCACTAGGAGAAACTTTTCGGAAAATTTGATCCAAATCGAATAAATAATGTAGCCACAATGAATTTTTAAAAAACTTGGCAACACTGTATTTTATTAAAATTGCATAATTTATTTAAGCATTAGGAGAATCTTTTATAAAAATTTGATTAAAATCGGTTAAATAAACTGGTCATAATAAATTTTTTAAAATTTTAGTATTTTTTTTCTCGGAAAGTTGGCAACACTGTATTTTGTTAAAATTACATAAATTATATGATTACTAGGAGAATCTTTTGTGAAAATTTGAGTAAAGTCGGTTAAATAACATGGCCATAATATATTTTTAAAAATTTTAGTAATTTTTTTCTCAGAAAGTTGGCAACACTGGATATTAATAAAACTATATAATTAATGGGAGCATTAGGGAAATCTTTTCTGAAAATTTGATCAAAATCGGATAAATAATGTTGCTAATATGAATTTTTAAAATTTTTAGTAATTTTTTCTCGGAAAGTTGGCTTTACTAGAAAAAAAACCAAAACCACATGACCATCTTGGGAACTAGACAAATTTATCCTGAAAATTTCATTAAAATCGGTTGAACCGTCTAGGATGAGTTGCGGCCACAAAATTTTGACTGACGACCGAGCTAGTGAGCGAGCGAGCGATCTGACGACGCACACACATACACCCACGTAAACTAAGTTCGGATTCGTCTGATCTAGAGGCTATATGAAGGATTTTTATACAATTTTTTTTTTTTTTTAAATGTTACAGACACCGTACCAAACGCTATACCACTTTTTCCTTACAGTCAAAGTGGTAACAAACAAAGATATATTCATATATTCCTCTTACGTCCCTGACCGGAATCAAATATCAAGAACTGTCAAATGTCATTTATATAACCTCGCATTAAACTCTCGTATCATTTTAATATTTATCTATAAAATCATATATAGATTCTTGAAAAACTACAAAATATGTTTAAGTTATTGCAACTTTGTCGCTTATGCGTTAACTATGAAGATGTCTCATTAACTTTGAATAATGTTGATTCGGATAACCTACCTTTGTTAGATAAATTAAATTTTATTGCACCAGGAATTGTGAGTATAACAAGTTATTGAATTGAATAATTTTAAATTTAAATGTATTTTTTTTAGCTTTATACGCATAATAAATTAGCAGCCGGCATATGTACAAAATGCAGTATGCAATTGAATGAAACTTATAAATTTATACAAAACTGCATTCGTTCGCAAGAAACGTTTAAACAATATGTAGATCAAATGGAAAATGAAAAATGTAGTACGAAGCGGAATAATAGTGAAAATAAAGAAATAAATTACAATAATATATCTGTGAAAGATGAAACAGACACTGAAAAATCTAATGATGCATCAATGAATTATAACACAGAATCTGTTTTAATAAAACAAGAAAACATTACGGCGTGTAATAATGATCCCGATTTTTCTTAAGAAATAAATTTTGAATTTAAACAATTTCATATGGATTTTGAAACGACTACATCTTCAAAAAATGATCATCTTTGTGTAAATACAGAAAAGATTTTAAACGATAAATCAAATTCAGATATATTAAATACAGATAGAGTAAATAGGCAATTGCATGCTCAAACAGTTCAACAAAACATATGCAAATATATTAATATAAAATATAGGTACTGTTTGCTATGTAATTAAAGAAATTCGTTCGTAATGATGACGACAGTATAACGCCTTGAAAATTTGAATTATATGCCATCGTAATTTCATCTGGCCTAGGTTTTCGCCAATTGTATTTATAATAATTAAAATTTATAATTCGTGATAAAATCAAGCGGTTATTTTGCTAATTGGTCGTAATCCTCATTCTAAAGAACCAATATGATAATTTTTTAAAACAGTAATACTAGCTAGTTTTATATACAATAAAAAGAATGAAAATTGAATTTTTAGGTTATTTTTATTATGTACCATTTGTCCATTATAACATAAATAGCACGTTAATATATCTTACCGTTTTTAGTAAAATAAATTTGTTATTTATTCATTGAAAAACTGTATATTTTTTAGTAATTGTATTCATTGTATTTGAACAAAAGTAATATTTTTATAAAAATAATTATAGATTATTTTAAAATAGGAAAGAATATACTTAAAAGTATATGGTAAAAGGAATGTAATAATACGAATAAATAATTTTAGAAACTGATTGATAACGATTACTTCACTGGAGTGAGCTATTTACAAACTTAATATATTTTCTCTGTGAAGCAAGCCGACATCAATTCAATAACTTTTAATTAATTTATAATTTGATTCTATCTATCTAATATATAAATATTGCCTAATTCTAATTTATTTTCATTTATTACAAGGAAAACAAAAGATTATTTAAAATCAATTCTATAAATTTACTACAACTAAAATATAAAAATAATGCAGGTAGGTGCGCATTGTATTCATGTGATTCTGTTAACTGTGTAAACAATTGAAGGCCCGGATCGAATAATCCGACATGCGCTCGAACTCGACCGGCCAAAGTATAGGAAAAAATAAAAAAAAATAAGTTGTCCGAAATTCATTTTAAAAAATATCATCGTGTGTAGCATTGAAAAACATTGATTTCTATAAGAAATTTTTTAATCCGACATTTTTATTCCAAGAATAAAAAATAAAAACGAATTTTTTTGTTGCACTATTTCAAACTAAATTTAATGTTTTTTAAAACTTAAATCGCGATAAATGATATTAAATATTAACGAAACTGGCAGATTTTTTCTGAAATGTACTTAGAATTATTTAGCGATTCTGATGGTTACACTAACATACATAAATAACGATAATTTATTACTAAAAATTTAATCTCTAATTATCAAATGTTTGTATGTATGTATATATGTTTCTCCAGCATCTCCTCCTAAATCCCTGAACCGATTTTGATGGGAGTGGTGTCATTTTAATTGGTTCACTCCCTATTTGAGAATAGGCAAGTTACATCTTTCTACGATTTCATCTTGGTTCTCAAAAATTTGAAAAATTATGTTTATAATGCAAAAGTAAAAAATGACAGCTGTGTGAAGTTATGTACACTACTGATGATAGAAGTGTTGCTTTTGAGTAATATATAATAGTGCAATTGATATTTTATTATTATTTGTTTATTTATTTATTTTTATTATGTTTATATGTTTAATTACTATTTTCGACTTCAAACGTGACCCTTTAAGGGTCACGGATTTCCTAGTTTAAATGTAAACAAAAAAGTATAAAAAAGCACGTTTTTTTTAGTTTCGGATTGAAAAAGTGAGTGACAAAAGTTGCACTACGAACAAGAAGTTACGAGAAAGTTGTTTATTAATATGGAAGGAAGTTTTTGTGCAAAGTTGCAAGTCAATTGGTTGAATATTTTTAAGATACAACGATTTGAATCTGAAATAATATTCTCGCAAAGCGAGAATAGAGCTAGTCGAATGTGGTTTGATTTTATAAGCTAGTTTTTCGACTAGCTAAAATATAATATATATCGTATATACCTGTATATACTCGTATATAGCTGTATATACTCGTATTTATCGTATTTTCCATACACAGCCGGCCGTATTGTATTTCCGTACACAGCCGTATTGACGATCGTTTATACTCGTATTTTCTGTACACGGCCGGCCAGCCGTACTGACGATTTTATTAGCTAGTCTTTTCGACTAGCTAATACACAATGAAACAACAGTAATGCTTGAATATGTTTAATATAGAATATGTATATAAAATAAATAAAATCATAAAACTCACGTATTGTGTACGAATCGAATATTGTTTATAATAAAAAAATTTGCAAACTGTTAAAATGTTTGTTTATATTACTTGGTGGTATAATTTTTATAATTTTATAAATGATTTAACTTTGCAAACATTGTGAAATAAATATTAAAAAAATATATATTAATATCCAATATGTATAATAATTTATTTGACAATTAATGAAATCTAAATGTTGTTTATAGATTATTTTATTATCTTAATTTTGTATTAATTTGTGCATTAAAATTATAAGTTAAAAAAATAACAATAAAAACAATTGATAGATATATAACGTGATCTTACTTCATTCTTGTTTTTTTTATTAATACTTTTTTTCCAAAGATTCGAATTCCGACTTCTTTTACGGCCAATTTTCTCTTTTTCCATTATTAATAGGAAAAAAAAGAGATTATTAATAGGGAACGAGAGCTCCTGTCCTTTATCTCCCACAGCAGTGGTAAACGTCGCGCGCGTGACATTTATGTATTTCAGATTCAAATCGTTGTATCTTAAAAAATATTCAACCAATTGACTTGCAACTTTGCACAAAAACTTCCTTCTATGTTAGTAAACAACTTTCTCGCAACTTCTTGTTCATAGTGCAACTTTTGTCACTCACTTTTTCAATCCGAAACTAAAAAACGTGCTTTTTTATACTTTTTTATTTACATTAAATTTTTAGTAACAAATTATCGTTATTTATGTATGTCAGTGTAACCATCAGAATCGCTAAATAATTCTGAGTACATTCTAGAAAAAATCTGCCAGATTCGTTAATATTTAATATCATTTATCGCGATTTAAGTTTTAAAAAACATTGAATTTAGCTTGAAATAACAACAAAAACAAAAAAAAATCGTTTTTATTTTTTTTTCTTGGAATAAAAATGTCGGATTAAAAAATTTCTTCTAGAAATAAATGCACACGATGATATTTTTTAAAATAAATTTCGGATAACTTAAAAAAATCTTATTTTTCCCTCTACCTGGGTCGAGTTTCGAGCGCATGTCGGGTTATTCGATCCGAGCCTTCAATTATCGGAGATAAATCAAGGATGGGCAAAAATTCAATGAATATCGATCTGGCGAATCGATACAAATTGATATGCAAAATGAACGATTTCCAATTAATGTATTAATTAAAACTAAATCTAATTATATTAAATTGCTGTTTTTTTAGACAGGGCAAATTAAAAACGCTATTTCTAATTGGAAGTACCCGATACATTGTATAGCACAAACAAATAAAATATATATATTTATAAAAAAATATTCTTCTCCAATGGAATTGTTTTTTTTAACCATCTCTAATAAAAAAAAGATCGTTTCGTGAATAGATTCGACTGCTGAGGATCGATATAAAATTTAGCTGTATCTCGCCCATCCCTAATGTCTCGTTCACACCAATCATTTGGTCAAAAAAATATGATGAAAGAAGTTGGCTGCAAATTGTTTGTTATAAAAATATGAGCGCCGCTATTTTTGTCAAATAAATGTGACAAATGAAATTAGCTGCACACGCATAATAAACAAGAGACAACTTAACACGTGATAATGTTATGTCATTTTTGTTTTGATTTTGTTGATGTGATAGTTGTAGAAATACTTATTAATAATTTTGAATGTTTTCCTTTTTTCTTTAATTTTATTTTCTATTAATATTTGAGGTTTCATATAGTCAATAGTCAAATAGTTTTTTTGTGTTCGATATTCAAAATTTTAATCATTATTGTAGTTTAGGTTATATTATTTATTTTGTAGTTATAGTTAATAATAATTATTTTACTACTTAATAACGTTTCTTCTTTTTAACCATTCTTTGCTCCATAATCTTTTCTTTCTTTTATTTTTTGTTGCTTGGTTTAAAAGGGCTAACTCTTCTAAAATAATTATAGTGTCTTCTTCTGAACTTGTGTCGCTCATGTTTACATATAAACAATAATTCATATATACTACCGCAATAAATCTTTTATTACGCGTTTTTGAAAAAAATCGTTGAACACGTCAATTTTTATCTTAAATGAGACACATTTTACTCTAATCGTCACTTAAAGATCGTCTTTTGTTTTTGAGTTATGACTTAAGCGATAATTTTTTTAAATGGAAACCTATATTTTTACTACTTTGACTGCAAGGAAAAGTAGTATAGCGTTTGGTACGGTGTCTGTAACATTTTCAAAAAAAAAAAAAAATGTATAGAAATCCTTCATATAGCCTCTAGATGACGAATCTGAACTTAGTTTATGTGGGTGTATGGATGTGCGTCGTCAGCTCACTCGCTCGCTCGGTCGTAAGTCAAAATTTTGTGGCCGCAACTCCTCCTAGACGGTTCAACCGATTTTAATGAAATTTTCGGGATAAATTTGTCTAGTGCCCAAGATGGTCATGTGATTTTGTTTTTTTCCAGTGATGCCAACTTTCCGAGAAAAAAATTACTAAAGTTTTTAAAAATTCATACTGGCTACGTTATTTATCCGATTTTGATAAAATTTTCAAAAAAGATTTCCCTAATGCTCCCATTAATCACATAATTTTATTAATATTCAATGTTGCCAACTTTCCGAGAAAAAAATTACTAAAGTTTTAAAAATTTTATTATGGCCATGTTATTCAACCGATTTCACTCAAATTTTCACAAAAGATTCTCCTAGTATTCATATAATTTATGTAATTTTAACAAAATACAGTATTGCCAACTTTCCGAAAAAAAAATTAATAAAATTTTTAAAAATTTATTTTGACCATTTTATTTAACCGATTTTAATCAAATTTTCATAAGTTTTTTCTAGTGCCTAAATAAAATATGCAATTTTAACAAAATACAATGTTGCCAACTTATTGAGAAAAAAATCACAAAATTTTTTAAAAATTTATTGTGGCTACATTATTTATTCGATTTTGATCAAATTTTCAGAAAAGTATCTCCTAGTGCCCTCATAAATTATAATATTATTAAAATACAGTGTTGCTAACTTTCCGAAAAATGTCAAAGTAGTCTATATATGGGTTTACCCATATACTTCTAATCTTGTTATTATTGATTTTGGTAGTACTTTTTATTCCGTTTCCAACCATATAAAATTTTAAATATGTTACATTTGAAAAAAATTGAGAAAAATAATCTTAAATAAAATTGAAAACTAATTAAATTGGCAAAATGTATCTAGTTATTTGTGTATAAAACAAAAAACATTAGTTACAACTGTTAGAATCATACATTTTTGGGGATTTTATTATTTTTGCTAAAAAAATTTAACATATTTTTTATGATGAGTGTGAACAAGAACAAATTATTTTGAACAAAGTTCAAAAAATTTTGCTCAAAATTTTTTTGACCAAATGATTGGTGTGAACGAAGCATACGATATATTAATAATATTGTACTTCAATACAACTTAACTATACAAAATATATTATATAATTTTAACAAATATAAACCAGTATACCTAATTTTAAAAAAAATTTGTACAATAAAATTCTCAAAATAATAATTTTTAAACGTAAATAATTCGATAAAAATGATAGTTTAAAAGGCGTTAATTTAAAATATATATATATATATATATATATATATATATTTAAATCAAGGTTGCAAAGTGAATCGAAAGAAATTTATACTTTTTCTTGAATCGAAGCTGCAAATCCAAACCGCCTACCTCTAGTCAAATTTCATCGGAATAGTTGGATATGATTCAATTAGTAATAATTATTTAAATTGTACTTTAATAATAGAAATTAATTTGTATATAAATTATAAAGACAACATTTAATTATTAAATTTATTTTAATTATAAATATTGTTCCAAATGAAGTATATTACAAAAATGCGTAATTTGTACTCTTTAAATTATTAACAAAAACGGATAATTCTTTTGATGAAATTTTGACACAATTGAATCGAATTTTTAAATTATTTTTTTTTTGTGTTAAATTGGAATAAAAGCCAAATCAATAAAATATTGAAGAATAGTCTGAATCGGTTCCATTTTTTAACGGTTTGCAACCTTGTTTAAGAATGTATAATTACATTTGGCATGATTGTAAATAAATTTGGTAAATATATACAAATATATATTGACAACGAAAAAGAGCTATGAGGAAAAAATAAAATTCACGGTGTATCGATATTTGCATATTGCTTCAAAAGTTCGACTTGATCGTAAATAATTTTTTCATCATTATCGAGTTCGGTTGCTAAAAGTTTTATTTCCGTACTGGTGCCACAACGTTGTTTGTGTTTCAATAAACTAACTTTTTGTACATAACCTTTATTACACACGTCACAAACGAACTTCTTTATATTATTATGCATCATTTCGTGTTTGCGAAGATTACTCTGCTGCGTGAACGCTTGAAAACATATATCACATGTGTACGGTTTGATTCCTTCGTGTAAATGTTCGTGTTTTTGGAGATTTGAACGTTGAGTAAAACGCTTGTCACAGTAAGAACAACCAAATGGTTTTTCACCTAAAATTTCGTAATAAAACATGTAATTCGGATCATATTAGATTTATGCCCGTATGAATAAACATTTTCGTTAAAATAAAAATTCTTTCGATCTCGTAAGAAATTTCGTTGCAATATAGATAAAAAGATTTTTACGGAAATTCAAGAATTTTCATTTTAACAAAAATATTTATGCATACGAGGGTAAGTCTCATATACAAAAATTACTGTTTATTAATACACATTCATTTTGTCAAATGTCTAAAAAATATTTCACTTAAAAAAAAAAAAAAAATTGAGTAAATTTAGTCACATTTATTTTCAAATTAGGGTTGAGCCAAATTATAAAAAAAAAGGTCCATGCAGATCACTTCATGTTCTTCCATTTGTAGCAAACTTTATTTACCATCTCGTGAATGTTAAATGTGGCAAACATAATTCAACTTTATTGTATCAGTTATTAACCGGAACTGAGAGCAGTACTAAAAAAAATGCCAATATTACTTTGAATACATTTTCTCATTAAAATTTATTTACAGTACTAGTTACTAAATATAATCACGTATTATTATTATTAGGTATTATTTTTATTATAAGAATAATTGAATATTGAAATAATAGAATCAATAATTTTATTTATCATTCGAATAATTTACTTATAATTTTATTTTTAAATATTTATTTAAAAAAATTGTTAATAAAAATAATTTCCCAATTTTAACGTATATTTGCAATTTTCTTTTAAAATGTCAGTCCGTTTGAAAAAGAGAAATTAAAGTCGCACTATATTTTAAATTGAGTATATATATATATATATATATATATATATATATATATATATATATATATATATATGTAGAGTAATTAATGGGTGTTTCAGTCTGGTTATTGGGGTTGGTTAAATAAAAACACTCATTTGAAGTTGATGGCTAGCTTTC
This sequence comes from Clivina fossor, assembly GCA_963966155.1. Taxonomy (NCBI): domain Eukaryota; kingdom Metazoa; phylum Arthropoda; class Insecta; order Coleoptera; family Carabidae; genus Clivina; species Clivina fossor. Next base: position 176,099 of record CAWYQG010000219.1, read on the forward strand.
GGTCTAATTTTTAGACCTTCTTCACGGCCAATCACTAACAAAGTGTTGCGATACGTTTTGCTTTTTTAGACGAACTCATTTATACTCCAACAATCTTCAAACTCCAGTTCGAAGTTTTAAATATTGTAAAAACTCAACTGTAACCAGTAATTAAAATATAGTAATCGATTTTAACAATCTGTGTCACGAAATGTAAAATATATTTAAAATTAAACGTATAACAACAAAGAAAAACTTATAATTTGGATTGTTATACGTTTAATTTTAAATATATTTTACATTTCGTGACACAGATTGTTAAAATCGATTACTATATTTTAATTACTGGTTACAGTTGAGTTTTTACAATATTTAAAACTTCGAACTGGAGTTTGAAGATTGTTGGAGTATAAATGAGTTCGTCTAAAAAAGCAAAACGTATCGCAACACTTTGTTAGTGATTGGCCCTGAAGAAGGTCTAAAAATTAGACCGAAAGCTAGCCATCAACTTCAAATGAGTGTTTTTATTTAACCAACCCCAATAACCAGACTGAAACACCCATTAATTACCCTACAAATATTACACCAGTCATTATTCATTCAAATTATATATATATATATATATATATATATATATATATAAATATAAATATAAAAAATATAACATTTTTTTCATATATCGATGAATTAAAGCACAATTATTTTATGCCAATTACTAAAAGGTGGACATACAATAATTGTGGTTTAAACTATTAATAGAAACACAAATATTTGTACTTTGGATTAGTTTAAATTAATATATATAGTTTCTAATTTTAATTATGAAAACATAAAACTTTGACGAACAAGATATAACTAATTTACTGTAAGTTTTATCAGTAGGTTTGTTCCAGGCTACCGTTAAACAAATTTGGGATAAGTTTGTAACTGTCCGTCACGCGCATTGTGGAATTAGTTTGTAATTTATCATATCGCGCATGCTTCGTACAGTTACAAATTTATTCCAAACTTGTATGATAGTAACCTGGAACAAACCTAGTATAATTTTTTTATTTGATTTAGAACCAATATCTTATTTATGAATATGACAGGGAAGAACATATGAAGTTCGAGATAAATGAAAGATCTAAAGAAATAAATATGATACCTGTATGTAATCGCATATGTTTACTTAAATTTGCTTGTTGAGTAAATCCTCTAGAGCAAATATAACAATCAAATGGACGTTCTCCAGTATGTATGATTAAATGTTTCTTCATATTTGCCCGTTGTGAAAAACGTTTATTACAATGTGGACACTCGAATGGCCTTTCACCTGCAAAATTTCATTTAGTTATCTATTCATTATTTAGCTACAACTAAATACTATAATTCATCAAATAAAAATATATTTAATTCTCTAGCAGACAAAAAACTAAGGCTGAAAAATCATGATTTTTAAAAAAAAAAACAAAAAATCGGATTTTTTTGATTTAAATCGGATTTTTTTGATTTAAATCAGATTTTTTGGATTTTTTCAATTTTATGTGCACTGTTCATTAAATAATTAATTGATTCTTACTTGTATTACAAGTAGAACTAAAAATTCATAAAACAATCCCATCTCAATACCCTGTATCGCAGTAATTAACAGTTTTGAATTTCGCGGTGAGACGTTCGCGCCATCATCGCTACATCTGTACTGATTGTTAAATGAGAATGATATTTTATTTTGTTAGATTGCGTTATTATATTTTATCAAAATCAGATTATACGTTTTTATTTCATTGTGTAAAGAATAAAATATTTGTTTCCTCACAATAACATTTACTTTATTAAAACCTTACTCCTCAGCTATTTATTTGTTTTAATACATATAAAAAATGTGTCTATTAAACCACTTAATTAAATCAGATTTGCTGAAATAATTTTTTGGTTGATTTAAATCATTGATTTTTTTAAAAAAATAATTGTTTTAAATCACTTGATTTAAATTATCGCAGCCTTACAAAAAACATATTTCAGAATTAAAACAAACAAAGAAAATTTATAGAAAAAGTTATTTGATGAAAAATTACCAGTATGAGTTCTGACGTGTTTCCAAAGATTACTTTGCTGTGAAAAGAATTTTTCACAAATTTGACACTGGTACGGTCGCTCTCCAGTATGAATTCGAAGATGTCTTTTTAAACTAGCTGGCGTATTAAGAGTTTTCTTGCACATTGAGCAACAGTTTCGCATTGGATCTAACGCATCCGATAAATAAGAATAAGTTATTTCCGTTTTAGTTCCTGATGGTCTATTTACATCTTCATAATTATGATCGTGCAAGAGAGTTTCGGAAATATCAGTTTCATCACTCGCAGTTGGGCTATTACTCATTGTATCATCCGTAACTTCTTCAATCACCTACAAATTGAATTATCATTCAATACCTAATTAAATAAATTTGCACAACTGTAAATTACCTGTTGATATTTTCCGTCTGCATCGTCTAAAGCGTCCAGTTGATCTACCATACCACCAACTGGTAAAACTAACACTTCAGCTGATTCTATGCTCATTTGCGATGGGAAGGTTGTCCATCTATAAATACGGAACCATCATTTTCTATCTTAATAAATGGAAAATAAGTAGTATACATAGGTTCCGAATCGGATTCCCCATTTTCCTATAAATATATATAAATAAAATAAATGACAACCAAATATTTCAATACATTCATACAATCATAAGTGATTCATACCTCATATATATCTGACGATGTTTCTTCATTCATATTTTAATTTATTTTGAAATACTAATGATCACAAAACTTGTAAATAAATGTTGTGTCTATCTTTAGTTATGTAAATTGTTGTTTGAAACAGATAAATGTTTATTCGGTAATATTGCACAGAATTAAATCTGTTTATGCTGTTTAATAATCATGATTTCAGATCATAATAACTATTTCAAAACAAAAATTTAAATGTTAGATTAACCTCCATTTCCAAAATGTACAAAGAAAAAGAAATCTGGCAAAGAAGAATGAAAATAATCACGAATATCTTCTTACTTTCGAATTTTTCTTAATTCTTTACCATAGATTACTACATAGATTAACTATATCGCTTACGCTCTAAAAAGAGAAATTATTTGTAGCAGTTCACTATCCAAATGACTTGAAGTAAAATCGATTTGCTTCAATTGGGAATGAATGAGTGTTTTATAAATAAGTTTATCATTAGTGCATTGCACTTGTACAGATGTTAAACGTTTGAGAATTTTATTTTTTATTTGAATTGGCAAATGTTCAAACGAATTGCTGTATAAATCTATGTGCGAAAAAATATATTCTAAACATCTGTAAACAATTTTTTTAATTTTTCTAGAACAATTCTTGTATTATTAACTAATTATATATGATACTTACACAGTTAACAGTTTTTCACTTGTTCGTGTCTGGAAAGAACTAAATGTCTCGAACACATTTTAAAATACTTTATTTATGCTTACTTAAAAATAAAACAACTGCAAATTCAAACAAATTTGACGTATGTACGTTTTATCAAATGTCAAAATTAGTGTGAAATATTTCTAATGGATGGCGCTGCTTATATTAAAATTTAAGTTTCTTCTGACAGGTGAATCAGGCAAATTTTAGCGTGGTCATGTCACCCAGGGTGGTGACAATAGGTATTCCAATTTGAATATTGAGCTTTAGTGGTGCTATCTATAAACCCCTAAGATAAGTTTTTTGGCAATATTTATTTTTTTATGCAGCAGATGTCGCCACATTGCAGAATCACGTGACGTAAACACGTGTGCTAGCGTACAGACGCTTTGAATGACGCCATTCTTGTTTTTACTTTTGAGTTCAAACCATAGAATAAGTAATATATATATACAAACGTTGTTTCTTGTGCTTGTGTTTTCATTGTTATTATTCATCATCTTTTCCAATTTTTTTGCTTTTTCATTGTTTTTCCTTTTAGTTTGTGAGGACACACATTTGCTAAAGAAAAATATGAAAACTTACGGGCAATCGGCTTCGCAATCATTTGCAACATCAGATATGCCAGGAACCTCTAAATCAGGTTAGTGAAGCAATTCGTTATCAAAATTAAACTTTTCATAAAGAAAGTAAAATTTGATTTATGTGAAATATAAATTTTTAGTACATTTACTTTTTAATATTGTTTTACAATTATTATTATTTAACTTTTGCTCTTTACGATTACAATTTGTTAGCAAATTTTTATTCAGTAAATTTTTATCAGAAAAATTATATTTAATTTTTAGCCCGTGTTCAAATCTTATACATTTCTTGTGCCGAGCGTGCGAAAAATATATTATAAAGAACCAGACTTAAATAAGTTTCTTGTTCATTTATGTCTGTTCAAATTGTAGACTTTTTTTTTAACATGTGAAATTGGTATTAATTATTTTTATATACTTTTAAGTGCAGAACTAAAACTATTTTTGGCTGTTTTAATTCATTTGTTTAGTTCTGCCCTTATGACAGTTTGGTTGTTTTAAAACTGGTATTAGTTAAAACCTATTGAAATGTAAACGCTTATTACTGTTTGAATTATATCTGTAATTAACTATTTAAAAAAAAACAACTGATGAATGTTTAATAGATAATTAATGTTCATTTTATGTTACAGATCCTTTACAATCAACAACCTTAGATTGGGTCCTTGCTTCACTCATTCCGTAGATCTTAATAAGGACATCAAACTTATTTTAATAGAAATTCTTTTATACGCGTTCATATCACTGGTCAACAAAAAAATTAATTTGGAAATGATAACGGTTCCGAAAATAATTGACGAATATCTTACTGTGGCATATTCACCATTAAAAAGTAAATTGAAACATTTTATGGAAAGAAAAAATAAAAAAATGCATAATATTTAAGTTTAGAATTGTTTCTGTAGGTTAAAAAATATGTATATTAATTGTAATTTTTTGTTTTTGTTTTAAATATATATTTAAATATAATTATAATATATATTATTAATTGTTATTATTATTTGTGTCCATTTTCTTTTAAATATGTACTTAACATTTATTTCAATTTATTTTATGTATTTTGATGTATTTATATGTTTGGTTCATTTATGTTCAATACATGAATTAATTGAACATATAAATAGTATCAAAATACATAAAATAATTTGAAATAAATTTCTAATACAAAAAAGGTTTGAACTGAATAATTCGTAAGGGCCGCGCTAAACAAATGATTTAATCAGTGGTTTATAGATGGCTCTGTGAAATTTCCTAAACAGCCAAATACACAGCGTTGTCGCTTCTTCTGTATATATATATTACTTATTCTATGATGTCACCTCTCTGCAACCATGTTGGCATTGCGTTGATGTCCTAAATTTCAAGTGTAGTTCTCGGCTAAATTACTCAAAAATAAACGAAAATTCGAATTTGTCAATTATATACGAAATTAATATTGTTATTCGGGTTATATATAGTAACTAAATCAGTGGCTATTATGAATTTTGAATACTATGAAACGCTACCAACGACAAACGTTCTATCAAATATAACTGCAGGAGCCATTGCCGGGATCATGGAACATTGCGTTATGTATCCACTTGATTCCGTTAAGGTATGTTTATTTTCATCGAATTTCGAGTAAACGAACTGTAATTTATACGAATCTCTTTTATATTTGCTGTCGTCATCGTCGTTTTATGACATTTTATGCAAGGTTATTTGTATAGGTTAGGTTGTTTAAAAAAAATAGTATCTTACAGTATTTTACCAAAACCATAATAAAACTATTTTTTCATGGAATTGAAACATTTATTATTATATTAAATAGAATTTTGTGAGATGTTTGTAAAAAAAAAGTTGGCCGCAAATTTCTCGGCTCCGAAGGAAACCAGTTATCGCAAACGATGAACGAGGATTTTGTGTTTCTTAAAGTTGAGAAATTTCAATATAAAATTAATCTTAAATTAATCTTGTATATGGCTAAAATAGTTGTAAATAATAAAAAAATTTATTTATTTCTAAAAGTTTATGGAAAAAATCAAATTTTTTTGGTTGTATAGAACTGTCAAAAAAGGGTGGATTTACAGTGAGGAAATATATATTTTTTTTTAGCAAGGAAGCTTAGTAATAATAACGTGTTAAATAATTAGAATTATTCACTATTATATATAAAACAATAGTTTATATTATTGATATCCAATTATTTTTGAATAATACTATTTTGAGGTTATAACAATTCTTGATTTCTGTTCTCATTTTTTAAATAATTATATCAGCATATAAATACGTTTATTTATGTTGTTTTTTTATAATATTTATGTGCAACTAATACTTATTTTTAATTGATCAACCTTGGTTTGTTATTTTAATCAATGTTGTAACATATTTATCATTTGATAAGAACTTATATGAATTCTTAGTGTATTTCAATGCTATTTCACATAAATATTCTGTTGTTAAATTTTCGCCGAATATGTTATGCAAATTGGATATAAAAAACTTGGCTATATCAATGATCAGTTGTCATGAAATAGTGACACACAGTTGAGATTTACTTGGCAAGTACCAAAATTTTAAAAATACTCGTTTTTATTCGCGTCATTGTCTTGTACTATTGCATAACTGTCATTGCATCGAAATAAATGTTTTGGCTACAAATTTCTAACGTGAAAAGTGTGTTTTTATTATTTATACAATAATTATTTATATTTACCAGTTTTTCACATTTATACTACGATAAAAATTGATAAATTATCATGATTTATGAATGATTATTTAAAGTTATGTTAGACAAACAATTATTCGAAGAATTTCAAAATGATTTTATTGTTTTATTTTTATAGATAAAGTTTTTATAAATGTATTGTATATTTTATATTCGAAGCTATAAATATATATATATATATATATATATATATATATATATATATATATGCATAAATAAATAAATAATAAATTTATACTAGATAAAGAATACATTTTTTTTATAAAAAAAATAATAATTTGTTATATTTATGAGTTGGGTGTTCGTTCTAAAACATTAATTTATGAGCGACATTTTAATTAAATTACATTATTCTTAATTAATTACGTATAAAAGTAATAAATAGGTACATACGTAAATTTTTATTTTGTTTATTTAAAATAGAGTATTAGGATAATGTAGGATTAATGTATAATCATTATTTTAATAAACTTTAATCTTCGATTAATATAAATGAAGAATAATAAAGAATTGCATGTGTATTTTTGTTTTAATTTTAGACGCGAGTGCAGTCATTGACAGCAGCCGCGGGCCGGGATGATGTCAGTGGAACACTGCTTCGGATGGTTCGCACAGAAGGACTTCTGCGACCGGTGAAAGGGATGAGTGCAGTTGTCATGAGCGCTGGACCATCACATGCTCTCTACTTTAGCTGTTACGAATACCTCAAAGATACAATGATACAGAATACGACTAGTGCTAGATATCATACATTAATATACGGTAAGTTTGTAACTTGAAATTTTTATATTTAATATTTTCAACTTATATCCATAAAATGTAGACAAAGGTTTATTTCAAATATAATGTTTCATTCTCAAAATATTTCACTGCGTTATATGGTAAACAAAAATATTTGCGTAAAATTATATCAACATACCAATAGAGGACAATTGTTTTTACTTCCAAATTACAAATAATTGTAATAATTAAAAAAATTTACACTCTTCTGTTTTACAATTCTTAAAACGATGTGGATATATTTTATGCTGCTGGATATCTGTTTTAAAATAATTTTTATTTCTTATTTGGCAATTAATAATAGCTTTTTACTGTAACTTATAGTAAAATTAATAAGTTAAAACATATATTTTATTATTCGTTTTGTAAAAATGGAAAGATAAAAACGCATACATTAAACAATTTATAAATAATTTAATTTTTGTCGATAAATTTCATTTGAATTTCAAATTTTTTTAGCTTCTGTACGTGATTGGAAATTTATTATAAATTGTAGATTCCTTGTTTGGCTGTTAAAATGTTTAATGCACAGCTTTATGTTCTACTAAGAAATAAGAAAAATTGGTTTTAATTAACAATAATATATCACTTTCTTAAGAAATTTAATACAAACAAAAATATGTATAGAATTATAAATACAAATTATATGTGTATTCAATTGTAATTGTGTATATTAGATAAGAATTACAAAGGTGAAATTACTAATGTCACATATTTAATTTTGTATAAAATACACTTATGAAAGACTAATAAAATTTCACGTGTTGTTTTTTTAATACATTTTAAATGCTATTAAATAAAAATTAAATTAATTGCATTTAAAGTAATTTTAAGTCAGTTATTTTTATAATTATGAAAATGATATTTGATATTTGTACAAGATATATAATTTTTGTCGACCAAAATGAGTCAGAATATGTTCAATATTAAAATTTTTATTGAAAAAATTAAGGGCCAATTTTACATTTCAATTTGTACCGTGAGATATACATGTTACACTTCAATTGTGTAACTGCCTAATTTTTAATAAAAGGTTAGTTTATTATTGTTTAGAGAAAATTGTTAAATTGGCAAGTGAAAAAAAATTTGTTCACGAACGAAGCAAGAAATCATATGATTGAAGCATAACATACATACCTATATGTATATTCGATTCGTTTTTGTCACTAATGATATTTAAAAATGGGATTGTACAATTAACTCTAAATTTATAATTATATTAAGTCGGTAAGATTTTTTTTGAATTTCGTCAGTGGATACTTTGTCCATTATAAGTATACGTGTGTTTCATATGTTACAAATGAAATAGTTTATGGTTTAGTCGCATTGATGAATATTTTATAATCTTTCGCTTAAAACAGGAACAACGTCACTTTTGTTTGAATTGGAACAGACAATAACAAGGCAATAAGGAAAGGTTTGAAAATAACAATTTATAATCGATGTTATTTAGAAATGAATGTATAAAAGTTTCTTCATTTATTTACAAAGAAATTTCTGATTAAAATTATCAATTAATTTTTTTAATTATTGATTAGAAAAAAATAAGTATTTTTATCAAGGAACATGAAAAAAATGATATGTAATTAAATGAGTAATCGAATTATTGACTAAAAATTTTTTGTAGAGTGCTTATTTTTCGAGATATTGAAGTTTTCAAGTTAAAAATCTCACCAGATATAAATTAACTGATTTTTTCTCTAATACATTTTACCTTATAATTTGAAGAAAATGATCTCAACTCAATATATCCAAAACCACACTTAAATTAAAATAAAGCTAAATACGTATTTCGGAAGCTAAGCCTCCATCTTCAGTAGCTAAATAAAATCTACAAAAATCTTACCTGTGATCCAAAGTGTTTATGTACTTTGGATCGCAGGTAAGATTTTTGTAGATTTTATTAAGCAACTGAAGATGGGAGCTTAGCTTCCGAAATACGTATTTAGTTTTATTTTAATTTAAGTGTGGTTTTGGAATTTTTTATAATATTATTTTTATTTAAATTTCGCCACAGTAGATCATTTTCTAATCTTTTATCGGATATAATCAAAAATACAATTTGAAATATACGTTAAATAGGGTTTTTAATGGATACAAGTTACAATTTTACCATTTATAATGTTACCTAGAATTTAAGAATCTATTTCATGTTTCAAATCAACATTTACGGAAAGGACATCGAAACTGAAGCGATATTATTACAAATATTTTTTTAATGATATAAAAATTTGTTTTTAAAATGTGTATTTATTATACAGTTAATTTTCATTATTATTTTTTTAATAATATGTTTATTTACAATCTGTCTATTTGTATAAAGACAATATGCAAATTTTTTAACTGTTTTAGTTGACATGAAGGAACTCTATGTGTTAACTTAATTAATTTATAACAGAACAATTTAATGATACACTTAATTTGACATTGATTTTGTAAAATTTTAGGAGCGGCCGGTTGTGTGGCTACTCTACTACATGATGGCATTATGAATCCTGCAGAAGGTAATTTTTTCTTCAAACTATTTCATAATACATAGAATTTAATCGTTTTAATATTCCAAAATATACCTTGTATTTACGTATAGGTATAAAATATCGTAATTATGTCGCAAAAAAATAACAAATAATGTTTTGTCATAGTTATTATCTTCTAATGCAAATAATTACCTGTATGAAAGATAAAAAAAAAATTAAAAAACTTGTTTAAAACTTTTATTATTTTTCTTCGTTATATCAAACAGATATTTTTGTTAATTATTTTTTTATAATAACGCGATAATTTCTAAGTACTTTACAATAATTTATGAATTACTTATCGTGTTCATATTTTTTTCCAATACTTTTATTTTATTTATAAGTATAAAAAGTAAATATTAGTATTATAGTAAATATTATTGTTGATATTTGTTAATAATAAAAATTTCAAATATGCATATTATTTTTATTTTATATTGACGCGCTAAATATAAAACAAAACTAGACAGTTATTTAATATTTGCCTTTAAATGGCGTCATATATTTAAATATTGAAAATTTATGTAAATGATTGCGGTTAATTTAATTTTTATATTATTATATAATGGAATTCTTTCTAGTAATATTTTGTGGGAAACATTCCAGTAACGAATTTGACATATATGTAGCGACTAAATTAGACAAAATACTCCAAATTAGTTTCTAACAAATAATTTTTTTGAAATGCGTAAAAACAGGGAAAGCAGTGTTTCAAAGCCTACCTTACACGGTCAATATTATTGAAGCAATATCGATATTGATCAATATATTGAATGTGTAAGGAGTATATTGAAGCAATAATATTGATGGCAATAATATTAAAGAAAATAAAATCAGCCCAATTTTTATTGAAGGCCCGGAAATATATTGAGGCGGCGCGGCGCGAGTATTATTGCCACGTGTGAGGGTTATATTGCCATATGGTGCAATAAAACGTCAGTGATTCTCAAGACGCAGTAGAGGTTGTTTCTGTTTCTTGAACTATTACGAGTGCATCACAGGTTTCTTCAACTATTTTACTTATGCTTGTTGCAGCCATGTAAGATGAAAATTTCAAATCTTCAAAGCTGTTGCCTGTTGCTAGAAATCTTAATGTGACTGCAAGTCGATCTGCCGGTGAAATAGCTTTCCTCATAATCGTATCCTACTTTATAATAAATGGTGAAACCAATGCAACTAGGTGTTGAAACAGTTGTTTATCCATTCTTAAAAAAATGTTTGTAGTCATCTGGCTCAGTGTTGAGTCCTCGAAGCAATTCCCCATATCCATGACTCGCACGTCTATTTAACCAGCTTTATGTCCACTCCACACTATTCTTTGCCTCCTTCTTTTCCTCTTCTTGATGCAGACGCAAAGCAGACGCGATTAGAACCGGTAGATCCATCCTCCCTGACTGCACAATCAATATTATTGACTAGTGTGAGGGCTACCGCTAATTTCCATATATTGCGTCAATAATATTGCTTCAATAATATTGACCGTGTAAGGTAGGCTTTATGAACGCTTTGTCACTGAGCTAAATCATTTATTCTGTAATAATATTCATTTTAACAAATGTGCGGTAATTTTTACTTGTTACATTATTTAATAAATAATTGTTTGAACTTGAGAAGGTCAATTCTGATAAATAATTATACAGGATTACATATATTAATTAATCATAGTATGTAATTAGAAAATTATTGAAGGAAGATATTGCAGATATAAATATATCAAAGGCTTATGTCTGATGATTTTTCTTCAAAATAATATAATAATTAATATAAAAAATAAATTATATATATATATTTAATAAAATATGTACGTTTCTTTTTTTTTCTATATTCTAACTTTGACATTTATAATGAAAAATTAAAAATAAACATTAGAAAATGACAAATCTGTTTTCAAAAAAGAGTAGATTTATATTTACAATTTGAATATAAATATTGGATAAGATTTTATATTTTTTTTTATAGTCAAACGAATGAAAAAGTATGAAGTTTTGTCTAATTTATAGGAATGTATTAAATTAAAAAATAAATAAATATATATATGGATAACTTTGTATAGTTAGATTTTTAAATGAAGGTACTTAAGAAGCATTTGCAAAATATATTAAAATATTTTAGATTTTATGTCTGAAGAATTGGGTTATATCTATAATTTAATAATTGACACAACTTTTGAACGACAAAATACGCGCAAAAAAGGACCAACATTAATGTTACTATTATTTTGTGCTAATGCTTGTCAAGCATCGTCTTTAAACAAAATTAGATGCTTTTGAAGAATTGAATAATAATTGTTTATCTTTGTATGTTTCAGTAATAAAACAGCGATTACAAATGTACAATACACCATACAAATCCGTATTAGACTGTCTCCGTAAAGTATACAAAACTGAAGGCGCAAAAGCATTCTATCGCTCATATACAACTCAATTAACAATGAATATTCCATATCAAAGTATACATTTTATGACGTACGAATTCATGCAGAAAGTCACGAATCGGGAACGAGAATACAATCCGGCCGCACATATGCTCAGTGGTGCCATTGCTGGTGCAGTGGCCGCAGCTGCAACCACACCGCTAGATGTCTGTAAAACATTGTTATAGGGCCCATACACCTGCAAACAAATTGCGCAAACTGGTATTGCACAACAGGTCGTTGTGCAAACAAGGCAGCCCATACATTTGAACGCGGTTTTATGCAAACTTCAGTTGCTTTTATCGTGTACTCGTGTACGTACAAAACATGTCGTCTGATGACGCAGCCTGTTTAGCTATTATAATTGCTGTTGCTTCGGATGATAGTGTAAAAAAAAGAAAAAGAAAGCAGAGAGTCTGGATGAAGGATTGGTTAAGGAAACGGTGTCTTTTTAGCCACGAAAATCTCTTGAAAGAACTTCAGTTGAGTTCACCACAAGACTATAAAAATTATTTACGAATGGACCCTATTATTTTTGGTGAATTATTGTCTATGGTCACACCATTTATACAAAAAGAAGACACGATATTGAGAGACGCAATATCACCCAAGCAAAGGTTGTTTGCTACTTTAAGGTACCTTGCATCTGGACTTACCTTTGAGGGTTTAAAATTTGAAACAGCGATTGCTGCTCAAACACTTGGAAAGATTGTTATTGAGACCTGTAAAGCAATAATAAAGGTGCTGAATAAATATATAAAAGTAAGTAAATATTGCTTTATTAAAATTAAAAATATTGACATTATTTTGATCAAGGATGAAATGAATATTTTGGAGGGCAAGGGTTTTATAAATTAATAAAAAATAACTCTGTTTTTATTCAATTTTTACAAAATAATAATATAAAAATTTATTTAATTCTAGTTGTTTTATGATTAATTGTAGTATTTATATTAATATTTATTTAAGAACTTAAATAGCTTATAATTAGATTATAATATTGAAGATATTAGGGAAATTAATTTAATTTTTAAGTATTTATAAAAATTGAAAATTTTATTTTTACATTGAAAATATAATGTTTTATTTTAAACTATATAAATAGAAATATAAACGGAATTTAACCGCTAAAGAAAAAAGTTAGCAGCTTTCTCTTGTTCAGTATTTCTTTAATTAGAATAATTATTCAATGATATCATTAACAGTGATAAGCCTCTATTTTGGCTTTAATTAATTAAATAAGGGTGAATTTCACCAAATTTTTAGGTCGAAACTAAATGTAATAATTTACTTCTTATTTAAGATAAATTGATTAATCAATACCTTTTGAATGCAAATCAAATATTATAATTAACTATTATCCTAATTTGCTCAATTTAAAGCCCCTTGCTTTATTACAAAAAATACAAATATGAAATGAAAAATAATATAAATTAAATATTGAAATGAAGTAGTTGTCGAGGTACTTATTGGAATTGGGTGTCTGAGAGTAGATCCGCTACTACAGAATATTGTACTGGTGCATTTTCTAATGTAGTTACCTGTACTGGGGTTAGAGGATATGAATAAGGTTGGCTATTATTTGAATGTGAGGATGATGCGTAATAGGATGACATTGCAGAGGGGGAACGTGACATTGGTTCATTTATACTGACTGAATTTCTATGCAAGGTTCCCAAGCGTCCTTCATATAAGATATCATTGATTGCTTTCTTGGCATGAATTTGCTGAACCGACGATAGCTTCATGAATTCCAGTGCCCAACTTTTTGCTAAAACTTCCACCTCGCTATTAGATTGACGAAGATGTTCGCAAGCCATCTTCAATAGCTCATTTCGTTTTTCAGATTCCTCAGAAGCAGTTGTTCGTTGTCGTTTTTTTGCTCGACGTATTACAGGAGTATCCGGTGCATTTATTTCTTCAGGTGCATCTGTTTCTTCAGGTGCATCTGTTTCTTCAGGTGTATTTCTTATTTGGGCCGTATTTGTTTCTTGGCTACTTATGTCTTGGAATGGATCCTGCAAAAAATAAAACATTGTAGAACAATTATATAAAAAACACTAATGACAGCATGTTTCTTTTTCAGCTCCCACAAAGTGAAAATGAATGGAAAAGTGTGGCTAAAGATTTTGAGACGAAGTGGAATTTTCCTCATTGTCTTGGAGCAATAGACGGTAAACATGTGAACATATTTAAGCCCCCTGGAACAGGCTCATATTATTTCAACTACAAGCATTCATTTAGCATTGTCCTAATGGGAATCGTAAATGCAAATTATGAATTTTTGATGGTTGATGTGGGTACAAATGGACGAGTTTCTGATGGTGGGGTGTTTTCTAATACAGTATTTTATAAAAAAACTTGTAGAAAATGACCTGTGCATTCCTGCACCAGAAAATTTACCATCAACCAATATTAAAATGCCTTATGTTTTCGTAGCGGATGATGCGTTTCCACTTATGGAGAATTTAATGAAACCATTTAGCAACAGAAACCTCACCAACGAAGAAAGAATTTATAACTACAGAGTGTCACGGAGTCGCCGAATAATTGAAAATGCGTTTGGAATACTGGCTTCCCGGTTCAGAATTCTATTAAATCAAATTAACCTATGCCCAGAAAAGACTGTTATCATAATATTGACATGTTGCTACTTGCATAACTTTTTGCGACATAAAAAAGTAGAAGCTTATTACCAAGGCGGTGTAGATGTTGAAAATATAAATACTGGAGAGTTTGCAAATGCTGATTGGAGAGCAGACCCCACATTACTTACACTACAGCCAGTCCAAGGAAGAAACAGTACAATCACAGCAAAACAAATAAGGACACAGTTTTGTAATTATTTTAATAGTGTTGGAAGTGTTCCATGGCAGAACAACATATTTCACTAGGGCTGGGCGATATTGAAATTTCAGTATCAATATTTAATATTCAAAAAATATCGATAATATCGATATATCGATATTGTCGACATAGCGATATTATCGGTATATCAATATATCGATAAATTGATATATCGATATATCGATAATTTTTATTTTTAATATCAATTATCGATATATCAATAAATTATCGATATATCGAGATTTTTTCCCCAGATATATTGGACTATATTGGAATTTCAGTATCAATATTTGATATTAAAAAAATATCGATACATCGAAAAATCGATATATCGAAATATCGATATATCGATTTATCGATATATCAATTTATCGATATCGATATATCGATAAACTGATATATCGATAAATTGATATATCGATAAACCGATATATCGATAATTCGATATATCGGTAACTTTTATTTTTAATATCAATTATAAATATATCGATAAATTATCGATATATCGAGATTTTTTTCCCAGATATATTGGACTATATTGGAATTTCAGTATCAATATTTGATATTAAAAAAATATCGATACATCGAAAAATCGATATATCAAAATATCGATATATCGATTTATCGATATATCAATTTATCGATATCGATATATCGATAAACTGATATATCGATAAATTGATATATCGATAAACCGATATACCGATAATTCGATATATCGGTAACTTTTATTTTTAATATCAATTATAAATATATCGATAAATTATCGATATATCGAAATTTTTTCCCAGCCCTATATTTCACCAATAAATTGTTAATCAATTTTTCTGTCAAGTATTTGTGTTTGATAAATATATCTAGTGTTTTAGCATTGTATACAAACGATTTATTTTTGCTTTTTAAAATCGCAGTATGTATATGTAATTATTTTTTGTCAAAATAAATCAGAATAACAAAATTTAAGTATAAATTGTTTACTTACTGTGCCTTCATTTTCGATCTCATGGAATGAGTCACTCATGCTGGAGGTTCCTGGTATTTGAATTTCTTGATCTCTCAGAAAATCTAGTTCCTTGAAGTACCATAAGCTTGGTTCGTAAATACTTTCACTTCCTGTTCCAGATTTATAACTTGCAATTACTTTTTTTAATTCTCTCCGATAGGCACAGCGTAAAACATTAATTTTCTTCCGTACCATTTCTCTATCGGCATTAGGTTCGACCTCCTTCATTTTTTCAATTAGCTTTTCATAAGCTAAGTTCTTCAAATTTCTATTTTTGTAGGCGTCACATTTTATCTTCCAAACTTCTGGCAACGACCGATATAAAGCCATAAATTCGCTCAAAAATTCTCTACTGTTTAGATTAGCCATTTTAAAAATACTAGCTTCTTCAAACAAGCGTCAAAAGAAACTACAGTTTGCACAATGTATCGCAACAAAGGCCATACACTATGCAGTTAGTTGCGCAACGCCGCCCGTTTGTGCAATTAAATTCAAACATGTTTGAATTTATGCATCGCGTTGCGCAGCACGTCAAACAACAACATACACTATACAACTGTTTGCACAACAGCCCCTGTTGTGCAATATGTTTGCAGGTGTATGGGCCCTATTAAACACACAACAAAATGCCCAAACACGAGGCTTATCCGAAGCATTTGTCACCGTTTATCGACTAGGCGGTCCCACAGCCTATTTCAGAGGACTACAGGCGCGCGTCATGTATCAAATGCCCGCGACAGCGATCTGTTGGTCAACGTATGAATTCTTCAAATTCATGTTGATCACGTCGAGAGTGGACGTTGTACTAGCAGCAAAGACAACGACGACAACGACGCAAGATACAACACCCAGTGAGCAATCGATATCAGGTAAACAGGAAACGACGGACGTCTATTGTACATCCAGCCGAAACGATAGCATTAAAAACGCGCGAATTACCAGCGGTATCTGGTGCAGGTCTCTACTATATGGCGCCATTTCATTCAATACGATACATCATACGGCTGATACAAATATCAATTGCACTAGGCGAATTAACGATAATTCGATTTTAGATATTACGCACACCTAGTTGATGCTATATTTATTCGTTTTTTCAAATTCAATTCTATGTATATTTGTTTTTTTTTAAATTAGTTGTTGAATTGTCTGTTGGTTAAAAGTGTCATAACCTTATTTTTTCTTTTTTTCTTCTTTTGTACAGTATGACGTTTGTAATTTATAAACAAAACAAAAAAAAAACATATACGTATTTTTGACAATACAACCTCGTTGTCGAATATTTTTTATTAAAATATAATTGTCTAACAATAGATTTTCAATTCAAAGTATTTAGTGATTTTTTAAATTCTAAGAATGGTTTACACTGTAAATATAGATGTACAAATTTTTTAAATATTTAACATCATATCGTTGAACGATTAGCGACAATAATGCAATGTCACCGAATTTAAGAATAACTAAATAATTTTCCATATTTATTTTTAAATTTTCACAATTTCAAATCAGGATTGTAAAGCATCACAAAACACTTTATATAAATATACATATATATTTGTTGAAAAGAAAGAAAAAAAAATTGTTCGATTTTTTCGATCGACTCTAATTTTTTTTGTTGCTTTAATTGTTTGTATAAAATATGAAATTTTTGATGAGATGAACAAAAAACCCAAAGAGTTTCTTAAACGGAAGACATACTCAAAATGAAATGTACTAGTTGTACAAATTTCCTAGTTAGTCGTTAATAATTTCTTTGAATAGAGAAAAGCAAGCCAACAGATTAGAGACAGTAGGTGATTGGCGTACATTTAAATTAAGAATTTTGAAAAATATGAAAAAAGATTATATTAATATTCACAATTAAATATATAATAGTTTTAAAACTTCCACTGATTATTTTAACTAAGCGTTGTATTCAAATTAAACAAAGAAAAACAATTGCCGAAATTTTTTGGTTAAGGTGTGCCAGATAGTGTTTTGTCTCGGAGAGATTTTCTCAATTATTTCGAGAGCGAAAGTCGCTTTAAATTAGAATGGATATCTGCTTGAGTTTAACTAGTTAAAGAATTTAAAAAATTGCATATCTTCATTTCTTTTATATAAATAATAAATAATTCATCTAATAATTTTTACTATAAATATATATTATTGTATTTTTTTTCACTTGTTATGCGGATAATTTTCTGAAAATCGCTTTTTACTATATATATTTTGTTTTTGTTTTGATATGCATTTCTTGAAAATATAAAGATTAAAGTACTCGCATAAGAATAGTTAGTAGTAATAAGTGAACAACAATAAATATGTATATAATATAAATAATAATGTTTAAGGAACCCATTATCCTAAAAGTTGGCTGTGTATAGGTAAATCAAGAGCAAAGAGTTAACGCTCACACTTCACTTGTTTTCTGGTTGTCATGGCGACAAAATCACGTGTGATAATGGGTGAAAGATACAACAAAAGTAAGCGACGTAAATATTTCTTAGTTCTTATTTTTGTACATATTATTAAAACAAAACATTTGCGAAGTACTTTAATGTTATTGTATGTGTATTAAAACGGCAATGCTAAAAATAATAATTGTTTACTTTATTGTTTATATAATTAAATAAAGAGTAACGCTGTATTTGGCTGTGATAGAGTCCTTATCAACAAATTCTATTGTGATATTGACTTTGTTCAGATGGAACTACTATCATGATTAAAAGCATATATTTTGTTACAAAAGCTGATAACCAAGAAAAAAAATAGTCTAAAACTACTACAGTGAGGTCGTTGACCTCAATCCGTCTTTTTTGAAAAGATTTATTTTTCTTACATTTCTATGTTTTTTTAATATACATATATATATATATATATATATATATATATATATATATATATATATATATATATATATATATATATATATATTGTAACAATTTTTTATTGTTACAATTGCACAATTTTTGGTTAAATATTGCAAGTTTAAATTTCGCGCAAAACTACTTTTTTTTTGCTGTGACGTCAGGTCACGAGTCTAGCTGCGCTTGACGGATACGGTGCGTGCAAGAGGCATTCTGGTACGGGCTGCGGTGGTGTTGACATCGGTATGTAAGTTTTAATGTTATATCTTGTTTTATATTCGTCATCCGTTATTAATTTCGGTTTATTTTGATGAAATATGATTTAATAATGTTCGTGTTAATGATCGAGATTAATATTTTCGTTTTATTTGAATTAATTTTGTAATTTTGAGTGTGTTAATTTTGATGATGAAAAATGTGCTTTCTGCTATCGTTGGTGACACTGCCGAGGTCCGGTCCAGAATCATGTAGTGTTTGTGATCCTATTTTTGCGACTCGAGTCCTTTCCTTCCGTCTTTACTTCCTGTTAAAATTCCTATTTTCTGTATAATTTTTGTTGTTTGAAAATTCTGTGCTGTGTGTGAAGTCATTCCTTTTTGTGTGAAAAATTCTTGTTTGTCGAACTTCGCTTTTGGCGCAGCGCTAGCTGAGATCGCGCCACTTCTTATTAATTTGTTATTTATTGTAGTTGATGGTTGAGTATTTAGATTGTGTAGAAGCCAGCGTTCTTGTTGTCGATTTTTCCGTTGCTGGGCTTCAATCTAAAATTAATAAGATTCCGCGAAGTTCGAGTCGGATCTTCCGTTGGCAGCATTTTCACATAAAAAGAGAAATTGTAAGTAGCATTGGTTTACGTAATTATTTAAGTATCTATTTTGTATCAGCCCTAATGTTAAATTAATTATAGTTTGGTAATTATTTATTGTTTGATATTGATTAAATTATTAACATTTTTGTATTTAAATTGTATTAGTTATTCTGCTCAATTTGTCTTATTTACACTTTACTATGGTCTCAATTATTGTAATTTTTTTGTATTTGAATTGTACTAGTTATTTTTGCTAAATATTTTAAACAGTTTTTGTTTGACATTCTCACTTTGTTACATTATTATTCTGTTCAATTTAGAAAACATTGTAAGCTCTTGAGCAGTGATTTTTAGTTGGCAACTTAATTTATAATCTTGTGTAAAACTCTATCAGTCGTAGCAAGGATACTGTTGTTTGTGTATGGTTTTTCAGGGTTGGTTGTAGTCGAGCTGGAGGATTCAGTATAGGACTGTCGTCGTTTGGTCGTCGTCTTCAGGTGGACCCAGCCTCAGTCAGTTAAGCCAAAGTACGATGGTAAAGCCGATCTATCCGAAAAACAGCTCATGAGAATCGTTCCGGTTCCAATATTATGTGACTATATCACTGAGGATTTAATCGCTCGTTTTACGAAAGTCAGCCTTCCTACTTGAGCTGATAACTGTCGTCCACGTGCCGTACCAACTCACAGTCCTGACTGGAAGCCTTCAGCCCTCTGCACCAACAAGAAGAGGAACTAGCTAGGCCCTTGCTCAGTAACTTCCATAAGCGTATGATTTCTCAATCATATTTTCGTTGCCCATACTACAAATCAAATAACATTTTTGTATTCAATATAATAAATTAAACTCTGTGAGAAATTACATAAGCTAAATAAAATTTATTTAAATTCTAGTCTGCTGCATCAAATTGGGTTTTATTTCAAAAAAAATAAATAAAATAAATACATAATAAATAATTCCATCAACAAAACTGAAACCATTATCCAATAAATTTGTGTTTTCTTTTGTATTTGTCCAAACCTTTGGCCTTCGAGTTTCCGAGATACTCGTATCTTTTTATATCTCGGTGGCGCCTCTTAAACCCACCCCTAGTGCCTACCAAACCAACTGTAGCCGGTGCTATGTATTACGGATTCAGGTAGGAACCAAAAATAAATAAATGAATAAATAAATTAATCACAATAACGTCATAATATATATATATATATATATATATATATATATATATATATATATATACATTATATATATATATATATATATATATATATATATATATGTAAAGTAATTACGATGTACAATAAATTCATTTATGATATATCATTATTTATTACACATAATTATATTTGTAAACCGTTTCAGTTACAAATGGACTTCGAAATTATGTTTTACATTAAAACATTTTTATTGTGTAATTCAGTTTATCTGTGAATTAAATTTTTTTTTAAAAATGCAACGGCAATTATCGATATTTTGGTAAAAATTAAAATAGACTGACTGCTATTTAAATATAAGTATTTTAGTATAAATCAATTTTTACAAAATTTAATGTTTTAAAACAAATGTTAGCTTTCTAAGCAAAGATCATGTGATAAGACACCTTGTCACCACAGAAGTATTTTTCGTTTGTGTAAAAATAAATAAAAAAAAAATTGTACATGTTTAAACGTACTATGTGCTCGCACGTGTTTATCTGCTACAATAAATGTTGAAAAAATAAACCATCAAAATGGTTGTATTTGTGGATTTGAGTGATGAAAAAAGTAAGCAGATGTCCTATAAACGTATATGTACGTACGAGATTTGTGGTTTTACATGCAACCGCCCGTATTAATACGCGCGATATAAGTTAAATGTCCTTTAGACGTATATACATGTTTCATGGCTTTCTTAACTTAGCACACGCAGTTATTCGCAGCGTTCCTAACTCCGCAGTGAAATGGTTAATAATGGTACAGGTTAGTGCTGGGAACCGAATCCGGATAATTAGGTTTTCGGATATCCGGATCTCGGATCCGGATCTCAGATTCGGATATCCGGATCTCGGATCCGAATCTCAGATTCGGATATCCGGATCTCGGATCCGAATCTCGGATCCGAATCTCAGATCCGGATCTCGGATCCGAATCTAAGATTCGGATATCCGGATCTCGGATCCAAATCTCAGATTCGGATATCCGAATCTCGGATCCGAATCTCAGATTCGAATATTCGGGTCTCGGATCCGAATCTTAGATTCGGATATCCGGATCTCGGACTCGAATTTCAGATCCGGATTTAGGATCCGAATCTAAAGATCCGGATTTCAAATTTGAATCGTTTCGAATCTATGTGTTTTATATTTTTATTTTTATATAGGTTTTTCACACATTATTTTAATATATTTATATTATTGAAATAAATGTAAGAGTAGGTTATGAAATATCTGTTTCTTTTTAACATATCATATACATATCACATTTTTTATACGAATATTAAAAACATTTTACAAGCTGTATTATTTTATCGAAATGCCAAATAAGTGTGCGACTGCAGTTATATACGATGTGTCTAAAAAATTATATATGCAATGTGCATCAAAATTATATATACAATGTGTCTGAAGAATTTTATATAAAATATATTTTTTATATAAATATGCAGTGTGTCTCAGAAATAAAAGTACTCAATTATATACATTGTGTCTAAAGAATTTTGTATACAATGGATGTTATTACAAGTTCTGTTTTTGGGAATACTAAAAGAGCTGATTTTGGCAATACTAAAAATTCTTTTACATATGCAATTCTGAAAATTTTGTTTTAAAATTCTTGGCGATTCATATGTGCTAAAAATTTTTAAATTTAGTATAAAATTATTAAATTTATAAAAACTGTCAAATATTGAGAATAAATTTTTAATTTTTGTTAAAAATTATACAATTTTGTTAAAAAAATTAGTATTTTGTCAAATCTTCAATAAATTTTCCAGATTGTTAATATATTTCAAATTATATATTTTATTACAAGTTAATATTTTTTTGGTGTTGGTTTAATAAAATGTAAAATTTGTATCTAAAAATATTATTTTAAAATTATTAATTTTTATTCTGATATATATATATATATATATATATATATATATATATATATATATATATATATATATATATATATATATATATATATATATACAATCACACCATGTACCCAATAAGGGTGTGGCACAAAATCTTTTTATTCAACCAGAAATCAACTTTCACCAAACATTCTTATCCAGACAAAAAAATTAAATACATAAACATTGTAAATATAACACAGTAAATAAAAATATTAAAAATATTTTTTTTAACATATACTTTTTTTTGTAGCACTATGTGGTTGGTAAGGGACGCTGTATTATTTGTGATATTATTGCCTTTGTTTGTTTGTATTTCATATCATCGTCTTTAACAATTTAGTATACTATAGTAAGTTTTAAATGAATGCTGCCTGTAAGGTATTATTTATTTATGTAACTTAACTACTAACTAGTAACTATCGAATAATATTCTGATTTTATTCTATAGATGTTTACATTACGCCCTTCAAAATGTAAACAAACTCTTAAGTCAGACAATTTATGTGTTTGAATAAAAATAAAGCAAACATTTAATACTTCCCCTATAATAAACTATATTAAATTTTAATTTATGATATATTATTGTGTTTCTTAAAAGATGTATCTATTTTTTAATATTCACAAAATTACCAAACAAATTTTTGAAGTTTATTCTTTTCATAACCCTTGTGAAGTAAAGTTCGAAATTACGAGTTTGAAATTGAAAAATGAGTAAGCGTAGTGATGTTTGGTTACATTTTACAAAAATTGACAATAATTATTCCACGTGTAATTATTGCAATATAAAACACTCTATATTCTCCAATAAAACATGTATATAATAAATTACTAAAATTATAAACTTTATTATAGATAGTAAAACTAAATAGAAATAAAAATACAATACCTGTTTCTGTGTAATTATTAGATTACGCATTTCAAATGTATTATCCAAATCTAAGAACCGAATATCGAATTCGAATCTAAGATGCGGATGTCAGATCCGAATATCGGTTCCAAATGTCGGATCCGAATCTCAGATCCGAATATCGGTTCCGAATCTCAGATCCGAATATCGGTTCCGGATCTCAGATCCGGATATCGGATCCGAATCTCAGATCCGAATATCGGATCCGGATCTCAGATCCGAATATCGGTTCCGGATCTCAGATTCGGATATCGGATCCGAATCTCAGATCCGAATATCGGTTCCGGATCTCAGATCCGAATATCGGTTCCGGATCTCAGATCCGGATATCGGATCCGAATCTCAGATCCGGATATCGGATCCGGATCTCAGATCCGGATCTTAAATTATCCGAGAATCGGATATTCGGATATCCGAATCTTTTTGGATCCGGATATCCGGATCCAATTTTTTCAAATATTGACAGCACTAGTACAGGTTAATTATTAATTTGGAAATAAACATAGTAAGTTATTCTATCAATAATTATTATAATATTATTCCTAGAATAACTTAATTTGAGAATATAATTTTTTAATTTCATTGTAAATTATAAATATAACTTAAATTACCATTTTTGATAAATAAAGGGATAAGTAATAAATAATTACACATAATTGTCTTTAACATTATTTTCATATTTTTCCACAATAATATAACAACAATTATGAATTATAATATAATTTCAGATCTCTTTAAACAAATAACAGTAGACTGCAACAAAAACATATTTTTCGATTATACTTACAATTATTCTAAACATAATAGTAGATATCAATAAAGAAAAATAATTTTTATAACATTTCGTAAATTTTCTTTGGGCAGTGTTACACAGATATGTTGTGATAAATGCAATAATTTATCAACATTTTTGACGCAACAATTTACATTAATTATTACATACAAATTACTTTTCTTATATCGTAAAACATTTTAATATGAAATGATTTATAAAAAAAAGGAATGTTATTGTCACTTGGAAATTGTTTAGATTATCTGTTTGATACGTTACTTTTTATTTACAAGCCTTTGTTGTAATAAACAATTTTTGGCGGATTTTTCATGCAGTTAATTTTTTTCTGTAACAAAAATTAAATCACTTTTTTTAAAGGAAACAATAATGTGGATACGCGAAAACCTACTTGTAATTCGGGTTCTAGTTGAGAGACGTAAACTTCGGATTTTTGCTTGAAGAATGCGCAACACATTGGCGTAGCAAACGTCAGACATACTGCTAAAAGACCACACTGTATCGGCAAAGCTGCCCATGGATATCTGCATAGTGTTCCACGCCGTTCAAAATAATTCATAACGAAAGGAGTCATTACTGAAAATTATTTTAAGGTTAGTATCGATTTCAAAATTTATAATAAATTATTTTTAATTTGTTATTTTGAGTTAAGGACATTTTTTTGAAACTATAAGTTACCATCAATTAGAGAAAGAATCAGCTAAGTGTAGTGGTTCAAACACGAAACTGAAACTTCAGTTCCGAAATATTTTACATTAAGTTTTTAAATTTTGTAGCTTGTTTTCTCAAAACTTAAAAATATCACTTGGCCTAGTTTTCAATTATTATATTTTTTTATAAAATAATATAATTATTTTTATTATGTAATTATTTTCCTACAAGTTTATTATTTTTTATGTAAAAATTCAAAATATAAAATTTACGTTTGCATTATTGAAATTGTATGTTTTTGAAATAGTTCTGTATTCATAGCCCCTTTTAGAAACATTTCGATAAAAGCATTATTTCATGTATATTTCGAATTATTTATTGTTATTTTCAAGAGTTCTATTTTGCTTTCAGAGATGTCAAATATAATGCAAATATCAAATATAAAAAAATATAATTATATTTGTTTATAGAAAATAGAAAAAAACATATTTTGTGAAATATTCGATTAAAAAGGACTATAAATGCGGACCAATGTAATCCTCTCCATAGGTACTAGAAAAAAATTACTTAAAATTGTTTTTTTTTTTTTTAATATCGTTCCCATATACAAGGGTGTCTTCATACTTCGAGCAAATAATTAAAAGGGGTATATACTATAGTATATACCAGGGGTGGGCACACATGAGGCCTAAGGGAGCCGCAATGTGGTTTTTAATACTCTATAAAGAGCCATACACAAATTAAATTTTTTTATTTAATATAATTGCATATTTCCAAAAGTCACAATATAAAATAATAGAAAAAATATCATTATAACATATAAACATAAAAATATAACAATGAAAAAGAAAATAATTATTTCAAAATTTTAGTAATAAAATTCAAATATAATAAAAATGAAATATAACAGAAATCTATATCATAAAAATATATTTACTAATGTGTAAATATGTCACCCATCTTCTAAAACTTTAATGGGAGCCGCACTTGACTCAGTGAAAAGCCGCATGCGGCTCTCGGAGCCGCATTTGCCCACCGTTGGTATATATTAATCATGGAACAAAAATAATTTTTTGAAAATTCGCAAAAAAATTTGCATCGTATTTAAAGTAAACATTTTTTTATCACTGGTTGATAGTCAATTTAACTCTACTACACTACAAATAATTGTTTAAACAACGCCTAATAAATGTCTGATGTTGTGTAATTCCTTATCAATAATTTAATTTAATTTACTTAGTTCGATGCAGCATAATACTGTGGTGGAGATTATTGCTGCTAGTCTTGCTAGTGGAGAGTGGTGTTGTGCTGTGTTTGTGAAAATAAATGCATACAGTGATATTGAGTTAGGGGATATGCTGTTAATTTATGGAGAATCAAGACAAAATTCATTGTTGGCACGACGTTTGTATGCAGAACGGTTTCCCCAACGGCGACATCCCGCTTCTCGTTTATTTGTGACGATCACTCAACGGCTTCGAGACACTAGTTCTTTGAGACCTAATCGTGGGAGAGACGGTGGCCGCCAAAGACAACGCAATTGCGTTATCTCTAATTTTAATAAGCAATAGGTGATGTAATATTGATAATTAATTTTGATTATGTAGCCTTCAATAAAGAACGCAACTTCACCAGCCTTAATTTTGCGAATTTTAAAAAAGTTATTTTTGTACCTTTTAATTCTTTGCTCGAAGTATGAATATGAATATGCGTGAGCATTTTACTCGTAGTACGAGTTCTGCTAAATTAATATCCGCATAAAAAACACTATTTAAATTTAACTATGCAGTATTATCAATAGTAAAACTAGCGACTATAATAAAAGTAAGGTAGGTAATCACGAAATTTTATAATGAAAAATGTAAATAAATTAATACTAACCCATGCCAGGTAAAGCCATGAAAATTCTACTAAATGTAACAGCTGAAATAGCTTTTTGAGCTACAATTTTCGAGTGTCCTATAGGCATATTTTTGTCATCTACTACTACGATTCCATCTTTAAGTTCTCTATAAAATATCATTAAGTAAATTATATACTTAATAAGATGATAAATTTCAAATATACATACTGTGCTCGCATAAATGGAATATTAATCATATTGGCAGCTGCGACTGCAGCAAATGGTACCAATCTGCCTACGATGCCTGGAGCTTTCTGGAGTTAATTCAAATTTCATTATTATGAGCAAACTGTATAATATTTAAATGCAGAGATTAAATGAATGTTTCTTTCAAAAATAAAAAAACATATGATATCGAAAGGTTTATTTTTTCAACATAGTGTGACCAATTTTCTTATTTGATATTTTATTCTTTGTACAATTTGATTATATTTGACACATCAATAACTAGTATTGATGCTGAAAATTAAATCTGCAAATTTGTAATTAATAAATTTATTTTATTTTGATAACAGCTATATAGATATATATTTTATATGACAGAAGGCTCTGCTTGTTAAATCTATAAAAATAAATTGTTGAATTTAAGATATATATCTGAACTAAAAATGATTTCGAAAATTTGGCTGAGTTATATATGAATATGCAATTTTTACGTACTTTTGCCAAATGATTCAATCCAAGAGCAGTTCCTACAGCACCAGTTGTCGCACATACGTATGACGTGATTAGCTGCCTAAAACATGAAGCAAAGCAAAGTATTAGATTAGACAGTAGAAGATCTTTGTCTGTCGATGACACACTTATCGCTAACCGGTCCAGCGCCACTTCGATTGGTATAGTTAACGAGCGCATTAAACGACTGATTGATCCATTGCCAGAATAGGGGACCCATAAAGCCTTTGTACCAGAGCATCATTCCTCCGATGATAAGTGTGTTCATTGGCACCTGAGCCGACATACGACCGACTAAGATCATTTTCTCACCCGTGTCCGGATGATAAGCCGAATCGTACAATTGCTTGGCACGCCATAGTTCGTCTTCTGTTATGCAACCTGGCAAATTCTCTTGATTGCTGCAACACAGTCAAAAGCGATTCAAATTCAATTCAAAATATTAGAACATTTATCAAATCAGTAAATTTCATAGAATACTAAAATTAGCTATCTAAGCAATAAGTTGTATTGACCGAATTGACCGTTCACTTGCTGGTTGCTTGACAAAATCAGTTTTTCATTGACCGATTACTTAAAAATAAGAAATACATCTAAAAATTAATTTTCCGAGTCAATAAGAGTAATTAGATTCCCTTTTTTTTAACAGTTTTACTTTATTAATGTTCGCATTTTATTTTTTTTTCAAAAAATTGATAAAAATTGAATGCTTATGTGTTTTAAAATTTTTTAAAATTTTTGACTTATAAATAAATAAATGTCATTTTTTTTAGTTGAATATAATAAAGTTTGTTATATTTTGTTTGATTATTATGAAATTTCATTATTTACTCTTAATATAAGTAAGTTATAAATATGTACGTACACCTTCTTTGTGAAACTAATTAATAATTAATTATAATTAATTATTAATTAATAACTAAGTATAGTTGATATATTTCTTGTATTTTTTGTAAGTTAATTTTGAGTAAGTGGTACTTATACATTATTTTTGGTTGTATTTCTTTTAAGGCAAAACAATAAACAGTGCAGTATTTCACTTTTTCTTACAACCGAATATTCAATATTTAAATCAAATATTCGGCCCAATAGGCCGAATATCGAATAGTAAAAATATGGCCGAATTCCGAATAATTATTTGACTTCGATTTCATTAACAATATATATTACCTAATTTTTGGAAAACTTAGTTAAGGTGGAGTGGGGTAAGTGCAGAGTAGTTTTTGCATAGTTGGACTTTAAACCTATGTATTTTTAATCTGATATGTAAATACTTAACACTGTCGATATCGAACGCTTTACACAATCATTACTATTTAATTAATATTAACTAGAACCCTAATTTTCCTTGTAAATTTTCATTTTGATAGAAAATTGTTTAAAAAATCAACTACTCTGCACTTTCCCCTAAAATGGGGCAAGAGCGTAAGTGGGAGTTAAAAATGCTTTGAAACTTTGTTTCATGTGCAATGAGACAGGAGCAGAATTATTAAGAAACCTGCTATAAAATGCTTTTTACTGCATTAAAATATATTGTTTAGTTCTATAGTTATCCAATTTTTAACACGTTAAGTACGGCGTAGCATATCACGCCGTATTAAGCCGTATAAAATACAATCCACGTAGATATGATAACCTAATACGCAGTTACCCCACCGTGTTGGTCTGCACATGCCCCAAGTTATAATATTTACGGGGCAAGATCAGATTAGTGTTTTTTCAATAAATTAAAACAAGAAACAAATGAAACTGTTTATTTAATGTAAAATTACATCGATATTATTTATATTTACCTAAAATAACAACAAAAAATATAAAATTATCCTAAGAAACTATTGTTCGTTTACGGAGCCGTCAATCTTGCTTGGTAGTTCAAACGTGACTGTTTACACTGATTGATACAATTAAGGAAATCACGTTCATTCTTGCGCGTTATCTATGAGATATAGTACATATTAACTTGTAGTACATTACTACATACTAGCTAGAAAAATTTATCTCATATAATAAATATAGCCAATTAATGCACTTGCCCCGTTTACGCACTTACCCCACTCCACCTTATAGTAAATATATACAGAACTGCAACCTAAAGCCGTTTTATTTTAAATATATTAATTTGTATTAAATGAATGCTACTTGTCTGAATGTAGCAATTCATTAAATTTTTGGCAACAATGTGAAAATAGTAACACATAAAATCATTACTTTTTCAATTTTTCTATGAAATAAACTGACTTGATAAATACCCAATACAGCTTGTCACACATAAAAAAATAATTGCTAGGCATATATTCGCCAAAAATTATGAAATATTAATTTCATAATATCTAATAATGTTTCATGCCTTATGCAGTTTTATAATAAAATCAGGTGCATATAATTTTAAAACGCCTATTTTATTTTTCTATATTACATTCGATTTTATCATATTGATAAATTTAAGGACATTTAAAAATATACATAATAACGTAATAATGAGAAAAGAAAAGAAAAATATTTAACCATTTCAGTAAATATTTGTATAGTAAATACAGAAACGTTTTAAATAATCTTTCAAATATAATTATCTATGTTTATATATCAATTAATAACTTTAATTAGTCGAATAAAAAATTTGTATTGTTCGAAACATAATAAAAAGTTAGTTATTAATTTTTCTACACGGTGTATTATTTTACACAGAACTTTTAATTATTCTGCGAAAATATTTTATAAATTTTATTTTAATAATTCATTATTTTTAACTAACTATAAATAATTTTTAAGGAATATTTTCTTGTTAATATATTATAAAAGTTCTTATAAATTTAAACATAAAATTTCTCTTACACAAAACAGATAAGATAAAAATGTTTATTAATTAATGTCACAGTATATTACTTACTTACTTATCGTTTTTATTATTTTATTGAAGCATTTTAAATGATACTTTATATTTTTATAAAAAAAAATTAAAAATAACTCAAATAATTTTACAAATACATATAATATACTATATGTTCGATTAGAAAATATCAAATTAATTAGCAACAAAAATGATGAATCAATTATTACTGTAATTTTTCTATAATAAATATTTTGAAGAAAAACTTACCGATATTTCTTAACAATACAAGCGACTCTTTTTAACTCTTTATTCGATTCTAGTGAATTTATAGGATTTGTAATTGAAAAGAAATGCAAAGCTCGATTAGTGTAAGTATTCTGATCATATTTGGGTTCTTCAATGTTTATTTGGCCTGCCTCTATACATTTTGCTTTCTCTAAAACATGTTTTATTCATTCAATCATAAAGAAAACATCATTCATTCTCCTGTTTCAAATCAAATATAGAATTTATAATATTTTAGATAAAATATTCGTTAATAACTGCTTATCAAATTATTATTACAAGTATTGATATTATAATTTGTAATTTGTGCAACTCTAAATATAAATATTCATATTAAAAATTAATAAGTAATGGAAAATAAAATATAACTTACAGTTTAAAATATTTTGTGTAAGTTTCACTATATTTATTTGACTTAATCGATTTCGGCTTTCTAGGCCCTCATCAGAAGTTTATACAGAATGAAATATTAAGATTATTTGTAGTTCTTATATACTAAAATTACAGACATATTACAATATTATAACGGTACAAGGATACAGACATTTAACAATAATATAACAGTACAAGAAATATTAAAATCGGGTAAAACCTTTTATAAGTACTTCTAATGAATTTGAGTTGAACAAATCTGTTTGGTCATTAAGTACATTTAAACCCATAGCTATTGCTTTTTGGATTTCATATGCTTCTAAGAAGTTCATTTTCGAACCTTTGTTGATTGTATGTAAAATATCCAAGTCTTTGATGTCACAAGTGTGACCTGCCTCTATTAAATGTAGTGCTAAATGAGAATCATGTTTTTTATATTTGAAGGAACGCATATGTTCATAAAATCTAATTCTAAAGGATCTACCTGTTTGGCCAATGTAGACCGCATCACAATTATTGCAATTTATTTTATAAATACCACATTTACTATATTTGTCTTTGAAGGTTAATTTGTTATTAATTAAAATATTTTTAAAATTAAGATTGTTATAGTAGGCGGCTGTAATGTTATTTTCTTTCAATTCATTGCCTATTTTTGTACTGGTGTTACCGATATAACATAATCTGCGATAATTTTTTGTTTCAGGCTGTTCAGGTATTTTATTAAAAATTTTGTTTAAAATAATCTGTTTATTTTTCTTAAATACTAATTTGTCTACTACTTTAGGATCATACCCATTATTGTTAGCAATTTGTTTAATAGTATTTAATTCTAATTGAAAATTTTCTTTGTTTAGAGGTATAGTTAGAAGTCTGTGAACATAACTATTAAAAGCAGCCATTTTTATATTGTTTGGATGGTTAGAGTGTGCTGGTATTACGGTATCTGTATATGTAGGTTTTCTATAAATTTTGAAAATAAATTCGGAATTAATATTTTGTATACTGATGTCTAAAAAGTTTATTTGATTATTATTTTCTTTTTCTATGGTGAATTGAATTGATGGATTTTGGTTGTTTATAAACTGCAATAATTGATCTAATTGTCTATCGGAACCTGTGAATAAACATATGATATCATCAACGTATCTGTACCAGAAAATTATAGAATTGATTAGAGGATTTCTAGAATTAAATATTTGATCTTCTATGTTATTCATAAATATTTTAATTAATAACAAATTAACCTTCAAAGACAAATATAGTAAATGTGGTATTTATAAAATAAATTGCAATAATTGTGATGCGGTCTACATTGGCCAAACAGGTAGATCCTTTAGAATTAGATTTTATGAACATATGCGTTCCTTCAAATATAAAAAACATGATTCTCATTTAGCACTACATTTAATAGAGGCAGGTCACACTTGTGACATCAAAGACTTGGATATTTTACATACAATCAACAAAGGTTCGAAAATGAACTTCTTAGAAGCATATGAAATCCAAAAAGCAATAGCTATGGGTTTAAATGTACTTAATGACCAAACAGATTTGTTCAACTCAAATTCATTAGAAGTACTTATAAAAGGTTTTACCCGATTTTAATATTTCTTGTACTGTTATATTATTGTTAAATGTCTGTATCCTTGTACCGTTATAATATTGTAATATGTCTGTAATTTTAGTATATAAGAACTACAAATAATCTTAATATTTCATTCTGTATAAACTTCTGATGAGGGCCTAGAAAGCCGAAATCGATTAAGTCAAATAAATATAGTGAAACTTACACCAAGTGTTTTATTGTTTATTTTTATTAAAAATGTTTCACCAAGTGCCTACAGCTGAAACTTTCAACTTTAAAATATTTTAATGTAAAAATGTACATATACTTTGTAAATTTTCCAAATTTTCTAACAAAAAGTAAGAAAAATATTTAGGTATTCAAAAATATATTGTACCTGTTAATAAAAACTACAAGGCCGTATTACTTGAATGTCATTATATTATAAAAATGAAGGAAATAATAAATGTTTTGTTAAAAATTTTATGTAATTACCTGCCATATTGTAAGTTCTCTAAATTTTCTGTCAGTCTTCTGGAAGTGTCAAAACAACACTAACCACACTAACTACTTAGAAACAGTATCGATTTTAAACAGTTGAATATACCTACTAAAAATATACTTTTACACTAACTGATTGATAATATTTTCAATTCAATGTCATCCAGTCTTATTGTGTTAATAAATTTGAATTTATTAACAGAGTGATACAAATAATGGTATAAGTGAGATAGTACTCCTCGAGATGTTGCTGTGTTCACGTTAGTTGAAAAACCAGTGACTCTCAAATTGTATGACAAGACAAAATGGGATTTTAAATGTGTCGTAACGATCTATTAAACACAACTTCTACCTACCAAACCTACCCTAACCTAACTGACTTCTTAACATAACATAACATAAAGAACAACCACACTTCTTAACATGATATAAGTCTTAACGGACGAAATTGATAAAATTACTAATGAAACATTTTGAGGTTCACTGGTTTTTCCACATCTGGCATGCGTTTGCCGATGTTCACGCATGTGCAAATCTGGTTTTTTCAACATTTGTGAATACAGCAACTTCTCGGGGAGTAATATCTCACTTCAACCAAAATTTGATACATGATCAAACAATTGTGATTTTAAATATTGACATTGTAATGTTAGTAATTACAAATAACAGTAAATAACCAACTAACAAATATAATTTTACGTGAATTACGTGATATTTTTTTTACTTAAAATTAACAGAAAAAAATAATAGCGACAACAAAATGTCTAATATTATGTAGTTAACTGAGCAAATAAAAAATTCAAGACTTGTAAAGTACTCTGCCACTCAAACATACATATACATTGAGGTAGGATGACCACTTCTCCGGTTTTCACCCGGAGTTTCCGGTTTTTCAACTCCGGTCTCCGGGCTATTTGTTGTAATCTCCGGATTAAACTACAATTTAGTTGTAGTCATATAGTTTTAAGGTAAAAAATAAGTATGATCAGTAATAAATTTATAGTCAAATTAAAATATGTTTTAGTTTAAATGTATAAGCGGTGAAACAATCAATATTTTTATTATTCAAATTACAGTTTCGTTTTTCATCGGCAGCGCATTTAGATTTGTAAATAGTCCAAGTTTATTCGTAGAGATGGCACTAATCAGGGTCATGACAATAGCATTACATTTTTAATATCACTTTAAATAACGTGGTGCCATCTGTAGTCGTACAAATTAAATTTTAAAAAATATATTTCAATAGATTGCTTTGAAAAAAATGAATGTTTTTTCTCGCTAAAACATTGAATTTCGCGACGAATTGTCAAAATCAAATAAGTATGAAGATAATGTAAAATTTTGGTCAATCTGTTTAATTCATTTGATAGTTGTATGTATATTTTAAAATGCTAAATCTTATAGTTAATTTATATATTTATTTGATCTATTTATGTTATTTGTATTACGAATGTATCATTCATTTTTACGCAATATATTATGTAATAAATATTAAATATGTTTTTTTTTCTATTTCTATATATTTATATATATATATAACTAAATATAAGCTACTAGGATCCAAATTCTGCTTTAAAAATTTAGTTCATTTGTACGACTAGAGATGGGTCTGATGGGTTATATTCTATCCTTGTCTAGCAATATAGTAAATGACAAAATACACGGTATTGTCGCTTCTTCTTTTAGTATATTTACTATTTCTATGGCACTAATGACATGTGGAATATTTATGACAGTTCAGAAAATAAGTTATTTTCATTTTAAACTTAATTAAGTTAATTAAACATTGATTAAATTAAACAAATGTTTGTTTTATTGCGTAATTACAGGTGTAAAATGTGTAGTAATACTGTTAAATTGAAATCGACTTTATTAATATACAAATATTCAGAGGTTATACTCATAATATATAAATTTTACTCAAAGTATAAAATGTACAGTTTTCTTGAATATATTTATAATAACTTGAATGTGTAGGAGAGTGTTTGGATCCTACCACGTGTCCGATAACTCTTGGAAGAGTAACAAACATTGAAATCTCAACTGACAATAAAAATTTCGGCGTAGCTTTTGTTGGTGGAGAAGATGCGCTGATTTCGGTATGATAAAATTTTGATAAAAATTCGTTTGTTATTGTTAATTTCCACTGAAAATAATTATCATATTTTGTTATTTCAGGGAGGTATTGTTATTCTGGAAATTTATCCAGACGGTGCAGCAAAACGTGATGGCCGTCTTCAGCCTGGAGATCAGCTGATTGAGGTCAATGGAACATCATTGTTAGATGTAACACAAACTAATGCAAGTGCTGCGACTAGACAAATACTGCCAAAGGTTTGATAAATAATTAATGTAAATTTACATATTCTATTCATGCAATTTTGACATATAAGTGTAATATTAGGTAAATAATCACAGTAGAAATGAGAAAATACTGCCATTTTACTTACCATAATGAATTTAAAGTTTCAACAAGAGCAGAAATTATAGAAGAAATTATGTAATATTACATAAATTGAAATTACATTTTTTATAGTTTATTATTAATTAATGAATCAATAAATATAACATTAATTTAATATTTGATATGAATTATTACAATACATGAGAATTGTGTTTTAGGGCGCTGTCTATTTTCACCTTAAAACAGGAAACCAGAAACACAAAAAACAGGAAACACAACTTACAGTGTTGACGAACTTTACCTGCAAACCAAAAACGCGAAAATTAAAATTAAAACGAGAAAATAATAGGGAAAAAAAGAAACCTAAACCAACCTACTATCCTAACCTACCCTAAATAGCCAATTAAATAAAAATACTGTATGTATAAATAGCCTATTGCAGGTAAAATCGGTAACACTGTAAGTCGTGTTTCCTATTTTTTTGTGTTTTCGTGTTTCTGGTTTCCCGTTTTAAGGTGAAAATAGACACTTCCTTAATTTAAGGGGGTTATATACCTTTCTTAACCTAAAAAAATTGACAAATTTTATGATTTTTTTCTGCGAAACTGTAAAAGATATCAAATCGCAGTTTTCTGGGAGTGAAAGTATAGACTTTGAACTTTTTTCACGAATTTTTATTACTACTTTTGTTGGAAATCGTGTCGAGTTCTAACCATTTCTTCGAAGCATCTGCAAAACCTGGACGGCTGTGCGGTAATAATAAAAATTCCTTCTTCTGTTTCATCTGAAACAAAAATCAAAAGACATTTTTGAAGTATGATATATTATCTAGCTTTTGACCGATTTTTTTCCAGAAATATTCATTTGGAAACAAAATGGCGAACTTTTGGAAAAAAGTTTTTTTTTCCAAAGCAAGCCATTTTGTCTCAAATGAATATTTGTGGAAAAAAATCGGTCAAAAGCTAGATAATATATCATACTTTAAAAATGTCTTTTGATTTTTGTTTCAGATGAAACAGGAGCAGGAGTTATCATTGCTATCACAGTCCGGTTTTGCAAAGCTTTGAAGAAAGGCTTAGAACTCGGACAATTTCCAACAAAAGTAGAAATAGAAATTTGTGAAGGACGTTCAAAGTCTATTCTTTCACCCCTAGAAAACTGGAGATTGATATCTTTTGTAATTTCGCTGTAAAAAATTTGTCGATTTTTTAGGTCAAAAAAAGTCTATACCTCCTTAACTTTTAATTTAACTCTTTCAGCCCTGAATATTTTATATTGAAAGTATTTTTTTGTTATTAATTATTGATTGGAAGCTTTACAACAACTTTACCGGCAGGACCGAAAGGATTAATATTGATATGAATTATTACAGTACATTAGAATTTTTGTTTTAGTTAACAAATAATAATTATTATTTATTATATTACAGTTTCGAATTACTGTATTCCGACCAGAAAACATCAATATGACATCCGTTGAAGTTGATTTAGTGAAAAAACCTGGCAAAGGTTTGGGATTAAGTCTCTTGGCTAAAAAAGACGGCGAGGGACTCTATATTTCCGAAATTGTAAGTTCATTATTTTGCATTATTATTTCAAATAATCCGATGCAATTTAATATAGAAGGAAAATTAATGAATGAATTTTACAGTTAAATAGTAGCAATGCAGATATAGACGGTCGTCTAATGCGTGGAGATTTAATAACAAATATAAACGATCAACAAGTCGCAACTATGACGTCTGAACAAGTTGCAACAATTTTGAAAACAGCTGTTGGTAAAGTTACGATAAAATTACAAAAACATAAACTACTGATACGATAAATTAACTAAATAAAAACTCTATTTAGTAAATGGAGATTTATTAAAATACTAATTTACAAAATAAATTTAAGGTTATTAAGTTTTCAATATTTCTTATTATCTTAGATGAATTGGAAAATATTTTGTTTGTTATTTTATTAGTTTTAAATTTTATCTATGTTATTTATTAATTATCAATATATATTAGCGATTTTATTTTTAAAACATTTGACATTTGTTAGTAAATTTGTATTCTATTTGAAAAAAATTATCCGTCTTAAGAAAATATTAAATAAGGTCAAACTACAAAATTAAACACAAGCAAACCGATTAAAAGGAAACTTAAAAAACGGATAATTTTATTTAAAACGTTGATTCTTAGAATGAGGTTGTTTTTATTTTTTTGGAAAAAAGTTGTCCGCCTATTTTAAGAGATTAAGAAAATATTAAATAAGTCATACTACAAAATTAAACACAAGAAAATAGAGACGTCTTCTTCAAGCAAAAAAATATTCGGAAAAACGTTGTTGCTAGCAAAATCATTGTGTAATTAAAATATGTAATTATTATAAAATATTTTATAAAAAGTTTACATGAGTTACTAAATACTTGAAGAAAAAAGTTTAGAATTTAATTTCTTTATAAATATAAATAAATATCATGAGAGAAAAAATTTATACATTATACATATTATAAATAAAATTCACACACACATTCATAGTTACAGCGCGTGTCTCGGAATTATTTTGGGCCAGTCTCTATACATAATTATTACCTAAGCTTAGAAAAAGATTTAAAAAAATAATAAGAAAACTTGTACTCTGTGATTCTTAAAACTAGTCAAATTGTAAATGAAAAAAAATTTTAAGCAATTAAAAAAAAAACTTGCATTAAAAAGTTAGGTACCTGTATTCTGTATATCAAATAAAGTGCCATAATTTTAAAAGTTGACAAGAAACTTTCAAATGAAAAGCGAAATTTTTGAGTAAAAAAGGACATTATTAAAGAGAGATCCAATAAATTATAAAGAATACTAGAATATTTCGATAGATATTATTTTTATCTACACTAATTTAAATAAAATCTATTTCCTGCTCACAAAAGTATTGAAAGAGAGAATTTAAAAAATATTAATTATAATTTAGTCAGCTGCTTAGAGATGTAATACTGTTAGCTAATTAATTAATTTATTCAATCAATAATAATAAACTTTTAAGATGTTTATTCGAAGTAAATAAAAATTATTATTATTATTAATTTATTTGTTAATGCACATTAGAAAAATTTGAAAATGTGCAGTACTGTTCACTTTTCTCAAGTATTATAAATAAAATAATTGAAAATAAATTTACCCCTGGTATTTGTTGATCCTTCTATTATAATTTTTAATTTTTATCTCCAAAGTTTTTTATTTATTTCCAACTAACATGATTTTTGCTACCAAATAAAGGCAATCGAAAATTTTAGTAATTTAATTCCGCCTCACTAATAAAAATGGATCTGGTTTTTATGGATGCTTAAAAAAGGTAAATTAACGCTAGAATAACAATCCTTATTTGATATGCACATTAAAATAGCATATGAAACATCAATTTATAAAATAGAAACTAACGCTTCCTTTTACTAACCGTGTTTTTATT
Organism: Clivina fossor; assembly: GCA_963966155.1. NCBI lineage: Eukaryota > Metazoa > Arthropoda > Insecta > Coleoptera > Carabidae > Clivina > Clivina fossor. Next base: position 215,427 of record CAWYQG010000219.1, read on the forward strand.
ACATCTGACATTAATTAAATTGCAATGATATAAAAAAAACTTGCCTCATAAATTAGCTGTTGTTGTTTTCGTTACATAATTATCAATTAAATAAATAAATTAAATTACAAATTGAATTTTTATTAAAGTTTTAGTTTATTTACATAATAAATTGTAAATTTTTTATCAATAATTACAACACAATGAGATATTCAAATTATGAAATAATCAAAACAAATGATAATTTTATTATGAAAGAAAAACATTGAAACATCAAGAGAAAAAGAAAAGATTAAAAACTAATGAAAAGAAATTAAACCAATTTATTTATCGCCCTCATCGGCTTCTTCCTCTTCATCAAACTCGCCCTCTTCTTCAGCGGTTGCATCCTGATACTGCTGATACTCCGAAACCAGATCATTCATATTGGATTCGGCTTCGGTAAATTCCATTTCGTCCATACCTTCACCAGTATACCAATGCAAGAAGGCCTTACGTCGAAACATCGCCGTGAATTGTTCACTGATGCGTTTAAACAGTTCCTGAATACAAGTCGAATTGCCGATAAAAGTCGATGACATTTTCAAGCCACGTGGTGGTATATCACAGACGGCTGTTTTGACATTATTCGGGATCCATTCCACGAAATAACTGCTGTTTTTGTTCTGAATGTTTAACATTTGCTCGTCGACTTCTTTCATCGACATTCGGCCACGAAAGATGGCCGCAACGGTTAAGTAGCGGCCATGACGTGGATCGCATGCGGCCATCATGTTCTTTGCGTCAAACATTTGCAGGACGAGTTCGGGTACGGTAAGTGCACGGTATTGTTGACTGCCGCGACTTGTCAGAGGGGCAAAGCCCGGCATAAAGAAGTGTAATCTGCAACGTTAAATGTTATAATTCAGGAGGCTTTGGAAGAATTGAAGTTTGGAGCTGTGAGCTTGCTCCATTTTTAGTAATGTCATTGGATTTATTAAATTTAATTATGTATTTTTTATTTATTAAAGTTTCATAATTATTTTCACACACACACAAAATTTTCGTTGAAAAATAATAGATTTTTTTGTACAATTTAAATTGTTTATATCTTTGTTGACCTAAAAAAAATCGGACTAACTTTATGAATTTTTTACTGCGAAACTAGAAAAGATTTCAAACCGCGGTTTTCTGGACGAGAAAGAATATACTTTGAACTTCTTTCAAGAATTTTTATTTCTACTTTTGTTTGGAAATTGTCCGAGTTGTAAACCTTTCTTCGAAGCATCTACAAAACCGGATAGTTGTGCGATAACAATGATAATTTCTTCCCTGTTTCATATGAAACTAAAGTCAAAAAGCACCCCTTTAGGTATGATATATTTTCAACAAATATTAATTCGGGATAAAATTGGTCAAAAACCAGATAATGTATCATACTTCAGTAGTGCCTTTTGATTTTTTTTTTTTTCAGATAAAACAGAGCAGGAATTGTTACCGCACAGACGTCCAGTTTTGCAGAGCTTTGAAGAAAGGGTTAGAACTCGGGACGATTTCCAACAAAAGTAAAAATTCCTGAAATAAGTTCAAAGTCTATTCTTTTATCCCCAAAAAACATGGTTTGATATCATTTATAGTTTCACAGAAAAAAATATACCTCCTTAAAAACGGAGCAGTTAATAATTTGGACTGTCACAAAGTCCCGATTATAATTACCAGTATAATAAAGTAAATTTCAGAGGTAATTTTGCATTTTTTCTAATTATAAATAAATAAAAATCTTGTATACAAGAATTTGTTACGTTAACATATTGTTATCTTATTATTATATATAATTAAAACATACATACGAATTATATAAGTTTCGAATCATAAATTAAATTTTATAATCTTTTATAATTATTAAAAACAATATATATATATATATATATATATATATATATATATATATATATATATATATATATATAAAAAGTAAAATATAAGCCAATTGAATAAAAAAAGCAATAAAAAACAAACCTGGGGAATGGCACCATATTTACAGCCAATTTTCTCAAATCAGAGTTCAATTGTCCGGGAAATCGCAAACAAGTTGTAACACCAGACATTGTTGCCGAGACCAAATGATTCAAATCGCCATAGGTAGGTGTGGTAAGTTTCAGTGTTCGGAAACAAATATCGTACAAAGCTTCGTTATCAATACAATAGGTTTCATCTGTATTTTCAACCAGCTGATGCACCGATAGTGTAGCATTGTATGGTTCAACAACTGTGTCCGATACTTTTGGCGATGGCACCACCGAAAATGTATTCATAATACGATCGGGATATTCTTCGCGAATTTTTGAGATCAATAAGGTGCCGAGACCTGATCCTGTACCGCCTGGAATAAAGTTTTATATCTATTAATACGGACTCTAGTATTTAATCGTCTGAAAATAGAATGTTTGGTGGAGAAACTTATTTCGGAATAATGGAAAGAGTTTGTGCCACATCCTTTTGGATATATGGCGTGATTGTGTATTATATTTTTAGGTTGTGCAGCATTTATATGTATATTTATCAAATGGTTTGTTTCAGGTAGGTAATTAAATTTACGACAATCAATAAATACATATTTTTTTGTCAAAATATTAAAAAGTAAGTACATTAAAATAAAATCGTATTTTCACTGCATCTCCGTGAAATAATACAGTTTAGTTGGAGATAGAGAGAGGAAAAATACGTTACTTGTATATAAAATGCCTAAAAATATCGCATTAATAAATATAAATAGTAGATAGCTTTGAAAAAATGAATAATGTCAAAATATTAAAAAGCAAATACATTGAAATAATTGTATATAATTCACTGCATCTCCGTGAAATAATACAGCTTAGTTAGAGAGAGAGAGAGAGAGAGAGAGAGAGAGAGAGAGGAAAATAAATATTTAAATTTAAAAAACCCAATGACGTTAAAAATGAAGCATTGAAGCAGTTAATAATTTCACTGCTCCGAACTCCGATTCCAAAATCCCCTGATTATAAAAAAATAAGTATATAAAATGCTTAAAAATACCGCATTAATAAATAGTAGATAGCTTTGTTAAAATTTTGTTTCCTGTTAAAAACTCAAATATGATTTTTAAGCCACATTCAGAATCTCTGAATTCACCTTTAGTCGAAATTTCGCTCCGTAATTATAGATTTAAATCTGCTGTTCACAAAAATTAATTACTCTGAAATATTTGAAAGTGTTTTATTCCAAACGTAAATAAATAAATTTGAATTACCTCTTAGAGAATGTGTCAGCTGAAATCCTTGCATGCAATCGCATCCTTCAGCTTCTTTTCAGACAACATCTAGTACAGAATCAACCAATTCGGCACCTTCTGTATAATGACCTTTCGCCCAATTATTACCAGCACCGCTCTGACCAAAAACAAAATTGTCCGGACGAAAAATTTCACCAAATGGTCCCGATCGTACCGAATCCATTGTACCCGGTTCCAAATCGACCATAATGGCCCGTGGTACATATTTACCACCTGTAGCTTCATTATAATATACGTTAATTCGTTCCAATTGCAAATCGGAATCGCCGTGGTAAGTTCCTGTCGGGTCTATGCCGTGTTCGTCGGATATTACCTCCCAGAACTGTAAAATCATTTACGCGATTTTATTCATTACTTTTCCAATAATAATTAAAATAATCATCAATATTTTAAAAAAAATTCTGCTAGCAATCACTTAATTTTATATATATCTCATCGTTAATTAATTTAAAATATAATTTTGATGTTGAATTACTATTTTAGTATTGTAAGTTACTGGCCGAATATTTAAAAAAAAATATATTGATCGACGAATCTAGTAGAAATTTTAAAGAAAATACGTTAATTTATTAATAATTTAATATATATATATATATATCATCGCTAAACAATTTAAAATATAATTTTAATGTTAAAATATTAAAGTACTATTTTAGCATTGTAAGTTACTGGCAAATATTTGAAAAACAAGATTAGAAGTATATGGGTAAACCCATATATAGACCACTTTGACATTTCTCGGAAAGTTGGCCACACTGTATTTTAATATTATAATTTATGTGGGCACTATAGGAGAAACTTTTCTGAAAATTTAATCAAAATCGAATAAATGATGTAGCCACAATGAATTTTTAAAAAAATTTATGATTTTTTCTCTCTCGATAAGTTGGCAACACTGTATTTTGTTAAAATTGCGTAATTTATTTAGGCACTAGGAGAATCTTTTATGAAAATTTGATTAAAATCGGTTAAATAAAGTGATCATAATAAATTTTTATAAATTTTAGTACATTTTTTCTCGGAAAGTTGGCAACACTGTATTTTGTTAAAATTACATAAATTATATGATTGCTAGGAGAATCTTTTGTGAAAATTTGAGTAAAATCGGTTAAATAACATGGCCATAATATATTTTTAAAAACTTTAGTAATTTTTTTCTCGGAAAGTTGGCAACACTGGATATTAATAATTAATGGGAGCATTAGGGATATCTTTTCTGAAAATTTGATCAAAATCGGATAAGTAATGAAGCCAATATGAATTTTTAAAAACTTTAGTAATTTTTTTCTTGGAAAGTTGGCATTACTGGAAAAGACCAAAACCACATGACCATCTTGGGCACTAGACAAATTTATCCTGAAAATTTCATTAAAATCGGTTGAACCGTCTAGGAGGAGTTGCGGCTACAAAATTTTGACTTACGACCGAGCTAGTGAGGGAGCGAGCTGACGACGCACACACATACACCCACATAAACTAAGTTCAGATTCGTCATCTAGAGGCTATATGAAGGATTTCTATACACAATTTTTTTTTAATGTTACAGACACCGTACCAAACGCTATACCACTTTTTCCTTGCAGTCAAAGTGGTAATAATTGCAACAGAACCCTATCTTATGTTATTTAAAAACTTATTACTGAATATGATAAAATATACATACCAAATAGCTGATGCATCCTAGTACCTTGAATACTATTTAATGAAATATATTGAATCAAAAAAAAATGTAATGTTTACAGTTGATAACAACACTAAATTAATGTATTTTTATTCATTTCTCCACACACATTATCATATAACTTTCATTAGCAATCAAAGCATCAACAATATGCACTTGTTGTACCACTACTGAGAACATAACATGTACATTGATAACAAACAAATGTTACTTGAAATTTTAATAGTCAACAGTTTTAAATCTTTTTTTATGCAAATTAATAAAAGTAAACTTATAAGTCATAAAAACTTAACCATTTAGCGTTGTTCAGATGTTCAGTTGTTTCGCGCGACAGTGCTTGGTTATTGGCGCCTTTAGTTAGTACCAACTGTTCAGAAGTTACTAACATTAGCAAGAAAATAATAAATGTATTAAAACATCTCAAATGCTTCAAGTTGTAATAGTAAATAAAAAGATAATTTGTAATACTTATTTAGTTAACTAAAATTTATTATGTAATAATAATAAAAATAATAATACATAAATTGCTATCTATGAGCATATGTATAAACTAATGTTTGTGTCAGAAATATTTATATAATTTTTATATTGTACATTTTATTAAATATTTAATAGGATGTAAGATAATGGTTAAATTAATAAATATAAATCCGCATATTTACAAGAAAATCTTAGAGAAAACAAATATTTTATTTTACTTTATACATATGTCGCCATCTATGAGCGCATGTGCAAAGTACTCTACATGTCAAAAATATTTAACCTTAACAACTTGATAATAACTTAACAATAATTTTGAAACAAAAAACCAAGAGTCGTGTGTTTATTTTTATTTTAATTTTAATTATGTTTCAACAAGTGCCTACAGCCGTGTCCATCCAAATTAACAACTTGACATAATGGATAAATTGGAAAATATAAATCCGCATTTTTACAAGAAAATCTCGGAGAGCAATATAACAGAAGAGGATGAAGATGATAATGTTGTTGATGAATTTGATGCACGTGAAATTTTTGGTACGTAAATTGCATATATACATTTAATAATTGTATTTTCATATTCAGAAATTAATTTACAGATTTAATTCGTGAAATAAATGATCCAGAACATCCGCTAACATTAGAACATTAGAAGAATTACATGTTTTGGAAGAAAGTTTAATAATTGTTGACAATGAAAACAACAGAGTTAAAGTTTTATTTACACCAACAATTCCACACTGTAGCATGGCTACCTTGACCGGACTGTCAGTTCGAGTAAAATTGTTACGTTCATTGCTAACTCGTTTTAAAGTAAATATCGAAGTTACACCAGGAACGCACGCCTCCGAACATTCGGTTAATAAACAATTAGCTGATAAGGAACGGGTTGTTGCTGCATTGGAAATGAGCATTTAATGAATGTGATTAATCAGTGTATAGCTATTCGTTAAGGTTATGTTGTAATCGTTTTATTGTAAATAAACTTTATTTTTATTAATTAAATACATAATATTACAACAAAAAAACAAAAATGATTTATTTATTTGAATTTTTCTCATTGTTTTTTCTTCATAGACATTGCAGACGCAGTTTGTTTGGTAGGATCAAATTTATATGTTTTGAGAATGGGTCCCTTGCCCGCTCGCTGAAATTGCATTTCATCGTAACGTTTTCTACCTTCTAATTCGTTGGTGATTTTCATATTTGTCCATGCTAACAAAAAAATACTTTACTTTTAACGACACTAATTTATTTTTTGCTTAAATTAATAGCTTATACAGAGTGATTTATGACGTCGGGGGAAAACTATACCGGATGATTCCTATGTGTAATCTAAATAAAAAAATTCAAATAAACATACGTCCGGAAATGCTTTCTAACGGAACTGTAGCCGTTAGAAGTTTATTACATGTAACATCAATTGCGTTGCCTTATTTATTATATCAGAAAAAAAAAACAAGTCATAAACTTCTGAATAATTGTAAAATTACTGATTGATTTTCTATCATTTTGTTTAAACACTAGTAAACCAATTTACTAGTTTATAAATTTTTGTACACACATAAATAAATATTTAATAAACAATTTACAATAATTAAAAATCGAAGACAATTTTTGCCGGGACCCAGTAAGTCATAACTAGTAAATTGGTTTACTAGTGTTTAAATAAAATGTAAGAAAATTAATCAGTAATTTTACAATTATTCAGAAGTTTATGACTTGTTTTTTTTTTTCCTGATATAAAAAAAATTCTGAAAAACCTCGATTTTTGTAGGTAATTGCATGTATTTCTCCCCTTAATATAACAAATCTTGTGTTTTGTTCCCCCATCTATATTATGGTTGTTTTTGTTAAAGACAGGGCCGAATTTAAAATTGATGAGTTAAGAATTAATTAAAATAAAAATAATATAAAAAATCCCAAAACCACACTTAAATTAAAATAATGGTAAATACGTATTTCGGAAGCTAAGCTTCCATCTTTAGTAGCTAAATAAAATTTACAAAAAATCTTACCTGTGATCCGAAGTACATAAACACTTAAGCACTTGTCAAGTCAGTGATCAGTAATCTTTGACAAGTGCTTAAGTGTTTATGTACTTCGGATCACAGGTAAGATTTTTTGTAAATTTTATTTAGCTACTGAAGATGGAAGCTTAGCTTCCGAAATATGTATCTAGCTTCATTTTAATTTAAGTGTGATTTTGGGATTTTTTATAATATTATTTTTATTTAAATTTCGCCACAGTAGATCATTTTCTAATCTTATATTAATAATTAATGTTGATATTTATAAGTTGTATGAATCGCATGTATTTATTTTATGTTAGTAGTTTTTATTTTATAATGACAAGTTTTTAATTTTTTATCATATTTATTATTGTTATTTGATTTTTTGACTGGAATTTAAAAATATGATTGCTGCTGAGAATGTTATTACTTCAATATTTTCAATTGTTTTTTATAAGCAATCACCTGACGAAGATACACAATTAGTATCAAAACATGTTGTGCAGCTTATGAAGTAGTTGTGTTTTATTTTTCGAGACCTATATTTCCCTGTGAAAATAACCTAGTAAATAAATAAAAGTTACTTACATTCTTTCATGCCAGAAACTAATCTTTTACTTTTAATCGGCAGATTTTCCGGATTATGCGTTACAAGTGGTTCGATTTTAAAATATTCTCAAACGGTCGGTATCCGCAACATACCAACCTGACAGTAAAACAACGGTAAAACTATAACGGGCATTGCACGTAATACGTATTTCATCAGCTGCATATTTTGCGCTGATAGACGCGCTGTATCTGTTCCAACCTAATTCGGAATAAATACATTTTATAGTATTTTCATTAATATGAATTGGCAATTAGGGATCCTAGAATGACGTATTCAATTGGTGATATTCGGAACAGTGATAACTCAGTTTTATCAAACAGGCATTCTTATTAGATTTATAGAATTTTCTGGGATGATATGCCCCGTCGTCAATCTATCCCCTCGTCGCAGACGTTTCGCCATAAATCGTAAATGGCATTCTCACATCTTGGAAATAATAGCTGTTTTATTTATCGTCTCGTAACTGAGTTCGAAGTGAGTGAATTGCTTCCCCCCTTACCGATACAGAGTTGCGTATTTAGCTAGTGCTTAGCTGAGATTCAAGTGAACGCACTTTGCGCAATTCAAATTTTCCTAGTTTAAGATTTGATAATGTGTTTGATACGTTGACATTTATATTTGAATATTTTATTTTGAAATCAAACAATAGATATCCGGCGAGTTGGAATAAGTTATTAACGCAAACAATCTAAATACATCTAATATTTTAGGTTATATCATATGCGGAACTTAGATTTTAAACGTCACTTTCAAATAAACTGTTTTATTTATCAATACAACTCACTCAGCAAAACTCAGTTCAGCTCAGCTCATTTACAAGATTTACTGATCTGAGTGGAATGTAAAAAAAAACACAGCTATTATTATTATTATGCCATCTACTGCAAGGCGAAAAATCTGCGACGAGGATATATCGATCACGGCATATCAGCACAGAAACTTCTGTAAATTGAAAACCTGAAGATTACTATAGGCATTCTAATGTATGACGATATCTTTCAATAAAACTAGAAAAATTTTCTAGTCCATGACATTTTTTTATTAAATAAGTATATATTTACCACCAAATCAAATTAATAGTATTGAATGGATGCAAATGTCAAATGAACTACAACAGTCACATACATGGCTCCGTTTCAACTGCGCAGTTAGAAAATCTATCGTAGATTTTACTCAGTCGGAAATTTTGGACTAAACGTCACTCCGGTTTCCACTGTATAGAATATCACCAAATACAATGCTCGGTTCCATAATAAACGCTAAACATACTAACGTACTCAAGTTGATATTATATTGGCAATAACAAATAATTATGCCTGATTAGAAGTTTGAAAAAACAAAAATTATGCTAGTGAAATTTAAAATTGCCGATTTAACAGGAAAGATTATACTAATAAATTATTCGTCTCTCTCTCTCTCTGTTCTGTCATATTTCTTAAATATTGTGTTTGTAATTGTTTTATATGTCTGTTAATTTTACAGAATATTACTAACTTTCCGGTAAGTAAAAGTACGATAGATCTTTTATCTTTTCAATGGTACCAAAACTGATATAAATATATTAATTTTTGCAAGTAAGTTAAAACAATCATTCCTATTAAAGTAATGCATAAATATTATGAAACCGGCCGTAATTGATAATAAAAAAATGAAAGAAAATATTCCTTAGCTCAATTGTTGCCCACATAGTTACACTGGTTATAATAGGTAGAATAAAATATTGATCCGGTAATGTTAAATCAGCGAACCAAAATAAACCGCCTTCGCTCATACTTTCCAACGGACAATTTGCCATTTGACGTAAACCGATAAAAAACGAAATAAATAAAGGCATCTAAAACAGAAGGCTACTATTTCAAAGGTGGCCACACATTTGTAAATATATAATAGTTTTGTTCACAGAAAAGTTTGAAATCGTTGGAAACGGTTATGAGCATGCGCAATTTGATTTAAGTGTTCACGAAAGCTCAAAATCGCAGGCTGAAAACAAACTGCGCATGCTTCTGACAGTTTCCAACGGTTTCAAGCTATTCTATGAACAAAGCTATTAACATTTATAATTTCTACATTTTTAAATAATTTATATACTTTTTGAAATACTTACTACTTGAATTACAAGTACCTACTCATACTAATACTTACAAATTGTGCTTAAGTATTATAGAAAATATTTAAGTATAACAAAAAATATTTCAATATTTATTGAAGTACTTAAGTATTGTACTAAATATTTTTTAATAATATAGTAGAATTTTATTATTGCGCATCAAAGCATAATCATCAAATTTGAACGTATGTTATACTTATTACACTGTCCGACACGGTTTTTGTAACTCGGTTCTCTCTTTCTATGTGTAGTAGCTTTGTTTTGTTCTAAAACGACGAAAAACCAATGTCCTAATAATTCTGATTTGTTTTTGGAAACCTACGTAAAGTATAAAATCGAAAAAGAAAAAAAAACCTGCCCTGATGGCAAAAACAAATCAGGATCATTAGGACATTGGTTTTCCTTCGTTTTAGAGTAAAACAAAGCTGTTAAACATACAGAGAACCGAGTTAGAAAAAGAAAAAGTTAAAATTTTTCGGACTGTGTTATTTGTTTTAAATTGCCATTTTAACTAAATTTTCTAAATAACATTGTTTAATATTTCCACAATTAAGTAGATAAATCAAATTTTATATGATATTAATTGAGACGTACAGTGGGTGATCGGTTAACGAACAGTTCGGATTGCGAACAATTCGGACAACGAATGCATTCACGAAAGATTTTTGTGTTCGGACAACAAATATATGTTCCGGAAAACAAACTTTTCTGAACCTTTTATAAAAAAATAAAATAAAAATATTAAAAAATCTGGCAATATTATGAGGATGATCGGTTAATGAACATTTCGGTTTACGAACATAGTCTTGGAACGGATTATGTTCGTAAACCAATCACCCACTGTACTTAATTATTTTTATATGTACTTGTACAGTAATACTTAAGTATTTTACAAAATATTATAAATACTTGTACTTCAAGTATTTACTGTCTGGTACTTAGTACTTAATATTTTTTGACAGTACTTGCTCAGCTGCATATATGAATATCTCAAACATAAAATTGCAATAAATGTTAACCTGTGCAAGAGGAACAATCATATTTTTCAACGGATTCAATTGTTTCTCCTTCATAAACGCCATCATTGCTTGTCCATACCGTGCGGCATCTAACTGATTTCCAGTTTGACGTGTTTCCGTCATTTTTAATTGTAATACTTGTAATTGCGGTAAGTAATTATTCATTTTTGGACCATTTCGATGGGCTATTATTACTAATGGAAACATTAATAAACGTACTATTACTGTACCTAGAATAATTTAGAAATAAATCGATAATTTATTATAACACAACCAAAAAAATATGAAGAAAAACTTTTATACCAACGCAATGCAATGGCGCCCCACCATGGTATATCGGCTGTGAAATGTAAATATTCTAAACCATTTTGTACAATACCTACTGGCGACCAACCACCTAGCTTCAAAAGATTGTTCTCCAGTTGTTGCTACTGTGTCTAATATTTCTGGAGTTGGTAGCGGAGCTTCCGGAATAGTATCTATTACATTAGCATTTGTTTGTAGGGCCTCATTTTGAACCGCTGTCACACCTAACGCTGATATTAATAATTTATTTTTCGTTATATTTACATTTTCTGTCAATTTCTTGATACTAAATTTGTATTTTAAGTCTAAAACATCTCGCTTTTTATCCTACAAGAAAAACTTAACCTCATTAATTACTACGTAATTATATTTTTATACTAATACTTACTGTAACTGTATTTGTAATATTATTTAAATAATTTTGTGTAGAATTTGCAATTGCCGGTAAAAACTCTTTATGAGTTTGTCGTTTTAATATCCATTTTCCCTGTAATAAAAATATACTAACCTAATATTTTGTATCTAAATTTTACGTTAGCAGTACAAGATAATTGAGTTTATACCTTTAACGAATTAAAAGATCTTAAATATTTTTCAACATTTTTTGGTAAACTATGCCGTGAAAACATTTTATTACATCCAATAAGATCTTCGTTAGGTTACATGTGTTTCTAGCATCTAATGTCAAATATCAGTTTCACCAACTTATAAATTTGCTATAAATATCGAACTGAAAAAAGTATACGAAAAATTTATATGTTTATTCAATAAAAATATTAAATAAATTTGATATAAATTATTTTTAAAATTTATATAATTATTACAGTAGTAGTATAACATAATTTTCTATTTATTGTTGCAATCTTTCATTCGCATTGTTGTATTACTTAAATAAAATAAATAAATGAATATATAATTATTTAATTATTTATAATAAAAAAAAAGTTATGAATATATTTTTTAAGTATAATTTATTTATATTTGTAAAATAAATGAAAATAAAATGTAATAGGGATCGTGCATGAAACATAGAGGCAGCACTGCTGCCGAAGTTCGCGCTCTCTGGTAAGAAATTCTTGCATTAATTGGCCAAAATTTGAAAATATGTAAAGTTTATAAGAAATGGAAAAAATAATTAAATATGGCTTTCGGCCAGTAATAAATAATCGTATACAAGGCAAGCAACTTATCATTTCACTAATGAAAAAATGAAACATATTTCAAAAGTGATATAACTTTTACAAGACAATTTATTTTCCTTTTCTCTCAAAAATAAAAAAAATTTCTTATTATTAATAAAATAGAAAAAAATGTAAATCATCAATTGCTAATTTGTTTCGTATTCTTACGTGTTACATATACTTGCTCCGATCAAATAACGTTTTTGCAGTTTATAAACAAATTATAACACATATTTTTAATTTAACATATGAAATAAACATTATTATTTATTATAGAAATTTTCACAGAACTACTAACATTTATATGTTGAACAAAATTATTATCGCAAAAACACATATTCTTGTTAAATAATAAGTAATACGTAGAAACATTTGTAATAAAAATTTATACATATATAAATTGCAGCTGAACTGTTATAATTATAAAATTACTTTTTTATTATTCTGGACGTTTTTCTTCAAAAATGGCATAGAAGCTTCACAAATTTTATCCACAGTTTCTTTTACTGATATATTGACCTGTACTGCAGCCGTACTTATACCATCACGATAATCCAAATTTACAAAAAAAATATGTAGAATTATCAGACGTATTATCTGGTACATTCTCAGTTTGACAAGTTATACTTCGATAGACTGGCTGAGAAACCTTCAAATTATTCATGTCACGATGAGAGTGTTCTTGAACTGTTATCATTTCTTCAGTGTCTTGCTCCATTATAATCTCACTTGTATTATTATTGGTATGATTATAGTTTTTAATAAAATTATTATTGCTGGCACTGTTGTTATTATCAGTCACTATTAACTCCTTTTTGTTAATAGTTTTCCGTGATTGACGCACTCGTGACCGTTCGAATCGTCGTAAGCATTGAATCGATCTTTTATTATTAAATTTTTCAGAAAATATAGAAGGAATATAAGACGGATGTAAGGGGTGCTCTGATTTTTCGTTATTTACAAAATGAGCACTACAAATTCTCGTATTCTTCGTTGGTACCCAGTCTTTTGGATTTTTACTGAAATTAACAAAAAAAAATAAGGTTATGTTTACATCAGCAGATAAATATCATTATTTTAATCATTATAATAATCTGACAAGTTTTACATACTTAATTCTTAACAATAATACTGAAATAATACTTACACATAATTTTTTACTGCATTTATCCACTTTATACGTTTATCATTTTTCCATGGGGCACCACACGTACTCAAAGAAAAACAATAAAATTTCACTGGCAAATTAAATTTACGTTTCCGACGCGACATATTTGTACATCCTTTCATGCAACAAGATCTTACTGATAAAGACATTACGGAAAATTGTTAAATTTATTTAAATAAAAACAAATAAACATTAAATTATATATTACAGTGTTATAATTCTGGCCGTAAAATGCACATTTTTGTCACCAGTTGGCGTCATAGTCATCACGCACGATCCCTATATAAATATCAAGTAATGTGGTCAGGAAATAAATCACCTAGGAAACAAATTTACAATGATATTAATAAATTTTTTGTTTTAAATTCGTTCAGTTTGACATAAATTTTCGGTTCCAAATTTAAGTTTATTTTTCAAAATTTTAACGTACCTATATATAATCATTTACATTCACTAATATATATTTTCATCTATTTGAAATAACATAATGTGTTCGTTAGTAAAATGTTTTCAGAAACTTACAACACACACACTACAAGTATGTGCACAACGTTCTATGTGCCAAGCCACGTGTGGAGATAATCGTCGAAAAGGCTTAGTTATTGGTATCTATGAAATGCCCGATATGCCTGGAGAACAAGCTTCCCCAGGCAAATTAACACCAAGTGGCGAAAAATACAATCGACATGTCAAAGAAAGAATAAGACACCTCATGTTTATGATGATGCCACCGCCAAAGAAAGGCCAAGTTAGAATCTTTTACGATTTGGAACCAGAATATGCCGCCGTAGCACTGGTCGGTCTCGGCAAGGAATGTCAAGGATACGACAGCTTTGAGCAGATCGACGAAGGAAAAGAAGCTATACGAATTGCAGCAGGAACTGGTGTTAGAGCCATGCAAGAACTACCCTTGCAGAAAATCTGAGTGGAAAGTTTTGGCCATGCAGAATCTGCAGCTGAGGGTGCTGCTCTCGGAGTTTGGCTCTATCAAGAGAAAAAAGAGAAAAAGAAACAAGTTTTTATTCCGCAATTAGACCTCTATGATGACTGTGATTGGACGGGCTGGCAAATTGGTTTGGAATAACCTACAACAGCGGTGGTTTATGTTTGAAATCAGCTGAAAAACAGAAATATATGCGAGGGGATATGGGAGGAGCAGCTATCGTAGTAGCTGCTTGCCGAGCGGTAGCGGGTCTTCAACTGCCACTAAACGTTCGCGGTTTAATTCCTCTTTGCGAGAACATGCCTGGCTGCGCGGCTGTCAAACCTGGTGCCATTATCAAAGCCATGAATGGTAAAACAATCGAGATACAATATTCGGACGCCGCTGGACGTTTGATACTAGCAGACACTTTGGTATACGCCCAAAGTTTCTGGCCGCGATTTATCATCGATGTCGGTACAATGACCACCGATATGAGAGAGGCTTTAGGAGAAGCTGCCAGTGGAGTGTTTACAAACTCAGAAGCGTTGTGGGAGTATATGTTGGCAGCTAGCATGCATACCGGAGATCGAGTCAGTATATAAGTAGAATGATCCCAGAGGGATCATTTTACCTATTTACTGACAGAAAATCGTACGGTTGATGTTAAAACTCACGGGCATGGTCCTACGAGAGGTATTGGTGGAGGATGTAGAGCCGCAGCGTTTTTGAACGAGTTTGTGCCGTGTGGAGATTGGCTACATATGGATTGCAAAAGCGTTATGCGAACAAAGGGGAAAACTTATGAATATTTGCGACAAGGAATGGCTGGACGACCTACTCGTACGATTGTCGAGTTTCTTTCGCAGCTCGTTTGTCATAAAGATCAATGTCCTTAATATTTTTATTCATATTTCATGCTTTTGGATTCATTGTCTTGTCTATTTTATGTCTTTATGTCTCTTGTCTTTATGGTGGGGTTTAATAAATTTTTGACATTTAATAATTTTTTATTGTTTTCTTTATTTATCCGTAGTTCAATTTTTTACATAATTTGAGTTATTCTAGCTTTACACACATGTTATAACGGTTCAATTTTTTAACAAATAATAACATTTTTTATTGACGTAATAATAACAGTATTGCTTCTTCAATACATTAGATCCATCATAATAAACTTCTACACAAAATTAGCGCGCACCACTTAATTGAATTTATATATTTTTATAAAACAATCAAATATTTTAAGAATTATGTTGCAGGAACTGTGTGAATATTTTAAATTAAATTTAGTAAATAGTCGGTTGTTATGTATTAAAATAAATTCGGGATTAATGAAATTTGTCTAGAATGCACCTTTGTAGATCCAATCATTGCCTGGTACTACAAGCTCGGTTTTAAAATAGATTATAGCTAATACCGATTTTTAAACAACGCAACTATCGTAAGAGCAAGACTAAACAAATGAAGGAAATTTGTACCTAAACTATTTTGTAAATACATATTTAAAAACGCTTTCACATAACTCTAAGTTCAATTGAATGGTTTTACGTCAGTTTGCGTTCTGTGAACACTCTTTACGAACCATTATCTCTAACTTTGTATGTCTTATAAGAGAATCTTGCTCCAAAACATAATGAATTCGTCATTAAACGGTTTACTTGGAATTAATACAGGTATTTGTAAATCTTATTTTTGTATAGTTTGGTCCATTTCGGGCTCCTAAGTTTAACTGAATATTTTCGGTAAACAATATTTCCTAATCAATCCAAATACAAAGTTGTGCGTAAATTTTATGTAGAAGTTTATATAACTGTAAAAATATTTGTGTAACACAAATGAAATCATCTACAACTTGCATTGCTAACTGAATTAATAAATTTGATTTTGTGCGACCTGTGTTACGTCATGTCTTTTGATTTTTATTGGCATTGTATAATAAAATATATTTAACATTAAAAATATTTTAAAATTACTAAACAAAAACCGTTGTTGAAAATTTTTTTAGCAATTAAAAACGCCATAAAACTGTAAAAGTTATTATTTAGAAAACGTTTATAACAATAAAGTTATTCGAAATTTTATTTATAATAATTGAGCTAGGTAACAATGTTTTTTTTATATATAATATTAGTTCAAAATTATGAAATACATAGTGCCTTTATTGACTAGTAATTGTTTCTTAGAGATATGTTCTTACAATAATAACAACTTTTCGAGATTAATAGTCGTCGATTAAACTCGTGTACTTGTTAAATCATAACTTACGTATCATTAAAAATATTTTTAGAAGACAAACTTCTTTCCTTTATTCACCACGTATTTATTAAATTCAGACGGTAATTCTTAAAATATTATAAATATTTTTGATACATATAAACATCTTATATTTTTATTTTAATAAAAAAAAAAAAAAAACTATTTTGCCGAACCATCCTTATTTATACATTCTTTATTATCTAGATTTTAGGCATATAATAAAATTGACTGGTAATACCGGCCGACATAATATGTATTTTTATTAGTACAATTAATCATACAAATAAAAATTATATATAAAATGTACCTACGTAAGAATTAAAAAAAATATTAACAAAAATTGTAAAAGTTATGAAAATTATTTTTAAAATTTAAATAAATATTTCAGATAAATTATAACAATACATTTCTAAGACTTGATAAAATAGATGATTTTTAAAATGTTTTTTTTTTTGTTGATAGTAGTTTTGTATAATGCTATATAAAGATAACAAAATATGTTTTCACGGGTACAACTGACTAGTGTAGCATATATTATTACGGTGCAATTTTGATCATTTACAAATAAATGAATTTATATTACATAATTTCAGCGTTAATAAAATTGATTGATTTTCTTTACAAGTTATTAATTTCTGTTTAAATGAGCAGTCCTAGAAAACATGAACGTTCTTTTAAACTGATACTAGAACACACGTTTGTTTTACAACACAAGTAAAGAATTATTGCAGCTACCAAATTAATACAATGTTTTATGTATTTACATCCACAACTCATTTTATCAATCATGGTTATGTATTGTATGTATTTTATTATAGATAATAAATTTATAAACATCTTACAATTGAAGATAATACATTTGGCCAAAAATATCAAAACGGGAATATAAAGTTTTGAGAAAGTACAATAAAAATCTTTTAATTCTTAATAATGTTCTAATAAATGTTAATAGTACGTTGCCAATATTTTTTTGATATATATATATATACTCCTAAAATAAAACATGATAAACCAATTAATTAGGTTATATACAATAAAAGAAAGAATGATTTGATTTATGTATCAAATAAATAACAATAAAAGCAACGAGTATATAAATAATATATAAAAATAAAACAGAGTATTGATTAGGTCGGTAGCTGGAAATGAGACTTATCGCAACTCCTATTTAAATTTTACATACACTATTACTTTAAAGAACTGACAATTATACATGTTATTACTTGTCCATTACTCGCCTACTCCAACAGGCATACTACCTGATAATGGAGTAGGAGATGAAGACACAAGATTTAATCGACACTGTTCTTTCGCTATGGGATCTGTAACAAAAGAAAAATTTTCAATTATGATTTGCTCAGCATGATTAAATAAATAAATAAAAATTCGTTACTAACAAAAATACGGATGCTCCATAGCGTCCCTTGCCGTTAACCGCTCTAAATGATCGTAACGAAGTAATTTATCAAGTAAATCTAAAGCTTCTGGCGAAACTAAATGTTGGTTTTCGCTGTGGACAAATCTTTCCCATCGTTTACGAGAGTGCCTGTATTAAAATACATTTCATATAAAACAGAATCTAGAAATTTATTTCAAAAAGGTACCTGTACCTTCCAAGTATATCATTGAATCTAGTTTCTAATTTGATATCGTATTTATCAAGATATTCGTATAACTCTTCAGTGCCAAGAACTTTAGCGATTCTCACCAGTTGATCATAATTATCATGCCCAAGGAAAAACGGTTCTTTTCTAAATATCATTGAAGCAAGCATACATCCTAAAGACCACATATCTAACGAATAATCATACATTTGATAGTCCACCAATAACTCTGGCCCCTAATTAGAAAAATAAAACAAAAAAAAAGAAACTTTTAAAAATTATATTTATCAAAACAATATTTGTGTATTGTTTACCTTAAAATAACGTGACGCCACACGAACATTATATTCTTGGCCAGGATGATAAAATTCTGCTAAACCCCAATCAATCAGCCGAAGTTTTCTGTTTTCATGATCAATCATTACATTATTCGGTTTTACATCTCTGTAATTTTCAAACAAATATTTTATTAAATACGTGTATATTATTTGTTAAGTATATTGGCTGGTTGGTACAACAAGCTTGATTTTTGGCTGTTAGTTCATTTGTTTAATCCAGGTCTTATGACATTTATATTGTCATAAGACCCGGTATTAGTTAAAACCGAGCTCGTAATACAAAACAGTATTATTACCTATGCATAACACCCATGCTATGACAATAATCCAATGCTTTTAACAATTCATATAAATAATATCGTATATCATAATCAGTTAAGGTTTGATATAACTGTTTAAAATCGGTATTATTAACATGCTCGAATATCAACGCAGGAGTCCGAGACACAGGATCATTTACTACTGCTTGAAGCGTTATTATATTTGTACCTCCCCGCAAATTTTTTAATATTTTTATTTCTCTCTTAATTTTCTTCTTCTTTACAGAACAAAAACAGAAAAAAAAACATTAAAAAACAAATGATTAACACTTAATATAATGGAAATAATTATTCACAGTAACACACCTTTAATATTTTAACTACACATTTCTCATTATTTGTTATGTTTATAGCTTCAAACACCTCACTATATTTTCCTCTACCGAGTTTTCGCACTAACTGATAATCATCTTGATGTCCCCAGTCTACAATATAACTTTCGTATTCCCAATATTCTCGTGGTTTGTGAGTGTTTACATCAGCATACACGCGAGCCCTACTAGGAACTGCCATCCTTCTCAAACCTTTGATGGTTCCAAGGGCGTGTTTCACCTCTCGAAAAACATATGCTTGAAATACTGCAACAGAATCAACACATACTTGTTTTAAAACAACTACTTGCTTGCTATACTACCTCACATGTTTTCTCGTAACAAAAGTGAAACATTTCAACATTCATAGCAAGTAAACGCATATTTACGGACACGTTTGAAAAATTACCTCTTTTATAATTTCCACAAAACCATCTTACACTTTTCATTTTTATAACCTAAACGAAACATTTTACACAAAAATTAATATAAAGCTACAGCAATGACCTCGTCTACATAACTATCGAGCATACGCCATTACACACACACTATCCTTACAAAAATTAAATTAGCCTTAATTTTAAACATATACTTTCCTACCTAATACATTCCAAGTTTACTTTTCACTTAGTATAATTTTCTATTTATCAAAATCTGATATTATTTTAATATGCAATTCTATTTAGCTGTTTCTAACGGTTATTTAATATTGTGAGCCGGCTTCCAACAAGGAGTAAAATCCAAGATGGAAGTTACATCCCGCCACAGAAACTGGTACTAAAACGAACTACACTGTGCTGTGCTGTGCTGTGCTGTGCTGTGCTGTTCGAGCAGTTGCATTATACCATACCCCTCTAAAAGCTGAATTACATTATACTTTTTTCGTCTAGATCCATACTAGGTTTCTAGTACTAGATTCGTTCAAGGACATATAGTCAGTTTTAGTATAATGTAAATCAGAAATTTGCATCCAAGTTTCCTAGTATAGAAATATACAACATGCTCTATTTTCCTATTCAAGTTTCATACTAGGTACATTATACGCATGCGCACGCAATTCTACCAACCTTATATGTAGCGAAGTTATATAGGTTATATATTATACTCTGTGTATGTAGCTGTCATATACAGCTTTAAGTTGGCGTACTGGCAATACATCGGGAAAAAATCGAAGAAACTCGACAATACACGACCGATTGTGAAAAAAGTATGAAAATTGAACAAACCTTGAACGAATCTAGTACTAGAAACCTAGTATGGATCTAGACGAAAAAAGTATAATGTAATTCAGCTTTAACATAATAATGCTTACTGTACAGGGACGGAATTGCATATTTTCATCATCATTTCATTTTCTTCGTTTGTTTTTTTTTTCTTTATAATCTTATTTATCATATATACAATACAATATAAATTTTAAATTATATAAATAGTCTTACAAAAAAATAATTACATTGTTTATAATTTATTTTAATTTTATTTTAAAAAACATGGTCCGTATTAGCATTTCTGTTTCTTTCAATTTGTGTTTTTTTTAAAAAAAAACTTTTTTGTAGTATTGAATTTAATTATTTTTCGAAAAAATAACACAATTTATGATAGTCAGTGGTCTCATCATAGACTAGGTGGACTAGGTATACCTATATGTCTATTCTAAAATATTGGGAAAAATTGTCGAAAAATGTATAGTAGTTTAGTAGATTTAAAATCGCTTGCATCGATTAGCTGATTTTGGGGCATCGGTCAGTTATGTTGCATTATAGTTAGTCAAACATTTATCGTCACACATATTGGCTAACTGCATTTAAACACTATTTAGTTGATTGATGTTCCAAAAACAGATGATTATGAATACTATGGTTATTTTACACAGTTTTTCAAAGCATATTATATAAGAATAATAAAAAAATTTAAAATGAAAAAAATTCGGTTAATATTTTTGGGATTAAGAACTACTTTCATTACAATATTTTTAAATTAAAAGAAAAAAAAATATTGCTTAATGGAAATCGCAGTCTTTATCTGATCAATTAAAATTTAAAATTTTAATTTTCATACTAATGACTGTATTAAGGTTGTATAATTTTGTGTTAATAATTAGTACAGTAATTATATTTTTTTTTCTTCAAACGTATCAAACTATATTACGTTACTATATTGTCTATGTAGAAGAAAATAGTTATTTACATTATATTTTTATACATCACTGGTAGCAGCGCCAAACATAACTTTACGGTCAAGTGTTGTTAATCTGATATTGAAATTTATTAAGTTAAGTTAATTGATATTTACGTTAATAATTTTAGCTTGAATTTGAAATTTATCCTTAAAAATGTGTAAAGAAGTGCAAGAAATGCAGTGTACACCGCCAGATTTGTCCGAAAAATTGCATATTCGACTAAAGAAACACGGTCAAGTGTATTTAATCTGACATCGCCGGCGGCTATATTGAAAATTATGAAATTAATTGACAATTGCGTTGTGTATTTTCCTTTGAGTTTGAATTTAATTACTGAAAATTAGTAGTAAAGAAATGTAGAAATGCAATGCAGGTACATATAGGGCTGGGCGATGTTGGAATTTCGATATTTGATATTTAAAAAATATCGATGTCACTCGGAGCAGAATGCTTTTTTTATGTTTCGCCCAGATTGCTTAGCCTCGGCTCTGCCTCGGCCGAAAGTATCTAAGGCTCAACATAATAAAGAGATCGCTTTCTGTTCATCGTAACATAATTATACTTACCGCCGCTTCTAAAGTTTAAACTTTACAAACTTTAGACACTGAAAAACGAACGTTTATCGAACGATATTTATTGCTAATCGGAAAAGTCCTGGATGACATCTGGTGGTGAAATTAAAAACTGTTCCAAGTTTTTGTCATATTTATCATTAGATTAAAAATAAATAATAATTAAATAATTGTAATATATTTTTAATAATAATTGAAAATTGTAATATATATTTAATAATAATTAAAAATTCTAATATAATTTTAATAATATTTTATACAGAAAATTAGTTTAAATATAATAATAATAATAATAATAATAGAAAACTTGATTTAGCAAAAAAGTGCTATATAAACAAAATATGAGTAAAAAAGTTTTACCTTACTGCTCAATTTAAAATTTTTAACTTTAAATGTTTATTAATATTATTTATTTTATTATAACGTTGCCAATGTTAAAGATGCAATTGAAATCGGATCAGATTATTATTATTTTATATATAATTTAACAATGAAAATTACATTAATGTAAGATAATTTTTTGAGAACTGTCAACAAAGTTCGTAATTATTCATTTGTCAACCATTTCTTCAGCATCATAGATTAACTACTTGAACAAGTGAATGACAATTTTATATTTGTAAACAAATTAATAAAAATAATAATATGAAATCTACGGTAAATTTAACTATTGATTAACTAGTGTTTAATAATCGTAAGTAGCATTTTTAAATGAGTAAACTGGGTTTTATGACAGTTCGGAAATTTTGGGCCTTGGTACAGTCGGCATGAAATTTTCTCAACTCGTGTCTCATAAAACCCATCTTTACACACTTTTTACATAAATAACTATTATTTAGGCTTATATTTATTTGTGGCTTGTAAACACAACAAGTAGACTGTTTTTTACGCACTGTACTTATACTTAATAAAAGTAATTTAAAAAATTCTAAGAAAATATTTTATTTGTTTAGTTTTGATTACACACACAAACAAATATAAAATAATTTAATTATCCAAGATAAACAAATAAACGGAACTGTCGGTCTCTGTTGCTAACGGTAAAAAGGTACATTTTTAAGTTTTTTGCTGTTAGAACAAATATTTTTCGTTCACTTTCATTTTTCATCATGAGCAAAAATATTTTATCGTGTACTAAAATTTTTTGTCGTGAGAAAAATTATTTATCGTATATTAACGTCAATTCACACGGTTGTAATTGCTATGTTCAGACACGCAGCTCAAATACAAAACATGTTGAAGTTAATATTGAATTTATTCGTTTAATACAACTTATTTATTGTAACTGACTGTTCTGAAAATTACATAATGAATGTTGAATTAATAATTCAATAACAAATTTAATATTATTAATTGATTTATATAAAATAAAAAATAGTACTCCTATATTTTTTAACTGGCTCTATTTTCTATCGAGCCGATCTTAAAGGTACCACAAAAATACGTGAGATATAATATTCTATGTAGAATAATATATATTTTTTTGTATTTTGACAAATAAAGAAAAAAAAATTTTTTTCAAAAAAAACATTTTTTTGCTTTTTTTGGCCAAATTATAAATACAAAAAAATATATATTATTCTACATAGGATATTATATGTCTGGTATTTTTTCGGTACTTTTAAGATCGGCTCGATAGAAAATAAAGCCAGTTAAAAAATATACTATTTTTTATTTTATATAAATCAATTAATAATATTAAATTTATTATTGAACTATTAATTCAACATTCCTTATGTAATTTTCCGAACAGTCAGTTACAATAAATAAGTTGTATTAAACGAATAAATTCAATATTAACATCAACATGTTTTGTATTTGAGCTACCTGTCTGAATAATATAGCAATTACAACTGTGTGAACTAACGTTAAATCAAATTACTCTTGTTCGTGTGTGTACTGGCAGTAGGTACTGGCTTATTTTATCAGACGCTTTTGTTTTTATTCAGTTTTATATGTGTTAGTTTTCATTAAATATTACAAAAGTTTTGTTTTCACTCTGTCTTATTCCAACATTTATAGAATATGGCTTTTGCTGTTACTTTGAAACAAAATAAGAAAATAAAAATAATGGTAAATAATATGTATAATAACTTAATTTAAATTATTCTGTAGTAAGTGATGGCCAAGAAATAAAACACTAGACATAAGATATTAGTTGATTTATTGTTGTAGTGAAATTTAACATGTCGCGCCATTAAACGCACACCTCGCCAGCTTGCTTCACTCTCTGACACACACACTGTATTACCGACCAGGAACCACCATCATGCCACCTAGCACGCAACTATAACATCGCGGTAAATTCAAATTTAAATGTTTAGCGCTATAGTTCGGCCTTCCTGACACAATGATTGCCCCTAATCATCTGTAGGTTAACAACAAAATTCGTATATCATTGGAACACTTAACATAAATGGTTCACACATAACTAATACATGAATTCGGTTGTTAAGACATAAGTACATAAATAATCTAAGTATACATAAATACATAAATTTGTTGATAAAGACATAAGTTCATAAATGATTCATAAAATCTTAAAATACATAAGGTTGGTCATAATTTTTTTTTTTTTTTTTTTTAACCATAAGTTATACATAAGATAATAAGTAACATAACTAAAGTAAAATATATTCATAACAATTTGAATTCGATTAAATATGTTCCTTCCAAAGTTTCATGTTTTCCGGAGAACATATTCCTTCGAATGGTTTTTGAGTCAACTGATGTTCTTCAGGATCCGTAATTACATAACGATCATTGTCTAGAACTTTTCTAATTACATAAGGACCACGGTATTTCGGCAATAATTTTTTATTCACTCCTGGAGTAACATCGACATTTTTGATCATAACATAATCTCCAATTTTATATTCATACGGCTGTTTGTGATGTTGATCATAATAATCTTTATTACGATTAGCAGTATATTGTATTTGTTTAGAAGCATCATCCCGCATTTGAATTAAATCACGATCAACGTCTTGTTGGTCTAATAAAGCTTGGCTTAAATCATCTTTAATTTTACCGATCTGGTTTATTCCGAATAAGAGTTGTGCGGGGGTTGTTCCAATCGAACGGTTTATAGTGTTATTTAACGCGTACTCTATATCGCTTAAAGTGGTATTCCATGTGGATAAACTGTTAGATAATTTACTTAACATTGGCGTCAGACTTCGATTTATTCTTTCGATTTGACCATTAGCATGTGGGGTTGCACTAGCAATAGCAATATGCTGAATATTTTCATTGTTTAAGAATTCTTTAAATTTGTCGGACATAAACGAACTACCTCTATCCGAAATAATTTTCCTCGGTTTACTATAATGGTTAAAATAACTTTTTAAATGCGTAATTACTTCATCGACTTTAGTACTAGTTGTGGCATAAAGTTTAACAAACTTAGTAAAAGAATCTATAACCTCAAAAATGTATTTATAACGATGATTCGTTTTTTCTAAGGGACCACAATGATCTACATGAAGACAATAAAATGGTTGTTTTCCTTTATCATGACAATGTAATCTACCTTCACCTTTATTAGCTATTGTAGAATAAGTAATGCATTTCAAACATTGAGAAATATAATTTTGCACTTTTCTCTTAATATCAGGGAACCAATAAACACGCATGAGATATTCTACGGTTTTATTTGTTCCTTGATGAGCGATCTCGTCATGGGCAACATTAATAACATTATTTATCATTGATTTCGGTACATAAAATAATAATTTGTTTTTTGTTTTCCGATAAACTAATCCGTTTTGCAATTCAAAATTTTTATCTTCTCGATGTTCTAAATCGTTCTTAATTTTGACAATATCAAGATCTAAATTTTGTAAGATAGCTAAATTTCGCTCAAAGCTATTTTCCGTAATAACAAGTACTGCAAATTGTCTACTTAACGCATCCGCATGCTGCATACGTTCCGCCGATCTATGTTCCAAAGTATAATTGTAATTCCTCAAAATTAACGACCAACGTAAAATTCGCGGATTGATTTCCTTGCGTTCTAGCGTTAGTTTAAGGCTATTACAATCAGTTACGATTTTAAATGGAATTCCTTGTAGATAAATTCTAAAACGTTCTAAAGAATAAATTATTGCTAAAGTTTCTAGCTCAAAACTATGATAGTTTGCTTCAGCTTTTGAAGTACGTTTACTGAAATAACAAACAGGATGAAATTTACCATCGGTTTGTTTTTGCATCAGAACAGATCCATAACCGTGCTTACTCGCGTCACAATGTAACTCGGTATCGGTCGTATGAGAATAAACAGCTAAAACTGGCTCATTAATCAAAATGCGTTTTAGATATTCAAAGCAATTTGAACATTCATTATTCCACTGAAAGTCGGTTTTAGAGTTTAATAAATCATATAACGGTTTGGCTAAAGTTGCGAAATTTTTTATAAATTTACGGAAATACGATATTAATCCTAAAAAACTATGCAATTCGCGAAAACTTCTAGGAATTGAATACTGTGTCACGGCTTCAATGTTTTCTGGATTTGGACGAATTCCGCTGGCATCAATACGATACCCCAAATAATCAACTTGCGTTAACAGAAATGCACATTTAACCCATTTTAGTTCTAAATGATTTCGCGTCAAAGTTAATAATACTTCTTTTAAAATGTTTAAATTATCATCTATAGTTTCAGTCGCTATTAAAATGTCATCTAAATAAATTAATATTTTTTCTTCGTCTAATAATTTACGAAATGCAGCATAAATATAGCGAGTGAAGAATGAAGGACCGTTAGACAATCCGAAAGGTAATCTTACGTATTCATATTGTCCTAAATGCGTGGAGAAAGAAGTAAAAGGTATTGAATTCTCTTTTATTCGAACGTGATAAAACGCGTCTTTTAAATCTAAACGAGTGTAGTATATTTTATCTTTTAATCTATCTATATGATCATCGATTCTTGGCAACGGAAATATGTCGCGTTGTGTCATTTTATTTAGTTCTCGGTAATCGACTGCCATTCTATATTCACCTGATTTCTTAGAAACCAACACAATCGGACTAGCAAACTGTGATTTACTCGGTCGAATTATTTTCCTAGCTAAAAGATCATTTATAATTTCTTTAAGAGCTTCCTTTTCTTGATATGACAAGCGTCTAGGATTGAAATAAAAAGGTTTGAAGTTATTTTTTAAAATTAATTCCATTTCTAAACTCGTTTGTGGTTCGTTTGGTCTTTCAACATCAAAATAATATTTTTTAACTATCTCACAAACCTTACCACCTGATTGAACATCAATTTTCTCATTAATGTTTAAATTTACTGTGTTATTATTTTCTGTCGCAATATGTAGAATCTCATTATCCCACGAATTATCAATAATGTTAACAACAGGTTTTTTGATTATTTCAACAGTATTACTAAAATTTATTTGAATGTCGTTTCGGATAATAAAATCTCTACCTAATAGACAGGAACAACTCATAGTACAATCTGGTACAACATAGAAATTTACTAATAATTCTATATCATTAATCATTACAGTTAACTTTAATTGACCTAATATAATAATTTTGCTACTGTTGACACCTTCAAAATTATGAGATTTTACATTTGTATTCAAATTCACATTTTTGGGCACCTTACTTTCTAATAAAAGGGATATGGGGCTACCTGTATCTAGCGTTGCACATATCTCACTTTGTTCCAGTTGAAGTAACACCGTATAACTCGGAACTGGTAACACAACAGTTGGAGCAGATTCTATAAGATGGAAGGCATTACTTGTTTCACCGGTTTGACGACCATCATTGTCAGCAGGTGCGGAGCCACGTGCTTCTCTGCCATTTTGTTTACAGTCTCTTTTCAAATGTGCGGTGGATCCACAACCATAACAGGATCCTCTGGGCCTTCGTGGTCGGGGACAAGAAGCTGCAACATGACCTAAATTATTACAGTTAAAACATCTTACATGGTTAGTGTCGGTCTTCGATTTTTCTTCGGCAGGCATCTGCTTCTTACTTGTTTCATTTCGATCAATTCCTTGCGATCGACTAATGCTTGGAACGGACGAAGTTCGTTTCCATGAAGAATGGAATGATGCGCGAATCTTTGTATAGATTTCTAACTTGTCCTTAAATTCTCTGAAGTTACGTGCACCATACAAAATACTTTTTCGATTTGGGTCGTCGGTTATACCGTCAATAACATATTGTATAACAGCATCCGTTTCAATACTTCCCCTTGAAGCTAATTCTCGCATATGTAAGAAATATTCTTGCACCGACTCATCGCGTTTCATTTTTCTATCTTGTAACATTTTATGTAATTGTGCGCTAGTTGTTTTTGACGAGAATTCTTCAATAAGTTTTTGTTGTAAGAGTTTCCACGATCGGATGTCCCGTTCACTCTGAATAAATAGTTTAGCTAATCCACTTAGGCGTTTCTTCGCAAAAATAAATTTCTGTAGCTCATTCCAGCCCATCAAAATTGCATTATCCTCAAATTCGGTCACCCATAATTTAACAGGATAGTTATTACCATCGAACAATCGAATTGTGTCTTCAATATCTCTAAAACTTATAGTGGCATTAGTATTGACAAGTTGTTGACTTACGGAACTTCGTATTTCATCTTGATCCTCGTCGATTTCGTCATCGGGGTCTTCAGTGTCGACGTCTTCGTCACTGGGGCGACCTTGTAATAAATCTAAATTGGTCAGATGTTCACACAATCTTTGCGCGATTTCCTTAGGAGTACCCGTATAGTCTATTCGTAAAAGATTACAACTGGCTGTTAAATCACCGACAGAGCAATTTTGAACTGTCCACTCAACCTTCTGTGTGAATTCTTCAGAATCCGAAGCGAATTCAAATCCCGAAAACTTACGTAACCGGCTTCGATTTAAACGATCGCCAGTCACTCCGAATATAAACTTATGTAATGCTTTAATTACCGATGCTGGAGAAGTTTTAATATTATTCGCGATCTCGGGTATATCGATCAATGTTACTGTATTCTGTTCATCCCCCATAATAAATAATCAGAAATAAAACTTATAAAATCGTTGGCAAAACAGCGCGTCACTATCGTGCTCTCTCGCACTCACTAGTATTTATATCTCACTATCCTTTTCTACCACGTGTTTAATCCACAGTTCTAAGGTTCGAGTTAATTTCACTATTTCCCCTAATACACACAAATAAACGTGGTGATTGAATTCTTATAATCCCACTTCTGAAGCTGTAGTAAGTGATGGCCAAGAAATAAAACACTAGACATAAGATATTAGTTGATTTATTGTTGTAGTGAAATTTAACATGTCGCGCCATTAAACGCACACCTCGCCAGCTTGCTTCACTCTCTGACACACACACTGTATTACCGACCAGGAACCACCATCATGCCACCTAGCACGCAACTATAACATCGCGGTAAATTCAAATTTAAATGTTTAGCGCTATAGTTCAAAATTTAATTTCCTCTTCAATATATACAACATATTAATCGCCGCCATTCTTATTATGTACATAAGAAATAACATATAATACTGAAATAAAATCATACTTCATATTGTATATTTAAATTTCAAATATGTGCCTTACAAATATAAAACAACGCTAATCAAATTTCATTTTAACAAAATAAATGATATATAATATTAATTTAATGAATTGTTTGATTTAATAGAAAAATTAATTTAGACCCATTTTTAAAATTAAATAATAAAATTTGTCGACAATTTTAATAAATATTATCAATGTTTTATAATTAATTATTTAAATACAATGATTAATATTACAAGAGCGGTTTTTGGGTGTTTTAATTCATTTGTTTGGTCCAGCTTTTATAACAGTTACGTTGTCTTAAAACCGATATTAGTTAAAACCAATTTTAAAACCGAGTTCGTAATATGGGCCAATATTTTTATTAATACTTTCATTTTATTACTGTAAATTATCTGTTTTTATAGAAATTTATATTTATTTCATTACTGCCTGCATCATAGAGATACTCATAGTATATAGTGTCATCTTACGGTGGGTAAAAGAACTTCACGTATAAAAAAAGTTTTGTACAATTAAAAAAATATTTAATAAAATATATTTGTAATTTTGTCATATATTTTAAAATAAATACATTATGTTATAATTAAGTTTTAATATATATATATATACTGGGTGTCCCATTTTAATCCGCCACCTGCAATAACTTTAAAATCGTGCATCGGACAAAAAAATGTTTCGGATAAAAAGTAAATGGTTTCGAGGGGGACATCTGATGCAGAGACCCTTGCCCCATCTGGACCCCCTGGGGGGCGGGAAAGGGGGGCAACTTTGAAATCTTAAATGGAACATCCTATTTTTTATTGTAGATTCTGATAGGCCATTAAAAAGTATGTAAATTTTATTTTAAGACTTTTTGTTTATCTTTGATAGATGGCGCTGCAAACAGCATTTTTTTTCTCAATTTATCAGTTTTCAATTTGAAAAAAAAGGTGTAACTAAGTACGATATTCAAGTTCTTTTTAGTTTTTTGGGAAGAGGGGGGGGGCAAGGGTCACTGAATCAGATATCCCCTCGAAACCATTACCTTAAAGTTATACCCCTCGAAACCATTAACTTAAAGTTAATGGTTTCGAGGAAGATATTTGATGCAGTGACCCTTGCCTCCCCTCTTCCCAAAAAACTGAAAAAATCTTGAACATCGTACTTAGTTACACTTTTTTTTTTCAAAATGAAGATTGATAAACTGAGAAAAAAAATGCTGTTTGCAGCGCCATCTATCAAAGATAAACAAAAAGTTTTAAAATAAAATTTACATACTTTTTAATGGCCTATCAGAATCTACAATAAAAAATAGGGTGTTCCATTTAAGATTTCAAAGTTGCCCCCCTTTCCCGCCCTCCAGGAAGTCCAGAGGGGGCAAGGGTCTCTGCATCAGATGTCCCCCTCGAAACCATTTACTTTTTATCCGAAACATTTTTTTGTCCGATGCACGATTTTAAAGTTATTGCAGGTGGCGGATTAAAATGGGACACCCAGTATATATATATATATATATATATATATATATATATATATATATATATATATATATATATATATATATATAATTTTCTAGCGTACATTAACCTTAAAATAATTTTTCAACATGTGCATAACTTATTCTTTAAATTAAATATTTTATTTATTATTGAAGATAGGAAATTATATAAATGACGAAGACAACAATATTTTTAATTTACTATATAAATTTTATTTGTTGCAAAATTAATCTTGAAATACAAATTGCTTCGTATCCCTTTTTAATATAAAAATTAACTTAAAAATTATACAAGTTAACGTTCAATTTCTTGTTGAATGCTTTGAATTTGCTGTTTAGGTTGCGAGCCCTCGTTTACAGTGACAGAGCACGCAATAACTGACCGAGACACACCGCATGCACGACCTAAAGCTTGTTCCTACATAGGATATTATATCTCAGGTATTTTTCGGTACCCGTAAGATCGTTTCTGTAGAAAATATAGTCAGTTAAAAATATACTATTTTTTTTTTTATATAAATCAATTAATAATATCAAATTAATTATCGAATTATTAATTCAGCATTCATTATGTAATTTTTAGATCAGTAAGTTACAATAAATAAGTTGTATTAAACGAATAAATTCAATATTAAGTTCAACATGTTTTGTATTTGAGCTACGTGTCTGAACATAGCAATTAGAACCGTGTGAATTAACGTTAAATATTGTATTTGCAATATCAAAATAGATGTTGACGTTTCTTAGGTTATTTCATTTGTTTTAATTCCAAATGCAAGTCAAGTGACATTTACGCTATATCAAATATTCAACTGTTATTAAGTAAAAGAAAATTTATTTATTTATCATAGTATGTATTATTATTTGGTAGTTTATTTTTTCACCAAATTACATATTTTTATTATTTATAAATTTGAATCATATTAAAAAAATATTGACATTTATACGAAATATTGCGTAAATCTGACATTGCGAATTTAGCAACCAAGAAGAAATTACAACAATTTGCTTTTCCATACATTGCTAACTTATCTTTCATGATTTAACCAATTTGCTTAAAATATTTATTTAAGATATGGTTCGCACAGATTAGCAAATTTAATTAAAATTTTAAACTGGCAGTTAAAATTTTATTTTTAAACAAACTTTTTTTCATACAGATACAAGTACCCGTACGTACGTTTAAAATTAATTTAGAAAAATAAATATTACAACAGTATAGTTATCAGACATTATATAAATATATTAAAATACAGTTATATAATAACAAATGATGGAATTTAAGATCATAATCAGAACTATAGCTTACATTTCCAGGATTAGAGGTTAGTGGCCAAGTGTATGTAACTGGTTCAGCACCAACAGGAGAGTGCAATTTCAATTCCATATTTTAAAAAAATAACACTTACAAATTAATTAATTAAAACATATTTAATGAGTAATAAACCTCCACAATACAAACAACTACACACTTAGACAAAGTGTAGAGATGAATGGTACATAACCGCACTTTTGATTTGATGTTCAACAACATGCAAACATCAAAATAAAATTAGAAATTGGCATTCCTGTTCTGCAGCATACTAATATGACATATGTAATAATTAAATTTCATAAATTAATCTGTGATAATTTTTTATTGTAACCATTTTAATAAAATAACAAGATTAGAAGCATATAGGTAAACACGGTAAACACTACCTATATATATATATATATATATATATATATATATATATATATATATATATATATATATATATATATATATATATATATATATATATATAGACAACTTTCACATCAACTTATAAATACTAAAAAATAAAAATAAAATAATGTTTAGACAATAGTAAAACCTTTTATGAAAATTTGGTTACAATCAGATACATAATGTAACAATAATAAATTTTTAAAAACATTAGTAATTGTTTTCTTGAAAAGTTGTCAACACTGTATTTTATTAAAATTATATAATTTATGTGGGCACTAGAAAAAACTTTTGTAAAAATTTTAATGAAATTTTCAGAATAGGTTTATTTAATGCCTAAGATGATCATGTAATTTTATTTATTTCCAGTAATGGCAACTTTCTGAGAAAAATTACTAAAATTTTCAAAAATTTATTATAGCTACATTATTTATCCGTGATGAACAAAAATTTTACAAAAAATTATATTAGTGTCTATATAAATTATATAATTTTACTAAAATATAGTGTTGCCAACTTTCCGAAAAAAAATTCAGCAAAACATTAATAAGTATTTTTTTTTTAATTTGGACCAAAAAACATCTACAAATTTCATTTGCAACAATTTTAGTTTTGAATATCAGTGCCACCCTTAAAAATTTTTACCATCATCCTGGTCTATATACAGCCTGATTCAGAGTAAGCGCCTTATTTTTTTTTAGCCACACTATGGGTACTACTTTCAAAATATTTGGCAGTAATATGTTTCAGAACATTCTCTACACGATGGTGATATCAGATTTTCAATTGAACGAATCATTTCAAAATGGCGACGTTCAACTTTTTTTTTTAAATGGAATGCCATAATTTTTTTATTATTATTGAGATCCTAAAAACATTCTTTTTACGATAGTATTTTGTTTTTCTTAAAAATTCATTTATTTCCCTATCAAAAAACAAACTAACATTTTAATCTAGTAGCGCATGAATGTTTTACACCTGATGATATTTTTGTCCAAATATCAAGAAGCGGTAGACGAACTAGTAGTCAAACGTCAAACACCACCATTGGACGACGTTTCAATTTATGTATTGAAAAAGAAGGAAAGCATTTCGAGCATTTTTTGTAAATACCTAATTTTTATATGATGTAAATTTTTCATTTTGAGTTTCAAAAAGTAGATGTAGATGACAAAATAAAGTTTAATTGTTTCTTTTGTGTCTACCGCTACTTGATATTTGGACAAAAATACCTTAACATGCGCTACTAGATTAAAATGTTAGTTTGCTTTTTGATAGGGAAAGAAATGAATTTTTAAGAAAAACGAAATACTATCGTAAAAAGAATGTTTTTATGATCTCAATAATAATAAAAAAATTATGGCATCCCATTTAAAAAAAAAAAGTTGAACGTCGCCATTTTGAAATGATTCGTCCAATTGAAAATCTGATATCACCATCGTGTAGAGAATGTCCTGAAACATATTACTGCCAAATATTTTGAAAGTAGTACCCATAGTGTGGCTAAAAAAAAATAAGGCGCTTACTCTGAATCAGGCTATATATATATATATATATATATATATATATATATATATATATATATATATATATATATATATATATATATATATATATATATATATGGGTTTACCAATATGCTTTTAATCTTGTTCAGTTTAATATGAAACTCGCAATCCTGGTTAAACTTCTTTAAATCCGCCTGGAGTATTGCATCGACACCCAGCTCGATAAATCTCTGATTCTGATAGCGACTACGCGATACCATATTTCGGATTGCCCAACTCGCTGACTTGTGCACGTTTACATCGTTCGGATGCAGTTGCATGGCGGTAATTATTATTTCCGGCCCTGCCTGCATCGAATAAAGCTTTGCTATTGGATGGTGAACGTAGTGTTACGGCAGCAATGCAGTTTAAGCCTATGGTGACGGCTTGAGCGTTACCCTGATGTAGTGATAGAGCATTTACGATTGCTGGGGCACCACCACGTTCGATTATACGCGCTTTACAATCGACGTTGCCTGCTAATACTTTCAGTAGCTTCAAACTTTCTCGATTAATATTCTGGAAAAGAAAAAGAAAAGATTTTGTGAGGATACAAATATTAGTATGGATTAAACTAATAATATGAATGTGAAAAAACTATTAATTTTTAATTCTAGTTTAACATCATCAGTTCCCGTAATTCCTAGATGGAATATGGGACTATATGCTCGAAAAGCTGAACACATACGCCCGCATTTCCACCTCTTGTTTATAAATTATCATTTAATTTAAAAAAAAATATACAAAATAATTTCTCCTAGCCCATACAGATTGTCTTAAAAATTTGTGAATGTAAATTTTCGTTCTAAATCTTACAAGTATTGTCAAATTCACAAATCACTAATTTTCAGGACAATCTGTATGTGACTAGGAGAAATTATTTTATACTTTTTAGTCCGTTTTAAAAACGTGCTATATTAAAATTATTTATTTTTATTTAAATAATTGTTTTAACTGTTTTTTTAGTCTTGTGTGTTCTGTGTTTTCTGTATTTTGAACAAAAAAAAATTGTTAAGTACACGAATGTATGGGAATTCGTGAATATGACACAAGATAAAAATTAATATTATATATATATATATATATATATATATATATATATATATATATATATATATAAGTTAATTCAGTTTAAAGTTTCAATTCTCTAGCTCGTCGGGAAGTTAGTTTAAAATCAATTGCTTAAAAATTTGTGCTGAACAAACAAACAAGAAAGCAAGTTAATAAAAACGTGTTCAAGTAAAACGGCTTTAGGTTTAAGTTCTGCATTAATATTTATTAATAATCGATGTACTCAACGAACTCAAAAATATCAGTAATTTTTTTTTTTGATTACGTGAATCTCATATGTAAAATATTTACCTCATTCATTTGGAAATTATTTAGTGCTTCTATTACAAAATCTAGTCCACCAGCATCGTCCACTTGCTTGCAGAATTCATTACGTACTATGATAGCCGATAATGTCAACAGTAAATCGCTAACAACAGCTTCATCATTTTTGTATCCTAGAAAAATTCAATTTTTAATGAAGAATTTTCATCTTCAGAATAATGCTGTCGTGTGTGTTTGCGTTATTTTGTGGAGGAGAGTAAATATTGTGTATTAATTGGGCCCCTTATAGTGTACTTTCAATTAAAAATCAGTCAAGATTTCAACATAAATTTTTAAAACAGTTGAAATATTTTTTAAATAAATACTTTATCTAAATGTACTCTAACAAATGTACGAAAGTTAAACCGTGTTCGGAGCTTGGTTTGCTTGATCGGAAACCAAAACGCTATGTGACGTCATGGTTTGCAAGCCGAAAGCGTTTGGTTACGTTTTTGACAAACCAAAACAAGAAACCAAAGCCAATCAAAAACGCCTATAGACTTTTTAAGTTGAATAGTTTCGAATTTTTAACAATGAAATTACTAACTTGTTAATAGGTCGACTAGATGACATAAGGTGTCGCCAGCAATAACTTTTACTTTACTTTACCGAATTCCACCCGGACATCATCATCCAGAACTAATGCACGTAGTACAGCGCAAATATCTCTTAATATCTGCGCGTTCACATTATGTAAGATGTCTTTCAATTCATTTAAAATCGATGCGTTGAATATGTTTTGCCTGCAAATCTAACAAAAATTTATTAGTTAAATTTTATAAAAAAGTATTCCGTACATCAGATCAAATTTTTAACTATTCCACTACGATATTTATACAATTGTTTCGGCTCCGATTTTAATTGTAAAAAATTCGATAAAACTCAACGCTTGTCTTCATTAATTGTATTCGTTTTTCCTGACGAAGACAAGCGTTGAGTTTCGTCGAAACGTCGATTATAAATAAAAAATTTAATACAGAACTTGAACCTAAAGCAGTTTTATTTTAAATACTAACTGTATATTAAATTGCAAAATGTAGATGATTAAATGGTTCATGATTAACAACCAAAACGTCCAAAATAAAAAAAAATTATAAAATTTCATTAATGATTCATTTATTGCTTATTAATAAAATCGAGGATAAAAAAAAAATGTCCAAATCGAAATGATAATATGTGATGATAATAGTAAATTTTTCGGAAGATCCAATTAAAGTGATTTGGGTCAAAATTTTACATTATTGCATTAAACACTACTCTACAATCTTTCTCTACAACTAAAACCTATTTTGTTTTATTTTTTCAAAACTAAAACAGCAATACATTGCGTTTTTCGGAATATTTTAACAAATTTGTCTACCAAATTATTGACAATTTTGTGCTCTTTCCAATAAAAATAATAACTAAATATTGACCTTACCTGTTCATCTCATGTTTAATACAGCATTCTCGAACCCATTTTAAAATTAAATGCAACACTTCCAAATCGCGTTCTTCGAGTTTTAAATATTTCATTATCACTGCAATGCCATTTTCTTGTAGTAAATCCGGCTGGCCTGTCATTAGCGAAACTAACGTTTTGAAACATCCAACTATAACGTTACGTTCGGTTTCGTACGAGTTTAAAATCGATAAAATACTATCGTAAGCGCGTTCTTTTCCAGCAACTATCCGATGTGGTATGCCTTTATCGCATTGCTTAGTTAATTTGTCTAGTTCTGTTCGAATATTCGAAATATCAGTTGTCGTCTTTGATTTGGCAAGTTTTTCTAAAATTTTCACACTAGTTGAGATTTCTTAGCGATCTACATCGTTTACCATTGCTAGATCTTTTATAATATTTGTTAAATCAACGCCCTAAAAATAAAATGTCAAAAAAATATTAGAAAACAATAGAAACTCCCAAAGATCTATAGATCTTTTACCAAATGTATCAGACTGTTATTAGCTTGTTTTTACTTGTATTTACTTTAATGACATTCATAAATTTAGACATGATGAAGACGAGCGTTGAAACGTCGTTTTTATAAAAATAATTAAACAAAGTCTAATCCTAAAACAGTTATTTTATGAATATACATCACGAAACATTAGTTTACAATATTAAAAACTGATTTAGAAACTT
The DNA here is from genome assembly GCA_963966155.1 of Clivina fossor. Taxonomy (NCBI): domain Eukaryota; kingdom Metazoa; phylum Arthropoda; class Insecta; order Coleoptera; family Carabidae; genus Clivina; species Clivina fossor. Next base: position 253,543 of record CAWYQG010000219.1, read on the forward strand.
CATTTTTAACATGTTGATTGAAAAATTGCTCATATTTTGTCCATATTTACATAACTACTAGCGGATACTGTTTTTTTTTTAATTTTTTACGTTGAAAACAACTCAAAAATCTTTACGTAGCTTTAATTTTTCCAAACATAATATAACATAACCTCTTCACCTAACCCATTTATCTTAGCTAATTTAGGAGTTTTCCAAACAAGTTTTAACATTGTAAATATCATTTCCGGACTAAAATTTAGCGATTTATATTCATAAAATATGCAAAAGTAACAGTATGTAAAGTTTGAAGTAAATACATTTGGTAACCGTAAAGCTATTTTTTTAAACTATATAAAGTAAAATTTATATACATACTTGAGCTTGAAATTGTTTAACAACATCTTGTATAGCCTCTTCAGCATTAATATCAAATTCTTCTAGATTTTCTCGAACAACTTCATCGTAAGTATCTTGCGATATAGTTCGAACCATTTTTTTTGAACAAATATTCAGATATATTTCTACGTTAAAATGAACTTTAAATATTACGTATTTATTTTAGAGTTACCACAAAGAGTTGCGAGAAATGTATTATGATAAATTATCAATCTTAAAATGCATATGTTTACGAAGTTTTTTTGTAATTCCAAAATACATAACCCAACAATAACATGTTTATTGTTCGTAACAGAAATTGCCGCTGGCGGCGCCACCATGTTGAATATTCCGAAAATTTTCAGCAAATTTTAAAAATAATTAAAATTGAATATTTAAAAATAAATAAATAATAACGTAAAACAAATTATAAAACTACTAATTCTCTTACATTTTTTTTAATCTATATTCTATAAATAAAAAATCTTATTTGAATTTTATTTTATTATTTAACAACACAACAATTTATAACAAAAACTCTTTTACAAATAATAAATATAACATTTGAACAAAACAAATATCTCTAGATATTATTTAAAGAAATGAACAAGAACAAAATTTTTTTAAAGATAATGTTACAAAAAATGAATATTTTTTAGTATTAACCCTATTTTTAAATAAACATTTCAATTTATGTTCAATTTTAAACAATAAACTTTTATTAAACAATAACTCATGAAAATTATAATATTAAAGAAAACAAATATTTTTTTAAGTATTTAAGTATTAACATTTCTTTTGTAAATAACAAAAAAAAACATAAATAGTTGAAAATGATTTAAAAGACCTTTCTTCGCCCACCACGCTTAGACGTTTTTGCTGGTTTTGGAAGTGACGGAGCGTCTTCATCACGAAGTGAATTGAAGATTTGATCTAAACTCTGTTTTAAAAGATTATTAATTTAATTTAAGATTAATAACAGGGCATAAAAATCGTAACGGTAACTCTAGATATATCAATAACTATTTCAACTTACAGTTAGTAAAAAATGTTTCCGAACTAATTATATTAAAATAAAACGGCTTTAGGTTGTAGTTCTGTATTAATATTTATTAATAATCGATATACTCAGCGTACATAAACAATATTTACAATAAATAAACAGAAAAGAAATAAGAAATAAGTTACTAGTTAACAAAATAAGTTATTAGATCATAAAATTTATAAATTTGGTTTCCTTTAATTAAAAATTTATAGTTACTTATTTCTGTATTCTGTTTATATACTGTAAATATCATTTGTATCCTTTTTTCCGATGAAAACGTACGTTTAGTTCGTCGAAACATTGATTATTAATAAATATTAAAACAGAACTAGAACCTAAACCTAAAGCCTTTTTATTTTAACAACTATTTTGTTAGTAAAACAATGTATTAAGGAAACACATATTAACGAATTTATAACTCAAAAACTTAGCATAAAATAAAAATATTACCTGTTGAGTTGGTACTGGCGGAGAGGGAGAACGGTTAGAAAGGTTAGATTTTTTCGAAATTGATAGAGGCTAAAACAAAATATAGATACAAAAAAATACAATTATCTTGACTTGATCTAGAAACAACAAAATATTTTTCTCACAACAAAAAATGTTTATTAAACATATACATAAAATAATAGTTGAGTAACATAGTTCAAAAATCTTTCAGAACTTATTACATTAAAATAAATCTGCTGTAGGTTAAAGTTCTGTATTAATATTTATTTAAAATCGACGTTTCGACCAAATCAACAAATGATAGCATTTATCCTGATGAAGACGATTTTAAATAAACTTTAACATAACACAGTTTCATTTTGTCGACGGTTGTAAATAAAATATTTTAATAATAAACTTACGTATTTATTGCGCGGTTCCAACATTCGTTTCCGTTTCAATAAATATTCTTTGCGTGTTTGTAGCAAAGCTTTCTTATCAATGCTGCTATCACTTTCGATACTCGATGACGAATATTTCGAAAATGGAATCTTATTTTCGGGCAATTTAAACTCCGATTTCTTGCTGTTGCTCGCTTCCAATTGTTGTTTTTCCAGTTGTTGTTGTAGTATCTTTAATTCGCGCGAAATATTATCGATACTGCTTTCCAGTTCGGAATTTCGTAGTTCTTTTGTCGTATTTTCATTCGCTAACTTCTTCAGTTCTTCATCGTTTTGTTTCTTTTTAATCTTTCTCTCAGTTTCTAGCATCTTTATTTCTTCCTCGAGTTCTTTAGCCTTTTCCTCGAGAGTAGTTTTTTGTTTTCTTAACGCGGCTTCTTTCTTCTTTTTCGATTCGCTTTCAATCTTTTTCAACGCTTTCTTATTCGCGGTTAGTTGCGATTTTAGCAATTGTTTCACCTGTTTTAATTTATCTAAATGTATATTCATTTCGATTTCTTCATCGGTGAACTGTTTTTCGAGTGTATCATAGTTCGTTTCAAGTGTGCCGATTTCTTTTTCAAACGCTTCCATATCGGATTTTAATTTATTTTGTTGTTCCATAATTTTATTTTGAAGCAATTCTTCTTCTTGTAGCTTGGTTTTTAATTCGGTTTTTATCGTTTCAAATTTAATTTCGCCGTCTTGCCTATTTTCACGCAGTTTATTCAGTTCAGATTCCAATTCTCCGAAATAAGATTTATCTTTTTCGAAATGATTTTTGGAATCCTCGATCATAATTTCCCACGCAGCAATATTCTATAATAAATTAATGAATCATGTAACCAAATAATTATTTATTATTATAAAACTGAATATTACCTTTATGTAACTTTGGACATCTTCTGTAAGAACAACATTTTCATCCTCTAAACTTTGGTAATTATTTTCTTCAATTTCATTCTTAAAGTTTTCATTTTCGTTTTGAATCTGTATTTCCAATTTCTCTATATCAATTTTTCTGTTATTAAAATAAATATCCAAATTATCGGATGTTTCTTTTAGTTTGATATTTTCCATTTCAATACTTTTTAGAAGTGCATTATGTTCTTCTAATCCAGTTTTAAGTGTTTGTTTTTCTGCTTTAAGTTTATTTAACCTATTTTACAAAGAAACAAAAATATATTAATGTTGATTACAATTTCATATATTAATAAATTATAAAAACAGGACGTAAAACGATAAAACATACATATCTCGACCTAAAAATCCACCAACTTTATGAATCTTTTTCTGCGAAACTGTAAAAGATGAAAGAATAGATTTTGAATTTCTTTCAGAAATTTTTATTTTTATTTTTGTTGAAAATCGTCCAAGTCCCTTTCTTCAAAGCTCTGCAAAAACTGGACGGCTGCACAATGAAAACTCCTGCCCCGTTTATCTGAAACATAAATCAAAATGCACTCTTAAAGTATGATATATTATCTGGTTTTTGACTGATTTTTTTCCACAAATATTTATTCGGGACAAAACCCAGATAATATATCATATTTTAAGAGTGCATTTTGATTTATGTTTCAGATAAACAGGGCAGGAGTTTTCATTGTGCAGCCGTCCAGTTTTTGCAGAGCTTTGAAGAAAGGGTTAGAACTCGAGCCGATTTCCAACAAAAATAAAAATTCTTGAAGGAAGTTCTCAAAGTCTATACTTTCATCCACAGAAAACCGCGGTTTGATATTTTTTATAGTTTCACAGAAAAAAATTCCTAAAGTTAGTCGAGAAAGGGTTGATATCTTTAGAAACATTTATCTTCTAGATTATACATTACCCAAATACACAAATTCATCTACCTGCTTTAAACGTGCACCATCAGCAGATACATTACATTCATTCGTCAAGTCATCCATCTCAAAAACTAATACTATTTCCAACACAAGATTCATATCCTTACCAATAACATAACATCTATATCAATCATCCTTCTCAGTTGTTCTTCAGATTCAGCTCAAAACAACTACGTCATCAACATCATACGCTAAAGCAGATATATTAAAAAGAAAGAATAAAAATATATTTACAAATGTTTGTCGTTTCTATCTGTGACAGTCAAAGCCGACAGTTCGATATTTAATTCGGTTAAATCATTCTCGTTCTTTGCACACATTTCTTTAGAGTTAATTTCTAGTTGCAAAAGTTTGGAAACCAATGATTCTTTTTCTTTAAAAATTGCATCTCTCTTCTCCGTAAGCGATTTAGTTATATTTTCCTCATCTCGTAATATATCCTTTAGTTCATTTATGTGTTTTACTTTTGCATCGATTTTATCTCTTTTCTCTTTCAAAGTTTCCTCAAATCGTTTCGCGTTATCTTCCGATTCTTGTTTCAAACTTTCTATTTCTTTCATACAATAATCGATCTGACGCATATTTTCCATTCGTTCAAGTTCAGTTTCATTGTTATACTTGATCAGATTTTCTTCAAGTTCCTTGTTTACCGATTCTAAATCTTTTAAGCTACTTAAACGCAGTTGCATAATGGCGCTTGTATCATTGAAAACTTTAGTTAGTTTTTGAACAGTGCCATATGTTTTTTGGGTCCGATTAAATATTTTTGTATTAGCAGAAGTACTTTGTTCGTGTAGACGCATTAGAGACGCATTTTCAGCTTGCAGATTATACAATTTCCAACGTTTTTCATCATACAATTGCATTGTTTCAGATAATTGTTGTTGTGAGGTTTTTACAGATTCTTCTATCTTGATCTACACAAAAATATAAACACACATATATAAATATATTTTAAATAATATAATAAAACAAAGATTGGTACTATAAGCTCGGTTTTTAGATGTTTTAGTTCATTTGTTTAGTACTGCCCTTATAACAGTTACGTTGTTTTAAAACTGGAATTAATTAAAATCGATTTTAAAAATAGAGCTTATAATACCAGCCAAAGAATTTAATTTAATGATAAACGGAATAATAAATTATAGTTTTAATTCTGAATATATTTGGTTTGAAAACTATTATGCATAGTGTGGTATGATAAGGTTGGCAACGCGAGAAGGTTGGCAACGCGTGGACGCGGCCAGACATTCAGTAATGGAAAGTCAGCCATCACCGACACTAGTAATGTAATGTTGTGTGTAAATAATAAATATATATTAAATAAATAATAAACAGTGTTTAAATAATAAGTACAACACGCTCCTAAAGAAACCACACACGAAATAATGTTACATGGCGCAGTCATGGATTTGAAGCCACCGTATTTCAAGTTAAATGAAAAAAATGCTGCAAGCACATGGTGCAAATTCAAGCAACAGTTTGAAATATACATAAATGCAACAGGTATAGAAGCAAATGAAAAAAGAAAGTGCAATTTACTGCTGCATTGTATGGGTTCAGAAGCAATTGAACTGTACAACACTTTTGAACTAAAATCAAATGAAATTAATAATTTCGGTATATTACTTGATAAATTTGATGCATATTTCATACCAAAATTAAACATCACGTATGAAAGACACAAATTTTTCATGAGAAATCAACTCTCAGGCGAAAGTATGGAGGCATACATTACGGAATTAAAGACACTATCTACATCTTGTGACTTTGGAAGATTACGTGAATCACTAATAAAAGACAGAATAGTTTGTGGCATTGAGAATAACCAGTTACGTGAAAAATTATTAAGTGAAACTAGTTTAACCTTAAACAAGTGCATAGATATCTGCAGGGCAACGGTAGCTACAAAAGAAACAGTGAAAGAAATAAATAATGAAACAATAAAAGTTGATAAAATTAACAAATACCAAGAAAGTAAATTAAGTAAACAAAAGTATGTAACACAAAAGCAAGTGGAAGAAAGAAAAATCAACAGTTACAAAAATACAATTAAGAACTGTACACGTTGCGGAAAAACACACAAAGTGAGAGAGTGCCCAGCATATGGACAAATGTGTTTTAAGTGCAACAAGCCAAATCATTTTAAAAAAATGTGCCGAGTGAAACAAATAAAAGAAGTAAAAGAAGAAATAGATGAAAATGAAGAGGAAGTGTTTGTAGGTGCGGTAGAAGATCAAACAAAAGTAGGTGAAGAAGATTGGACAGAAACCATAGAGTTAAATAAGAAAATGTTCGTCAAGTTCAAATTAGACACTGGGGCGCAGGCTAGTATAGTACCGAAATATCTATGTAATAAGCTTGGAAATATCAAGTTACTAAAATCAACAGTAAAATTAATTACTTTTGGTGGTACAAAAATTAATACATTAGGCAAAATTAATTTGTTTTGTAATGTAAAAGATAAATCAGAAACATTTAATTTAGATTTTTTCGTTGTAGATATAGAAAATGTTTCTCCTATTTTAGGATTAAGAGAATGTAAAAAATTAAAACTTATAACAAAAGTAAATGAAATTAATAAAAATTGTGCTAATCGAAATGTAATAGACAAATATCATGATGTTTTTGAAGGTATTGGATGTTTAAATGAAACACATAAAATTAAGATTGTAGAAAATGCAATACCTAAAGTATTTAACGCTAGGAAAATACCGATGTCTGTTACAGAGGATCTGAAAAAAGAATTAGATAGATTAGAGAAAAATAAAATCATTGTAAAAGTTAGTGAGCCTACTGACTGGGTTCATCCACTGGTAATAGTCAAAAAGCCCAACGGGAAAATCAGAATTTGTCTAGATCCGGTTGAATTAAATAAAGTTATTAAAAGGGAATTTTTCCAAATTCCAACAATCGAAAATATTCTAACGGAACTATCTAACGCAAAAGTATTTAGCATACTTGATGCTAATCAAGGGTTTTACCAGATACCACTGGACGAACCAAGTCAGAAATTATGTTGCTTCGCGACACCTTTTGGTAGATACATGTTCACTAGGCTGCCATTTGGTGTTTCGTCAGCACCAGAAGTTTTTCAGAAAAAATTCAGACTAATTTTTGAAGACTTGCCAGGTCACATATCATATATAGATGATATTTTGGTCTACGGTAAAGATCAAAACGATCACGATAAAAATTTAAAAAATATTCTAGAGAGGGCTAGGGTAAAAAATGTAAAATTTAATCGAGAGAAATGTAAATTTAATAAAGATGAAATTAAATTTGTAGGACATATTGTTAGTAAATCAGGAATTAAACCTGATAAAGACAAAATTAAAAGTATTATAGAAATGCCGGTACCAACCAATAAAAACGAAGTTCAAAAATTTTTAGGAATGGTTACATACGTGTCTAAGTTCATACCAAACTTGTCAAATAAAACAAATGAATTAAGACAGTTAATAAAGAAAAGTTCAGTTTTTGTATGGCATGAAAATCATACTAAAGCGATTAATGATATTAAACAATTACTCACAACGAGTCCAGTATTACAATTTTACAATCCAAAACTACCTGTAGTTGTTTCGGTGGACGCATCAAAAAATGGCTTAGGGGCAGTTCTGCTACAAAATAATTTACCTGTGATTTATGCATCAAGGGCACTGACAAGTACTGAACAAAATTATGCCCAAATTGAAAAAGAAATGGCAGCTATTTTGTTCGGATGCTTGAGGTTCCATCAATATATATACGGAAAACAAATAGTGGTGGAAACTGACCATAAGCCGTTGGTAACCATTTCTAGAAAACCATTAATAAATTGTCCGTTGAGACTGCAGCGTATGTTGATTAAGTTACAATTATATGATTTAAATATTCAATATAAACCCGGTACACAACTTCTAATTGCAGACTGTTTGTCCAGAAGTTATATTGAAGGATATATAAATGAAAACGAATCTAATTTAAATGATATTGAAGCGCAAGTAAACTTAGTACAAAATATACTACCAATATCAGAATCAAAGTTTAAAATTTTTCAATCTGAAACAAAACAAGATCCGGTACTTGTACAAGTATTAAAATTAGTAAAAGGCGACTGGCCAGCAGATAATAAAAATCTAAATGATGAAGTAAAAAAGTATTGGAATTATAGAGATGAGATAGTTAGCATCAACGATGTATTATTTAAAGGTAATAAAGCTATAGTACCCAAATCACTCAGGGAAGAAATGTTAGAGAAAATTCACTATAATCATTTAGGGATTGTCAAATGTCAATTAAGAGCACGACAAGGTCTCTATTGGCCGAACATAAACTCAGATATTGAGGAATACATAAACAAATGTGATACGTGTTTAACTTTTAAACAATCTAACAATAATAAAACCAATATTATAAAACAAAATCTTAAAACTAGACAGTTAAAACAAAAAATAAATCATGATAAAAATGTGAGAGAGAGGAAAATTGAATTTAAACCAGGAGAAAAGGTTAGAGTTCAAAATCAGGATAAATCTAGGTGGATACCAAGGAATTATAGATATAAGAATATTAAAAATAATTGTAAAACATAAATAATAATTAGATTTTGTATAATTATGTATGTAATACTGTATTTTATATATCGTTGTTTAACATTGTACTCTGATAGGTTATTGTTTAAGTAGATTAGAATATTATTGTTTAAAAATAAAAGAAGGGGGATGTGGTATGATAAGGTTGGCAACGCGAGAAGGTTGGCAACGCGTGGACGCGGCCAGACATTCAGTAATGGAAAGTCAGCCATCACCGACACTAGTAATGTAATGTTGTGTGTAAATAATAAATATATATAAATAAATAATAAACAGTGTTTAAATAATAAGTACAACACGCTCCTAAAGAAACCACACACGACATAATGTTACACATAGGGAATCTAATGTTACTAGATTAAAACATTTGCTATATGTATTTACAAACAAAACTAAAACTTTTTATAACTATTTTTGTTTGGTTATTATCAATTCTAATCAGTTATTATTAATAATAACCGATTAAATTACTTTAATCGTAACATAATTAATCAAATTGACCACCTAGTATTGGATATTATAGTTAAGGGCAAATATAATGAAGCTACATAATATATATATATATATTCAAAATATTATTTAAGAGATATGATAATTATTCATAATAACCGGTTATTATGTATAGTAATCAAATATTTACATAAATTTCGATATTTTTTATAATAAACATTAATTTAGTTATTTAATTTGACAATAAATATCACAAAATATAAATTTCCATAATGGCGGAAAAAAATGACCCAAGAGAAATATACTTTAGGTATATGTTTTGTAATATAATATTGTATACCTTTTCAACCTCCAATTCTTGCATCTGGCTGGTTAAGGGCTCAAACATTTCCTTTATATTTTCCATTTTGATTTTATAGAACTTTTCGCAAAATAATTAAACTTTTAAACTTTCCGTACAGCGTTTTGCAAAAGTTTCACAAAAACATATGAATAACGCGCGTTTTGTTTGAAGATAGGCTAAAGTGCGCTACCGTCTACAATTTATTGAAAATAAAATTTATCGATTATATTCATGAAAAAAATATATTTATATTAAAATAATAATAATTTATATTTCTGTATAATTATAAATTAATAAATTTTCCGATTGGTATCTATAAAATTATAGAAACATGCTAGGAACTAGCAGCTAACTTCACACTTCTCCGTGACAGGCAATTATCAGTCAATCTGTCAACTATAGCTATTGTTATTATTTTTAGTTCTATTTAGATATTATGAAATATTAAATTGAATGTCGGATAGCGATAGTGAAATAGAAACCGTGTCCGAAAATACTAGATTGATGGACGCGCACGTAGCAAGAAATAGTGGTATGTTCGATCCCAGTAATGATTCCCAACAATCGAGACGACGAAAACCCAGAAACGAGACAACTAATCATGTAAATTACGGAACAGTATGGTTACATTTCGATAGTAATAAACTTTACACAATCAAATTTCGGTTTATGTGTTTTTCAGGCGAATGTAACCGTTCCCGAAGTGTCAATTCGTGCTCCGCCTACAATACCACCAAATCCCCAACCACAACAACAGATTAACGAGTACGGATTAGCTGACGAAGAGGAAGAATTAAAATACGGAGCTAAGCATGTTATTAAACTATTTGTTCCTGTGTCATTATGTATGTTGGTAGTTGTTGCAACGATCAGTTCGATTAATTTCTAAACCACCAAAGATGTTTACCTGTAAGTTGTTATTCGGCAGCTGTTCCACCTATGAATAAATATGATTTTAAATTTCCAGTATTTATATTCCATTTCACGAGAAAAGTCACGAAACTAGCACGAAAGCATGGTAGGCAGTTGCAAATTCACTTATTCTGATGACCGTTATTATTGTGATGACAATATTTTTGATAGTTTTGTACAAATATCGCTGTTACACGGTTTGTATAATTAACTTATTAAGTGATTCGATATTTGGATAGTTTGTTGTATAAAGATGGCTGGTTTAACAAAAAAAAAACCTTAGAAACGTAAATGTATCCAGAGAGATACTATATACATGATATATGAATTAGTTATAATTATTTATTGCAAAAATCACTTGTACAATTTGGTATATAAATTAATTCAAATCTTTTAAAGTCATGGTAAAATCAATTAAAAATCTCAACAATTATACTTAAAATTTGAGCAAGTGGCTTTTTCCTCGTAAAAATTACGCATATATTTTTTTGAAAAATAAAAGTTTACGTGTATATTTATTGCTTTACCACTAAGAAATATATTTATAATTTCATAAAATATGACACGGTTTTGTAAACTGGTTAACAGACGAAGATAATATTACCGATGGAATAAAAAGGCTTTCGGAATAAGTTCTCTATAAAATTTAAATGAAAATCGACGTTTCAATGTACTCTATGTACATTATCATCACGTAAAATGATACAATAAATAAATAGATCATAGAAACAAGTTACTAGGTAACAAAATAAGAAAAATATTTATCAGAACTCATTATATTTAAATAAAACTGCTTTACATTAAAGTTCTACATTTATAATAGACATTTCGACGAACTCAACGTCGATTATAAATAAATATTAATACAGAACTCGAACCGAAAGCAGTTTTATTTTATTATAAATTATTAATTAAATGAAGCTATATTTTATTTCAACCACACTGATTGATGTTATCTTTATTGCTTCTCTTATCAATCTACCGTTAATATTGTTGGATCTTGAATATTATTTTAGTTACTTACCGCGGTAATTTACCGAAACCAATTAAATATTTTATTTTCCAGGTAATTCACGGATGGTTAATTGTCTCATCGCTAATGTTACTATTCATATTTTCGTATCTATATTTAGAGTAAGTAAAATTTTCAATTTTATTCGATAATTTTATAAGAAAACAAAATAAAATTGTAATTTTTTAAGGGAGGTATTACGAGCTTACAATGTACCAATGGATTTTATAACAGTCGTATTAATGATGTGGAATTTTGGCGTAATGGGTATGATTAGTATCCACTGGCACGGCCCTTTACGTCTTCAGCAAGCTTATTTAATATTTGTATCGGCACTTATGGCACTAGTGTTCATTAAATATCTGCCCGAATGGACTACGTGGGTCGTATTGGCTGTTATTTCAATTTGGGGTAATCTAAGTGTATTAAAACGAAAATAACTAGATGTAATATTTTTGTTTTGGTTGTGTTATATTAGATCTTGTCGCTGTATTAATGCCAAAAGGTCATCTACGAATTTTAGTTGAAACAGCTCAAGAAAGAAACGAACAAATCTTTCCTGCCTTAATTTAGTTGCATCGACTGGTCGAAAAATACGCAATTTTGCCTACTAAATTAAAATAATTACACAATCAAACATTTCTAAATGATTTGATCGTCACAATGAACTGATTTTAAATTAGTTACAAATTGAAAAAATTGTGTTAACTTCACCGGAATGCAAATAAATTTTTTTCATTTTGTAACTAATTTAAAATCAGTTCATTGTGACGATCAAATCATTTAGAAATGTTTGATTGTTAATTGTGTATAATTATTTATGTCGTCACCGAGTGCAAAACTTAACACTAAATTTATGGTGGATAAAATCAAATATCATTAAAAAACTTATATGTCATTTTATGTTTGAGATCTATTTTGTTTTAATTTTTTCAAATCAAACTATTTATAAATAGTAATCATTCGGTCAGTAATATAGTAAAAATCTTTCAGAACACATAATTAAAATAAAACGGTTATAGTTCTGTATTAATTAATATATGTATATATATTACAATACATAATAAATGACATTTACAGTAAATAAACAGAACATAGGAACAAGTTACTAGATCATAAAATTTATATTGGCTTCCTTTAATTAAAAATTAATAAATCTTATTTTATTACGTCTAGTAACTTGTTTCTATGTTCTAAGTATTTATTTACTATAAATATCTTTCTGTTGAGGAATACGTTGATTATTAATAAATATTAATACAGAACTAGAAGCTAGAGCCGAAGTGTTTGGTTTAAAATGATAGATTTAATTTATTTTTTTAAGCAAGATTCATGTATAGTTATGTGAGTATGGCAACAGGAGATCCTGATAATAGTACTAGCAATAGATCTAGACAACAACATCAACAACTACCACAAATGGTGGATAATCCAGAAGGTAAATAAAAATTTATTGTTTTAATCAACTTTGGGGCCTTTACAGTAAAGGCTCAACGCATCGCACTGTAATAATAATGGAGACTTTATTTAATTAAAAAGTGCTATATAAACAAAAACAATTAATACATTCAAAATACATAAAGTGTATTTCTAAATAATTTTTTCTTAATCCTAAACTTATATTACTAACTAGAGGAATATAAATTTCTGTTGCTTCTCTTATCAATCTGCTGTTTATATTGATGCGTCTTGCAATTATTACAGTATATTAATACAGAACTACAACCTATAGCCGTTTGATTTTTTTGTTGGTTAATAATGGAGAAGATCCGGAAAGTGGTTTTTCCACCGATTGGGTGAATAGTCATGAAGATCGTGCGAATCGTCGACAATTAGAAGTACGTGACGTATCGAGGGGCCGAAATACTGAATATAGAACACAGATGAGACCGCAGTCGAGACCAACTGTTCAAGAAATTGAAGAAGAAGAAGAACGTATGTAACAATTTCACAATTCTCACTTATCTGAAAATTAGTTTTATGTTTTAGACATAGAATACTATTGATTCGGAATTGAGCTGGCATCTACTAGCTTGCGAAATCAAAATAAAAGTTTAAGTTAAGCGCAATTTTTGACTGTAATCAAACTATTAACTAATAAAATTAAAATTCGGTTATGTAGTTTGGTTCACAAGTTCTGCGCTAAAACATAACACTAATTTTTATGATAAGTAGAGTATAGTCTGAATGAGTCTTATGGAGTTTCAGCAAGAAGTAATTTCGTCTTGCGAAAATTCAATTTATCATATTTACTATTTAAATAATTTTTTTACTTATAAATTTCAGGTGAAGTCAAATTAGGTCTAGGAGACTTAATTTTTTAGAGTATTTTGTTGGTAAAGCTTCTTCATATGGTGATTGGAATACAACATTAGCATGTTTTGTTGCAATCTTAATTGTATGTAAAACATATTTTTATTCTATTACTCGTAACTGTCGGTCGTAATACTTTAACATGTAAAATTATACTTTATAATTTCAAGCTTCCTTAATTATTTTAGGGAAAAAAGCTTCAAATATAAAGGGGTTGGTGCATAATTATCAGATTTTTTAAAAACTATATTTATTATGAAAAAGAAAAGAAACATTAAAATTCAACAATAACTTTTTTAAGTAATTATTCCGGAGCGTAGTTACCATCTATTTCAATAACTGCTTCCCATTTGCTTGGAAGAGGGTCGATTTCACGGGCAAATTTATTAAAAAAAAAGTGAACAAAACAGCAATTTTTATTAACAAATAACCCGTCTAGAAAAACGCCTGATAATTTTGCACCAACCCAATAAGTTTTACAGCAGTTACATTAAATTGGCTACAATATTTACTACTTTCTACCGATCAAAATGCCTAAAACTCTATGAGAAATTATTATTTTTGTTTGTTTGTTTAGGGTTTATCACTTACATTGCTATTGTTAGCAATATTTAAGAAAGCTCTGCCAGCACTACCAATTTCCGTTACGTTCGGTTTAATATTTTATTTCGCAACTAGAGAAATTGTGAAACCGTTTGCGGATCGTTTAGCGAGTGAACAAGTGTTGATTTTGTCGTCTTCCGATCCAAAAAGTCATTCCACAATCATTTTTATCAAACCGATCAACACGAAACTAACAAAAACTTACACATTCAAAATCAACATAAATTACTGATATTAATAAAATAATTTATTAATTTATATATAATTATATTTCATGTAGTATTGAAAAGGAAACAATAAATATGTGTTGTTAAACAAAACACATATGTCTGTATGTGCATATTGTTTTTGAAAAAATTGCTCTTTATCTTACATTGTACTGACTATCGTATTACATAATTTTATTATTGTGTAAGAAAATTGTGATTTAATAAACTATGCTTTTTTTAACAAGATTTATTTTATTTTTTTTTAACCTTATATTTATAATACAACAGTCTTTAATCTTAATTATATATTAACGGGATTAAGTCACCTTGAGACTTCCAAAATAGAAAGATTTGCTTTAAAATTTTTACACATACATTTTATAACGTTATCAGAAGTGTAGCAGGATTTTTTTTATAGATAAATAAAAGTTATAAATGAAATAATTTGATGCTATTTCGGGCGTCTCTGAGTGGCCTACACCTTTGAATAACTTACCAACAAACAATTTTGTCTCATATTCTAAAATTTCTACTAGAGATTCAGGTTGTTCGCCTGTTGTTTATTAGTTTTTAAATCATATAATTGGTGTTAAAGTCAATAAAACTATACCAATGTAATTATGTGCTACAGTCATTTATTATACATTATTTCTTTGTAAAATATATAACAATAATAATATATAATATGAGAAAACTATTAATTTTATTTATATAATATGTTTTTATTATTTGAATTATCTAATTTTAAATTTATTTATCGAATTATAATAATTTTATAATTCAACATACAGCGAATAGATGTCGGTATATATTTCAATATTTATCTGTCTTGTTATGCAACCATCATTACATCTGTGTATTACGTGATATATATTCAGGATTTTTTTTTTTATATATAAATTGTTTTTAACGTATAACACCTGTTATATAATTTATTCTAAAATTATTATGCTGATCACATTTTCAAATAAAAATGTAATGTTTTTTAGATTATCTAATAAAAAGTTGGTAATGCTATTATTGCTATTTATATCTTTAAATAAAATGAAATCTAATGAATACGACTTTCTCAAAAGATTTGCACAATCTTATAATTAATGCAATTTTTAATAAATAATAATAATTTTTGTAGAAAAACAAAAATTGTTTGAAATTATTAAATTTAAACTGAACCTGATGCAAGATAGAAATAACAAAACAGTGATTTAAAATACAAATCTACTGTATTATAAAAAATAAATAATATTTGCCTATCTGCTGATTTATAAATCAAAAAGTAATAAAAGATGTTGAAAATTTGACATACATATAGTGATCATCTTGACTTCATGTAGTTGTAGACTATGAACGATCTGCAAAAAAAATCCAACTATATTTAGTCAATAAGAGAAACATAATCAAATTAACTAAAAAATAAATAAAAATACTAATATTATAATACACTAGGCACAAAAAATGAACCAATCAGAAAAATTATAGATTTTCAAATAGGTGTAACTCGGCCAATTTTAAATGAAATTTTACGTCCGAAAAAATCTCGTCTTTAAGATGATGCATTTGAACCATTCCGCTCCCCACCACACCCCGCAGAAAAAACATGTTTTGACTTTAAAAATTGTCAAACTTTGATAAAAAAAATTTTCGACTCAATTTACTAAGTCGGCGTAAAAAATCAAACATTTCTACGTAAATTCCGCTTAATTTCAAGAACTTGCAATGTTTTGGTGCGAATTTGTGATTTTTTGAAATTTACCCTGCATTTTGCGAGTTCAAAGTTCTGACAAATTTTCAACATTTAGACCATTTTAACGACCAAACAAATGTGTTCAATGGTAAAACAGTAAAAAAAATTCGCAAAATGCAAGGTAAATTTCAAAAAATCACAACTTCGCACCAAAGCATCGCAAGTCCTTGAAATTAAGCCGAATTTACGTAGAAATGTTTGAATTTTTACGCCCTCTTAATAAATTGAATCTAAAAAATTGTAATACATATTAATAATAAGAATTGCACGAAATTTACTTAAGCATCAAGTTTATTATAGTAAAAAAATTTAATTTTTAATTTAAATGTTTTAAAATCCTTTTCTCTTTAATATAATGGGTGATTCATTTAGAGGTACTTTTTTCACAGCTGATTTTATGACAGTTGACGCGCGAGTCGTGCCAACCTGTCATTGTATTTTGATCTAGTATTGTTTGACATTTCATTATGGAGAGACTTAGCCCGGCACAGCGTCTACAAATTATTCAGCTGTATTACGAAAATCAACGTTCTACGAAGAATGTGTTTCGAGCGCTTAGAGCAACTTATGGTCCACATAATCGGCCTACTGAACGCACAATTGGTCGTGCCATCGAAAAATTTGAAACCCAATTTTCATTATTGGACAATACGCGACCAAATAGACCACATCCAGCACATAGTAAAAAAAGTATAGCGGCAGTAGCTGAGAGTGTCCGCGTTGAACGTGATGAATCAATTCGGCGCCGTTCTCAAGAACTTGGCTTGTCATATGCAACAACTTGGCGTATTTTACGTAAAGATCTTGGTTTAAAAGCATACAAAATTCAACTCGTGCAAAAACTGATACCGGCCGACCTTTCTTTATTGCTTTATGGCTTTATTGCGAGGACAATTTGATGAACAGTTAATTTCACGCTTCCAACAGGTGAATTGGCCGTCTAGATCGTGTGATATCACACCTCTAAACTTTTTCCTTTGGGGCTACGTAAAGTCAAAAATCTACAGGGATAAGCCGGCTACGATTGAGGAATTGGAAGCCAACATTACTCGCGTCATTCGCCAAATACCGCTCGAAATAATCGAACGTCTGATCAAATATTGGAACTTCAGAATGGAGTATATTAGCCGCAGTTACGGCCAACATTTGAAAGAAATAATCTTTAAAAAATAAATGTAAAGAATGGTTCTTTTGTATGATAATAAAGATTACCCGATAAAATCGAATTTTTCTATTTGTTTTCATTTTTGAAAAAAGTACCTCTAAATAAATCATCCTTTACATACAGTTAATTATACTTTTTATTTATATTTCATTAGGTTTCGATGAATTTTATATTTTTCTGTAGATCTGTTTTGTTTTATCAAAGAATATACAGGATGTTTGCAATCAAGGTATTTTATTTTTAAGGGGTGATACTACAGGTCAAAACAAGGCGATTAACGCCAAAACACCTTAGTAAAAGTTTTCTAATAAACGAGATATTCATTTTTTTTTAAGTAAAATGGTAGCATATAGTATAATTTTTATTATCCAGCTCACAAAAAAAATTATTCTTCATAATAGTTTTGGATTTGCTTGAAACGAATAAAAATGTAAAAATATTCCAGGTTTTAAATACAGGGTGACTCGGATTTGCTGATTTGTGTTTCAACTTTTAGGTAAAATACCCTTATTTAAAAAATTTGAATAATTTTATTTGAATATTATAAATAAAATACTTATCTTGATTTGTGTCATTAATAAAAATATTTAAATAAAGTATCTAATATCTCGTTTATTTGAAAACTTTTGCTAAGGTGTTTTAACAATCGACGATCGGCACAAATTTTTGTATGTAAACTTAAATTGTAATTCTAAACATAATATTCAAATAAAATTATTCAAATTTTTTAAATAAGGGTATTTTACCTAAAAGTTGAAACACAAATCAGCAAATCCGAGTCATCCTGTATTTAAAACCTGGAATATTTTTACATTTTTATTCGTTTCAAGCAAATCCAAAACTATTATGAAGAATAATTTTTTTTGTGAGCTGGATAATAAAAATTATACCATATGCTACCATTTTACTTAAAAAAAAATGAATATCTCGTTTATTAGAAAACTTTTACTAAGGTGTTTTGGCGTTAATCGCCTTGTTTTGACCTGTAGTATCACCCCTTAAAAATAAAATACCTTGATTGCAAACACCCTGTATATCTATAGTTATTTATCTATGGGTTTTATTGAAATATTTGAATAAATCACGTGCATGTTATAAAATGAGCCAGAATTGTTTATTAAAATACATGCTAATTATGTATGCTAATCATTTTATATTTCAACACTAAGTGTAAATGTTATGCAAAAAAGTACTTCTATTATTTATTAATTGAATATTTTAATTTTTTAAATTTTATATTACAGTGCCCTCTATTAATAAATTCTAATACCAATTCAAAACATTAGTTCAGTTGTTAGTTTATAGATAACAGCACCGTAATCATTTGTACATTGTCAGCAACTTATTAATCTAGAAATATTGTAAAAATAATAGAATAGAAATAAATTTAAATATGTACATATTTATTTCGTAACGTATAATTAACTTTTTTAATTAATTATGTAACAATAACAAATTATAACAATTCAGAACGTGCCCGAAACAAAGGTTATGTGCGTTGTTTTTGTTGTTGAAGTTTGCAAAGAAGGCTTGCATCAAACATGCAAGTTTGTGTCATAAGTGCTTTTATTGTTTAAGGCAGAAGTATAATTGTTTAATATAATAGGATATAACAAGGAGCAATGGGACGTAAATGCAACGTATTGGATTGTCCATCGGACTCCGTACGTCCTGAAGACAATGTGGTTACATTTCACAAAATGCCATTTCACTCGGATTTGCGACCAAAGTGGATAGAATTATGTCGCATTCCAGAAGAGAGACAAGTCAAGAAAGTGTTATACGTATGCTCTAGACATTTTCGTCGAACGGATTTTTGTAATTTTAAAGGTACGAAATATATGTTGAGACAAGGCGCTTTACCTTCCGTATTTCCATGGACTAAGAGCTTTGCTAAATTATCAGCACCACCAAGTGAAAATGGTGACGTTGAAGTTAAATCCGAACCAGATACAACTAATACAACTGAAACTAAATTTACAAACAGTCAAATTGAAGCAGTTGTTTTGAAAATTAAAAAAGAAGTCTGTGAATCGGATGAAGAGATAGGAAAACCTGCCGAGAAAACATTGGATGAGCTTGCAACAACAATTAAAAGTGAACCGGAGATTAATGAAGTCTTGCCGGAGATAAAAACTGAAACATCGGTTGCTATTAACTTTTTTCCCGGTACCAGAATCGAAGCGAATGATTTCAATGAGAAATGGTATCCGGCAACGATTTTAGAAGTTGATTACGATGAAAACAAAGTATTTGTCGAGTTTGATAAACATTTGAATCGGGCGAATGAATGGATTCCGATGGAGAGTTCGCGATTACGGCCTTATCAACTGCGACCACATGTAGAAACATTTATTGTTGGTGAAAAGTGTATGGCTACTTGGGTTGACAGTTATAATAAATATCCTGGCACAATTCGGCAAGTTCTTGATATCGGTGAGTGTTTAACACATACAATTTTTACTTATTTTACTAAAATTGTACAAATTTGGTAAGATAAGAATTTATTTTACACAATAGAAAATTTTTGTTACAAAATTTTATGAACATAACCTATATTTACATTATAAATTATATAATTTTAAAGCTGTACTCCTATTTTTTATATGTACACGATAAAACTTCTGTCAAAAATATAAATCTTTAAAATAGGTTGCGAAATTATTATAAATAAGAGTATTATGCGTTAGTATACTCAAATCAATTGATAATGATAAACATTAAATAAATTTGTTCCATTTTCTATTAATAATTAAAAATTACATCTTAAAATTTATCTTCTCTTACTACTTTTTTATAAATAAAGTAAAATTACTATTATATTGATCATGAAACTAATAATTTATTGGTTAATTTTTAAGAATTCGTAATTCTTCATTTACGTTAGTTTAAATGCCACGCCTCGCAACTGATTTTGCAAAATTTATCTATCATGTAAATTCATTGCTATTGTATATATATTAATGTCAAAAGATTAAATGTTATTCTTGGGTTCCGAACCTGCGTTATTAAATTCCCTATCAGGTTTGTTATTGTTTCAACTTTTCAGTCATCTTTAGATTTTCTGAATTTGGTCCGTATTTGTGGTTCGATAAACACAGAAAATCTGAAGATGACTGAAAAGTCGGCACCCGTCATTGTTACTAACAGTAGAATTAATTACTGTATATTATTATTGAGCAAGTAATTTAATTACAGATATGTATGATGTCTTGTTCGACGATGGTTTTTCTAAAGTTTTAAAAGCATCGAAAATATCGAAACTGAAAACTACTGATCCAATTCCAATTATGAAACCTCCACCAGTGGCGCATGCATCGCCCTTGTTTGATCCCGTTGTCGGATCGAAAGAGGAAAGTCGCGAAAGAAAACGAAAAATAAATGTCGCCGAATTATTTGGCATGAGAAAGAAACCGAAAACGGAAGAAGAAAAAGCGATTAAACAAGAATCAGTGCAAGAAGATGAAAAACCGCCACCAGAAGAAGTTATTACAAGTAATATAATAATAATAATAATCTTTATTTTTGTTGATCCTTGCTCAATAGGACAATTGCAATTATGTAAATACAGAAAATATAATAAATGATATATTATTCATATTATAAACAAATACTAGTTAATATAAATTATAGTGTTTTCTAAAGTAATGAAAATACATACACAATCACGCCATATACTTTCCAATATTCCGAAATCAGTTTCTTCATCAGCTTCATCTACATACATAATTCCTCTTGTACATGCTCTTCTATTTTTACTGCTTGGACTCTTTCAATCATACCACTCGTATATCTTCAAAATCATTCATATAAATCATCTTAACCCAATGATTTCTGTTATTTGTAGCTGTTCCGGAGACGAGTGAAGGTGAAGAATGGACTTGCCGATGGTTGAATGGTGAACCAATTGGCATTGAATCGGTTGTTGAATGTGCAGAAGGACCACGTAGATCTGTTATTGTACCCGATCACCGTTTACCGCTCGGATGGGAGAAGCATTTGACGCAGAGACCTTTTGCTAATTCAGCCGGGAAGTGGGACATTGTTTTGAAAAAGTAATTACCTTCTAATTTAGTAATTTCGATTAATTGAAACCACTTTTCTTTTTGTATTTAACAATAATAATTTGTATTAATTCTGTAATATTATTATAACCTATATGAATTGATTTTTAGTTCGGATGGGAAAAAGTTCCATACTCGTCATTCGTTGAAAACATGGCTGGAAGAAACGAAATCGGAACATTCGATTGATCGATTTGATTTCTGTTTGCATTTAAATCGAGCGAGAAAACTCTGTTTATATGAGGTTACCGATCCGGAAGCATTAGCTGCTTCCACTAAACCAATACCAATTAAACTTCCGCCTATGTCGAAATCCAAGGCAACATCAAAATCACATACTAAGTCATCTACACCGAAAACTGTTCCGATTGTTGTACAACCGCCAGAGGTTGCATCCGATGTGAAAGTTGAAGAAGATGAAGAAGATGGTAAGTTAAAAAGTATTTAAATAAAAAAAAAAAATATAATAGATAGGTCTATTTAATATACCGGGTGTTCGTTCGTTAAGTTCGTATGGGCGTTTAACATGCAATTTCGATAATTTGCGATATACTTCTTTCTCGAGTTAAATTCGGAGAAATACTTAGAATACTTTTCGATAGGGCATAAAAAGTTCTAGAATTTGGTTTTATTTTCGATTTGCTAGCATGTGCCGGTTGGGCGCTAAAATTTTTTTTTGATTTTTTGGTTTTTATTTTTTTTCTCAAAAACTATGAGGTCTAGGAAAATAAGCATGATATGAAAAAATGCGGAATAATGAGTACGATAATTGAGTGAAGAAACCATTTTAGGTTGCATCGTTTAGTAGAATTTTTGAAAATTTGACAAGGGGGTACCCTTGAGAGATTTTCAAAAATTCAGTTTTTTTTTCTACTAAACGATACATCGTAGAATAATGGTTTCTACACTCAATTATTGTACTCATTATTCCGCATTTTTTCATACCACGTTTATTTTCCTAGATCTCATAGTTTTTGAGAAAAAAAATAAATACCAAAAAATCAAGTGCCCAAACGGTACATGCTAGCAAATTAAAAGTAAAACCAAATTATAGAACTTTTTATTGTCTATCAAAAATTATTCTAAGTATTTCTCCGAATTTAACTCGAGAAAAAAGTATATCGAAAAATTATAGAAATTGCATGTTAAACGTCCATACGATAAAAGTGCAAGTTTAAAAATAATTCACGAGAACGATAGCTACAAATGTCCAATTGAGGGATGCGGTAAAAATTTCCGAAAAGAAAATTTAGCTCAATCAATCAATTTTTTTTATTGTCTTTTCCATAAGTTTTGAGAAAAGACCATATTTAATCTAACCTAATTTAGAATATATTAAATTTTAATAATTTTTTCTTTTGTTTTATTTAAACTTTCTTTTACAATAAAGATTACAAAAAACGATTATAAATTTTTTGTTAAAATTAAAAACACAAAAGTAATTTTTTAAAGCAAATAAATTAATATTTATTTTGTTCAAATTTATAATTATATAATTAAATATACCTAGTAATTTTACAAAATAAAACCAGGTTTAGAAACTTAGTATATCGACTAACGATTATTGCATCGTAGATAAAAGTTAAATAAACGATTATTCGTTAAACTTAAGCAAAAATAATTACTACAAAACAAAATTACAGAAATACAAAGTTATTAGTTTAACATTAAAAAAGAAACTGATTTATTATTATATGAAATGTTAGAAAAGAATTCTTAATTTGTTTCATGTTTTATTGTCAAAATATATCAGTTACAGTTAGTTTCCGTCTTGCTTTTAAGAATAATTAACTACGTTAAAAACATATAATATTAAAACTATTTCTCGTACAATCATATTGTTATACTTACTTGTGACCATTGTTGACAGGTCAGCTAAATTAAATTTACTAGACAATTTACAGTCCTAAAAGAAATAAATATTTATCTTTAACCAGACATACTTACTTCAATTTTTTTTAAATAATTATTGTATGATATGTTCATAAAAATTTATGTATATAAACTGATAATTATATATAAAGTTTAATTTTTATTTAATAAAAATTCGACTATATTTTTTAAATAACTATGATTTTGAATAACTTAAGTAAACACCACTGGCCAAAATTAGATGTAAAAACCAGGACTGTTTAAATATAAATAATTTCTAGACTCTATCATGTGAATTATTTTAATTTTGTAATATTTTAATCAACAGCAATCAACCAAAAGCAAACTTGTACTTTTAAATTAATTTAATTTTAACAGCGCTTTCTTCAAATAATATTGAGATTCGGGTAAAGAACGGATTAATTCCTTATCAATCACGAAATGAATGAATTATTCTAACTAGAAGATAATCACGCTAATTCGTGTTACAAAATTGCTAAGTTTTGACTTTTCTCGGAAAGTTGGTAACATAATATTTTTATTAAAATTATAATTTTTGTGGGCACTAGGAGAAAGTTTTCTGAAAATTTGATCAAAATCGAATAAATAATGTAGCCACAATGAATTTTTTAAAAATTTTGTGATTTTTTTTCTCGATAAGTTTCGTTAAAATTTGATAATTTATTTAGGCACTAGGAAAATCTTTTATAAAAATTTGATTAAAATCGGGTAAATAAAGTGGTCATAATAAATTTTTAAAAATTTTAGTAATTTTTTTCTCGGAAAGTTGGCAACACTGTTTTTTTTTGTTAAAATTGCATAAATTATATGAATACTAGGAGAATATTTTGTGAAAATTTGATCAAAATCGGATAAATAATGTAGCCAATATGAATTTTTAAAAACTTTAGTAATTTTTCTTTCGGAAAGTTGGCATCACTGGAAAAAAATAAAACCACATGACCCTATCTTGGGTACTAGACAAATTTATCCTGAAAATTTCATTAAAATCGGTTGAACCGTCTAGGAGAAGTTGTTATCACAAAATTTTGACTGAGCGAGCGAGCTGACGACGCACATCCATACACCTACATAAACTAGGTTCAGATTCGTCATCTAGAGGCTATATGAAGGATTTCTTTAAAAAAAAATTTTTTTAAATGTTACAGACACCATACCAAACGCTATACGACTTTTCCTTGCAGTTAAAGTGGTAAAATTAAAATAACAGTTGCTTATATTTTGTTTCTATCGGGTTATAGTTTGTTGTTTGTTTGTATATTGTTGTTGTTGTAACTGTGTTATAGGTTATCGTGGCAAATCCGAAACGAATCTGAAACAACCCAGTCAGAATCGTCACAGCGACAACTTAGACACGCGTCAAGTTCCTTGTCCGATTTGTAAGAAACTCTATGCATCGAAAAACAGTCTGTTTGTGCATATGAAATTGCATAATCCGAGCGATATGCGATACAAGTGTCTGATTTGCACGAAAAGCTTCTACAACAAGTCGAATTTCAATCGGCATATACGTCGACACACCGGCGAGCGACCGCATAAATGCGAGCATTGCGATAAGGCATTCGCATCGATCAGTGACTATAGGCGTCATTTGAGGACGCATACAGGTTGGTTATTTGGTTGTTATGGTTGGTTAGGTTGTTTATGAAACCTTTTAAAAAAAACCTTGTATAAAACAGTCATAACCTTGTAAAAACAGTCATAACCTTGTAAAAAAACAGTCATAACTTTGTATAAAACAGCCATAACCTTGTATGAAACAGTCATAATCTTGTAAAAAAAACAGTCATAACCTTGTATAAAACAGTCATAACCTTCTAAAAAACAGTCATAACCTTGTATAAAACAGTCATAACCTTGTATGAAACAATCATAACCTTGTAAAAAACAGTCATAACCTTGTAAAAAACAGTCATAATTTTGTGAAAAACAGTCATAACCTTGTATAAACAGTCATAACCTTGTATAAAATGTATAATGTTTGTTGGTGTTTAGGCGAACGTCCATTTCTCTGCGAGTTCTGCGAGAAGAAATTCCGTCAGAGTTCAGCACTTTTAAATCACACTCGCATTCACACAGGAGAACGACCTTATAAATGCGAACACTGTTCGAAAACTTTTATCCAATCGACACCCTACAAGACGCATTTGAAAGTGCACCGAGATCGCACTGCTGTCAAAATCAACTAATTGTATTGCGTAATTATTATTGTGCAAAAAAACAAATAAATTCATCAATCAAATCAATAAATATCTTTATTTAATATTCACTCGTCTTAAATCGTCCATTTTTTATTTTATCATCACCTTACTCTAATAGTTTTTAATTATTGATGCAACGAATACTAGATAATAAATTTATTAATAAAGGACAAATGATAATCACAAATTTTGTTGGAATATTCACAAACATTCATCAATCAATCAATAAATATCTTTATTTATTCGTCCGAAGTCGTGATAATTGATAATAAATTTATTGATAAAGAAATCTCGTAAAGGGAAAATTTTAACTTGAAATTTTGTTGGAATATTTTTTGAAGCTAAAAGAAACTTTATTTTCGTTATTGAAACATGTCCGGTTTTATTTTTTATTACCAATTTCAACAAAAAAATGTGTTAGGATCTTTATTTAAACTAGTGGTCGAAATTCAGCCGTCGCCGTTTGAAATTCAAATTGAGTTTTCATGCGGCAAAAATACGGGAATATTAAGCTGTATTTTAAATTTTAAATTTTTTAAATTTTAAATTTTACTGCGGAATTGCTCTACAAAATATATTTGACACATTTGTTTTCACGAAATTCAAAATCAATTCATCATAAAATATACTTAATTTTTCTGTGTAGCGTTCAATAAAAATAATTCGTATATGTACAGTATACGATATCTGCGATATCTAACATTTGCATAATCTGATAGAATCTTTGCGGTCTTGATGAACGTCTTGATTAAACGTCAAAGCAGCAGCGCGGTTCGAATAATTGTGTTTATCCGACAAGAGCCCTGCTCATGCAGATTTTAATCAATTTTGATTTTCTATGAAGAATAAGGCGTTCAAATTTCCATCACGTTCTGAGATGTATATTTTTGCTCAAGTGCGGCTTTTTCCAACAGGAAATTGTAAAATTTACCGTGTACATTGCGATATTTGTCGTGTCGTCAGTTTTTATTGAATATATAGCTACTCGTGTATGCCTTGCCTTGTTGATATTTTACAACTAAAAATATTGACTGTAAATATCATTAGATTAATTTTATTGAAAGTACCTAATACAATTTTTTTAAATAAAAAATAAATTAAATTTGTATTTAGAATTTACATCAACGATACCTTTGACAAGCTATTGTTTATTTTTTGTTTCAGCTTAGAAATAAAAAATGTTTATTTTTCAACAATAAAGTAATTTTTTTCTCGAACTGTCAACGTTTTTACTTCTTCTGTGTAATTTGTAAGTTTTACATGTTAAAAAATGTGCAATAACGTAATTATTTTCTCGAACTGATTACGTTTTTATTATTTTTGTGTAATGAAATTATCATAAAATTTAATTATTTGGTTAACAATATAAAGAAACATATAGAATTAGGTGAATGAGATGAATTTGGATAAAAAGATACAGTTTTTGTACATGTAAGGTAAGGTTTCTAAATTCAAGCCAAAACCTAATTCTTATCTTACAATTCTTTAATCTAAATTTTTTTAAGACTTTTACTGGAGTAAAGCATTATTTGAATATATAGTTTAAAATACAATTTTAATTAAATTAAAACACATTACGGTCCACAAGCCGCTTGACGAAGTATTGTATGTTAGGCAATATTTACAAACTATAAATTAACAGCTAATGAATGCCAATTATTTTATGGAAAATTTGTAATTAATATTTTGGAGAGCGATTTTTTGTCATTTAGTAGATAAATAATTGATAATATATTGATTTATGATATTTTTGTCTGTTACAAGCGACAGAACGAAAACAACAAAAGAACATCACTACCAGAAGTGAATAATTGTTGATTGACGTACAGCGTAATTAAAAATACAAATAGAAACATATTTTCAAATTCAAAAATCAGTGAAGCACAGGTAAGATCTGATTCTTAAATTATTTACTAAAAAATAAACATTGATGTAAAACAATTATTGTTTCAAAATTAAAAATTTAATACTCTTTGTCATCAGTATATTATTTTGAATTATTGGATTAAGTGTGTGATTAAAACAGTTTAATTTTTGAAATATAAATTACACAAACATACTGTAGAACGGTTTAACAGTAAATTATTTTTAAAATAATAACATTTTTCGTAAAATTAATATTAATACAAGTTTAGATAAAACATTAGCACTTTTATTTTAATTTTGATAATTAGATAATACTAGAGTATGTAAAATTTGCAAGAAAACAATATTGCATAGAAAAGAAACTCTGTATATAAAACATACGTACGTGTACAATTTGTGGCACATAAAACATATATACATAAAACAAGAGAAAGCAGCATAGCATGCGTTACAAAAAAACCGTAAAGAACCCTTAAAAACCAAAAGAGTTCTTTAAATTCCGGCTTCATACTATATTTTCATAACATGATTCTTTTGTTTCAAAAACTAATTATCATTCAAATCTTGATGACAGGAATGACAGTTCAACATTTTTTTATGTTATTAATAAAAAAATTAATTTATTGTTCATAGTGATCCAGAAAAGAAATGGAGGAAGATAATTTAATTGACTTTGATGGTAAAAATGTTTCTGGAAAATTATCGGATATTTCAAATAATCCCTTCGATACTGTTTATAAAAGAATTGTAAAAAACGAAGTATCTATAGATTGGTGTACAAGTGAAACTGATCAATTAAAAAATAAAAAAATATTAGTTGGCAAAGAAAATATCAATGTTGGACATTTAGTTGCACCACTTCAAACCCCAGTAAAATCGATCAAAAATAAAAAAATTTCTAGAGTTCCACTGTACTTACTTGGTAAAGAAACAACTGCAGATATTTCGAATAAATCAAATAATTTACTTTCGATGAAAAATAAAGATTATTTAAGTAATACAAATGAAGAATTAAATGTATCTTGTGCATCACTGGGACTTCTTGATAACTCTTTATTAAATCAAACTTTTGACGATGTTGTATCATTAAATGTACCTTTACCAGAGTCACCGAAAGAAGGAAATAAAATCAAAATTCAAACGTCTGAAGAAGAGGATCTAATACGGATGGATGCGATGTGTTTATCATATATTTTTTCTTCTTCCAAAGAAACTGTGGATGAAATGTTCCGCGAGCTTAACATCTCAGCAACGACACCACCTTGGGATGAAAATGATGAGCTTGACATCTCAGCAACGACACCACCTTGGAATGAAAATGATGAGAATTCTTATCAACTTAACGACGATGTTGCATCATTAAATGTACCTTTACCAGAGTCACCGAAAAAAGGAAATAAAATCAAAATTCAATCACGTGCTATTCCATCTGTAATTGTTTCATGTGAAAACAACAATAAACATATTTTTCATTCTAAAACATCGACTGATCATCAGAAACTGAACTATAGTTTTGGTGCAAGAACGTCTGAAGAAGAGGATCTAATACGGATGGATGCGATGTGTTTGTCATATATTTTTTCTTCTTCCAAAGAAAATGTGGATGAAATGTTTCGCGAGCTTGACATCTCAGCAACGACACCACCTTGGGATGAAAATGATGAGAATTCTTATCAACTTAACACAGAAGATCATAAAGAGAACGTAGGAAACAAAAAACCAGAATCGGAAACAAATAACAACGAACAGCTGAATAATTTAGTGCAAAAAAAATCGAATAATCAATACGAAAAATTCAAACAACATTTACAACTTGGAAAAAAAATCGTTCGATCGAAATCTGATTCGAAAATCAGTGATAGAAAATCGATCCATACTGAAGCAGCGAATGTAGATCTTCCAAAAATCAAGAAACAAACAAATCCTTTGGCGGTGAAATTGGAGAAGAATCTAAAAGTGAATAATAAAAAGGATAAAATTAAAAATAAAGGACCTATGAAAGCTGTGTTACCCTTGCAAAATATAACGAAGACTAATGCAACGAAACAAAATTTAACATCATTAAAAATGCAGATTCAACATCTAAAGAAAATGAATTCGCCAAATGATTCAAAATTAAACTTTTCAATTGCACAATCCAAACCAGATATGAGCAGTAAGAAAATGTCAGAAGCAAATGGTTCGAGAATCAAGCGATCATTTTCATTCCAATCATCTGCGAATTTATCAAATGCCAATATTAATAATATCAGTTTGACACGTTCGCTGCCGCCCGGTATGCACTTGTTCCGCGACAAATAATTCATCAAATTTTAATATAACACGAAATGTAAGAAGAAACTTGATATTGTGTTAACTGAAAATTTATATTTGAAATAAAACAACTTCTGGAACTTTAGTCAATTTGTTAATTACAGTTCATTCATATGTAGGTTTAATATTTCGAAATTTTAAAATCCATCATAAAAAAATAATAATGATGGTAATATCTAAGTCTGAAATCTGAGATTCCGAAATATAGAATCTGAAAATAAATCTATAAAGTATAATTGAATAAATGAAAAATTGACTGAAGCCTGGGAAGTTGGTTTATTTTAAATCTAAAAAAACAAAACAACATTTGTGATTTAAATAGTATAATAATAATAATATAGTATATAATATCAATAAATAAGGTCCTTTTATGTTTAATAATAATAATAATATTTGGTTTTGTATTTTTATAAATAAATAAAATCAACAAACAATACCAACCTATATTAAATTACACAGATTTAGACAATATTTTTCATCTATTTGCAAAATGTTTCTTTTCGTAATCGATATTTAAATAAAGAAAAAAATTGCTGTTCACGATAAAATGTCAATTTAATTGATTTCTGAAATAAATACTGTATTCAATATAATATTGCTTTTTTCGTTTGTCAATATAATAAAGTTTTATTTATTCTATTTTTCAAATAAAAAATCAAGATTTATTTAAACAAAAAAATAATGGTTTGCAAATTGTAAGAAAAAATGTATTTTCTTTTACACTCGAAATAACACTGTCAACTAAGTTGAGATTATCTAGCGACAAAAAGAAACATTGAAAGAAAACAGCAGCTGACATCAAAATATGTACAGTGATATTTGCATCGTGTTTTTGAAAAAGAAAACTTAATACAAAAGACCATTAAAATTTCCTGTATGTTTTTGTAGATTATAGAATATTGTAATATAAAATTAAACAACAAGAAAATTGTTTTAATAATAGCTTTGTTCGCGGTAGCAATTCCGAATTAATTCGGAATCTGTTCGGAATGTCTTTCAGGATTTTATTTCTCCGCGAACGTTAAACGAACTACTTTTCATTAAATTGTTCGATTATAGAGTGCGCTCTGCCGTTCCCATTATTTGACAAATTTTATTTTAAATATCAGCTGTTCTTGTTTGGAGGTTAGGTGATTTTGGTAATTTATTTGCGTCAGAGAATTACTATTATTCAAAATATTAAAGCATGTGCGAGAAAGTTAAATTGTTAATAAACATTTTAAAACAGCATCACATTGTTAATTGATTTTTCATTCCACAAAATTAAGTGACTTTATTAGTATTTCGCCATTGCCAGGTACTTTAGAAGTGGTGGTCGACGAAAAAGATTCTTACAAGTGGAATCATGCAAGTACCTTAGTTCTCTTAGATTTATATAAAGAACATCGTAAGAAAGTAGGTTCTTTAAGGATCAAAAGTTTTAAAAAATGTTTGAACTCATTGCACAGGAGTTACAAAAACAAGTTAGCAAGAACATCACTGCTGCAAACTGTGAAAATCGTTGGAAGCATCTAGAGAGAAGCTACAAAAAATATATTGATACGATTACTAAAACTGGTCGGGGCAGAAAAGACTTTGAGTATTCAAATGAAATGCACGACATTTTAGGTAAAAAAAAAGAATATACCTACATCCCCTTATTCTTCTTTCATCGAATACGGAAGCAGAAATGCCTAATAAAGAGAATGTCCCTGAATTAGAGGATACTGTGGAAAATGGAAATACTTTAAATAAACAAGATGAAGTGGTACTTGAGGATTCAGCTCGGAAGAATTCAGTTCAGATAAAAAAACCAACATAAAAAACTAGAAATTCGTTACGAAAGGCAGGGATACTACAGAAAGAGATTAGAAATTGAAGAAAGAAACATACAGGTCAAAACAGAGAAGAATAAAATTTTAGAAGAACGAAATAATATTTTAAAGCAATTGTTGGAGAAAAATATTAAGTTGAGTGCAACAGACATATTACAATGACATATTACAATGTCACCTTAAATGTTTAATTAAGGATAATAATAATAAACATGTTGAGAATAACCGTTTGTTTAATTTACTATTACTATGTTTTGTTCTATGTGTAAAAATTTAAACAAATTAATGAAACAAACTACTTCTCAGGTTTTAGTCAACTAATTAAAAATATTTTAATTCTTTTAAATATTTCAGTACCTCATTTGTCATTTTCAAGAACAATTTAAACCTAAAAACTTTCTCAATTAACAATTTAGTTGTTAAAATATAGCATCTAAAAAGCGAATATATGTAACAATTTTTTAATATTTTCAAATAAATTGATTAATTTTGAGAAATTTACATGATTTAAGTTATAAATAAATTTTTGTTTTACTGATTATCTGATTTTTCAAATATTTAAATTCATCTACAATAGCTTTAAGCGTCGATTTCATGCTGGTGTTGCAAGCATCGCTGGGGTAGCGTGCGAGGCGTAGCGTTTGTGATGTTCTGTTTTCATGGTAAGTGTAGCTAGCGTAGCGTTAGCCGGTTTGACAGTTATCCTATTGAAGCTACTGAAAAATTCGCTAAATATTTTTCTCCAAATAATTGTTTACCTTGATGTAATGTTCAAACACCATTTGTAACAGTCGGCGATAAAGCTTTTATAAATAAAATCTAAAATGTTTCTTAATCTATTCGCAGCTGTCAGTGGCTTTCGGTCTAGTACGCATGCGCACAGGCGTTGCTAGTATCAAAAGTTAAAATTTTTGAACTTTCAACGCTACGCCAGCAACGCTGCGCCACGGTGTGAGTCACTGATATGGAGCAATCCTATTGGTCGGATTTTTTACACCACGCCAGCAACACCAGCATGAAATTGAGGCTTTAGATGCTTACTTATATATTTAAACAAATTGAAGTACATTTTGTTGTTACAAAATTTTGATTAATTTTAAATTGAATTTTTAAAATAATTTTATGATTACATATTCCTCCATTCTGTTTCATAAATTATTTACCAGATTTATTGTGAATATAATAAAATGTAATTAAATATTTATAAAAATTATTTAGCATTTCTGTAAAATATTAAATTAAAATAAAATGAAAATATAAATATTGAAAATCAATAATATCCTACAAGAAATACTAACAAATAGATCATTTTAACTACAGAAATAGATTTTAAATATAATAATCTCGTATAAATACATCATGCTAATCAACCTCTAAGAACACAACTAATTTACATAATTCAGATAAACAGATTATATTTAAAGAGGTAATGTGTTCATAATTTCATTTCTTCTTGTAATACCATTTCTATCATCTTCAGCATCTTCTCATTTCCCAATATAAATTCCCCCTCTATAGATAGATTGTACAAAACAACGCATGCTCTTATAAAGTGAACTACGTCCGGAATACTTTTTAACTTTATATGGTATTAGGTGTACAAATAAGTCTCCGCCGTTTGTCAAAATATGGCCCCACCAGAAAAATATGTTGAAATTGTCAGATGTAAAACGTAATATCGTAAGTTTGGACATTTGGTAACAACATTACGTTAAAGTATTAGTGACTCTGTATCAGCATCACATAATTTTTTTTGTGCAAACATATCAAGTTTTGTTCCGAATAAGCGTCATTTGCGGAAACTTTTGATTTACTTCTTTAATTTGAAGAAATCTGCAGCTGAGTCGCATAGATTGCTTATGGTGAGACTGCTTTAAGTGAAAGAAGTTGTCATGACTGGTTTCAAAAGTTTAAAAACGATGAGTTTGACGTGGAAGACAAAGAACGTAGTGGAAGGCCGAAAGAGGAATTGGAAGCATTACTGGAGGAAGATTCATGCCAAACGCAAGAAGAACTTGCACTTACATTAGAAGTGACTCAACAAGCAATTTTGCATCGTTTAAAATTGTTAAAAAAAAAAAAATTAAAAAAAAAAAATTCTTCAACATGATAATGCTCGTCCGCATTTTGCGGCGCCGGTCAAAATCTAATTGGAAACACTTAATTGGGAAGTCCTACCCCACCCGCTGTATTCACCAGACATTGCTTCTTAAGATTATCACTTGTTTCGGTCGATGGCACATGGCCTGTCTAAGCAGCGCTTTACATCATATGAAGATACTAAAAATTGGGTCGATTCGTGGATAGCCTCAAAAGATAAATAATTTTTTCGACGTGGTATTCGAATGCTGCCAGAAAGATGGGAAAAAGTAGTGGCTATTGATGGACAATACTTTGAATAAAAAGTAATGTACGGTTCCTGCACAATAAATTCCTAATTTTTGATAGAAAACGGCGGAGACTTATTTGTATACCCTATATAATTGTCTAAATTTTTGCTTTAATATACCAAAAGAGTGTTCAACTATATATCTGTTCGTAGAAAGCAAATAGTTGTAATTTGTTTGTCGTCTAGTTAGCTGGCCCCTATCTTTAAATGGAGTTAGAAGATGTTGTAAGCACGGATAACCACTGTCTCCTAAAATGAAGCAGTTTCCACATTTCTGTGGCAATGTTTCATACAAAGGAGAGAATTTCAACACCCTGCTGTCATGAACGGAACCAGGAAAGCCAACAAAAATATCAATGATCCGTTTTTTATGGTCACATACCACTTGGGCCTGCAAAATAAATGTACAATTGAAAAGTATTAAAATAACGAGTGTGTATTACATAGTCAGTTACCTGTATAGAATGGAAATATTTTCTATTGAGATAAGAATCTGGATTATCGATTCTAATGTGAGTACCATCAATGACACCAAAAGCTCCAGGAAATCCTTTGTCTCTAAAGAATCGTTCACTTTCTACTTTTTCATGATCTGTTGGCCATCGAATAACTTCTGGTGACAGATTACTTAAAAAATAGATGACTCTTCTAACAACTTTATATAAGGAGCTTTTAGTTATATTAAATCTATCTGCCACATCTCGGAATGAGCTAGCTTCATTACCAGCAAACCATAAAAATACAGTAATAAATTTTAATGCACCAATTTTTTCAGAATCTCCTTCCTGATGATGAAAATATTGTGAAACCTTAAATCGATCCGCTAGTTGTTGTGTCATCTCTCTACTTATGCGTAAATGTTCCATATATTGTTGTTCATTAAACTGTAAAACAATTTCTTCAAAGTAATCCCTTGTTTTGGGCACTTGCAACAATTGAATTACTTCTTCCAAATCTTCATCACTTGATTCGAAGTGATCCGACATCTGAAGCGAGAAATTAAGTATCTATCTATATTTTTTATTCTAACCTTTTTATGTTAATGTATGTCATTTTTATAATTACCTTGATCTATTTAATAGTAAATAACTTATGCTTTTAAAACACAAATCTAACCTAAAACGTTCGAAATTGACGTGTAAACTATTGCTGATCAACTTTCACAATCATATAATGCGCAGTGCGCATGTGCAGATCAGAAATTCTTGGTAAAATTCTGGGATGTGTCGAATACGTTCGGAACTAATTCCGAATGAAATAATTGTGTTCCGCGAACGCAGAACTTTTTGTTCAGAACATGTAATTTTCTTACCGCGAACGACCGAATTTACATTGCGCATGCGTACTTGTTCGGAATGTGTTCGGGATGTGCTCCGCGAACAATTATTTAATCAATGGTTAACCTATTGTACATGTATTTTATTATTATGAAGTATTTTATAAAATAAAATTGAAGTCAAGATAAAGAATACAATTGTTTTTCTGTAATCTGAATAAAATAATAAAAAATGAATGATAAATTTATGTAGATAATATACGATAAAATAACAGAAATTTATTTAAAAAAAAAATTATATGAATAATAAACAATTCTAGCTGATCAGCTAACGATAAGTACTCAATGCCTAAAAATACAATATAATATAAAAATTAAATTTTATTCATTTTCAATACAGTGTGACCAATAACTCCGCATCGTATGGGAAATTTTTATATTAATTATTTTCGAAAAATCCAATTAGGCAAATTGTTTATGCTTGTAAATGAGCTAAATTAACAATAAGTAAATGTTGTCACGTGATTTCTGGTATATCGACAAAAATTATTAGAAAAATTAGTAGATTGCGATTTTGTATCTATATGCAAATTTTTGGTAAAAAAACTTGCATTTGAAAATAAAAAATTGAAAAAAATTCGAAATTAATTAATGTAATTTCATCCAAAACATGTTAAAAGAGTGATATATGATACAGATTATTCTCTGACACAAAAAATCAATATTTACGTTGCAAAAAATTATTATCCCAATTTTTTTAAATATTGCCAATTGAAAGTTATAATTTTAACGCAAAAGTGATAGTATTTTTATTTTAAGTAAATTTAATTTTTATTTTATAAAAAAACACTTTAAATTTATGATATAGTCTAATAATTAATATTTAAAATAACGTATTAATATAACACATTGGTTATTTTTTCAATTCATATGCTGAAGATAATACCTACATTTATTTGTGCAGAATTGGTATATAGTACCTACGTTATAAAAATATATTTCAAGAATATAAAAAAGTAGAGATTACTAAATTAGTTTAATCAATAAATATATATGTACGTATACCTATTAAATTCAAAAATATAAGTTTCATCTATAAATAGTAGATTTTGAGATACGCCATATATAGACATGGATATTATTATCGTAAAAATATTAAAATTTTATTTTTACAAATTTAATGGGACCATAATGTCTTATACGAGTACCTACATACATGTATATCTGCAAAACATAATAATTCTTAGCTAAGAATTATATTATTTCAATATAATTTTATATATAATATTTTCTCAAATAATATCTATAAATTTAATAATCGGTACTTAATTAATCATTTTTTAAATATTAAAATGTAACTTTCAATTAATTGATATTAAATAAAAGAACGCTAAGAGCCAGTTGCATAAAACGTTATTTTATCAACTGTATTTGGAGAGCCTCATTCATTGGTCAATTGGCAACTTAATGTGATAGTTAACTTATAAAGCATTTAACAATGTTTTATTCAACCGGCCCTTTTACTAAATTAAATATAAAAAAAAAAAAATTTTTCAGCACACTATATTATCTACCAAAAATATATTGCTAATAAAAGTTTTAGACTAATGCTACAATTCTGTGCATAGCTCGTAAGACCAGGGCCTCGATTTTATAAGTTAAATTCTACAAGATTTTAAAATCTACAAGAATTCAGTTTTCCCCCACTCTTGTCGAGGTGTGGATTTTGAAATCTACTGGTCAGAGGCAGTAGAATTGGTGACCTTGAATTTCTATCTGTTTACTAGTTTGACGTTTTGTACTTTCGTAAAAAGTGTGGCTAGAATATTTCATAATTATTATAAATAATTAAATAGGTACGTAATTTATTTTTAGATGTATATTATTTGTTTTATTTATTAAATTATTGATAAATAGATGGATTTTAATATTTTCGCGCACGAAATTTGAAATTTCTTATAGAATTTACAAAATCGCTTTAGTAAACAAACTTCCCCATGACATCTAAAGAAATGGAGGGGGAAAACTGAATTCTAGTAGATTTTGAAATCTTGTAGAAATTATAGTTATAAAATCAAGGCCCTGTAGTGTTTTTCTGTCAAAAGAATTACATTTACTAGAAAGAAAACAAAATATCTCCTAGTACTACAAATCCTGCGAAATGTGCACAGAATTGCAGCATAAACCTATTTAGAATTATTGGAAGTTAAGAAGGTTGAAGCAACAATGAACCCAAATTAATAAGTTCTTCCCTTCTTATGCTATTAAAGAATGTATTTTGCAACGCACCAGGTAAATTTGATGTTCTAACTAATTATTTTAATAAAATTAATATTAAATTAATTATTTTCTCTGATATATATATATATATATATATATATATATATATATATATATATATATATATTTTAAAAATACTTTATATACAGAATATAATACAAAACAAAATCTAAACGAAAATAATTTACTTACATTTTTACATCAGATTTCGGAAACATTCTAGTAAATTTGAATAATAATATCTAATTCTATCTAAGAAATTTTATAATAAATAATATTATTAAGAGTTTGCTTTCTGAGTTATGCTTCGTCGGCCTAAACTGAAATTTATTTATATCAAAAGCTGTTCAAGAATAATTCTGTAATATTCAGCATTCATAATTTAATCTTCCAGAATAAATTTTCAACGACTGATATTGCTTGCGCTAGCAAAAAACAATGAGAACATCATTTTCGCTCTATATTTTTAAACTTGCAACTTTTTCAGCTTTAAAAAAAAATCAATAAATATAGCCGACTATAAACTAGTGCTATCAACCTTCTGTGTTATTTTCATTCATTTACAAACATATCTATAGTATTTTAACTGGAGATTTTTATTCATTTTAACTACTTGTAATTTGACACAAATGATAAATTAATTTTTATTTTGAAATAAACGCTCATTGGTTTATAGTTTCGCATTTTTTTGTTAAATAATATTTCTAACGCTTTATCTGTTCTATATAAAAAAAAAAAAAACAAATACAATAAAATCTTTTTATCTGACAAGTGCATGACCGGCATATAGTTTAACACAAACGTTATTATATTCTAATGAAATTAAAATTCAATTAATAGAATTAACAAACAAAAGTAATTTACATGTAGAATAAAATATAAACAGTTTGTTGCTATTGTTTATTGCTATATACATATATATATATATATATATATATATATATATATAACAATTATGGAGTTAGTTAAGTCAGTTTATTTTGTCAAAAATGAAAAAAGCGAGTTACCGTACTTTGAAAATATTATATTTAGGTCGTAATTCAAGTTCAATATATGATTTTAGATGATTAATTTACAATAAAATATTTTTAATATAAACGAACTATAATTTTATTAATAGAATTAAATTGAACTAACCCGCTCTAACAAGTAAATAAAACTAACTAAATATTATTTTTTTGTAACATCTAACCAATTACGTAACCGCACATTTAAACTAATGTAACCTTAAAATAACCAGCCCCCAATAAAAATCGCCTATATAGCTGACATAAATAAACAAAAATATAATAACCTCTAAGGACAGTGTATGCTCAAACATTCCTGATTATTTTCCATAAATAACAGCGAGCGCCAAGTTTGCCAACCAAAACAAACAATTATTAACACATCATACAACAGGGTTTTGGTTCCACTTAAAAGGACCTTCAGCTTCCATCAGTTGCGCTAGACAATCGTTTTCGTGCCAGCAAAATGGCCTCAAGTCATCGTTGGTTGCCAAACAGTACCCGCCCCGTTAACCTAACCTAACCTAACCAACAAATAATTCAGGAGCCTAATTGCGCCGACTACACCATAGTCAGTGTTTGTCTATTCACGATTCATCAAACAGCTCATTGTCTTCACGTCATAAATTCAATTTTGATCGGTCACTATAGGTAATTGCGTTCAATTGATCACATCGTTTCTTTTCATGCCATACAGTTAAGCCATATAGTTATTATCGAATAAAAAACACAAAAAAAAACATTTCATTTTTATCAATAGTTGTGTTTGTGTTTTTAAAACGTATTATTAATATATAATTAATATTACAGTTAGGAATGGCAGTGTTGAGAGACGCAACCAAGTCGTTGCAGGTGGCATAAACGCACGCTGTGGCAACAGCGCTTAAATATTTGTCTCGGCTGCCCAGCTTGCTAGCGGGGTGTTAGTCAGTAGTTTATCAGAGTTGAACGAGTGTAGTTGTCAGAGCGAGCGTTACAGTGCTAATAATATTTATATATGTCCGTTATTTCATATTGTGATTATTCCGGACCGTGTGTGTTTTCTTCGACGGGTAGTTAAGTTTACATACACATGACATTTGTGGAGGCCCCGGAGGGATATTTGAGGTGAAATAAGCGAGGTGAAATATTGTTAGGTAGCGGTGCGTGTGCTGTGTTACGGCGCGCAACGAAGCCGACTTGTGACGTAGCGAGCGCGTTCTTGGGCAGAAGAAAGTTTTGATAACAAAAAAGACATTTAAAATTTTTCGGTTGTATAGAAGATAATTTTGGACAATTTAAATATGGAATTAATAAAAAAGCGTCGTACAGTGCTTCGCAGTGCATTTACGCGAGTGACACACCAGTTCGAACAGGTTTTGAATGCTGCAGAAGTTGACATGACGGAAACTGAAGCGTTACGTGATATCTGTCAACAAAGGTGCGACGAATTGAAAGCAAGTGACAATGAAGTGTTCGAGGCAATGATATCTGCAGATACAAGTGAAGATGGTTTGAGCGCGGAAATGAGCACTTGCGACGAATACTTGTTAAAGTTTACGCGATTAATAGTTCGGTTCAATAAACTAAGTTTTGAAAGAAGTGAGGCGATGTCGGGACACGGTAGTTTGCGTAGTGTTAATGAATCGGGACACAGTGAACATTCAATGACGAACCAACGAAGGTTTAAACTGCCACAAATTGAACTTGTCAAATTTAGTGGTGACGTGCGCGAGTGGTTACCGTTTTGGAGTTCATTTAAAAAGATACACGAAGCTACCGACCTTCCATCAGAAGATAAGTTTCAGTATCTTCTATCGACGGTTACACCAAAGACAAGGGCAAGAGATTTAGTCGAGAGTTTTCCTGCGACTGCCGATAACTACGAGAAGGTAATCGAAAGCTTGAAAACGCGGTTCGGCAGAGAAGATTTGCTCGTCGAGGTGTACGTCAGGGAACTTCTCAGGTTAGTACTCAACAACGCTATGTCAAATCAGGCGAAGTGTAACATCTCTATTTTGTACGACAAAATTGAGACGCAACTGAGAGCCCTAGAGTCTTTAGGCGTAAACACGAAAACCTGTTCCGCTATGCTGTACCCTCTGGTGGAGTCATGTCTCCCGGAAGAGCTGCTGCGAGTGTGGCAGAGATCGCCAGTGTTTT
Organism: Clivina fossor; assembly: GCA_963966155.1. NCBI lineage: Eukaryota > Metazoa > Arthropoda > Insecta > Coleoptera > Carabidae > Clivina > Clivina fossor. The sequence goes on from CAWYQG010000219.1 coordinate 294,231, forward strand.
CAGACAACCCGGATGCGACTATCGCGAATCGTCTGGAACGGCTGATGCAATTTTTGAAAACAGAAGTCGAAGGGACGGAACGGATTTCGCTCGCTATCGAGGGTTTTGGCTTAGGTGTTAAGGATAATAAGCACAAAGTAAGCAAACTCAAGATGGTGGAGGAAAAAGTACCGACGGCTGCAGGATTAATAAATAACAGCGTAGCAGCAAAATGCGTGTTTTGTGATGGTAATCACATGACAGAAAAATGTTTCAGAGCACAGAAGTTGAGTTACGAAGAGAAACAGTCAATTCTCACCAAGAAAAAAGCGTGCTTTAAATGTGCAAAAGTAGGGCACCTCGGGCGGAAGTGTCGTGCACGATTCCAATGTATACTGTGCGGTGGACAACATATCGTGATACTGTGCGCGAATTTGAACTCGTGTAATAAAGCGAAAAATCAGGCGAAAGCGGGAAAACGTGACGAGAATCCCGATGATTCAAAGACTGAAACCGGTTTAGCGAATCATACGGACACTCGCGTATTTCTACAAACTCTAATCGTGAGAGTACGTAGTGACGATCGTGAACGCGAAGTGCGCGCGATCATAGACACCGGGTCTCAGCGGTCGTACGTATTAAAGGAAATAGCCGATGAGTTACAATATTCGGCAAAACGCACTGAAAAAATTATCCATGCACTATTTGGCGGTAAACAAACGTCTGAGCAAAAGCATCTGTGTTACGATGTAAGATTGGTAAGTCTAGACGGAAATTACGCGTGTTACTTTGAGGCATTGGATCAATCCGTCATTTGCAACGATATCCCAAGTGTTTTTTCGGGAGTGTGGACGGATGAATTGGAAAAAGATAACATACAATTAACTGACGTAAGAGGACGACAACCAATCGGACTATTGATTGGCGCTGACATAGCGGGAAAAATACTTACTGGTAACAGACGAATGCTTCAGTGTGGACTAGTAGCTGTGGAAACAATGTTAGGTTGGGTTTTAATGGGCAAAGTACCGTCTGAAGAAACGCAACGTAGTACCACAATGACCGTAGCCAGTTTGTTGAACAAGGATGCTTCTATTACAGCTCTGTGGCAGCTAGACGTGCTCGGTATAACCGACCCTGGCGAAAGAAAGTCAAAGGCAGAACGTGAAGAAGAAGCGAAACAGATTTTTGAACAAACTATTGTGCGCACAGAGGAAGGGCGCTATGAAGTTAAGCTACCATGGTTGGTAGGACATCCATCGCTGCCCTCAAATTACGATCTCGCTAAGAAAAGACTACCGTCCACGGAAAATAAATTACACAACGGACAGTGTAGAGAAAAATATGATGAGATTTTCTGTCAATGGTTGTCCGATGGCGTTATAGAAGAGGTATTCGACAAACAATTAAATAAAGTAGTGCATTACTTGCCACACCGTCCAGTGCTAAAAGAAGGTAGTGCTACTACAAAGATACGACCGGTATTCGATGCGTCGGCAAGAGAAAAAGGAAAGCCATCTCTCAATGATTGTTTAGAGAAAGGCATGAATCTAATCGAACGAATACCAGAAATATTATTAAGATTCAGGAAGGAAAAAATAGGCATTATCTCAGATATTGAAAAAGCGTTTCTACAAATAAGCATCAATCCAAAGGACAGAGATTATCTGCGGTTTATCTGGCCGACAACCGATGGTAAGGAGAGAATATATCGTCATCGAAGAGTAGTTTTTGGTGTGAGTGCGAGTCCATTTCTACTAGGTGCAACGATTGAATACCATCTAAAACTCTGTTTAGAAAAATGCGAAAGAGAAAATAGTGGTTATTCGAAAGATACCATCGAGAAACTGCAAAGAGGATTCTACGTAGATAACTGTGTGACCAGTGTAACGAGCGTTGAATCGGCAGAAACTTTCATGAACGAAGCAACTCAATTGATGGCACAGGCTAGGTTTCATTTAAGAGGGTGGGAGTTCTCCGGAAGAAGTAATAACACTGAAACGAACGTACCACTCTTGGGCCTAAATTGGGACAAGTTAACCGATACATTAGCTATTAACAGTATACAACAATACAAAGAGGAGAAGGTAAGCAAACGATTGATACTTTCTTATGCACAAAGGATTTTTGATCCGATAGGCTTCACGAGTCCAGCAACACTCTGTCCTAAATTATTACTACAAGGGATGTGGGAAGAGAAAATTAGTTGGGATGCGGAAGTGAAGACAGAAGATCGTATTTGCTTCGAGAAATGGAAAAATGAGTTACCGTTTCTCTTTGACTTGAAAATACCGAGATGGATAAACGCGGGTCCAAATGAAACTCAAGAATTGACGCTACACATCTTCTGTGATGCGAGTAAGCTTGCTTACGCAGCAGTGGTTTTCTTGAGGATGGAGAACGATGAAAATGTAAAAGTTCATCTTGTACAAGCGAAAACAAGAATTGCGCCATTGAAAAAACTGTCCATTCCCAGATTAGAACTGATGGCAGCAACTATAGGAGCGCGATTGGGTTCGCAAATAGAGGATATTCTAGAGATGAGTACCAAAACCTACTACTGGTCAGATTCCTCGACTGTTCTTGGTTGGATAAGACAAGCAGAAGATTGGACAGTCTTTGTCGGGAACAGAGTACAGGAAATAAGAAAACTCACACATGTGGAGTCGTGGAGACATGTACCTGGCGAATTTAATCCGGCAGACTTGCCTTCACGAGGATGCTCTCCGAAAAGGTTGGCACAATCAAAATGGTGGGAAGGACCGTCATGGTTATACGAGCCACCTCAGTTTTGGCCAAAAGGAGAACCCGATGTCAACACGGACGAAGTTGACAAAGAGAGAAAACAACGTGTTCTTACCACAATGCTGAATGTGGAAGAGACTGGAAGATTCTATTCCTATTTTTCAAAATACAAGCGAATTGTTCGATTGATTGCATGGGTACTTCGATTTGCCTATAAGGCAAAGATGACACAGAACTTGGGAACTGGAGAACTATCCACAGAAGAGGTGGACAATGCCGAAAAAAGGCTGATTCGAATGATTCAGTTGGAAACGTTCACGGGAAAGGACCCTAGACTAGCGGCAATCAACGTACTGCGTGACGAAAACGAACTCTTGCGCTTAGAAAGTAGAATCGCAAGAAAGGAAGATCTTCACGATTTTTTATATCCTTATTTATTACCGGGTGAACACCCAGTAGTGAAGAAACTAGTTTTCGATACTCATGTCGAATCTGGACACATTGGAGTACAAGGTTTACTTAGCCTACTTAGGGAACGATACTGGATCGTAGGCCGTCGGGCAATACGTTCAGTAATTTTATCATGTGTCAAGTGTAGAAGACACACGGCAAAAAGGCTATCGATTGATACACCGATGTTGCCTCCTGAAAGAATACGCGAAGCTGCTTGCTTTGAAATAACAGGCGTAAATCTGGCGGGACCATTGTATCTTCGAAATGGGAAGAAAGCCTGGATCTGCCTATTTACATGCGCGGTCTATCGAGCGATACACCTAGAGGTGGTCACAACGCTGTCTACAGCTGGCTTTATCCAAGCGTTAAGAAGGTTTATAGCCAGACGCGGCAGGCCACACGCCATTTATTCGGATAATGGTACCAATTTTTGTGGTGTCAACAATATCTTCAAAGAACTAAATTGGCAAGAGATTCAACAATATAGTACGGCACAGAGGATATTGTGGCGGTTCAGTGCACCTGCATCTCCCTGGTGGGGAGGATGGTGGGAGCGGTTAATAGGAATCGTCAAACAAATACTCCGTCGTGTTTTGGGACGTGCTCGTCTTACCGGAGAGGAATTATATACGGTAATGTGTGACACGGAAGCAGTCGTCAATTGGCGACCTATAACTTACGTGACGAACAACGCAAAAGATCTGCTCGCGTTAACGCCCGCGATGTATTTGCGAGAACTAAATGAAAGTGGAGTTCCGGACTGTGATCTAGCGGACACTTTTAAGTTAACTAAACGTTTCGCGCATTTACAAAAGCTACGCGAAGATTTAAGAAAGAGATTTCGGTCGGAATATCTAGGACAGCTAAAACAGACAGTTAGTGCGAAAAAATCTCGATCTATAGCTGTGGGAGAAATCGTGCTAATCGGTAGTGACAATACCAAAAGAATCGACTGGCCTTTGGGGAAGGTGGTCGAGGTGTTGCCTGGCAAAGACCAGAAGATACGTGTGGTTCGCGTACAGACGCAACATGGACAACTCCTACGTCCTGTCCAGCGTTTGTACCCACTGGAGATCCAAGAAGGGATAGGAAATCGCCTTGCACAACCGACGCCGCTTGCTGCCGGTGAAGGAGAGGTGCCTTCGACTGCGATGGCAGCCGAGGAAGAAGGAAGTCGTGAAAGTGTGGTGAAGTGTAACAATGTGCATGGGCAATTGAGTGATCAAGTGTCGCGCTATGGGCGAAAGATTGTAGCGCCCCGTAGATATAATGTATAGTTGTAACGATTATGCGTCTTTCCTCGTGAGACCTCAAAGAGTGTTTATCGGTCTCAGGTGGGAGGATGTTGAGAGACGCAACCAAGTCGTTGCAGGTGGCATAAACGCACGCTGTGGCAACAGCGCTTAAATATTTGTCTCGGCTGCCCAGCTTGCTAGCGGGGTGTTAGTCAGTAGTTTATCAGAGTTGAACGAGTGTAGTTGTCAGAGCGAGCGTTACAGTGCTAATAATATTTATATATGTCCGTTATTTCATATTGTGATTATTCCGGACCGTGTGTGTTTTCTTCGACGGGTAGTTAAGTTTACATACACATGACAGGCAGTGTCACATTTCTCCTAAGTAAATAGTTAAAATATATAACAGTTTCGTTTGTGGAACATTATCATTTTAACGTATAATTGTGGCACAATTCCATATTCTCGTAGCATAGACTATAGCCATCTTTTTGTTAGTATTAATTTTTTTTAAATTATTTTTTCACAAATATTATAAATTATTCACTAATTATTCACTTTCTGCATACTCTTTTTATCATATATTTCATTCAATTAATAAAAATATTGAAACCTTTTAATTTTTATTATATTATTGCATAATTATAGTAAATTAACAAAATGTCCGTTTCTCACAAAGAATAAGTTCAGTTCAGACCTAAATAAAAATTCAAAAATTTCCAAAGCTATTCGATTGCCGATATTCACCTTAAAATATATTAAAAAAATCTCGTAAAAATTGGTGTAGTCATTTTGGCGTAATGAGAGTCTGATAGATAGTATTCAGATTTATTCATATCGATTATACAAAATTATAAATACCTAATTAACAATTGGTGTAGTCATTTTGGCGTAATGCGAGTCTGATAGATAGTATTCAGATTTATTCATATCGATTATACAAAATTATAAATACCTAATTAACAATAAAGTAAGCATCATTGATTTAATATCAGATAAACATTGTCAATTCGAAGAGCTTCTTTATTTTAAAATAAACAGTGTTAAAAACCCTTTGCCGAACTATAGCACTAGATTATAAAACAAGTAGGTACATTATTTGCCTAACCTTTCTACGAGCATTTATGCATCCCCCAGCCCAGCCCGGAACTGGTTAACAGCTCGTCGCACCCCTAGAGATCCCATGTGGTGTAAATGAGAGTACAACAGCACAACTGATAATAAAATGGGTGTTACAACGGCCATAAAAATCTTTGCCAGTTTAGTGGATTTTATACGTTTTATTGTACGAAAAAAACAAAACAGGGGAAAACTGAAAAATTATTGTCACGTATGCCAGCAATGTTTTGTTACTGCATTGCTCATGATTTCAGTTTTATTCACCAGTTTTCCATTTCATTAGATTTATTTATGATATAAACAAGAGATGTGTATGTACAATACTTATTAACAGAAATAAATTGTAGGTAATATAAACTCACGTTATCAGTAGCGGACAACCAGCCCGGACAAAACGAATTTTTTTTTGAAAAAGGAGAAATTTTGCTATTTTTACAATATTAAAAATACATTAAAACACTTTTGTATTGAAAGAAAAAAATGCATTTTGAAAAACGCAGTTTTCATCTGAAAAGGTATTCACTGTGATTTCAAACTTTTTAATTTTATTGTAATGTTATTGCCAACGGAAGTATTAAAATTGTATAATTTATGATAATAATTTTATGTTGTGATTACGGTAAATATAAATATTAAAAATTATATTGCTCCTCTTATGATATTAAAAATTTCCTGTTATTTAAAAAAATATAATAATGATATCAAAATTATAAGCTAATTTTCTTGCATACTTATATTTTTACATATACTGATATTTCTTTTATGTGATATTTTAGTGTAACCTATAAACATAACAAAAAAGAGAGTGTTTCTAAATAATTTCTTTATGCACTACATTCTGTTGCACCTATTTACACAGACCACTCTTAATACAATTAGAAACATTATAGTTATTTTGTTTTATCTACACGAAAGTATAAATTATATTATTTTATTCGAACTAGAAATAAATATAAAAAAAAAGATAAATAGCGAAGCGAGAATTAAACTTTAAAAATTTTAGTAATTTTTTTTCGAAAAACATTGTATATTAGTAAAATTATATAATTTATTTGGGCACTAGAAAAATCTATTGCAAAAATTAGTTTATAATCGGATAAATAACGTAGCCACAATCAATTTTTAAAAAACTTTAGTAATTTTTCTCGAAAAGTTGGCATTACTGGAAAAAATGAAACCACTTATCCTGAAAATTTTATTTATTTTATCTCATAAACTCAAAAACAAAATAAAATTTAGTAAATTTTAGTAATTTTTCTCAGAAAATTTGTAAAATTCTACAATTTATGTAAGCACTAGAAGAATCTTTTGTAAGAATTTGACATTACTGAAAAAAAAATAAAACTACATAATCACCTTAGGCATTAAATAAACTTGTTCTAAAATTTTTATTTAAATCGGTTGATCTGTCTAATCGTAAGAGAAGTTACGGTCACAAAATTCTGACTGACGACCGAGGAAGCTGACGACGCATATACATACACTCCCATAATCTAAGTTCCGATTTGTCTGATATAATTAATAAAGTTTATAAGAAAAATAATTTTTAATTATAGTAAATTTGTACTGTAAAAGATTATTGAAATATTGCTTTATTTTTTATAAAAAAAAAATTATTTTTTGTTCCTTGTGTATCAGGGTTTATCAATTAAATATTATTTAAAATTAATTTTCTCGAATTTAAAAGAAATAATAAATTATTTTTTTTATTGTAAAAAAAATATTAATTTGTAATAATTTATTAGTAATGAAATGTTATTCGTTCATAAATATATCTAGTTTATTTAGAAATAAATTTAATTCCGATATTATAAATTTTGATTTATTAAATATATATTTATATATATATACAGGGTGTTTGCAATCAAGGTATTTTATTTTTAAGGGGTGATACTACAGGTCAAAACAAGGCGATTAACGCCAAAACACCTTAGTAAAAGTTTTCTAATAAACGAGATATTCATTTTTTTTTAAGTAAAATGGTAGCATATGGTATAATTTTTATTATCCAGCTCACAAAAAAAATTATTCTTCATAATAGTTTTGGATTTGCTTGAAACGAATAAAAATGTAAAAATATTCCAGGTTTTAAATACAGGGTGACTCGGATTTGCTGATTTGTGTTTCAACTTTTAGGTAAAATACCCTTATTTGATTAATAGGATTATATTATGTTTAAAATTACAATTTAAGCTTACATACAAAAGTAAAAGTTGTAAAGCTTACATACAAAAATTTGTGCCGATTGTCGATTGTTAAAACACCCTAGTAAAAGTTGTCTAATGAACGAGATATTACTTTATTTGAATTTATGATTGAGGGGGCGAAAACTTTCATTTGTTCTTATTGTTTATCTGTCAAACATATTTCATTATTGTTTAACTGTGCATTATCTATTGCTGGTTGGTTACTAATTCTTGTGAAAAAATTGAACGATGGACTATTCTAATGTTGAATTGGTTGATATGATGCTAATTTATGGAGAAGCGCATCAAAATTCGGCTGCTGCAAGTCGTCTATACGCTGAGCGATTTCCAAATAGGCGACATCCTATAGCTCAGCAATTCTCTAGATTAATAATACGTGCTAGAGATACTGGTAATCTGCGAGGCCATCAACAGCGTGCTGGAGGAGCAGGTCGTCACCGACGAATTGTAGACGCCGAGGAACAAATTTTGAACCTCGTTGACGAAAACCCTTCAACCAGTACACGGCAAATTGCTCGGCAAGTTGGTTTGTCAAATCAAATTGTATGGCGAACATTACGCGAGCATCAACTGCATCCTTTTCATGTGCAACGAGTACAAGCGTTACAACCTCGAGATCATCCGCAACGCGTAGAGTTCTGTAGATGGTTTTTGCGCAAACATGATGAAATACTTAATTTTTCATCGATTGTACTGGCTACTGACAAAGCTACATTTACGCGCAACGGTATGAACAACTGCCACAATACACACTTTTGGAGTTTCGAAAATCCGCATGTTGTTCATCGTCACAATTTTCAGCACAGATTTTCTGTGAACGTATGGGCCGGATTGGTAAACTCACAGTTGATTGGTCCCTTTGTGTTGCCAGATCGATTAGATGCAAATAATTATTTATATTTTTTGCAAAATAATTTGCCGGAACTTTTAGAAGAAGTTCCCTTAAATGTTCGTCAGCAAATGTGGTTCCTTCATGACGGTGCACCGGCGCATTTTAGCCATATCGTTCGGCAACACTTAAACGATGTGTTTGAAAATAAGTGGATTGGTCGGGGCAGTCATATCCCTTGGCCTCCCCGGTCGCCGGATTTGACCCCGTTGGATTTTTATTTGTGGGGACTTATGAAAACCATGGTATACACCACCGAAATTATGGATCTCGATGATCTCCGTAATCGGGTAGAAGTAGCAGCGGCGGAAATTCGGCAACAAGGCATGGGTCTCGCTGCGTATGCGAATTCATGGGTACGCCGCGCAAGGCTTTGCATACAACAGCAGGGTGATAATTTCGAGCAACTGGTGTCATAGTGCTATCACCCATTAAAAATAAAATACTTATCTTGATTTGTGTCATTAATAAAAATATTTAAATAAAGTATCTAATATCTCGTTTATTTGAAAACTTTTGCTAAGGTGTTTTAACAATCGACGATCGGCACAAATTTTTGTATGTAAACTTAAATTGTAATTCTAAACATAATATTCAAATAAAATTATTCAAATTTTTTAAATAAGGGTATTTTACCTAAAAGTTGAAACACAAATCAGCAAATCCGAGTCACCCTGTATTTAAAACCTGGAATATTTTTACATTTTTATTCGTTTCAAGCAAATCCAAAACTATTATAAAGAATAATTTTTTTTGTGAGCTGGATAATAAAAATTATACCATATGCTACCATTTTACTTAAAAAAAAATGAATATCTCGTTTATTAGAAAACTTTTACTAAGGTGTTTTGGCGTTAATCGCCTTGTTTTGACCTGTAGTATCACCCCTTAAAAATAAAATACCTTGATTGCAAACACCCTGTATATATATATATATATATATATATATATATATATATATATATATATATATATATATATACTGGGTGTCCCATTTTAATCCGCCACCTGCAATAACTTTAAAATCGTGCATCGGACAAAAAAATGTTTCGGATAAAGAGTAAATGGTTTCGAGGGGGACATTTGATGCAGAGACCCTTGCCCCCTCTGGACCCCCTGAGGGGCGGGAAAGGGGGGCAACTTTGAAATCTTAAATAGAACACCCTATTTTTTATTGTAGATTCTGATAGGCCATTAAAAAGTATGTAAATTTTATTTTAGACTTTTTTTTTATCTTTGATAGATGGCGCTGCAAACAGCATTTTTTTCTCAGTTTATCAATCTTCAATTTGAAAAAAAAGTATAACTAAGTACGATATTCAAGATTTTTTTAGTTCTTTGGGAAGAGGGGAGGCAAGGGTCATTGCATCAAATATCTTCCTCGAAACCATTAACTTTAAGTTAATGGTTTCGAGGGGTATAACTTTAAGTTAATGGCTTCGAGGGGATATCTAATTCAGTGACCCTTGCCCACCCCCTCTTCCCAAAGAACTGAAAAAAACTTGAATATCGTACTTAATTACACCTTTTTTTTCAAATTGAAAACTGATAAACTGAGAAAAAAAATGCTGTTTGCAGCGCCATCTATTAGAGATAAACAAAAAGTCTTAAAATAAAATTTACATACTTTTTAATGGCCTATCAGAATCTACAATAAAAAATAGAGTGTTCTATTTAAGATTTCAAAGTTGCCCCCCTTTCCCGCTCCCCAGAGAGTCCGGAAGGGGCAAGGGTCTCTGCATCAGATGTCCCCCTCAAAACCATTTACTTTTTATCCGAAACATTTTTTTGTTTGATGCACGATTTTAAAGTTATTGCAGGTGGCGGATTAAAATGGGACACCCAGTATATATATATATATATATATATATATATATATATATATATATATATATATATTATTAGTTTCGAGGGATTTTCAGTCAAAAATAGAAACAACTCAATTCAAAGTGCAAGCTTTCGGAAATTTTTTTATTTCCTTCATCAGGCAAATGGCAGAGTTAAAATTATACAAAATAAATACATGACATAAATATATGACAAGTGCATAGAAATAATAAAATGCTATGGTAACATATTAAGGTGTTGACAGTAAATATAAACAGATATGCCTTGGAAACAAACCAACAACAAAAAATAAATATAAAGATGATAAACCAATGTATAAGTCTGAACTTTAGGTAATACCCGTTGGCGTTATATTATTTAATGAAATTAAGTAATCATATATTATACTTAAATTATGTATATCAGAACGCTTATTAATACACTTGCTTTGTTTTTTGATATAAATCATTTCTAATAATGATCTTTTCAAATCATTTGATTCAGTGCACAAAACAGAAACATTTTTAAAATCAAAACTATGATCATTATTATGTGCATGGATAGACAAAGCAGTTGCATTCGGTTTTAAACGACAATCAGACTTATGTTGTGTGATTCGATCTTGTAACCAACGTTTTGTATTACCAATATATATAGCTTCACAATCGTTACATGGAATATTATATATAACATTTGATTTTCTGTGTAACGGAATATTGTCTTTTAATTTGCTAAAAATTGTTCTTAGAGGAACAACGTTTTTCTTAATAATTTTCATATTATCTGACTTCAAAGTGTTTATCAAATTATTGGTTATTTTAGATATATTAGGCAAAATAAAAATCTTAACATTAGATGTTGGTGAATCAACAATGCCAGATGTTACTTGATTGGTAATAGTGTTATCATAAGATACTGTCCAAATCAGCTTACGAAGAAGTTTGATAGGATAACCATTATTGATCATAATAGTGAATAATTTTTGAAGATTATCTTCTTTAAAATCATCATATGATAAACGTAAAGTCCTATTTTTTAATCCTAATATTGTATTAATTTTAGTATGGTATTGATGATAAGAATCGTAATAAATATAACGGGACGACGCAATTGGTTTAAAATCCCACGAAACTAATAATATATATATATATATATATATATATATATATATATATATATATATATATATATATATACAGAGTGTCCAAGATAACTTCGTATGCATGGGGATCTCCGAAACTGTTAGAGATACGACATCGGTTAAATTAGATGAAAGTTGCCTCTTTAGTAGGCGAGTTTAGTCATCTTTTGTTTTTTCCAAAAAAATCCATAGGTTACTAGATATAGACAAAAATGCAAATTTTGCTGTTTTATATTTTTGCTTATAACTCTCGTATGCAAAATGATACATTATTTTGGTTTGCACTTTCTTAAGACACTTTTTTACACAGAATTTCCAGGAGTAACCAAAATTTTTTTATTATGTACCGTTTTCGAGATTTATGATGCAACTTTTATTTTTCTTATGTAACTAGTATTTAAATGTAGTGTCATTAAAAATATCTTTTTTTTTGCTTTCCAGTGATATAACATAATCCTACTTTATTTTAAATAATAACATGGAAAATTGAAAATAATCTATTTTGCAAATTAATAATTCATTTTTTTAGTTAAAAACTAAGTAGGCCACGTTAAAACAAATGAAACATGAGCCCTACTTTAGTTTAAACAATAATATAGAATTATAATCAAAAAAAAAAAAAAACAATTTATAAAATACTAATGCCATATTTTACATTCGTAATAACTAATAACTATAACAGTAAAATTACATTAAGTGTTGAAATAAACCGTCGTTTTCTAGAATGAACATACGTGTTCTCTTAAGCATAGCTTGTGTTAGGTTAGTTTTAGGTATTTAATACCGTACTCAATCAAATTTATGTTTAATATCTTATACATCCCTACACTGGGTTGCCTTCTTTAAGGATATAAATTTAAATACATTTCCGCGGCTAATACTGCGTTATTTTGACAACGAATGTAACAATAAAGCATTTCAAACTTCTCTAAATTTTCAAACTGCTCCATGAATTAAAATTCTTTCAATAAGAACTCCAATAAAACTAACTAACTAACTAAGACAATAATCAAAAGAAAAGCAAAACCAAAAATCTAATAATAACGAAAACAAAGCCTATTTCTCATGTTTTATTTGTTTTGATATGGCATACTCGGTTTTCAACTAAAAAAATAAATTATAACTTTGCAAAATAGATTTTTTTAATTTTTCATGTTATTATTTAAAATAAAATAGGACTATGTTATATCACTGGAAAGCAAAAAAAAAGATCTTTTTAATGACACTACATTGAAATACTAGTTACATAAAAAAAATCAAAGTTGCATCATAAATCTCGAAAACGGTACATGATAAAAAAATTTTGGTCACTCCTGGAAATTCTGTGTAAAAAAGTGTCTTAAGAAAGTGCAAACCAAAATAATGTATCATTTTGCATACGAGAGTTATAAGCGAAAATATAAAACAGCAAAATTTGCATTTTTGTCTATATCTAGTAACCTATGGATTTTTTTGGAAAAAACAAAAGATGACTAAACTCGCCTACTAATGAGGCAACTTTCATCTAATTTAACCGAGGTTGTATCTCCAACAGTTCCGGAGATCCCCATGCATAAGGAGTTATCTTGGACACTCTGTATATATATATATATATATATATATATATATATATATATATATATATATATATATATATATATATATATATATATATATATATATATATATATATATATAGACCACTTTGACATTATCACATATAAGAAATAAGAATAGAAATGTTTTTAATTTTTCATCAAAAGATCGGAATTGCAGCATTATTCAAAAATTAAATTTTATAATAATTAGTATGCGCGCATAAAAAAAGAATCTATTCTGAAAATTTGAAGATTAGTTGATGAATTATTTTCAAAAAAAGTTGTTAGCAGTTGTTATAACTTGTTTTTGGTTCTTGATAAGTTTTTTAAATTCAAACTGTTTTTTTGAAATTTTCTTAAAAAGAAATTTCTTAGTTCATAGCTTACTTTAATTTTTAATCTTAAAAAAACTAATCAGTGTTTTGTGTTTTATTTCATATTTTTATTCTACGACTATAATTTTAATTGTTCTATTGATATTAATTTATTATTTTACTATTTTACAAAGAAACGACTTTCTAGTTTAAAGATTTTATTTACAGACAAACTTGTTAGCAATAGGCATGTAATAAAAATACCTAAATTATTTATTTTTACAATAATATCATACGTTCATTTCATACATGTAAGTTATACATTAAAAATTTATTTTTGTCAAACATATAATGTAATTTAAAAATTTTAATTTGGGTGATTGTAAATTTTCTTGTATCTTCTCTTTTATTCAGTGTTCTACCCTGAAGAAGCCAAAAAACTATTGGCGAAATATTGGTCCAAACAATAAATTGATTGAATGATGATGTTTGCATTTTAATATCAATAACATTTACCGTAATCCCGTAACAAATTCATTATATATATATATATATATATATATATATATATATACATATATATATATATATATATATATATACATATATATATATATATATATATATATATATATATATATATATATATATATATACTGAGTGTCCCATTTTAATCCGCCACTTGCAATAACTTTAAAATCGTGCATCGGACAAAAAAAATTCCCTAATAAAAAGTAAATGGTTTTGAGGGGGACATCCGATGCAAGGACCCTTGCTCCTCTTAGACCCCCTGGGGAGTGCAAACGGGGGGCAACTTTGAAATCTTAAATGGAACCCCTACTTTTTAATGCAGATTCGGGTAGACCATTAAAAAGTATGTAAATTTTATTTTATAATTTTTTTTATCTTTGATAGATGGCGCTGCAAACAGCATTTTTTTCTCAGTTTATTAGTCTTCAATTTGAAAAAAAAAGTTGTAACTAAGTACGATATTCAAGTTCTTTTCAGTTCTTTGGAAAGAGGGGGGAGGGCAAAGGTCACTGAATCAAATATTCTCTCGAAACCATTAACTTAAAGTTATCCCCCTCGGAACCATTAACTTAAAGTTAATGGTTTCGAGGGGGATATCTGATGCAGTGACCCTTGACCCCCCTCCACCCAAAGAACTGAAAAAAGCTTGAATATCGTACTTAGTTACACCTTTTTTTTTCAAATTAAAGACTGATAAACTGAGAAAAAAAAATGCTGTTTGCAGCGCCATCTATCAAAGATAAAAAAAATCTTAAAATAAAATTTACATACTTTTTAATGGTCTATTCGAATCTGCAATAAAAAATAGGGAGTTCCATTTAAGATTTCAAAGTAGCCCCCCGTTCCCGCCCCCCAGGGGTCCAAGAGGAGCAAGGGTTCCTGGATCAGATGAACCCCTCAAAGCCATTTACTTTTTATCCGGAACTTTTTTTTGTCCGATGCACGATTTTAAAGTTATTACAAGTGGCGGATTAAAATGGGACACCCAGTATACATACAGTATACAAACAAAAGTAATACTCAACATCTCCGATATGTGCAATATTACATATTAGCAAATTAAATTAAATTAATTGACCAATTACATTTATTAATTTCCACTTAAAGTCTAGTTAAAATAATATAGGCAATATGTATAATAGTGTGAAATTTTTCAGAAATTGTATACTTGACCAAGCAAATATTAATTCTTACAAAACAAGTAATATATATATATATATATATATATATATATATATATATATATATATATTAAGATGGTCTTATTAAAAAATTTCCAGTAAGGCTAGACAAGAAAATTTTCGGAGACCGCGTGTTTTGGAATATATCTCACGTGGAGTAAAAAATCGATATTAAAGGTTATACTTTTGCATTTTTATGAAAAACTGAACAAAATAATTCCTCTGATATATTTAAGTTGAGTGATTTGAGTAATTCGAGTTATTGCGCGCACCTAATTTGAAATTTTGCAAATAGAAAAAAAAAACAAATATAACACAAATAATAGCTGCTTACCTTCTCTATTATTGCTGAAGCTGAAAATTTATCGGAGGTACGGTCCTGTGCTTTTACTCAAACTGGTCTGATTTGTCTGCCTCGAGAGACGAGAAGAATGATTTCTAAAAACAAAACAAACAAAAAACACATCCATGAATAATTTTTTATTTAATAATTTGTAAAATATATGGAGTATATAATTTTATAAAGCTATTGAAATACTAAAATGTTATTTTTAAAATACTAAATACTCTAATATATATACCGGGTGTCTACTTTTTTTTTGTTACATAGGGAATACAATGCTAAAATTTTCATTTGGTGATAAATTTTCCCCTAATTATTATAGAACAAAAGTACAAATACAAAAGTTGTTTAGAATTCAAAAATGCATCAAATGATGCCAAATTTATCAATATAGGATGTTCCGATCAAGAATTAGAAGCAAATTAAAATTTCCATTTTTGCGCTCTTTACATCAAAGTGCCATGGAAATTAAACAAATAATTTCATTTCTTCTGGAGTTTGAGTTTGACAGATCGTATTTATTTTATTGTTACGTTCTGTATTATTATCATTATTATTGAAAATAATGAATAAACTTAAGGTAAATGAAAAAGTTCAGTGCGTAAAATGGTATTTTACTGGAAATTCGATACGACGAGTAAGAGATTTATTCAGCGCTTTCTTTGAAAACCGTCCCATACCTTCCGCTATGACTATTCGTAGGATAATTAAACAATTCGAAGAAACTGGAAGTGTGTTAAAACGTTGTAAAAATTGTAGAAAAATCAACGCAGAAGATCAGGAGGAGAATTTAAATCAAAATGCAATTAAAGAAAATACATTGAATATACTTTTGTGTGTAACGGAAAACCCAAATGTTAGTGTGCGTCAACTTGGTGCTGAATTAAATTTGCATCCTTCAACAATACATAAGGTACTAAAAAATGAAAAATATCATTCTTATAAATATTCCACGCACCAAGAGATATTTGAAGCGGATAAAATGGCTAGAAGCGAATTTAGTAACATTATTATGGAAAAATCCAATTTAGACAGAAACTTCTTGAAATCTATTTGTTTTACTGACGAGTCTACGTTTACTTTACACGGCGAACCTAATACACAAAACTTTAGAATATGGAGCCAAACAAATCCTCATTTAATGGTAGCAACACGTACCCAATATCCAGAAAAAGTTAATGTATGGGCTGGAATTTTTGGCAGGTGTATAATTGGGCCATTTTTTATTGAAAATAATTTAAACAACGAAAAATATTTGGATATGTTGCAAAATCATATTGGTCCGCAGTTAGAAGAGTGTGCAACTCAAGATAATGTTGTCTGGTATCAACAAGACGGATGTCCGGCACATTACAGCTGCAACATTAAATTATATTTGGATCAATGTTTTCCAAATTCATGGATTGGTAGAGGTGGTCCAATTAATTGGCCAGCTAGATCGCCCGATTTAGCACCGTGCGATTTCTTTTTATGGCCATATTTGAAGGAGAAAATTTATAAACGACATATCAAAAATCTTGTTGATTTGAAAAATGCCATTGTTGAAGAGTGCAATAATATAACACAAACACAATTAAGCTCTGTACGTCACGAATTTTATAACAGATTAGGTTATTGTTTGGCAGTTAATGGCGATTTATTTGAACATTTAATTTAAATTGTTAGTTTCGTTTTTGTTCTCCTATATCTTGTATTCATGAATTTTTCTGTTTTATAGGTATATTGAATATTGTAATAAATAAAGAAAGTTTTACGGAGTTCAGCTATTTACTATTTATTAAACTCTTATCCGACGTTTCACTGCACAACTTACAGCATCCTCAGGGATAAGTTTAAATTATTATAATAAATATATTAGGCATAATGCCAGTCATCTAATTCAAATGTATTGTTTTTATAACTTGAAGTTAATAAATAAATTAAACAATTACTTAAAATTATAATGGAGACATTCACAATTTAAAACCACAGCTAGTACGTAGTGTACAGCCGAGTAAAATACCCTTTCATTGTAATAAATAATAAATACTTAATACTTTTTATACTTAATAGCTTTTCATTTACATTAAGTTTATTCATTATTTTCAATAATAATAATAATAATAATAATAATAATAATAATAATAATACAGAACGTAACAATAAAATAAATACGATCTGTCAAACTCAAACTCCAGAAGAAATGAAATTATTTGTTTAATTTCCATGGCACTTTGATGTAAAGAGCGCAAAAATGGAAATTTTAATTTGCTTCTAATTCTTGATCGGAACATCCTATATTGATAAATTTGGCATCATTTGATGCATTTTTGAATTCTAAACAACTTTTGTATTTGTACTTTTGTTCTATAATAATTAGGGGAAAATTTATCACCAAATGAAAATTTTAGCATTGTATTCCCTATGTAACAAAAAAAAAGTAGACACCCGGTATATATATATAATTATATATATATATATATATATATATATATATATATATACCGGATAAATAAATGCAATTTTTACCTAGAAATTATGTGATACTATAATTCCCAGTATTTCTAGGTACAAAATTATTTACCGAATATATACAATATCAGAACCATATTACAAAACATTATGTAGGTAATATGATCAAATTCGTATGGGCGTTTAACATGCATTTTCGATAATTTGCGATATACTTCTTTCTCGAATTCAATTCGGAGAAATACTTAAAATACTTTTCGATAGAGCATATAAAGAGTTGTATAATTTGGTTTTAATATTAATTTGATAGCATGTGCCGTTTGGGCACTAGAATTTTTTTTTGGATTTTTTTTTTTTTATTTTTTTTTTTTTTAAACTATGAGGTGTAGGACAATAAGTAGTATAGTATAGAAAAATGCGGAACATTAAGTACTATAATTGAGTAAAGAAAACATTATTCTAGGTTGCATCGTTTTGTAGAAAAAAAAACTGAATTTTTGGAAATGGGATTCCCTTGAGATTTTTTCAAAATAAGATTTTTTTTTAAATTTGCTGAAAAAATCTGAAGAAATTCAGTAAAATAGAGAAAAAAAATTAACTACATAATAGTTAAGTAATTTTTTTCTCTAACTCAATCTGGTTTGACAAAATAGAAAAAATAAATTAAAATGCAATAATATTAATTGTCAATAATTTTTCCTGCCAAACCAGATAAGTTAAAAAAACAAAGTTACTTAGCTATTATGTAGCTATTTTTTTTCTCTATTTTAGTGAATTTTTTCAGATTTTTTTAGCAAATTGACAAATTTTCAAAAATTTAGTTTTACTAAACGATTCCTCCTAGAATAATGGTTTCTTTATTCAATTATCGTACTCATTGTTTCGCATTTTGCCAAATCATGCTTATTTTCATACAACTCATAGTTTTTGAGAAAAACAAATAAAAACAAAAAAATCGAGAAAATATTCTAGCGCCCAAACGACACATGCTAGCAAATTAAAGCTAAAACCAAATTGTAGATTTTTTTATGCCCTATCGTAAAGTATTCTAAGTGTTTCTCCGAATTTAACGGGAGAATAAAGTATATCGCAAATAATCGAAAATGCATGTTAAACGCCCATACGATCTTAACGAATGAACACCCGGTATATTAAAAATTATTAAAAGCCAGAGTTTAAATCACAAATTTAATCATTTGTTTTTAAAATATTCATCAATAAATATAAATTAATTTCGATTACCAATTTTTTTCTCGAAACCTGAATTTGGTTTTTAATAATTGTTTAGTTACTATATTACGATAAATCTAACAAAAATAAATAACGAAACAAAAAAATTAATAATTCATATCAGAATAATAATATCAAAGTTATGAAATATTGATTATATTTTATGTGATATATAAATGTTGAAAAAAAATTAATTTTTTATGTATTCCTACAATAATATTAAAGTTATAATAAATTTTGTAAAATTTAATGATAATGTAAACAATAATAATAATGCAAAAGAAAATAATAAATGATAAACATAAAATACAAAGAATAATAGAATATTGTGGCTCGCGTTTGATACTATTTCAAAATCGACAAAAAAAAACAAAAACATATATTTTTTTATATTTATTGGTAATCTTTTTTATATTTCTACTATAAATTACCACTAATTTGTAAAACAATCATTATTTTAATATAAGTTTCGCTAACTTTGAAATATTCGAATATCAGATATTTAAAAAAATATATTTATCTTCTTTTTACAAATATTTGTGCGAGTAAATTTATGGTAAAATTACTTTGCTAAAGTTAATTGTTAAATTACGTTAATAAGTAATTTAACAATTAACATGATACAAATATATAATATCTAATGAAATTTTCTTGATGTTTTAGATATAATATAATCTAGTTGATTAGAAATTAAAACAAAATTTACGGATTAAAAATTTCAATTCAAAGCAGACGATTGTTTTAGATAAAATTTGATATATATATATATATATATATATATATATATATATATATATATATATATATATTGTAAAAAAATTATGTAATTTTGCATGTTCTATAAAAATTTATAATATTACATAAATTATCACAGTGCAATTACAAAATGTTACTAGTTTACTGCTAAAAGCTGCGCTAAATTACATAAATTATTTAAATTATATTTTTAGCAGTGTATACATACATATCTAGCAAAACTAAATAATTTTAAAGTAGTATGGAATGACATTTAATTTCAAATTACAATTAAATCTTATTAAAATATTGAAAAAAAAAAAAATTAAAAAAACATTTTATATAAATTTTTTAAAAAATTTTATTAATATATATTTTGTAACTATTTGTTTTTGAAATTAAAATAAAGAAACACTGTATATACGCATGTTCATTAGCAATTCAGATACAAAACAGATTGTTAATTTAAGATATTGTTTAATTCAAATTGTTTAGTAATTTAATTCGATAAATATTATACTTTCTGGGGGAAATATTTTATAAAACATTAACGAAAATACATATTGATATTGTATGAAAAAATATTAATTTCGGCTTAGTTTAAATAAGTGCCATAATTACATGGATGATAATATAATATTAAAATTAACTCGCAAATATGAACTTACCTTATTTTTTTTTAACTGAAGTACAAACGGGAAACCAAATATGATAAAACAGGTAACAAAAACAAGAAAACTCGTCCCGTTTAGCTATAAGAACAGGAACAGGCCAAAAGTACGTCTGCTTCATACAAGAAGAAAACGAAAACTGATTCTAAAATCACAAGTTGCCTCGAGTTATATAGCAGCCAATAGCTTGTATCGGTAACCATGGCAATACATGTGCGTCTGATTCAGATGTGGACATAAGTTTTGCGATGACATTACTGACGTCATCGCTACATGTTTTTGCAAAAAAAAATGATAAATTAAACATCACTTTTTAAGCCAGGTCCAACCATTTAAAGAAATAAAAAAACTACGCTAAACTTCCCCATTGTACTCGAGATAATTGTGGCAACCGAAAACCTAAACATAATTCAAACAAAAGACAAGAATTAATTACATTCTGCTTCGAGTGCAATATACAATTTGTTTTTGCTTCAAGTGTTTTCTCAAACGAGTAACGAAATTTTCACAAGAAAATAAAAACACTTGTGGTTTTCTCATTTATTTATTTTACTACCATTTTTTTTTTTTTTTGAAGTACTTCGAATATTTTACCTAAATTCAATAATAAATTTTACGATGTGTATTTTGAAAAAAGTTGTCCGAAATTCTGATAAAAAAAATTAATTTACATTCCAATTTCCTAGTATTGATGTTATAATAATATCAAAGTGTAGTCTATATATATATATATATATATATATATATATATATATATATATATATATATATAGCCATCTAATTTTGTTAATTTTTTTTTATGAATTAACTTTTGTGTATAATTAACATAAAATACTGACATTTTTAATTATTTATCTTAAACATACTGTATAATATTCTATAATCTTTAAAACTAATCAAGCGTAGTTTTGTTACAATTTATATTATCTATAGTTTAGTTAGATACAATTAACGTATAATCTTTGATTATGTAATAATTATTTAAAATAAAACTTCTTTAGGTTAATAGTTCTCTATTAGTATTTATTAATAATCGACATTTCAACAAACTCAATGTATTTATGCTTATATCAAAAAGAAATCATACAATAAATAAACAGAACATAGAAAAGGCATAACAAAATTTTTTTTTAAACAAAATAAAAATTTATAAAGAAAAAATAACATCAATCAGTGTATAAGGCAAAGATTTAAATAAAATTTTGCTCTTATTAATTAAATATATATATATATATATATATATATATATATATATAATATTATGATCTAGTTATTTATATTTTGTTACGTTTAATAACTTGTTTCCGTGGTTTTTTTTTTCTTTATTTATTTTAAATATCATTTTTATCAGTTTTTTGTTCCTGATAAAGACAGCCGTTGAGTTCGTCGGAACATCAATTATTAATATGCACAAAAATATTAATACACAATTGAAACATAAAACTATTTTATTTTAATAGAATATGTTCTGAAAGACTTTTTAATATGATTAATATTGTAATATCGTAATATTAATAATTCATTACTATATAGAAAGATTATTATGTACCTAGTACAATAAAATGAATATAATTATACAGTAATTAATTATAATAAACACCACTGGTGCTGCTGGCAGCACCAAACATTTCCGTTATTATTATATTAAAAATTATATAATTTTTTTCGTTTGAATTTTATGATTGTGTGTAAAATGGCAAAATTTAATAACATATTAATAATTATTAATTAATTAAAATAATAAATTAAATAAATAATAATAATAATATTAAATATTTAATTTTTTTTTTTAATAATGTGAATTTTATATTTATTTATGAAAATAATAACGAACTTATTTGATTAAATCGTTCATAAAAATTTAATTAAATATATATATATATATATATATATATATATATGTTTATTGTCTAACTAAAATCCTTGCCTCATTAAAATTATTGTATTAGACATATTTCGTTCATCATTTTTATCTGATTTGAACACAATTCAATATTTTGTCGAAAAACAAAAACAAAACCTTATTCAAATTATATTAGGTTACAATGTATTGTAATAATCATCGATATTTTTATTGCGCTATATTTGAATTTTTCTCCAACATTACAAAAAAAATCCCTTTTTTAAAAATATGGCAAATAAATAACAAACAATTTAATTGAAATTTGTTTTACAGCACTTTAGTTGAAAGGAATATATATATATATATTTATATATATATATATATATATATATATATATATATATATATATATATATATATATATATATATATATACGCTTGAAAGAATTACAAATTCAATTATTATATAATGTTGTCAACTTTGCCGAAAAAAATATTCCAAATTTATTTTAAGACAATACTCTCTTTTGCACGATTTAAAAAAAAATTCAGAATAAAATAATAATTATAAAATGTAAATATTTTTGAAAAATATGTTTGCCCGCATACATTTTTAATATTATTTACAAAAAATTTAACAATATCTATATTTAATTATTGACATTTTTGCAAGATTTTGTCAATTTTTACAAGGTTTTCAGTTTTTTTTAATGAGTTTTAACAAATTTCGTAAAACTTTATCAAATATTGTTATTTTGGTAATATTTTGTAATTTTTTACATAATTGCAACAATTTTTTAATGCGTTTTTAAAATGATATAAGACATAAGTAACGAGTAACTTAATTGAAATTGCTTTTACCACACTTTGCCTAAAAGGAAAAATATTATAGTTCTTGGCAACATCGATTTCTGTAACATTGGCCAAAAATTAAGAGAATGCATATATATATATATATATATATATATATATATATATATATATATATATATATATAGAAATACTTTATTATAAAGCCTTCTAGATCAGGACGAATCTGAACGCAGTTTATCAGAGAGTGTATATAATATGTGTGTGTGTGGGCGCCGTCAGCTCATTTGCTCGCTCGCTCAGTCAAAATTTTGTAATTGCAACTCTTGCTAGTAACGGTTCAACGGATTTTAATAAAAAAAAAATATTATTTTTGGTATTGCCAACTTTCTGAGAAACGAATTATTAAAATTTTTAAAAATTTATAATCGCTACATTATTTTTCCAAATTTTAATCTAATTCTCACTTTAATGATTCTCCTCAGTATCAACATAAATTAAATAATCCTATATATATATTTGAAATAATTTTCTATCTTTCGAAAATTTATTCCGCGATTTGAATTGATTTGTTAGAAAATTATTTTTATTATATACTAGGAAATAAATAAGTAAATTTCAAAGAATCTAATCGTAAAAACATCTTGATAGACAAATGCTAAAAGTCTTTTGTGCACTAATGCCCCATCCAATTTGAGAAGTCATTAGCAAATTGCATTAGAATACCATTTTGAAAAGAATACTCCGAATTGATAATTCAATATAATACTTTTATTTATTATATTTTGTAGCTGAACACCGCCGCTCAACTGAAAATACCGTTTTTTGTTTTGAACAAGAGAACTCCTAATTGAATGTATTTTTACCTTGTTCTCAACGGGAGGTAAAGTATTTCGTTACTCGTTAAGTAGGAAAAGATGTATTTAGTTTTGCAATATGTTTGGAAAATCACCGAAATTATCCAGACAATGAAATACCGTTTATATTTCTTATAAATACGCAAATAATAGAAACCATATTGAAATGGTCAGTTATTGCAATCTATATCTGAATAATTTACAAAGATATTTGATATTATTTTACAAAGTTTTAATAATCACTTTCAAAAAAACATAAACAAATTCTGCAAATTTTTTTCAAATATCGACATTTTTTCAAAGATTTTGTTATTTTCTTTAAATGCTTTTAACTGTTTCAAAAGAATTTTAACAATTTTTTTTTATTTTAAAATATTGACATTTTTGAAAAATTTAAGTATTTTTAAAAAATTTTTAAAGAATGTAAATTTTTTTGAAAAATTTAAAAAAATTTGAGAAAAACTTTAAAAATATTAGATTTTTGAAGGTTTTTAATATATATTTTTTACAATGTTTTAACAATTTTTATAGAATTTAAAAAAAAATTGAAATTTTTGAAAGATTTCGTATTTTAATACAAGGTTTTGATAATTTTTATAGAATTTAAACGAATTTCGCAAAAAAATTAAATATTGACTTTTGCTAAAGGATTGTATATTTTATTCAAGATTTTAAATTTTAAAAGAATTATAGCAAATTTTTTTCAAATTTTTACATATTTGTAATATTTTGTTCTTTTTCACACGATTTTAATAATTTGAATTAATTTCGAAAAAATTTTTAAATATTGAGATTTTTGAAAATTTTGTAATTTTTTAAAACGTTTGGCAATTTTTAAAGAATTTGAACAATTTTTGTAAAAAAATATTATTTTTGTTATAAGTATTTTAACAATTTTAAAAAAATTTGAACATATTTCGTAATTTTTTTATCAAATATTAAGATTTTTGAAAAATATTAGTTTTTACAATGTTTTAATAATTTTTAAAGAATTTTGACTTTTTCTGTAATTTGGTAAAAGATTTTTGACAATTTTAAAAATATTAAAACAAATTAGGCAAAAATTCAAATGTTTTTATTTTTAAAAAATTTGTTCATTTTATGCAAGGTTTTTAACAATTTTAAAAGAATAATGGGGAATTTCGTAAAATTTTAGGAATATTAAAATTTTTGAAAGATAATGGCCCGTATTCTCACCTCACTTTTTCGTGAAAACGTGCTTTTATCATTAATTTTAGAATAACTTTTTGCTTTTGTTTGTCATCAAATATAAATAATT
Source organism: Clivina fossor (assembly GCA_963966155.1). Lineage (NCBI taxonomy): Eukaryota > Metazoa > Arthropoda > Insecta > Coleoptera > Carabidae > Clivina > Clivina fossor. The sequence goes on from CAWYQG010000219.1 coordinate 319,648, forward strand.
TTTCTATATTTGATTATTTTCATTATATTTGGTATTATAAAATTCAAATAAACTATTTTAAAATGCTTAATAAATGATTTTAAGTGAACGTCAGAAGCACTTTTTTGAAAAAGCACTTTTTCGTATGAGGTGAGAATTGTTATTATCTACAAGCTTTAAACAATTTTTAAAAAAATTTAACAAATTTTTGTAAGATTTTATTAAACATTGACATTTTTAAAAGGTATTATATTTTAATACAAGGTTTTAATAATTTTCACAAATAATAATTGTTTAATAGGTGAATTCTTATCAATCAAATGAATATGATCTATATGAATAGTATAAAATAAATGGGTAAACCCATATATAGACCACCTTGACATTATCAAATATATGTTAAGAAATAAGCATTATTCAAAAATTAATTTTTATAATAATTAGTATGCGGGCATAGAAAAATGAATCTTTCCTGAAAATTTGTTTTAAATCGTGTAAACAAATAGTAATGCATAAAATTAATTTTGAATAGTTTTTCCAGAAAATTGGCAACATTGTATTATGTAAACAATATAAACAATGTAATTAATTAGCAAAATCAAAATTAAATTTTAAAAATTTTAATAATTTTTTCTTGGAAAGTTAGCAGTACTGTATTTTGCTAAAATTATGTAATTTATATGGGCACTAGGAGAATCATTTGTGAAAATTTGATTAAAATCGGGGTTAAATATAAAACAAGGCTTTAAACAGTGTGTTTCATATTTTATTTCGGTTTTTGTTCCGGTTCAATTACAAAAAAAATATATCGGTTCGGTTCCGGCTTTCGTGCCGGTAAAACTAATTAATTTGTTTCAGTTCCGTTTCAAGTGATTAATTTTTAAATTTTTTCAATATTTGTATTTGTATTCAAAATGTATTTTCTAACATAATTTAAAACATCTTATGCCTACTACATAAATTGATACAATAATAATTACTAATTAATTGAACGTGTAATAATTAGAAGTATATAATATCAATAATAATAATATAATTTATTATTCGAAACTTATATAATTTGTATGTATGTTTTAATTATATAATAATAAAATAATATATATTAATGTAGCAAATTCTTATACACAAGATTTTTATTTAATTAAAATTAGCAAAAATTAAATTTACATCTAATTATTCAAATATTTTCCATAGGATTTTTAATTAAACTATTTCAAGAATATTTTAAAAGCAAAGTTAAGTTAAGTTTAAGAACAAATATATCTTCATCAAAGTAACTCTTAGTTTAATTTCAGTATCAATAACTGGGTATTGATCCACAAAAACAAAAAAATTAAAAAAATGTTTCAACATATATTGAACCGAAAGAAACTGATATAATAACGGTTCTTTTCTGTTCTGTTCCGGTTCGGAGCCAAAAAATAAAGTAGTCATAAATTTTTTTTAAAATTTTAGTATGTTTTTTCCGGAAAGTTGGCAACTCTCTATTTTGTTAAAATTATATAATTTATATAGATATTAAGAGAATCTTTTGTGAATATTCGATTAGAATCGGATAAATATTATGGCCATAATGAATTTTCAAAAACTTTACTAATTTTTTCTTGGAAATTTTGCAACACTGTATTTTGCTAAAATTATATAATTTATATGAGCAATATTGAAATATTTTCTGAAAATTTAATCAAATTCAGATAAATAATGTATTCACATTAAATTTTTTTTCGGAGAATTGGCATTACTGGAAAAAATAAAACTACATGATCGCCTTGTCCACTAAGTAAATCTATCCTGAAAACTTTATTAAAATCGGGTTAAGCCGTCTAAGAGGAGTTGCGATCACAAAATTTTGACGACGACCAAGCGAGCGAGCTAATGACGCACATACATACACCCACATAAATTAATTTCGGATTCGTCTGATCTAGAGGCTATATGAAGGATTTTTATATAACTTTTATTTTTTTTGAAAATGTTACAGACACCGTACCGCAATCACTATACCACATTTTTTTTGCAGTCAAAATGTGTTAAAAACAAATAGTATATAGCACTCGGAGCAGAATGCAATCTATTATTGTGTTTCGCTTGAATTGTGTTTGGTTTTTTTTCTGAATTATTTGTAAACTTTTAAATATTATTTTCGCTTGAATATGGATATGCATCTTATCTTGTATTAATTTAGCTCATATTGATAAATTTCTTGGAAATATATTACGTATTTCTATTGATTAATACAATATTTAATTTATTTATAAATATATATATATATATATATATATATATATATATATGTGTGTGTGTGTGTGTGTGTGTGTGTGTGTGTGTGTGTGTGTGTGTGTATTAACACGCATTTTTCGAAAATTTCACTTGTGTACAGAGAGAGGAACCTGTTACTTTCGTAAAAACAAACAAAAAATATTATTTCTGATGTTTTCTCGATGTAAAGTTATCATTTTTAGCCACGACTAGAAAATTATTTTTTTTTTTAATATAATTGTGTGTTAAATAATAATAAATTAGGTGCAATTGAAACCTGTTATTTTACAGATGTTACAGACAGTTACAGAAATTACAGAACTAACACAATTTAATATAAATTGTTTAAAGATATATTTAAATTGTGTTAAAATAATACATTTAAGCAAAAATAATAACAATATTTTTATTGAATACAGTGTAATTTGAGTGTTATTTTGCAGACAGTTATGGACAGTTATAGAGCATACAGAACTAATAAATTATAATATAAATTGTGTATAAATATATATTTATTAAAATTTTGTTATAAATAAAATATTTATTTCTTTACAGAAGTTACAGACAGTTAGAGAGCTTATAGAAGTTATATATTTGTAATTTAATTGCGTTAAAATAATAAATTTAACAAAAATTAAAACAATATTTTTATTATATTTGTTTATAAATACAGTTTATATTGCGTGATACTTTACATATATTACAGAGAGTTATGGAGCTTACAGAACTTATATATTTTAATATAAATTATGTATAAATATACACAATTATGCTTAAATTACAAATTTAGTAAAAAAAAATTAAATGTGCGAATCACTTTACAGACTTTACAAACAGTTACAGAGTTGACAGAAGTTTCATAATTTAATATAATTAACAAGGTAAGTAATTTTGCTCAATATTTTACAATATTATTTAAATTTTTTCCAATTAATTTTTAATTTATTATATTTCAAAAAAAAAGAAAATTTAAAAAAAACTAAGATAAGTTAAATAAATAATTTTAAAAGACGTCTCTATCGTAAAGTTTGACATTTTTGGATAGTTTACGTACTAAGAATATTTTGACATACGAGCGCTGTCGGTATTGGTCACTGCAATTAAATTGTGAACATTTTCGTGCGATTATTTTTGTACAACTTTTGTCGTGGACTAACTCAATAGTTATATTATTATATTTTTCACAAGATTATTGTATTTTCCACATTTTGTATTGTTTCAAAACGTCGATTTGATGGGTCATTCGTCCCGTATAATCCTGATTTGGCACCCAATGTCTTCTGTTTCATTCCGAAAACATCAAAAATCATATTGCGAGATCAACATACAATGTGTTTAAAAACTTATTTTTATTCTTATTTTTTTTTTCAAATTATATTTGATAATTGCATTTGTTGCGTGTCTATTTTGTCAACATATATCAAGTGTTATTCTAAGTAAAAACTAATTCGAATATTATCGATAAAGAAATTGTCTCAAGAAATTTTTGTGATAAATATACATACATAACATTCATACACAATCACGCCATGTACCCAAAAGGGTGTGGCACAAACTCTTTTCATCATTCCGAAATCAGTCGCCTCCAAACATTCCTATCCAAACAAGCAACTTTCGCTTTATCCACATTCATAATTCCTCTTATACATGCTCTTCTATTCCTACTACTTGGAAACTTTTGCTCACGCAAAACACTCTCAATCATACCACTCCAGCTACTCATCGGACGTCCATGCAAACGAATACTATCAAAATCATTCAAATATATCTTTTTAACCAAACGTTCATTAGACATTCGCTCAACATGGTCGAACCATCTTAACTGACTAAATATGAAAAAAAAACAAGTCTATAAGTATATGGGTAAACCCATATATACCACTTTGACATTATCACAATAAATACTAAGAAATAGAAATAAAAATTTTATATTTTTCACCAAAATTTCTCGGAATGCAGCATTATTCATTATTAAATGATATAATTATATAATAAAAAATTTATTTTAATTTTTTTTTAAATTGTATAAACAACATAGAAAAATTAGTAACATTGTATAATGTAAACAATGTAAACCATATAAGTCGTAAAGCAAAATTAAATTAAAATAATTTTATTATTTTTGTTTCTCGGAAAGTTGGCAATACTATATTTTGCTAAAATTATATAATTTATATAAACACTAGGAGAATCTTTTGTAAAAATTTGATTAAAATCGGTTAACGTTAGGTAGTTCACACGGTTGTAATTGCTATTTTCAGACACTTAGCTCAAATACAAAACATGTTGAAGTTAATATTGAATTTATTCGTTTAATACAACTTATTTATATTAACTGACTGTTCTGAAAATTACATAATGAGTGTTGAATTAATAATTCAATAATAAATTTAATATTATTAATTGATTTATATAAAATAAAAAATAGTATATTTTTTAACTGGCTTTATTTTCTACAAAAACGATCATTATTGTACCGAAAAAATACCTGAAATATAATTTCTTATGTAGAATAATATATATTTTTTTGGAATTTTTTCGTATTAATAATTTGGTCAAAACAAGCACAAAATGCGTTTTTTTTTTAGAAAAAAATTTTTTTTTTCTTATTTTCCAAAATACAAAAAAAAATCAAAAAAATATATATTATTCTACGCAGGATATTATATCTCAGGTATTTTTTCGGTACCTTTAAGATCGGCTCGATAGAAAATAGTGCCAGTTAAAAACTATATACAGGATGTAACAGAATAACTATTCCTAATTTTAACTGGAGTATCCTGGGCTCAGAATATGAAGATTTAATGCAAATCACTGAGATAAAATGTGGCTCCTTACTGAGCTACAGGGTGTTTTATATAAAAATTTAAAAAAGGATTTTTGCCCAGTACTTTAAAACTATTTGACGTATCCTTATCATACTTGGCAGGAAATGTAGGTACCGTACACCATACTAAATTATGTTAAATAAAAATTTCTGGCTACTGCCAGTGGCGTACAACAGGGGCAAGTAAGAGGTTGATCCTTCCTAAATTCTACGCCACTGGCGGAATTGTCATTTTAGCACAATTTTTCGATTCTTCAATACTTGTTGTGTAAAAAACATACTCTTCCTTTGTAACGATAAAGTCACTGTTTTTCGAGATATTTAAAGTTAAACATAAGCTGCATCCTTGGGATTTTTTCAAAATTTGCTCAAAAAAATCTGAAAAAAATCAGTAAAATAAAGAAAAAAATTAGCTACATAATATTGTACCGAAAAAATACCTGAGGTATAATATCCTATGTAGAATAATATATATTTTTTTGAATTTTTTCGTATTTATAATTTGGCCAAAAAAAGCAAAAAATGTGTTTTTTTTTAAAAAATAATTTTTTTTTCTCTATTTTCCAAAATAAGAAAAAATTCAAAAAAAAAATATATTATTCTACATAGGATATTATATCTCAGGTATTTTTTTCGGTACCTTTAAGATCGGCTCGATAGAAAATAGAGCCAGTTAAAAAATATACTATTTTTATTTTATATAAATCAATGAATAATATTAAATTAATCATTGAATTATTAATTCAACATTCATTATGTAATTTTCAGAACAGTCAGTTACAATAAATAAGTTGTATTAAACGAATAAATTCAATATTAACTTCAACATGTTTTGTTTTTGAGCTACGTGTCTGATAATAGCAATTTATTACAACCGTGTGAACTAACGTTAACATGACTACCAATTTTTATATTCTGTAGCTGAACATAGTAAAGTCTATTAGAAAAATTTAATTTCAAAATAATTGTACAATTACTGTGTAAAATAGTTCTACTATAATTATCAAAATATAAATATTTGAAATATGAGAGTAAAAAATAAAGGAACACATACATCTGACGTGTATTATACCGAAAAGGGGGCAATTATGGAAAGCATACTTACCTTACGTAGGGGTTACCCTGATCAATTAGGCGATTCCCCCAAAATAATAACACGGGCGCGTAATTTTTGATAATCTTAACTTTAATTCAAACATAGCTTACAAATTATTAAGACTTTTATCATTTATATTTCTCAAATTATTTGTCGATTTTCAATTATTATTTGCGAAGATTTTCTATTAATTAACGTACCTAACAGTAATTTCCAAATTAATAAAATAACTAATAAAAGTATCGTAGTATCGGCGATTATATAAAATTATGTCAAAAAATATTTCCACTAACTTTGGTCATTATATTTTCTTATAAAAATCATTTTGATATTAGAAAATTAATAAAATTCGCATTCCGAAATTTATTTTTTTTTGTCACTCTAGACTACTTTAAAGAAACGATATAATTTTTGTATTTCAAAATAAAAAACAAAAAAATAAATACTATTTCGAAAAATATAAGCAGGAATAATATAAACTTTTCCACACATTCTTTAAGCGTTGTTCACGATTTGGCGAAGTTCAAAATAGTTTAATTTTATGAATGATACTAACGGTTAGTAGCGAATTTCTGGTTAGTAACTAACCAGAAATTCTAAACCTCTCATTCAATAAAAATTCCTTTAATTCATTTTTCCTTTACTATCATAAAATATGTTTCAATTAACCATATGTCGATAAAAACAAATAGCATCTTTATCATTATTTTTTATTTTGTAACAATAATTTTATTTCAAGCCAAACCATTTGAAATATAATCATCAATTCCCGTAATTCCTTAGAGGAACATAATATATAATAATAATAATAATAATAATAATTTTATTTGTTATAAGAAAACTTATACAAAGGGTTGACAAAAGTATAAATATATACATAATACATATAAATAGAGGGCAACAAAGAAATAATAATTAATTTACATATTTAAGAAAAAAGCTCGAAGTTTTAATGCATTACAAACAAAATAAAATATTTTATAAATTTTTTCTTTGGTATAATCTGCAAATAGAACTTTGTTATAATCTTCCGAGGCATGTCCGACCAAATACGGAAATAAGAATTCTTTTCTTGGAGCAATGAAAACAGGACAAGAAAATAGAAAATGGTGCAATGTATCGTCTTCAAGCAGATTGCATATAGTGCAAATGTCTTCCTTATTGAATTTATGGAGAATACCATCGTGAAAAATATAAGAAGTATTGTTACATGCTGACCTCAGTTGTACTATTATTCGAAGGGCTATAAAGGAGACGTCTAACGAAAAGTGATTTTGCGAGTACATATACTTCTTGTAGTCAGTGTTGTACTTCGAATTAATTATTTTAATTGTGTCTGTCCCAAATAGTTGTTGTTTGTACGCCTGAAGTATATTCGGCATTTCTTTCTTTAGTTCGATTAGGTTCTGTTGTTCCCAAATCCAGTAGAAGTTAGTTTTTAATAAGATGTTCTGAATTGAACTTAACCACTTGTACTGAATTTTATTATTTTTATATTTTTCAGAATTATGTAAATCCTGGAGCTGAATAAGTCGATTGCAACAAATTTTTGTATACCTATATCCAAGCTGTAGTAATACTTCGTACCACCAGATTAGTATCTTCTCAACAACCATTAATTCTACGTTACTCTGCCCTGTTTCTCTTCGAACTATATAATGCGGTGAGGTTTTTTGAAATCCTAAAATATTTTTAAAGTAGTTTGCTTGCCCTTTTTCCAATACGTCACAATGATTCATTGCCCAAATATCTGAAGCGTATAGTAGTGAAGGGATTAGAAGCGAATTATAAAGTTTTATTTTCGTGTCCCAGCTTTGAATCTTTGTTTTACTTAGGGTGTTTTTAATAGCCCCAGCTATTTTAGTAGATTTGTTTACTAATTCCTTGGCATGAAGACTGTATAAGCCGGAAGAGGAAAATAAAATGCCTAGATAAGTATAAGTACTTGTAAATAAAATTTCATGATTCTGACAGCGATGTGTCTGGTATCGTTTTGGAGGTCTACCACGATGAATCTGCATTATTTTAGTTTTGCTAGGATTTATGTTGAGGTCTAGAGTAGTGCAATAAGATTCTGACACGTTCAATTTCTTTTTGAATAATAATATGTAAATCTGTTTCTGCTTTTGTTATCTATTTGTAAAAAAAAAATTACTTTAAATATAAATTTAAATTTGTATATTAATTTTAGAAAAATAATGCTGTGTTTACAATTAAATTTCTTTATTATATATATTGCTATTCACATTTGTCAAAAAAATTATTTTTCCTAATAAAGTTGGTCCATTTCAGACACCACTTGAAAAAGGCACAAATTGTTGCCGAAAGCTTGTGAATATCAAATGAGTTTTTGATTTTTATAACATTAGCTGCTTCAACCATTATACAACATTCAATCTATATATATATATATATATATATATATATATATATATATATATATATATATATATATATATATATATATTAAGGTAATTCTTAACAAGGTCGAAATTTTAATTTTCTTCCGATACGCCCTTGAACGTTACCAAATTTGACAAAAAAAAATAGGAAAAATATTTTTAGTTTTCTAAATTTGGACAATCGCCTATCCCCGTCCCTATCCCCAACCCCAAAACATGTTTGAAGGCGACTTTTACTAAAATAACTTTGATTCAATTTTCGCGGGGTTAAAAAAATATTTTTCTATTGTTTTTAAACAACTTAAATCTGAAATAAAAATATGTGGTATGATAATTGATAGTTGTCAAATATTGCTATACAATTTTAAAAAATTTAGCATGGAACATTTTTTCTTGAATATAATCAAATATTGAAATAAATTCACATAATTACAAAATTCAAAATAAAGGTCTGGAAAAAAATAATAATAAAAAAAAAAAATTTTTTTAATTCTTAAAATATCGTTATTAAAATCTATTTGCGAACGCAATAATAAATTTTTATTTTATTAAATACAGAATATATGTATTTTTGTTGGTCTGTAATTTTTTTTACTGAACTCAAATTTTGTTATCTGGAAACAGTAGGTACTTAATGCAAAAACTAAATTTTTTATAATAAACTATACCACAATTTTTATAAGTATTATAAAATTTGATAGCATAAATAAACAAATTACTTTAAAAAATCTATTTGTAAAACTTAATTTTATAATTTTTATTTTAAAGTTAATATTAGATTAAGATTATTTACAAAAACAGGAAAGATATTTCATACACTTATTTTATATACAAATATAAGGTACAATTTATTATTAGTTGTATTTATTTAATAATAATTATGTTGTGTTCCGCTAATTGTGTTGCTTCGCGGTTATTTCGCGAAATAATTCACAACGTTTACTTGAAAACTAACTTTATTTTGATATATATATATATATATATCAAAATATTTGTAGAAATAGGTTCAACGAATAAGAGAGTGATTTTGGGATTTATATATGGCTAAAATGAGGACAAAGAAATAGGTACTAAAATCGACGAAAAATAATCGGAAAATTTTGCGAAATATTTGAACAACAGAGAAAGATTTAGTTTATAAATTTAGAAAGTTGACTTTTTACAAAAGTTATATTGCTTCTCTTAGCTAAGTAACAGTAAATATATTGTAACGTAAATTTGATTCGTCTCGGGGCTGTCTGAGCAGTATTGGAAATACTTATATTAAATAATTACCATCATATTTGCGATTGTATTTTGACTAGCATTTATTTACAACACTTAAACACTAAATAACAATATTGTACAATAACAATTACAACGGTTAGCCGAGCGAAGCTGAACAACAATTATTAAACTATTTACATTTACTTATAATTAACATTACAACTATCGGACTGGCATTTGCACACTAAAAAAATTTAAAAAAATATAAAAAAATATTAAAAAAAAAAATTAAAATAATAATGAATTATATTTTAATATTAAAATATTAAACTAAAAGTTAAACTATTTAAAAAAATTAATTCGGATTAATTATAAATTTACTAGTATTAATAATTATCTACAAATTAGTAATTAATGCAATAAATACTTTTGTCACGAATTAGAAGCTAGTAAAATTTAAAGATTTTATTTTAAAAAACCAAATTTTTTTTAATCAAAATTAAAAACAATAGTAAATACCTAATTGCTTTAAATTAGTAGTTTTGATTTTTAGATTAATTATTTTCAATAAAATAGAGAATCAGTGATATTTAAAAAATTATTCAGATAAGAACCTTTTTGCTTTTTACTTTTTACTCGGCACACGCGTTAGATAAGATTTTCGGGTAAAAAAGTGTAGGAACATTTTTAAGTTCAATAAAATGCATTGTTTAACATAGACATTGTGATCCATATTCATAGCTTCTGTTACAGCACTTTTTGTTTAAAGCAGTCCTAATTTCCATAATAATTTTTGCTTTTATTATACATATATCAAATATAAACTATCTCAAAACTAAATTGTTTTTTTATATATTTAAAATTTTAAAATATAAATTGTGCAGCTCTAAAATTATTTTAAATAACTATTAAAAAACATTTATCAAAATGTATCTTAAAAAGGAATACAAAAATAAGCGTATATATATTTTGTATTTAATAAAATTAAAATTAAATTCAAAATAAACAACAAAAGTTAATATAGTCAATAAAACTAATTATAGTTTGTGTTTGCTTGCGATTTTTTAAATTGGCAAATATAAATTTGCTTCATTCTATATCACGGTATTTTTTAAAATATGTCGGTCTGAGACCGTGCTGCTTAATTTAATATTGGATAACACAGTTTTTACTATAGTAATAAATAATGTAAATAATAAATGGTTTTAAAGATATTAAACTTATTTAATATCTACCCAATTCTATATAAATATTATATTTTATTTTAAAATATTTCTCACTAAATCTCAATTTCTCTTGAAGTCGACAAAAATTTTGTAATATTAGTAGATAATTAACATTTGTTATTAAAATTTCAAAGAAGTTTACTATATTCGGGATTGCTATTTGTAGAATTAGTAGATAATAATGATTTAGTAAGATATAGAAAAATTTTCAACGATTCTTAATCGTTTTGTTATTGTTAATTTTTTTTTTTTAAATAAGTTTATATTTATTAAAAATTTATGTATATTTTATTATAAATACATTTAATAGTGAAAATTATTTCTTAAAATTGTACTTACTGAATGTATAACGTCGATTAACTTCAATATTTGTTGTTTTTTTGTTTTGTTAGTGTTATATTTTTGAATTCAAAATTCAATATGTTAGCAGTAGTTATTATTTTTTTCAAATATGATTTTGTAGATAGTTAAATATAAAAAAAAGCAATATCTATGGTTTTTATTATACATTTTAAGTACCAAATATACATTTTATGAATCATTATATGGCAAACTATGACAATAGTATAAGATTTATTTAAGAAAAGTATAAATAAATCTTTATTTTACAAAAATTTTATTATTAAATATTCTAAATTAAATTTGTAAATAGTCGGTAACCTCAATCTCATTTTATACCCTGGTGTTCTGTGTTAAAACATATTCAGGTTTAATAAAACTTGCAAAAAAAAAACAATACATCTATCTAGCTAACAAATACAAAATAAAATAATAAAATACACGCTCAATGTAATTATTTATATTGATGACTCGCAACACGTCTTAATATGGTTTGATGTTTAAGCGACGAAATATGAAACTTAGCTGTTTTTTCTCAACGTACATTTTTGATATCAAGTAAATATTCAGAGTTTAAAAGTGGATCATTTGACCAATCAAATTGTGCGTAGCTAAAATGCTGGCGACTAATCACATTACGCGATAGAGATTTCTAGACGGTTACTTAGAAGCGTATTTTGGAAAAGATCTCTTTCTAACGAAATTGTTTTATTGCATACGGCGCCGCGCTGACAACTCGAGGATTCGGTTCGCTTAATCCCGAGCCTACTCGTATTGTCACGTTTGGGCGAAAATGGCAATAAAGTTTATTACAGCTTGCCGCTTGTAATATCTAAATATTTTAAAATTGAAATCATTGAGCGGCATTTTAAACGAAAAACTGATAAACAGTTTAAATAGTGAAATTAACATAAATGTACGTGCTTATGTTTAGAATGACTTAAACGTCACTAACAATGTTCATCTGGCGTTAATTATTGTAAACTGTTACTAATATTTTTAAAATTTTGTTTATTTAGTTTATAATTGATAATGGACCTGGTAGCTTTCATCTTGTTGTTACAATTATTTATGTAATTATCATTGGCTGCTAACTTAGCCTTTTTTTATAGCTACTCATTTTGATGAAACTCGAAGGCGTGGCGCCAATTTGAATACTATGGTTGATAACTAGCTGAATGCTTATGATATAAATAAAAAATATGAAATATTAAACGAAATTTTGATATTAACGTTTTTCAAAAACCATGGTATTCAAAAACGTTAATATGGTTACTACGGTTCTTTGAAAAACTCAATTTTTATTTGTTTATAAAGTGTAATTTTAGAGGGTGAGAGCAACAAATTTCCGACTTTGCCAAAATAACGGACATTCTAATATATATATATATAATATATATATATATATATATATATATATATATATATATATATATACATATACATATATATATATATATATATATATATATATATATATATATATATACATATACATATATATATATATATATATATACATATATATATATATATATATATATATATATATATAATTCATTAATCTGGTTAGTTGATAGATATATCATTTAAATACAGTTAATACTCAAATATAATCATAAAGGAATAATCTGAAAATGATTATATTTGAGTTTCGATCCCAGGTTGAGACGATATGATTTTTTCATTTTCAGATTATTCCTTTATGATTATATTTGAGTATTAACTATATATATATATATAAGTTAATTAAGATATAAATTTAAGAATATAAATTTTCTCAATATATATATATATATATATATATATATATATATATATATATATATATATATATATATATATATATATATATATGTCATTTCTAATTCACTAAAACACAAATAGTTGTTTTAACAGATTTCTAGTTATTTTATTCTGTTTTTTATTGTATAGCTGTAGGAAAAGCATATCCAGCACTTTTGATTCACTGAATAAATATTACATAAAACAGCAAAATAAGTTTGTCCATTTAAAATTTCTACTATTATTTTTCTTTTTTTCTATATCATAATCTAATCATAATCGTAGAAAATTAAAAATTTGCACGCGGACATAAATAGGTGCGCCATCTCTGGTCTATGAAGAATTGCGATAAAACAATTTGGACGACAGAGTGGGCGAGCGAACGACGCACATTCATATACCCTTATAAACTAATTCTAAGTTTAGATTCGTTTTCTAGAGTCTCTAAAATAGATTTCTATATAATTTGTTTAATCTTGGTAAATGTTACAGACACCGTACCGATTACTATACCACTTTTCTTTGCATTCAAAGTTGTAAAAAGCTTTAAGTTGAAGTTCTGAAATTTTTTTTTACTAAGTTAGGTTATTTTTATTGGTTCAGAGACGGAGTCAGTAGATTTTGGTTGCACTCACTACTAGACAGGTCGGGTTAAAAGATTAAATTAGTTATTGTTAACTTAGTAATTTTTTGTCGTGAAAACAAATATTTTGTCTTGCATTTACATTTGGTTATTACTTTTTTTTACATTTTTTTATGTGCATTATATTTTTCTGTCGTGAATTATGCCAATTTTATTATGATAAAAAAATATCAATCGTTACATCTGCATAACCTAACAATTTTCAATAATTTATTTATATGTATTTATCTAAAATATTAAAAAAAAAAATCTTAATTTATAATTTATGGAGGCCAGAATATTAAAGCTTTTCCGGACTAGTTAAATTTGTAGTCTATTGTTGCTTTAAATCAAAGTTTAATTAATAGATAATTATTGTATGTAGTCTGTATTCGTCTGACGATCGCCTAACAAGTTGAAACTGCAGTTATGAGAATAAAGTTTTTAGTGATATAACAAAGTTATTTTTATTTATCTTATTTCCAAAATGTATGACAAAGTTACGGCTAATCAAGTTAAATATTAGATAATTGTTGCTTAGCGAGGGGAAACTTATTATCAAATATTGTAATGACTTTTAAGTTATTTTAATAATTTATAATTTATTTAATATTTTAAAAATAAATTTTAATATTATGTTGTTAATTGCAGCTTAAAAAATAATTAAGATATAGTGACCTCAGTAAGTATATTGCCACATATAATTGTATGTTTTTAAAAAAAGAATGTAATTTGTAAAAAAACTTTTTAGTTTAATATTATATTTTTTCTAATATTTCTGAAGCCTAACCTGTTCGGTCCCTTACGAACAAAAGCATGGTCAAAAATTTTTAACTTCAGTTGTGTGTTGTGTGCAGTTTATGAAGGTACACGTTTGTCAAAATTTATTTTTCATGGTTACGTTCTTGTGTTACTTGTAAATTATTATATTAACCTGTAAGTTTTCCTTTATTTTATTATTTGTTATATATTGTTATTCTAGTGCACAATTTAATTAATTTAGTTTCTGTATGAATAATATTTTAACTTTTTAAGCAGACACCTATATATGTGTTTGAGAATTAAAACTTCATATATTTTTTAAATAAACGTATTTTTGATAAAATATTACAATATTTTATATCGGTCCATCAGACAAATTATTACCAATAAATATTAAATGTATCACTGGTTAAAGGTTAAAAATAGTTATTGAAAAAATTACATGCTTACTTTGATTTTGATACACATATGTATAATATATTCACGGTTGCATTTTACAATACCTATATGAAACTATATAAATTATTTTGCTTTTGTTTTCTTACACTTTTTAGATGAAATTACTAGTTCTGTTTTGTGCAAACAAGCTAATGTTATTTATTAGTGAACGTAAATATTGTTAAATAATTCAGAGTTTACAACGAAACGAATCACAGTTTTTAAATAAATGACTTGAAATAGTTATTCATAAATTTTTTTCTTTATTTAAGTGTAGAAAAAAAATACACAGAATCAATATACGGTAGAACTTGTTATACAAGCGACTTGTTGTATAGACCGGCATATTTCAAAATGGTTTGATTCCGTAAAATATCGTTATTAAAATCTATTTACGAACGCAATAATTAATTTTTATTTTATTAAATACAGAATATATATATATATATATATATATATATATATATATATATATATATATTTGTTGGACTGTGATTTTTTTTTACTGAACTCAAACTTTGTTACCTGGAAACAGTACCAGTCACTAAACTATACCATAATTTTTATAAGTTATTATAAAATTTATAATTTATAAGTTAATATTAGATGAAGGTTATTTACAAACACAGGAAAGATATTTCATACACTTATTTTATATACATATATATATATATATATATATATATATATATATATATATATATAAGGAACAATTTATTATTACTAGGGTTGTATTTATTTAATAATAATTATGTTGTGTTCCGCTAATTATGTTGACGTGCGGTTATTTCGCGAAATAATTCACGACGTTTACTTGAAAACTAACTTTATTTTGATATAAATATAGGTATATTTGTAGTAATAGGTTCAACGAATAAGAGAGTGATTTTTGGGTGATTGGGGGTTTATATATGGCTAAAATGAAGACGAAAGAATAGGTACTAAAATCGACGAAAAATAATCGGAAAATTTTGCGAAATATTTGAAGAACAGAGAAAGATTTAGTTTATAAATTGAGAAAGTTGACTTTTTACAAAAGTTATATTGCTTCCCTTAGCTAGATAACAGTAAATATATATATATATATATATATATAGTTTAAATTGAATAAATACCATTAATTAATTGAAAATTAAATTAAAAATTTGTCAACTTGTATCGTCTGGGAATCGAACCCAGGACCACTATGTTTCCGGCACAGCGCTCTTACCTTCTGAGCTAACAATACAACAGACGATTAAGTTGAAATTTTTAATCTATATAAAGTATTCATAATATATATATATATATATATATATATATATATATATATATATCTAATAGAAAATACATGAAAACGGTTTGTTCGGACATGCTATTAATATCGGATTATCCCAAGTATAAGTAAACAGACACATTGTAGAAAAACAGAGGAACTTATCTAAACAATTTTAATTCAGTAAAAAAAAAATTTAGAACTTATTATATTTAAAATAAAAGAGCTTTAGGTTATAGTTCTATATTAATATTTATTAATAATCGACATTTCGACGAACTCAACGTTTATCTTTATCAAAGAAAAAGATACAAATTACATTTACAGTAAGTAAACAGAAGGTAGACACAAGTTACTAGACGGAACAAAATAAGTAACTAGAACATAAAATTTAAAAATATTAATACAAAACTATAACTGAAACTTGTTTTATTTTAAATATTTTTAAATCAGTTAAATAAAAACTTTTTAGCTTTGAAAATTTTACACTTTATATTGTTGTGACTGCAATTTTGACAAACATTATCCTAGAATTACAAGCAGGTAACTTATAATTTAGTATTTACAAAACTTTGGAAAAACCGTAATTAAATAAAACTTAATGTTTAAACACACGCTTAGTAGAGGCCCTGGAAGTATATAAAGCCAATAAAATTCCCCAATTTACAATCTTAAGCAACCAAACTGACTTAATATTAATTTTGTTATGCGTGTATTTAAACATTAAGTGTCATTTAATTACGTTTTTTCCAAAATTTTGTAAATACTAGAATATAAGAGATACCTGCTTGTGATCCTAAATGAAGAAAAATTTGATGTAACATGGACAGTTAAACGGAAAATTTCAGCTGTGGAAATGAGATTTTTACGTGGGGTATGTGGTGTAAATAGGAGAGATCGGGTACGAAATACGATTAGTGTATGATGAGTGTGAAATTGAAAGAAATGTTGTAGCAAAAGTTGGTGTTATTCAGTTAAAATGGTTTGGTCATGTTGAGCAAATGTCTAATGAACGTTTGCTGTAAAAAAGATTTATTTGAATGATTTTGATGGTATACTTTTGCAGGTGGACGTCCGATAAGTAGTTGGAGTGGTATGATTGAGAGTGTTTTGCGTGAGCGAAAGTTTGCAAGTAGTAGGAATAAAAGAACATGTATGAGAGGAATTATGAATGTGAATGAAGCGAAAGTTGCTTGTTTGGATAGGAATGTTTTGAGGCGACTGATTTCGGGATGATAAAAAGAGTTTGTGCCACACTTTTTTGGGTACATGGCGTGATTGTGAATGTATGTATGTATGTATGTATGTACAGTTTGTGAATGACAATGTTTGTCGAAACTACAGTCATAACTTTTGTATAATAAATTGTGAAATTTTCAAAGTTAAAAAAGTTTTTTTATTTAATTTATTTCAGTATAAAGTTTCACAAAGTAACGGCCGAAAGTGTTAATTTCTTAAACATTTTTATTTATAGCTGCACATTATGTTACAAAAATACTTATATTTTAATGCAAAATCGTTATTTTTTTAAATTATTGTTAAAAACCAGAAATACATTTAAACACTTTTTATCTATAGCAGCACATAAGTACTGTTTTACAAAAATAAACTAATATTTTTAATATGCAATTATTATTATTTATATCATTAAAAAAAAACAAGAATGTATATCTTAAACGTTTTAACTGAGAGCAGCACAGTATGCTACAAAAAATATTTTTAATATAAAATCATTATTTAAATTTAAATTATATTATTATATAGATAAAATAATACAGGAAGAAGCATATTTTTTAATACAGTCGATCCCGCTTAATTGGGCCACCGCTTAATTGGGGCAGCCGCTTATTTGGGCCAAATCTCAAAGAACATAAACCAAACCAAGGAACCAACAGTAAATTTACATGTTTAATTGGGACAACATTCCGCTTAATTGGGCCAGTAAATTTAAGATCACAGTACATATTTTGTTACAAATATTCACAAGAAAAATATTTACAAAGAATTTAATATGATACGCTTCATATCTTTTTGATTCACAAGATGGAAAATTATATTTAAAAAACTAGCAAAGGTTAATGTTTACCCTCGCGTTGTAGAAGTGAAATGTTACAAAAACAAACATATTTTTGCATTGAATTAAAAATGTATGTACCTATTTATTATTTTATTTTGGAATTTATTATTATTTTTTCTTAAAAGTTTATATTTTTTGGTTATATGCAATTTATAGTTTTGTCCAAGAATTTATAAAATAAAATTATTGAAAGAAAAATATGGATTGTTTAATTTTATGTAAAATGCGCTTAATTGGGGCAGCCGCTTAATTGGGCCAAAATGCTTTAGTCCCGGTGTGTCGCAATTAAGGGGAATCGACTGTATTTCCAATTCAAAAATAAATGTAATTAATCTATACATATTTTGTTTTTGTCAAACTTACTGTTTTCACTTATTGGCTCATACATATCTACATTTTTTGTAAATTAATTTTTAATATTATTGTATGGTTAATATTTTGTTTTTCAATTTTACTAACATGTACAACTTTTTCAACTGTTACTTTTTATTTTATTTATTTCATTTTATATTGTATCCACGACTGCACTGCTCTTTGTTGGCACGATATTGTTTTTATTAAATATGTAAAATATAAATTTTATACTATTTTACTATACTAAATACAAAGCAATACATCTCGTACAAATATTATTATACCCAACCCCCCTATTGAGTTGTGGAAAAACCTGTATACTTGAAAATTGTATAGGAAAATGAAAAACTTAATTTAAAAATCGGTAAATTTTGTCTTAAAATTTTTTATAACAAAAATATTAAAAGTTAAACTATTTGAAAAAATTAATTTGGATTAATTATAAATTTACTAGTATTAATAATTATCTACAAAATAGTAATTAATGCAATAAATACTTTTGTCACGAATTAGAAGCTAGTAAAATTTAAGGATTTTATTTAAAAAAGCTAATTTTTTTTTCAATCAAAATTTAAAACAATAGTAAACATCTAATTGCTATAAATTTGTAGTTTTAATTTTTGTATGAATTATTTTCAATAAAATAGAGAATCAGTGATATTTAAAAAATTCTTCAGATAAGAACCCTTTTAACTGTTTACTCGGAATACGCGTTAAATAAGATTTTCCGGTAAAAGAGTGTAGGTACATTTTTAAGTTTAATAAAATGCATTGTTTAACATAGACATTGTGATCCATATTCGTAGGTTCTGTTATAGCACTTTTTGTTTAAAGCAGTCCTAATTTCCATAATAATTTTTGCTTTTATTATATATCAAATATAAACTATCTCAAAATTAAATTCTTTTTTTTATATATTATATTTAAAATATTAAAATATAAATTGTACAGCTCTAAAATTATTTTAAATAAATACTTAAAAACACTTTATCTAAATGTACCGTAAAATGGAATACAAAAACGGGCTTCTATATTTTGTATTTAATAAAATTAAAATTGAATTGAAAACAAACAAAAAATAAGTTAATTTAATCAGTAAAACTAATTACAGTTTGTATCTGCTTGCGGTTTTTTAAATTGCCAAATATATCTATATCACTGTATTTTTTTAAATATGTCGGTCTGAGACCGTGCTGCTTAATAAATATCGGATAACACAGCTCTTACTATAGTAATAAATAATGTAAATAATAAATGGTTTTAAAGATATTAAAATGGTTTAATATCTACCCAATTCTGTATAATTATTATTATTTTATTTTAAAATATTTCTCACTTAATCTTAATTTCTCTTGAAGTCTTCAAAATTTTTGTAACATTAGTAGATAATTAACGTTTGGTATTAAAATTTCAAAGAAGTTTACTATATTCAGAAATGCTATTTGGAGAATTAGTAGATAATGATGATTTAGGAAAAGATATGGAAAAATTTTTTTTGAAAAATAAGTTTATGTTTATTAAAAGTTTATGTATATTTTATTATAAATATATGGAAAAGTAAAAATTATTTTTTAAAATTGTATTTACTGAATGTATAATTATTATTGATTATTAACGATTATCTTAAATATTTGTTGTTTTTTTTGTTACTGTTATATTTTTGAATTCAATATGTTTGCGATAGTTATTTTTTCCAAATATAATTTTGTAGTAGTTAAAAATAAAAAAAAGCAATATCTATAGTTTTTAATATACATTTCAAATATTACATATACATTTTATGTATGATTATAGGGCAAACTATAACAATAGTATTAGATTTATTTAAGGAGAATATAAATAAATCTTTATTTTTACAAAAATGTTATTATTAAATATTCTAAATTAAATTTAGTAAATAATCGGTAAGTTCTATCTTATTTTAAACTCTGGTGTTCTGTATTAAAACATAATCAGGTTTAATAAAACTTATATGTTACTAATTCTGTTTGTATACTTGGATATACAAACATTTGCAAATTTCTATTTTGTCTCATTTTTGTTTGGTTTTGTCTATTTAAAATTTCGAATATCAGTTTTTTACTTATCAACTAAAAAAGTTCAATAAGTATATTTATTTTGTCAAGGAATGTCAAATAGCAGTTTATATTTTTTTCAAGTACATTTACTGTATTGTTTTTTTACATTATACAATTATATTTTACAAAAAAACTTATTTGATGTACCTAGTTTTAAATTTATCATTTCAAAATTTAACTCTTAATGAATGAATGATATTTTTTACTTTTTTGAACAATTGTTTATATTCTAGGTATTAAGGGGGGGAGGCACATAATAATATAAATTTTACATAAATTTTGTTTCCGGTTTTGCTGAAAATTATATGAATTTATCTATTTTGAATGGGATGACCTATATATATATATATATATAAGTTCTTCATATACTTCAGATAAATCTGAATTTAGGTTATGAGGCTGTGTGTGTGTATATGTGTTTGTGTGTGTGTGTGTGTTTGCTCGTTAGTCAGAATTTTCTGATTGTAACTCCATCTAGACGGTTGAACCGATTTTTAAAAAAAAATTCTGGGTAGCTTCATTTAGTGACCAAGATAGTCATGTGAATCTATTTTATTCCAGTGATGCCAACTTTCCGACAAAAAATTACTAAGCATTTTAAAAATTCATTATCGCCACATTATTTTCACAATTTTAATCTAATTTTAACATATTCTCCTAATCTCCACATAAATAATAAAATTCAAATAAAATACAATGTTGCTAGCTTTCCAAAAAAAAAAAAAAAAATACTGAAATATTTTAAAATTAATAATGGCTACATCATTTAATCGATTTTAATAAAATTTTCACAAAAGGTTCTTCTAGTGCCCACATAAATTTTATAACTTTTGCAAAATACAGTGTTGCAAAAGAAAATTACAAAATTAAAAAAAAAAATTGGCTACATTATTTATCAAGAAATTTAGTTAAATTTTTACAAAATATTCTGTTAGTATAGGTAATCAAAAAATTATATAATTTTGCCAGCTGTCAATGTATATGGGTTTATTCATATGTTTCTAATCTTGCTAATTATTACTGATAATATAAAAATGCATTTTCTTTTCGAAATAAGTTTTTGTCTCTTTTCTCTCTCTGTCTCTCTCTCTCTTGATTGTGTCAATCAAAATGTATTGCACTCAGAATTGAGTTGCTAGCAAATTGTTCTTACTAGAAATAAATTTATAAATTCAAAGAATATAATCGAAAAATATCAGGTAGTTAAATGCTAAGAGCCTTTGCTGCACAAATGGTATTATGGGGCCGCCAGCAAAACAGTCAATTTTCTTAATTTGACAAGTCATTAGCAATGCACTAAACTACCCTTGAAACGAGTATACCAAACAGACAATTCAATATATCTTATATTTATTAGTATAGCTCAACCCACATTTCAACAATATACCGTTTTTATACTAGACTTTCCTAATGGAGCAGAATTTATTTTGTCTCAGCGGGTGTCTCGTTACTAGTTAAGACGTCGGAAAATTACGATATTATCCAGACAATAAAATATTGTTTGGTTTTTGGAAATACGCGATAATAGATACTTAGAACCCTATTTAAATCTATTTAAATAATATTGAAAAATTCTGTTATTTTTTATAAGGTTTTAACAATTTTTAAAGGATTTTAACCAATTTTGCATTTCTTTTTTGACATTTTTGAAAAGTTTTGTTATTTATTACAAGGTTTTTTAATAATTTTTAAGAAAATTAAATATTGACATTTTAGAAAAATTTTGGTATTTTTTACAGGCCTTTTAAAAACTTTATAAGAATTTAAACTAATTTTGCAAAAAACATTAAATATTGACATTTTTCAAAGATTTTGTTTTTTTTACAAGGTTTTAAAATTTGAACAATTTCATGAAATTATTTTAAATACTATTAACATTTTTAAAAAATTTATTATTTTACAAGGCTTTAACAATTTTCACTAACACTTAATGTATAGGTAAATTCTAATCAAATAAGTGAATCTGATGAATATTAGTAGTAAAATTTTTGCATTACATATAAATATACACAATAATACACAGTAATAAAAAACTAGTTTGTTAAATTAACAAAAGTTGAACAAACTTTGCTATTCTAGGTGGTTCACTATCTAACAGAATATAATAAAATACATTAATACAAAAAACTAACAATAAACAAACAAAAAATGATAAAAATTAATATATTCTATCTCGTTATATTTTAACAAAATTAAAAATTTTAATAACACAATATAACACGCATTTTTTAACGTTATTTTATCATCATAATGAGAATGTTAAATTAACTGCTAGTTTGTGCAAAATTGTTTTACTTTATCAAAATAGCGTATTAAGAGAAATATTTCATATTTTATAAAGAAAAAAAATAACTACTCAGAGGTGTGTTTGAAAATATATTTTTTAACATAGTAAAAAAATTTCAGAACTCATACTATTAAAATAAAACTGTTTAGGATAAAGTTCAAGCGTATATTGATATTACGTTGTTACTATATTGCCTATAAGTATAGAAGGTGAGGTAATTATGGGTTACAAGTACAAAAATATGAATATTGTTAAATACTAATACTAATAGTATACTATACACGTCACTAGTGGTATTGTACCAAACATGACTACATAAGTAAGTGTATTTAATTTGACATCTCCGACGGCCATATTGAAAATTATTAAGTTTAGTTAATTGTCAATTGAATTGGTTAGTTTCGCTTGAATTTTATTATTGACATGCTGGTCAGAAATTATATATCCAATCAAAAAAATCTTAAGTCTCTATTGGAATGTATTTTATTTATTTTTAGTTCAGTGCTTCGTTTTGGTTGTCTGAAGTAAAAATATGTCTTTTCACATATTAGAAATAAGAATATTTTTGGTTTGTTTATCACCAAATTTTGTTACTATACTAAACTAAAAACAAATACATACATACATACATACACAATCACGCCATATACCCAAAAGGGTGTGGCACAAACTCTTTTCATTATCCCGAAATCAGTCGCCTCCAAACACTCCTATCCAAACAAGCAACTTTCGCTTCATCCACATTCATAATTCCTCTCATACATGCTCTTCTATTCCTACTACTTGGAAACTTTCGCTCACGCAAAACACTCTCAATCATATCACTCCAACTACTCATTGGACGTCCACGCAAACGTAAACCATCAAAATCATTCAAATAAATCTTTTTAACCAAACGTTCATTAGACATTCGCTCAACATGTCCGAACCATCTTAACTGACTAACACCAACTTTTGCTACAACATTTTTTTCAATTTCACATTCATCATACACTAGTCTATTTCGTACCCGATCTCTCCTAGTTACACCACATACCCCACGTAAAAATCTCATTTCCACAGCAGTCATTTTCCGTTTATGCTTTTGCAACCAAACCCAACATTCACTACCATACATCAATGTAGGCACCAAAACTGCATTAAATACACTCAAACGGGCTTCTTTGGAAACATTTACATTCCTAGCAAAAGTTCCCAAAGCACCCAAAACCTTACAACCAGCATTTACTCTCCTTTCAATTTCACGATCATAACCGGTTACCTACGGCTAGTTTTAGAAAATTATATTTCTTTTAACAAATATACGTAATTTATAACCACGTTGGGTGGTGTATATTTACATTTCTATCACTTTTTCACACAATATTCATTGATCAAATTTAAGCGAAAATATACACAGTCATTATATAATTTTTAATATAGCTACGGGTGCTATACTTGATGCTGCCACCAGTGGTGTATATAATAAGTAACTACTGTATAATTATGTTCACATTATTGTACTAGTTACATAATTATTTTTTTTTGTATAGGAAAAACATTATAATATTTTGATATGCATGAAGAAGCATTTTTAATTATACTGTGAATTAAATGATTATTATATAATTAAATAATATATCTAATTATATCTAACTAATCTATAGATAACATATATATATATATATATATATATATATATATATATATATAAATATATATATATATATATATATATATATATATATATAAATATATATATATATATATAAATTTTATTCCTATTTTTTAGTTCTATATTATACTTCTAATCTTGTTTGAATTGTTTCTTTAATGAGGCAAATTTTGTTACTTTTGTTGATTCCAATAGTTAAGTTAAGTTAAGTTAATCTTTATCAAGCGTAAATATGTTTTAATCTATATATTGCGTATATATATATATATATATACATATAGTATAATATAAAATTTATTATTAAAATTAGGCAAAATTCTTGAGAAATATCAAAAAAGTTATAATTATAGAATAAATAAATAATGGTATATTTTTTCGTTTGAAACACTTGAATCGAAAACAAATAATAAAATGCAGAAAGCAATGTTTATCATGTTTCGCTTAGATTGCTTAGCTTTGGCTGTCATTATCTAAGCTCAACACAATAAAGGTCACATTTTGCCTCTCATAACATAATAATATACTATTTTTTTTTAAATTTAATTTAATTTAAAGTTGAGTTCAAAATATTATGAAAAAATGAAAAACAAAGTCAAATTTATAATGCTATGTCACAACTTGCCATCTATGCATGGAATTGTGCGCATGCGCGTATTGTTTGTGTACGCATCAGTTTGTACGTAGCTTTACGTAGCAGCTTGTCTGCGTTAGATATAGTTAGTTTCTATTCTGTTCTTGTATCGAACTGAAGAGCTTTTTCCTGTTCTTGTTTATATTTGGTTTTCGTGGTTTGTCTTCAGTTTAAAAAGAAGAGGGTAAGTTTACTTTTCTTAGTTTCCTACTTACTTGTAGCTGGGCTAAAGTTCATACAATAAATGTAATTTCATTATTATTTCATAAAAGTATATCAATATATATATATATATATATATATATATATATATATATATATATATATATATATATATATATATGTATATATATATATATATACATATATATATATATATATATATATATATATATATATATATGTATATATATATATATATATATATATATATATATATATATATACATATATATATATATATATATATATGTATATATATATATATATATATATATATATATATATATATATATATGAGTTAAGGATAACGGATATGCGGTATATATTGAATAATAACTTATTCAATTTATTGCAATTTGTTGGCTTTATCAGGGAGAACACTAACTAATAATATTAAGCATGTAAACATTTGAATAATAAATACAGAATGAGAAAAAGAAGTTGATGAAAACTTACATGTATGAATAAATGACTTATTTGCGAATATCGTTTTTTTTAAATATTTTACTTATTGTGTTCGTTAACATATTTTAATTTTCATCAATATTTATTATTTTATCTTTGACAAAATAATTGCATATTTAGATTACATGTTTAATGATTGACGATTCTTATAATTTTTTTAAATTCAACTTATTTGGCTAATTATTTGACTTTATTGAAAAAAATTTTTGAATAAAAAACTTATTCGTTGAAATTGCGCTATAGTATTAATCTGTTTGTTAATTATTTATTATTTTATTTATTTATTACAAAGTGTTTTGTCTGTCATCGATGAATTTTAAGCAGAATGTATATATTCTCTTAATTTCAATTTTATGCTTAACTTAAATTATTTATTCATACATGTAAGTTTTCCTCAACTTTTTTTTCTCATTTTGTATTTATTATTCAAATGTTTATATGTTTAATATTATTATTTAGTGTTCTCTCTGATGACGCCAACCATTTTGGGGGCAAAATATTGGAAATTACAATAAATTGAATAAATGTAACAGATTTATTATTCAATATATACCGCATATCCGTTATTTAGTTTTAATTACTCTATATTAACTTAATTAACAAATATAATTGATTATCGAAAAATTATATTAACAAAAGTTGTTTACAATTAAATTTATAATATCTTTAATGTTTTTCGCACTGAAATATAGTAATAACTGGAATGTGCACTGCGTATGTGTTCTAGTAGTGGCAATGCGAGCCGAGAGAGATAGAAGATACGTGGTATCTCTATCACTGTTTTACACTTCTGCGCATTTGAAATTCAAATGCGATTTCTTGCGGTAAAAATGCGACAATCTTATGTTGTTTCATATTAAATTGTAGCTAAATGCATCGGCTAAACGATACGTAATGAGATTTTATTGGGGAATTCCTCTATAAAAAGTATTTTTATCATTTTTGATATATTAATTTGACATTTAACAGTTAGATTCTTTTTTTTCATAGCTATCTAAGTTATCATGTAGTAGCAATGCTACGCCATTAGAAAGACAAAGACGCGAATACCACGTATCTCCTATCTCTCTCGGCTCGCATTTGAGCGGCCAGTGCGCTTATTCATTATGTTACAATTCATTAAAGAAAATAAAAAACTATTAGCTACTTTATAAAATGGTTTCTTGAAATAACAACAAATTTAATTACATTATATAACTATAGTTGTATTAATCAACTTTTACAATCAAATTTACTATAAAAATGTAAAAAAGTAATCAGAATATATTGTTAATTATCAAAAGTGTCATGTTTTATTTTAATTCAATAATTACATGTAATTTTGACAATCATCTACTCTTGCATGTATCCTTTGATATAGGAAGCCATGTTAACTCGGCTATAGGTCTGTCTCGCGCCAAACATATACCTATCAGTGACATGTATGCTAGTGATTGCAATTTATTTAAATTGGACGCTGTCAAAATTAACAAATTCTGTGTTTGTTTTCGATAGTTGAGTTTTACATTTCTAAATTGATTCTATTGTTTCACTATGATTATTCAAATATGTATTTGTGGGTGGCCGATTTAATCAGTTTGGGGGTGAGCGGTGAGGGACGAATTTGACTTCATTTATTTATTTTATACTACTGTGTTATGTTTACTGTGTTTATTTACATTCAATTTAATAACGTACAAGTTACAGTACAATGATTTGTGTATGCAATTTGATTACATAAATTCATTTCTAACGAATAATGTATAATAGAGATTTAATTTATTTATGTGAGTAGTAAAAATCTTCTAACCTAACATTAAGAAAATACTTTTTGCTGAGTTGCGCTGTTTTGGAGCTAAGTATAATTTGTAGAATTATGTGTGTATTAGCTCAACTAGCAGCAGCAGGACCAGTTGGTGTTGCAGCAGCGGCAGCAATTGTCTCAGCTAAGAAACGAAGACGACGTCACTCGTTTGAAATAAATCCTTCAGTACGAGAACGACAGCGAAATAGATTATTAAGAAAATTACATGTAAGTTGCTTGCTTGTCAGATGATGATGATACACATTTGCGATAAATTTTTATTTGACTTGATTTTTATATTGCAACTATTATTATTATGATTTTAGCAAATAATTGATGAATTTGCAACACGGGTTGGACAGCAAGCTGTAGTTCTTGTAGCGAAGCCTGGAAAACCAAATACAAGTTACAAAGTATTCGGTGCAAAGCCGTTACAAGACTTAGTAAAAAATTTAAGAAGTATGGTTATGGAAGAATTAGAAAGTGCTTTAGCACAACAAGCACCATCTCCTGTACAAGATGATCCGTCATTATTTAAATTACCTCCATTAATTATTGATGGAATACCTACACCTGTTGAAAAAATGACGGAAGCTCAGCTTAGAGCATTTATACCTTTAATGTTAAAATATTCAACAGGTAGGTAGTAGTTTGCTATACATATATATTTGGTTTGGTTGGTGGTTAGTGTTGCTGTTGCGCGTCTGGTACAGTGGTATGCGTTTTAGGACGAGGTAAACCTGGTTGGGGCAGAGATTCAACTCGACCGCCGTGGTGGCCAAAGGAGTTACCGTGGGCGAATGTCCGTACGGATGCCCGATCGGACGAGGAGAAACAAAAGGTAAAAGGGGCGACCACCGCCCACATTTCTCTAGTAAATATTTGTTCTGTATGACATGTTTGTTGCAGATATCGTGGACACGTGCCCTACAACTGATCGTGATTAACTGCTACAAGTATCATGGACGGGAGGACCTGCTGCCGGCATTCACCGAAGATGATGAGAAGGTGAACGCATCGGGGGGAACGACTAATTCAAATGTCAGTAGCACTGTCGGCATCTTAAAAATGCATACGTCAGGAAATTGAACTAGTACCCATAAAATACAGATCCAAGCTAGCGGTTCGCCACACATAATAGCGGCTTCACCGGGCGCCTACGCCGCAGGTTAGCCTAGAGGCCTAGACCATGCCCCGGCTATAACTCAGATGTTGATTTTCGTAGTTGCACTACTATATATTATATTCGTATTACATATATCTAATTATTTTATTATTTTCTCGTTTCGTTTACGTTACAATGTTGTGTGATTGTTTTTATTATATACATTTATATATTTATTTTTAATTTCATTCAATTGATTCGTGGTAGAGTACACAGTTAAGCACAATTACTTATATTTTTATGTCGTTGAATTAAATTTGTTAAAAATTAATACTCGTAGATAACTATACAATTGTCTAATTTTGCAAGACACGTAACCATTATGCTAGCTTGGTTTTTGTGTTTCCGTATATATTTTTATTTAGATTTTTTTTTTTTTTATTATTATTCAACATTTATCTACAATATATTTAATTCGTCGATATTTGCTACAGACATATTGAAAGTTTATATGCATATAGGAATATTAATTCAAAGCAATAAATATGTAGACAAGTTTTTGGTTTTGTATTATATGTATATATTTTTTTACTTGCGTGCTACATATTCTATAAATTTTCTTTGTGAACTTGGGATCTTAACTAGTATTTTTATTATATGTTTTTATAATTTTATTTTTATTTTCAGTTGGATTTTATTCTCGGTAAGATCTTTATATTTTATTTTTTATTGCATGACATTTATATTTAAACTTTCAGATAGTTATGATCCCTATTTGTTTTCATTAAATACAAGAAAAAAAATATTGTCTTTGTGAATAAAAAAAAATCTCGTACAATATGTTGATTATTCGAATTATAATGAATTTATTTTATAGATAGAAAACAATACTGCATCTACATACAAAATTTAATGAAAAAAAAAATGCATTAAATAATTGGAAAAATCAACATGGATGTATTGGAAGTGCAGATGAATTAAATAAAATATTTTTTTGCAGATGACAACACAATTTGCGCCCGCTGTTTTGTACACAATCACAAATCCGGATGACACCGTTAGTATAGTACAAGTAGACTCTAATAATCCAATTATAACTTTACCAGACGGCACAACTGCACATTTTCTAGGGTTAGCAACGGTAATTTTCTGTTTCCAGTGTGTGTATTTTATTAAATCAAAATCTATTGAATACGTTTTTGAAATTTAATTCTAAAATTGATATTAATTATAATAGGTATAAAATAGAAATTACAAATTGCAGTAATTGAATTTTATAAACTGTAATCTTTAATGATTAATTTAAAAAAAAACTATAAATACGTTTCATAATACATTGTTGCTATCTCAACTAGATTTTATTAATCAAGATTAAATTAAGATTACATAAAATGGAGTCATCGATTGATTTTGTAACTTGTACGTACAACAAGTAAAAATCAGGTTTCCATTTTAAGAAATAAACTATTTTTTTTAAATATTTTATTTTCAGAAAAATTTATTGTATACAAATTACGTATTTACTTATATTTAATGATATGACAATGTAAATTGATTATATGATATTATAATAATTTGTATCATATTAATTTTCAAAATTGATAGGACTAGTTGTTAAACGTAAGTCAACTTCACCTGTTTCGGAAACAATCGCGTATTCAAATTTTGAAAAATAAAAGCTTATACTGAACATCAGTAAAAAATCTGAATATTAAATAATTAATCGTAACTTGTTAGGCACAAATATTAACATTATGTATATACCTACTAGAAATATTTTCAGATACAAACGAGTCAGAGCGATGGATCTGTGCATACAGTGCAAACAACTGCTGAAGTCTGTGGTCAAGGCGAAGTGGTTGACTTACATTCGATAACAGAAGCAACCTTAAGCCAAGATGGTCAAATCATTCTTACTAGCGAAGATGGCCACGGTAACATTGTTTTTTTCTAATTATCGTTGTTGTGTTTTGTGGCGGCGACTATGATAGATCGATTTTTTGATCTGTTTTTCGATTTTTTGACAGACTAATAAAAAACGGAGCGTTATACGTTTTACGAAGTTTTATGAATACGGCCATTAGAGATACTAGTATGATATTGCAGGGTTATGTGTAAAAATTGGTAAACATTTTTGTATATGTAATCCTATATATATATTTTGGTAATATTTTATTTCGTTTTAGATAATGTATTTAAATGTGAAAGTTGTAATTTATATTTTGCGAGTCCGATTTATTTGGAACAACATTCTGGCAGATGCATTAAAACGGTGTCTCTGCCTTCATTATTATTATTATTATTTTTACCACTTTGACTGCAAGGAAAAGTGGTATAGCGTTTGGTATAGCAGTCATTTTTTGTTTATGCTTTTGCAACCAAACCCAACATTCACTACCATACATCAACGTAGGCACCAAAACTGCATTGTATATACTCGAACGGGGGTGGCTTCTTTGGAAACATTTACATTCCTAGCAAAAGTTCCCAAAACACCCAAAGCACCTTACAACCAGCATTTACTCTCCTTTCAATTTCACAATCAAAACGGCCATCTCTAGACAGCAAACTGCTCAAATACACATCTGCTCATCTGCCTGCTATAAACGTGCACCATCAATATATACATTACATTCAGTAATAAAAGAACAAGATATTCGAACTCTAGCAAGAGAACACAAATAACTGACAAAGATCGAAATACACTTTGACACCTTTTCTGACGTTTGTTATTCTAATCAATCATAAATTTGTGAATCAAGAAATACATCTTTGATAAATTTTACATTAATTTTTAAATTTAAAGGTCCAATATTATTCAATCATTCAATTTCGTATGAAATTTTTTGTCGCTAACTTTAAAAAGAGCAAGATTAATACAAACTTAACCTCTACTACTTAACTGAGTATCTCACTTCATTTTAAGATTATTTTGCGGGTGCAGCAGAATCGGAAAGGGGGTAGGGGGAAGGTATCCAACTCAGTTTGTCGTAGCTCAGTTAAGATAAAAAGAATAAGAATTATCTGAAGTGACGTGAGATCTCAGTAAATTTTAGGTAAACAGAATACAGACAGCTACGAGAAATATTTCATCGATTCCATTAGATTTTCGGATTCCTCGATTTAAGTACGAGTCGTCATCCTACCTACATTCATATAGAATTATTAATATTTAAACACTCAGTGACGACGTTCTAAATAATAACAGTTAAATAATCTAACGTTTCTGAACGATTTACTCATCACAACTAAATGACTAAATCGTTTAGAAACGTTAGATTATTAACTATAATTACATATAGAATTAGTTAAACCGCGATATAGCATCGAATACCAACCTAACCTAACCTAACCTAACAAAGCCAGTATTTTCTAGAATATTTATACAAAATTATTGCTAATTGAATTAATTTATCAAAACATAGATTATAAACTTTAATAATTTGTCAATCAAAGTTAATTAATACACAATATTACCAAATGTAATTATGTTATGTAATTTTAAACTGGTTATTCCTTTACGGGAATTTATTGAAAATTTGAATTTTGACCTGATCACTTTGATGCCATTGTTTTAAGTAAAAATTTAACTATTTTCAAGTTTAAAAAATACAGTTGAAAACTTTTGAACGGTACAATTATGTATTGCGTTCTGTATTTATTGTAAAAGTTCCCAAAATAAATGTTGAAAAATACCTAAAGAAAAATCGATACTACAAATGGAAATATACCTCCTTAAATATAAATAATTTCTAGACTCTATCATGTGAATTATTTTAATTTTGTAATATTTTAATCAACAGCAATCAACCAAAAGCAAACTTGTACTTTTAAATTAATTTAATTTTAACAGCGCTTTCTTCAAATAATATTGAGATTCGGGTAAAGAACGGATTAATTCCTTATCAATCACGAAATGAATGAATTATTCTAACTAGAAGATAATCACGCTAATTCGTATAACAAAATTGCTAAGTTTTGACAACGTTTGCGAACAACATTAGCCGAATAATATAGCACTAAATAAACATAAACAATAAACTTTGACATTTCTCGGAAAGTTGGTAACATAATATTTTTATTAAAATTATAATTTTTGTGGGCGCTAGGAGAAAGTTTTCTGAAAATTTGATCAAAATTGAATAAATAATGTAGCCACAATGAATTTTTAAAAAATTTTGTGATTTTTTTTCTCGATAAGTTTCGTTAAAATTGCATAATTTATTTAGACACTAAAAGAATCATTTAAAATTTGATTAAAATCGGGTAAACAAAGTGGTCATAATGAATTTTTAAAATTTTTAGTAATTTTTTCTCGGAAAGTTGGCAACACTGTATTTTGTTAAAATTGCATAAATTATATGAATACTAGAAGAATCTTTTGTGAAAATTTGATCAAAATCGGATAAATAATGTAGCCAATATGAATTTTTAAAAACTTTAGTAATTTTTCTCTCGGAAAAAAATAAAACCACATGACCCTATCTTGGATACTAGACAAATTTATCCTGAAAATTCCATTAAAATCGGTTGAACTGTCTAGGAGAAGTTGCCATCACAAAATTTTGACTGAGCGAGCGACCTGATGACGCACATCCATACACCCACATAAACTAAGTTCAGATTCGTCATCTAGAGGCTATATGAAGGATTTCTATACAAAAAAAAATTTTAAATGTTACAGACACCATACCAAACGCTATACGACTTTCCTTGCAGTTAAAGTGGTAAAAATTAAAATAATAGTTGCTTATATTTTGTTTCTATCGGGTTATAGTTTGTTGTTTGTTTGTATATTGTTGTTGTTGTAACTGTATTATAGGTTATCGTGACAAATCCGAAACGAATCAGAAACAACCCATTCAGAATCGTCACAGCGACAACTTAGACACGCGTCAAGTTCCTTGTCCGATTTGTAAGAAACTCTATGCATCGAAAAAAAGTCTGTTTCATCATATGAAATTGCATAATGCGAGCGATATGCGATACAAGTGTCCGATCTGCACGAAAAGCTTCTACAACCCGTCCCATTACAATCTGCATATGCGTCGACATAACGGCGAGCGACCGCATAAATGCGAGCATTGCGATAAGGCATTCGTATCGATCAGTGAATGTAGGCGTCATTTGAGGACGCATACAGGTTGGTTATTTAGTTGTTATGGTTGGTTAGGTTGTTTATGTAACCTTGTATAAAACAGTCATAACCTTGTAAAAAACAGTCATAACCTTGTAGAAAACAGTCATAACCTTGTATAAAACAGTTACAACCTTGTAAAAAACAGTCATAACCTTGTATAAAACAGTCATAACTTTGTGAAAAACAGTGATAACCTTGTATAAAATGTATAATGTTTGTTGGTGTTTAGGTGAGCGTCAATTTCAGTGCAAGTTCTGCGAGAAGAAATTCGGTGATAGTTCAACACTTTTATACCACACTCGCATTCACACAGGAGAACGACCTTATAAATGCGAATACTGTTCGAAAACTTTTGTCCACTCGGGAGACTGCAAGAAGCATTTGAAAGTGCACCGAGATCGCACTGCTGTCAAAATCAACTAATTGTATTGCGTAATTATTATTGTGAAAAAAAAAACAAATACATTCATCAATCAAATTAATAAATATCTTTATTTAATATTCACTCGTCTTAAATCGTCCATTTTTTATTTTATCATCACCTTACTCTAATAGTTTTTAATTATTGATGCAACGCATACTAGATAATAAATTTATTAATAAAGGACAAATGACAATCGCAAATTTTGTTGGAATATTCACAAACATTCATCAATCAATCAATAAATCTTTTTATCTACAACTGCTTTGTTATATGGTCATTATATATATAAAATCAGATAAACAATATTAGTCTTTATAGCCCAAGGGAATTAAAATACTAGTCTTTATTAACCAAGGTTAATAACATATTAGTCATTATTAACCAAGGGAAATAAAGAAACGATCTTTATTAACTTGATTTCCGTACGCACGCTTTGTTGCTAGGCAACATCAACAAACTAAATATCTCTACGCCAGATGGCAGCAGTTATCAGTCAAAGTTATAAACGAACAGTTGTAGTTAGTTAGTTAGTTGTTGTTAACATCATAGATTTGAATAAGTACAATATTAAAAATATATAAGCAGTTGTAGATAAAGTATAGTATTTGACTTGCAAATAATGCCTACAATGCCTACGAGGATGTTTTATTGCCCTCGCTAAGCTCGTGGACTAAACAACATCCTCGTACATTATAGGTGCCATTATTTGCTCGTTAAATAATAAATCGTGATAATGGATAATAAAAAATTTATTGATAAAGAATCTCGTAAAGAGAAAATTTTAACTTGAAATTTTGTTGAAATTCTAGTATTTATATAATTTATGTAATTTTAACAAAATACAGTGTTGCGCATTTTCCGAGAAAACAATTACTAAAATTTAAAAAAAATTATTATGACCACTTTATTTAACCAATTTTAATCAAATTTTCATAAAAGGTTCTCCTAGTGCCTAAATAAATTATACAATTTTAACAAAATACAGTGTTGCCAACTTATCGAGATAAAAATCACAAAAAATTTTAAAAATTCGTTGTGGCTACATTATTTTTTCGATTTTGATCAAATTTTCAGAAAAATGTTTCCTAGTGCCCACATAAATTATAATATTATTAAAATACAGTGTTGCCAACTTTTTGAAAAATGTCAAACTGGTCTATATATGGGTTTATTCATATACTAATCTTGTTTTATAAATACTATTGATTTAATCTAATCAGAAACATTAATGTTAACAAAGTATATAATTTTAGTAAAAGATATTTTAAATTATTATTATTACCTAATAATTACATTTAAGTAATGAATAATAATATATTAGCATAATAAAAAAATCTTTCAGAACTCATTATATTAAAATAAAACGGCTATAAGTTGTAGTTCTGTATTAATAAGAATTAATACAGAACTACAATCTAAAGCCGTTTTATCTTAATGAATATAATATTATTTAACAGGAACAGAAAAAAATAATATAATAAAGTGCCTTAAGAATGTGAAAATTATTTTCATCTAATTTAAAAAACCGTCGAGATATCGCCATTTATCAAAATACGGAAAAAGCGAACTTTTCGCCATAACTCGAAAACAAAAGACGATAGCTAATTTTTGTTTTCATAATTGAGTTTCTCTCAAAAAAAGCGATCGAGAATGCGCGGTCCATTTTTCCATATCTCTTATAGTTTCCGAGTTCCCCTATGAAAACATCCAAATTTACCCACTCTGTACAATACAAATAAAATAAAAAAATATGTCAGTTTAAATAAAGTGATCATCGTAAATTTTTAAAAATTTTAGTAAATTTTTTTCTCGGAAAGCTGGCAACACAGTATTTTGCTAAAATTACATAAACTATATGATTACTAGGAAAATCTTTTGTGAAAATTTGAGTAAAATCGGTTGAATAACATGGCCATAATATATTTTTAAAAAATTTAGTAATTTTTCAACGAAAAAAAAATCATTACAATCTCAACAATCATACTTAAAAATTGTACAATCTGAGACACCAGAGAAGTGGTTTCCCCATCGATATATCTCTAAATAATATAATATCAACAATTAAAAGTTCACATTTAATAATGTTAATGCGTTTAAGCTATAATAATAGGTATTTAAAATATCCAATAGGTACATATTAAAAATTATAAAATTTAACCGATTAATAAGTTTTAAAATAATAATAAGAAAATAAATAAAACTTAAGTTTTAAATTATTACTATTTCTATTCATATTCTATATAACTAAAAAATAATAAAAGTACTTTTATAATAGTATGTACTTATAATGTACCATTTTATCATTGTGTATTAATTACTTTATTTTGCTTTTACATACAGCTTTTTTTTTTTATTTCAGTGCAAAGGCTATTATTTTATTAATAATAAAAGTAGATAAAAATAACATATCTTAAAATTTGTATAACTGCATCAAATATCTATTAGAAAATAATATTATATACTTATTAAATATGAATTAGTTGAATCCCAGTTCTAGCTAATTTATGGAGATTGTATTAAATTCCGACTTTTACTAACGAATTTATTTATTTATTTATATACAAAATTCTTTATGTCGGGATAACAGTCGACATAAAGAATTTTGAATTGAATACATCGCAATTTTGACATTAAATTTGAATTCAGCGATGTCAAAAACATATTATTCCAAAGTTTCAGTTTTTTTGATTGAAATTTGGCTAAGTTATACAATTTTGATCATGAACACCACCAAATCCCATGTTAAATGTCATTTAAACTTGAACCCCTTGGTGGCACGGGTTAGTTCAACTGAAAAAATCTGAAAAAATTCCACAATTTTTTTCTCCTCAAACTTAAAACTTTTGAGGGGAGCGACCTGAAAAATTCGAAGTTTTGCAAAATGAGGGACACCCTAATATATATACATATATATATATATATATATATATATATATATATATTAGGGTGTCCCTCATTTTGCAAAACTTCGAATTTTTCAGGTCGCTCCCCTCAAAAGTTTTAAGTTTGAGGAGAAAAAAATTGTGGAATTTTTTCAGATTTTTTCAGTTGAACTAACCCGTGCCACCAAGGGGTTCAAGTTTAAATGATAAACCAGTAATAAATTATAAAAAAATTGTTAAAATGATTTATATTTACTTTGATATAAGTAAAAACTATTATGTAAAAATATATTTCCCATATTTGACTAATAAATGGTTTATTCGAGAGTTTAAATTTCCCGAATTTGAGTGAAGCATAAATATTCGGATCGGAAATAGCTAGATAAAAATATTGTATTGTAGGAGTAATATAGGTAAATATCAAGATGAAATTTAGCGTAATAACAGTGTTGCAGTACGGATAGGCATTCCAAGCTTCTTCGTAAATCTCGAGACTGCCTTTGGGCTGGTACTTTTGATGCCAAATGATAGGTATCTTATAGGTATACTGGCCGCTAGTATAACGTCCGCCCAATAATGGATGATTTTCAAAAGGTTCATTTTTCAATACTTCAATGCCTTCACCACCGCCACCGCCCGTGTTATCTTTCGATGCTTCGGCAACACTATACAGCTGTGCCACTTGATACTACAAACAAAACATAAACAGTGCGCTGTAACACATCTCATACTGCAATCAAGATTGCTTGCTTTACTGTTTAAAATTTACCGCTTCTACAGTTAGGGGCACAGTGACTCGACTGAAACAAGAAATTATATCTATATTAAATATATAGATTCGATATATGATTAGCAAATTAAATAAATATTAGATTCAATGAAACAGTAATCATTTAAAACAGTAGACATAGTATTTTTCTATTTAATACAACAACAGCTAATGTATTCACAGAGAATTGTTGATTTTCACAGCAGTTTGACGTTTAAGATGTAACTGCTAATACTGACCGCAAAGTAATATATTTTTCCAAAATGCTATACACTAATTTAAATATCAATTGATTCACTTACTATTCTTTAATGATCATGGTGAACTAGTCTATAAGTGAATATTTTACACATGGAATACTGACGGACTAGGAAACAAACGAAAACTGACACACAGCTCTGGTCATTGAGCAGGCGCTGGCAGGCGCCATGACGCAAGGGAAATGATGTAATTTTAATCAAAAAGATATTCCCCCAGTATTCCCCTCCCATTTACCTTTTATAAAATAAATTAATTTTCAGAAAATAATATTATATTTACTTTTTATTACTATTAAAAAAATACAATGTATTTTAATAAATATTATTTCGTATATTAAAAGTTACAACGAGTTCACTTCAGGTAAAAAATGAATATCCCTAAATAATCAACAGCTGTCAAAATTAATTTCATTATTATTAAAAATTCAGTAAAACAATAAATAAAATGAAAAAATATTATACTTTATATTTTATAATGCTTATTTTGTATAATAATTATAGTAACTGACTTATAAATATAGTTTTTATTTTAAAAAAATAAAATTTAGTTACATTTTTTTTAACAAAAATAAGGTTTCAATCTTGACAAATATTGTACTATAATAAGAAGAAAACTTCACGCTTTCCTTTTACATGGATGCTTCATAGTGAAAACTACGTGTGTCCGTAACAGTTTTCAAAGTTTATTAGTGAAATACAAGACTTAAAAAGTAAGTG
Source organism: Clivina fossor (assembly GCA_963966155.1). Classification (NCBI taxonomy): domain Eukaryota; kingdom Metazoa; phylum Arthropoda; class Insecta; order Coleoptera; family Carabidae; genus Clivina; species Clivina fossor. Next base: position 358,692 of record CAWYQG010000219.1, read on the forward strand.
TACGAGATAACAGTTTTCATTAAGTGTATTTTTATTGCGGAAGTGTATATAATATATAATATTTGTTTATTTTACGAAAATGACAACATGCGGAACTAACTAAGATAACTCATTAAAAATAGTTGCTTAAACTTGTGCAATATTGTTTTGTTTCGTGGTTTTATGTTATTAATTAATAATTTAATTGTAGAATGCCGCTCGCCGTAGATTTACTCCATCCATCACCCGAGAAACAGCGCCGTGCCCACAAACTGAAACGACTTGTGCAGCACCCCAATAGCTATTTTATGGATGTTAAATGCCCTGGATGCTACGCAATTTCAACAATGTTTAGCCATGCACAGACAGCAGTTGCATGCACTGGATGCAGCACAATTTTGTGCACTTCGACAGGTGGAAAAGCCCGGCTCACAGAAGGATGCTCGTTTAGACGTAAACAACATTGACTACTCAATCCTACCACCTAATTATTATAGAAATATGTAAAATTAAGATGTTTTTCTAATAAATAGCATCATGCCCTCTTCAAAATTTATCAATTTTTATGTACATTTATTTTTGTATTTGTATTTAAAAATCCATTATGTTTTTTTTTTGTAAGTAAATTATTTGGAAACATTTTAAAAATTACTTATTTTTTTAAATTTTTATAAAAATCCTTTTCGGAAATAATAAATTTCTGTTTTTGCAATAAGACATTTCTGTATTTTCTCACATATATTATTACACAATGTTGAAAAATAATATGCACATAATATTTTATTCATTGGTATGTACGTACAATTATGACAAATTACAAAATAATTTTAAATAACGTGTGCAGAATATACTTATGAATTCGTTTTAAATACTTTTAATTGACGATAATTGCGAAATATATCACAATATGTATTAATATTTACGAGTCACAAAAAGAAATTTGAGGAATATAAATATATACATAAAATTTGGTGTATACAAAATTTGATAAAACTTCAAAAATTTATTAAAACTACATATACATGCTAAATTTATGTTGAATTTAAAATTTTTATTTTTATCTCTCAAATTTGTCACAGTGTATTTTATATTCGAGATCTGTTTTATTACAATTTTGACAAATCAATTATTAAAATCAGTTTTCTTTAGACTTTTAGTCCAGTGTTATTATTCCTTTGTGTTACGTACGCAGATTACAGCGCCAACTACTTCATTCTTTACGTGAATGGTGTATATCTACATGAATTTTTTTAATTACAATTATTTAAAATAAAGCAACAAAAAATATATATATTTTTTTTAGTCGACAATGAACTGATTTACTAAGTTATTTTAATTTATTTAATTAAAAAAATATACATTTGAAAACTAGTTTAAAAAGAAATGTATTCTTTCTGATTTGGAAACTTTAATTCATGTTCTGTTTAACTATATTAAATAAATAAATTATGTATTACCTGCATTATACAATTTTTAAAACAGGAGCTCAAATTTAATAAAAAATTTATAAAATAGTGTCTGAAGCCATATAAGTTTAAAAGTTAAAATTATAAAGAGAGAAGAAGGATTTAAATTTTTAATTATAATTAACTTTCAACTTAGTATTTTCTTTTTTTTTTTTTTTAATAAATTATTAAAAATTATTTAAATAAAAATTTCATTTTTTAATTTAAAAAAATTGCATTTACATATAAATTTTAAATAAAAACTGGAAATGCCAACTACAATTCAAAAGAGGCGCAAATATGGTTTATATATAATTACAAATACTATATAAATTATTTTAAATTTTCAAATTATTTATTAAAATTTGTTATTAGTATGCATATCAAAAATTTTATATTTTTATATTTATCCAGTATACCTAATATTAATATTTATTTTAGCAGTAATAATTAATATGTCAATTATTATTTTATACTATAAAATTTAAATTATGTTATATTATTATAAAATTATCATATATAATTTTATTTAACACACATATGCCACACGGAAATGCCTAACAAAATAGTTTGTTCTCATAAAATGCTAATAAAAAAATAGGAAGATTTATAGGCAATAATGGATCATGAATAAAATTTTATAATTTCTCTTTATTTTGGACGTTTCGGTCGATAATCACGAACCATCTTCAATATAGTTTTTTTTTTAATCTCTAAGTCACATGTTATCTTGATATGTTAAGTAAATATTTAAAATATTATCAGAAGTTAATTTGTTAAAATGTATCGTCGAAGTAAATCATAACGTGGCGAAAATTACATATTTAATATAAAACATAAATGCAATTAAATTTGTTTTTTTATATTTTTGTTTATTTCCTTGCATTTGTTTATTTAGAGTAGAGATTATTTTTGTTATATAGTCTGCCTTAAAATCATGCTAAAATATTCTATACCGCAGCTTATTTGATACTTTTCTTTATTTAACTTATTTCTTCGCAATCTTTTCTCATTATATAGTTGGTTATTAGCCGAGTTTGCAAGATTTCTGAAAACATTGTACAACGCTAATATAATAAATTGACGTCATAAATAGGTCATTAATTCAGAAAGTTATTATATAGGATTTAGGTTTTTGAGATTGACAGTAATATATGTTAATGAATAAAAATAAAATTATGGCCTTACTCTGGCGAAAACTTAATAAAATAAAATAATTTCCCTTAAACCATAAGATAAATCAGTATTCTTTGACCACTCTGTAACCTTAGATCACTAATTAGGATCTTTGCTTTAACTTTTCCTACTGATATGGTTTAAGGGAAATTATTTTATTTTATTATTAATAATATATGTACTAAATACTAGAAAATATTAATGTAACTTTTACATATTTTGGAGATAGTATAAACACGTATTTAATAGATTTTAATAAATCTTATAATACTTTTATCAAACTGTATTCGATTCCAATTATAAAACTAAAATTATTATCTTATTCTTAAATAATTGTAATAGAAGATATAGATTAATTTTGATTAAATGTTTAGTCTAATTTCATCAAACCAAAACAATATAAATGTATATTTAATCAATTGTTTTTGGCAAACTGTAAACAAGAATAATTAAAGATTTGTCAATTGTGGCTTGTACAATTACATTTCCGTAATTTTTTTGCCTATTTTATATACTTGTTTTGATTAAACCTGCCGCTGTAGTTGCATTTAAAATATTTTATCATTATAATATACAAGTTAAAATGATATTAAAACAGTGGCGGATTAAGCTTGCTGTAGAGTTCTAGCAATTTTTTTCGGAGCATTAAAAGAAAGATTTTATAACTTTAATTTCTACAAGATTTTAAAATCTACAAGAATTCAGTTTTCTCCCTCGATTTCTTTGGACGTCATCGTCATGTTGAATTTTGTTCACCTAAGCAATTTTGTAAAAAAGTCTTCTCTTCTTCCGTAAATCAATGATGTAATCTTTAATTTTTACTTCTATTACGGCAATTATTTATATATCACAATAAAACATTACGCATTTTATAATAGTTCACTAAATAATGTATTTTTTTTTAACAAAATAATCAGTGTATAATTAACATTTACAAATTTATCAATCATATGGAAAAAATGATTTTCAAAACACAATTTTAATAAAACAAAACATAAAAATTAATTTTTTATCTTGTACCCACACAATACGCTTTGTCTGAAAATTTAAAAATCTCTGTCTTTACATTCATTTAGCATCTATACAAAAAAATATTTCAAACGTATTAAATAACATAATTATCAATTTAGATAAATTTATGTGTAAATATTTTTTAAAAAATATTATGAGTAATCTCTCTATAGCGCTTTTTGTATTAAACTTAATATTTTGCAAAGTATTTACACGTTATAGCTATAACAATTTATATTTGTATTAATAGATGTAATTTTGTAAAGATGATGTATGTCAGGTTTTGTTTTTAGTTACCATGACTACAGTGGTTGTTATACAAATTTTTTTACTCCATAAATTTATTTAATACGATGACGGTTGGTTTTGTGGTGGCCACAGTAGATTTATTTTTGCTGTAATATAAGTATATTGCATTTTGACAAATAAATATGTATATTTTTATCAGTTTAACAGCTACTGTCATGCAGTATGATTAAAGCGACCGCATGACAACACTAATGCTAGGATTCTGTGCATTATAAACCTATCAATTGCATCGTTTTGCAAATCCTAATAAATTAAAAAGTATTGTTGTCATTTATTTGATGGAATATATCTAATTTATAGATATATAAAATTAAGCGTAAAAAATCAGCACTACGTATTTAATAATTAGTACATTTTTACTATTAAAATTACATTTTACTAATATTGAACAAAAAAATGTTTATAAGTGTATATCTGTGAAATAAACTAATATAAACTAAAGATGAAAATTTTTCCAAAATTGCTCAATTTAAAATAAGTTTAATTTTTTTTAAACTTTTTTTTAAGAAAAAATACTTAAAATAAATTTGGAAGAAAATAATGTTTAGTTTTCTTTATATTTTTATAAGTATCAGCTTGTAATTTGACTTTAATAGCTAATAACAAGGTTTTAAGCCTCAGGGCTTGTAGAAGTTCACTTTGAAAAACTCTGAGTTAGATTATTGCGTGTTATGAGACATTTTTATTTTCATCTAGCATCTTGATGTAAAATCTCGCGAGTCATAGCTATGTGAATGGCTGTTCCAAAATATTATATACTGGTAGTAAAAAATATTTCCGTTAACAATTTTATAATTTTTATTTACATAAATAAAAAACAGGTGAAACTCCTGATGAAAACGGTCGTTGAGTTTTGTGGAAACGTCAATTTTAAATAAATATTAATACAGAACTTTAACCTAAAGCAGTTTTATTTTAATATAATGAGTTCTAAAACATTTTTTACTATGTTAATGTCCTTTAATTATAAATTATGTCTGGACAAAACAATAAATATTACATTTATTACTATTGATTAAATTATTAAATATACAACTAACTAAAAAATTATTTCGTATATTGTCGATTTCCCATGTTAATTTCCTATGTCAATCTTGCAATCTATATATTACACTATTTTAAAGTACAACAAGAAATCCAAATGCAATGCATAGAATGTCTAAATTTTAAAAATTAATATTAAATTAAATTAAAATACTAGCAATATTTGTACTAAATTTGTACTGTCAATTAAAATTGTTATTAAAAAACTGTCACTGTTTTAAAATTTGATTAATATAAAATTGTATGCTATTATTGTTTTAAAATTTAATTAATATAATATTTTACGCTATTACAAAATATACTTTCGACCGAAAAAGTCAATAAGGAATTTTTCAATCTCGTTGACTTTTTATTTTTTTTGTTAAAACAATTTAAATTAAAATAAATCAAAATTATTTCAAAAATAAGTTTGTACTATGTTTGCAAATATGTATATTACTTTATAATTCCATTTTGTTTATTTATTTATTTATTTATTTTATTTTATTGTCGGTATCAAACAAAATATTTCTATATTTTAATTTTTTTTTTAATTAAGAAAGTTCATTGAGCTCCACATTTTTGTCGTCTATATAGAACAAAAAATGTTTAGGGGGCAGATGGTTAAAAAATAAAAAATAAAACCTGTAACTGAATTTTATTAAATAATAAACTTTGAATAAAATACAAAATGCATTAAACAAAATTGAAACAAGTAAAAAAATGTCATTTATAAAAAATTAAGGATTTATCTTTAGTTGTTTATAAATCTTAAATTGAATGAAAAGTGTCAAGCTTTACAAAGGTTTATATTTCATTTATACAAATTTTATCGCTATTTAAAAATCGTTAATTTATTACGAAATATTCTATAATCATCAATCTCGTCTTTGTATTACAAAGTGACAAAATTATTTTATTATGTTATGACAGAAATACATTTATTATTTAATTTACTTTAAATTTTTTTTAATATATTTTTGTCGTAAAGGGTTATATAATTTCATACTCTTTCAGTTTAATAATATTATTTAACGAGCAAATAACGGCACCTATAATGTATGAGGATGTTGTTTAGTCCACGAGCGTAGCGAGGGCAATAAAACATCCTCGTAGGCATTGTAGGCATTATTTGCAAGTCAAATACTATACTTTATCTACAACTGCTTATATATTTTTAATATTGTACTTACTTAAGGTACAGTTATAGTCGAACGTACCGCAGCGTACCGTACCGTACCTAAGTTAAACCTGTACAATCAAATGTGTTTATTCATAGTTTGACGCAGCAAACGTAGTTGACGTAGCTGACCGTAGCTGGCCGTAGTTAAACCGTACCAAAGTTGAAATATTTTAACTTTTTAGGTACGGCAGCTACGGCCAGCCAATTGCAATAGGCAACGTGAATTCGCACATGCGCATTGTCTGTTTTTTGAATGTTTGACATATATTTCTAAAAATTGATTCAAATATTTGCAAAAACATTATATAACTTATTTGTGTGTCTATATATTTTAAAATATATTTTTATAACAAAAATTAATATACGTTACTGAACACAATTATTTTTTTTAAATGACCCACATATTATAACCAACAAATTCATTCTCTTTGTTTGTTTCGTTGTTGTTGTATTGTTACAAAAATGTTAACAAAAGAGCAGTGTTTATTGGGCGCTACGAGTCTTTTGCTATGTGCTGCTGCATTACAGGTAATGACGAAGAGATCTCGTCGATATAAAACAAGACCTATTAATAGAAATAGACGAACCTATAAAATATATTGTCGTTGTCAAGTCAAAATCTGCTATGTGGAGAATTTAAATGTCCTTTTCAAATAATAAAAATTACATAGTTTTTTGCAGCTCCTGAAAAATTGTTGAAAAACAACAGCTGATTTTAACTTGACAGCGACGATATGTCAAACATTCTGAAAACGTACAATGCGCATGTGCAAACTCAAGCTGTCTTGTTGCCTATTGGCTGGCCGTAGCTAGCCGTTGCTAGCTACGGTTGCTACGGTCAGCTACTGCCTGCTACGTCAAATTATAAATGATTGCATTTGATTATATTGGTTTAATAACTACGACCAAGTACGGTACGGTACGCTACGGTACGGAACTGAAAAGTATAAATCTAACTTTATTCAAATCTATGATGTTAACAACAACTAACTAACTAACTAACTACAACTGTCATTTTATTACTTTGACTGATAACTGCTGCCATCTGGCGTAGAGATATTTAGTTTGTTGATGTTGCCTAGCAACGAAGCGTGCGTACGGAAATCAAGTTAATAAAGATCGTTTCTTTATTTCCCTTGGTTAATGATGACTAATATTTTATTAACCTTGGTTAATAAAGACTAGTATTTTATTTCCCCGTGGGCTATAAAGACTAATATTATTTATCTGATTTTATATATATAATGACCATATAACAAAGCAGTTGTAGATAAAATATTTTAAATATTATAGGAGATAGAAAAAAAAGACAAGTATTGCTTTTCATACGTAACGACCAGTGGTGAGGGGGAAAGGTCCTGACGGGGAACATCCAGGGCTTGAAATTATTTTAGAACTTCTAGATTTTTCGTTTTACTAAATAAAATCATTCATTTTCTATATCTATTAACACTATACTGTAAAAACGCAAACCTGTTTATTAATAATATTCAGAAAACTAGTATTTACATAAATATAAAGTGTTCTTTAAAGGTATATATTTTACAAATTAAATTTGCTATTTATATATTTGTTCAGTTTTATACACACACAACTAGTATTACGCGTAATTTTAAAACCAATTAATTAGAATATAAAAATATATTTTTTTATTCATCTATGTCAGCCATTATAAACAGTATTTTTTTACTTTAGTAATTATATTTGCTATCAGAAAATAAATACAAAATGTTTGAATATGAAACACATACAAATAAAAAAAATTAATAAAAAAGCTCTCCATTTATAAATGAGGTTCTTTTATGAAGGGTTGTTTGTTATACGTTTTTATTCGTTATACGATATGAACCCAACAAGCCGAATCGAGGCTGTGATAAACAAAATTGTTTTAAATTAATGATAAACATTGATTTAAATACATTACTTGAAACCTGATCGATAATAAATATTTAAATTTTTATAATAACCTAATAAAATATGAATTGGTGTTGTTTATGTTTGTCAAAAAAAAAACTATTTTGTTCAGTAAGCTATAGATAATAGCCACTGACAATTAATAAAATTAATTTTATTATTATTGGGTTCGATCCTAATTGATTTATCACAGTATATCTCTTCTACAAATGAACATAAATTTACAATGATCAAATCATATAGTGAAAGATGTAGTTTTATAATTATAGCATGTTAGTCAAAATACCTGGCGTTGCTCTGGTGCTACAAGCTTTCTAAAAAATATTTTAATATAGAATTACAGTAGAACCTCGATTATCCGGGCCAGCCGGGACCGAGCCTTCGCCGGGTAATTGAAAACACGGATAATCCAAAGACCTCATTTTTATTTTTTTTAATAATTTATTCAGACAAATACATGTGTCAAACGAATGTCTGTTTACGTTTAACTAACAAGTCGGTCGGCAGTTGGCGAAAATAATAAGTAAACACATAAACGAAAAATTTCTCGAGCCGAACTCGGGTATTCCCCGATGCGAACGCCTGCACGGTGCATTCAGCGTTCATGCGCCAACCTCTGGCCGTCAGCCACGGATAATCCGCGCACGGACGACATTTTAAAAATGCCGCACGAAGAATCCGCCGCCCGGATAATGCGCGCACGGATAATCGGGGTTCTACTGTATTATATTTTTGTAGTCACTAATTTTTCAGAACATTTTTAACTATAAATTCATTATCTTTCGGTTATTTCTTTGTTTAGCACAAGATATACATACTGCTTGCTTAATTAAGTAGCTCATTATGATATTTGCATGTCAAATATTTGATCAAATGCTAATGTAAGTCTTTCTTAACGTACAGTGTGTCCCCGGATTGAGTTCACTATAGGTGTAATCGGCAAAAAAATTAAGAATTTTATTTTTATGGTTTGGGATTCCGCCCTGCTTTGTCTGAAAACAATTTTAAGCATATTTTTAGTTTTCTAAAAAATTATTTTATGTTCAGGTAAAGTGCCTTTCTGGTCAATAATACGGCATAATGTTCTTAAGAAAAGTTGTTCAGAATTTGAAATTATGACTCTATGCAAAATTTCAAAAAGATCGGCTAACTTTCATTAAAACCGCTTTTTGTGTTATTTAACGGAAAATCGCAGTAGTCACAAAAGAAACATTTGATTGTTATTTATTATCTTAGATAAAAAAAAAACATAAAAACAAAAGTTTCTAAGATTGTATTTTATTAAGAAAAGAAATTAAATAACAATTACTCTATTTGACTTCCTCCAATATCTGCACATTTTTCTACCTTAACTCTAAACTGGTCATATACTTTTGCTATGGTGATTGGGTTAATTTTATCTATCATATCCCTAATTTTTTGTTTTAATAATTTGATGTTATCATTAAAATCAAATTTATAAACTTATTTTAAATAACCCCACAAAAAAAATCTAATGGGGTCAAATCTGGCGATCTCGCTGGCCAATGTATTGGACCATGTCTTCCAATCTACCTTTCAGGAAAGTGCTGATTCAAAAAATTTGTAATCAGATGAGTTGAATGAGTTGGACATCCGTCTTGTTGAAAATAGAAACATTCTAAATTCGCGTCTTCCATGGAAGTAAAAAAATTTTTTTGAGCATATCCGAATACTTACGTTGGTTTAAATTATTGTCAAAAAAATATGGGCCAATAATTTTATTATAATTATATTATTGAATTATGTTATATTAATTGAATTTATTATAATTATATTATTGAAAAGAGTTTGTGCCACACCCTTTTGGGTACATGGCGTGATTGTGTATGTATGTATGTACATAATGAATGTTGAATTAATAATTCAATAATTAATTTAATATTATTAATTGAATTATATAAAATAAAAAATAGTATATTTTTTAACTGGCTCTATTTTCTACAAAAACGATAATTAATGTACCGAAAAAATACCTGAGACACAATATTCTATATAGAATAATATATATTTTTTTGAATTTTTTTGTATTTTGAAAAAAAAAATAAAAATTCCAAAAAAAAAATTTTTTTGGCCAAATTACATTCATTATGTAATTTCCAAAACAGTCAGTTACAATAAATAAGTTGTGTTAAACGAATAAATTCAATATTAACTTCAACATGTTTTGTATTTGAGCTACCTGTCTGAATATAGCAATTAGAACCGTGTGAATTAAAGTTAAAAACAGAGTATAGTAGTATTAAACATAAATAAAATTCTGTTTGGCAGCGCTAATTTTTTTGAACACCAAGAAAATTAAATAACAAACAACTTTTGTTATGATTGAAAATTTTTATTTTATAAAATTAAAACAGTTACATTAAACTTATAATTATAAAATAATTTGAAGCAAATGATTTTCAATATTTTTTTGTATACATATAATTATAAAATGTTCAAGATAATTTTAATAGGCAGTTATTTTAAAATATGTAACTACTTTTCATAAAATTGAAAATCACCTGCCTCTAACAGACTTTTAAGTGAATTCCATATTCAATTTTTGATCTTACAAAAGAAAATATTTTTTAATAATATAGTCTACATTTCACTGGAAAATTATCAAATTTTGATTTTCAGAAACAAAAATAAACATGTAAACTTTAGATTAAATTCATCTCCATGAAATCGATTTTGCAAATTACTAAAACTGGAATTGCCAAAATGAAAAAGAAAAATCATTCGAATAGATTAATTTGAAAATAATAATAATAAACCAAAATTAATATTTATATGTTGTAAAGAATGATATTCTACGCGTCAATGTTTTCATCGTCTGTGTTCGGACTATGCCAGGTGAGTAGTTCTTCGTAAAATTGGATAACAACTTGCGGGCATTTTATATTTGCTTGTTTGGCTTGAACTGAATCTGCTTCATCGGTTCCTAAATTGAGCAAATTAAAAATTATTTCAAAAATAACATCGAACAAAAACTGTTCGTTCATTAGTGTTACTTTGTGAAATTAATATAATAATATTCTAAAGTTGGCAATTTTTCTCAAAATTTCACAATTTACTCAGACATTGACTCGGCTTACAACAGGCCAGTTTAACCATTAGACACGTGTTCCGATCTTCAGGATCTCGTCAGTATGGGGTGATTTAATCACTGTCCGAAGACAATGCTGCAGATGTTAAATTCTGGCTGGCTATTTAAACCAAGTAAATAGCCAGCCAGAACATAACATCTGCATCATTCATTATCTTCCGGACAGTAATCAAATCACCATACCGACGAAATCCAGATAATCGAAACATGTGTCTATGGTTAAACTTGCCAGTTGTAAGCCGATTCACCGATTGACTGAGTAACTTGTGAAATTTTGAAAGAAAAATCTCAACTTTAGAATATTAAAAACAAAATATTTCACATTATTTTATAAGTTAAGACACTTTGCATACAAATTTTTTGTATGAAAGATTGAATAAACTGATTAACATAAAAAAAATATCAAAAAATCATTTTAATAATAAATTTCACATAAGTAATATTGTCACTTATGTGACATTTATTATTAAAATAATTTTTTGACATTCTTTTTATATAACAACGATAATATTTGTATTTTTAAATTTACTGATCAAATAATGTATATTTGCGTTACATGTAAAATCAACTAAAATATTCTGCTAGCCCTGAAGAAGGCAATAGTGATTAACGAAACGTTGTCTTAGTAATTAATAAAAAAATATATAAAAGACTAAATTCCATCAATTAATAATTAATATTTATTAAATATTAAATGGTCTATTATTTTTCCAATTTAATAATAATAATAAAATAAAAGAAACAAACCTTTCGCCTTCATTAGAAATAAATATTCTGCTAGCCCTGAAGAAGGCAATAGTGATTGCCAAAACGTTGGCTTAGTAGTTAATAAAAAAAATATATAAAACACTGAATTCCGTCAATTATTTAAATATTAAACAGTCGACTATTTTTCCTATTTAATAATTAATAATTTAATTAAAATGAAAAAAAAAAAAAACCTTTCCACTTCAGTAGATACTTTAAATCGGCGGAACTGTCGGTTACTCCGAGAATTCGGTCCGGTTCCAAACCGCGATCGAAGCCATGCGTCTTTTTCCCTTTCTCTTCCGGTTTTTTCTTCGGTTTGGACTCGGGTGTTGGTGTACCTTGACTTTTACGTTTTTTGGCAATTTCCGCTTTCTTGAGCGCCTCCTTTTTCTTAGGTGTTTCTTCAAATGCCGATATTAGAACGAGATTTGATTCAGGCTCCCAAGAATTTTCCGATTCTGGATAGCCTAAATGTTAAAACAACACAATAAAGCTTACAACAATAGCTGTTATTACTAGTTGAAATTCATATTATATTAAGAACCAGTATTTCTAAGGCCCAATCAAATGTACACTGTTAAAAATTTATAATCTAAATAAGAGATTTTACTTTCATTCAAAAATTATTGAATCTGCTTGTTAGGTTATGCATCAATGACTGGCCAGTTAATCATAGACACATGTTCGCACTTTAGGAGCTCGTCAGTACGATGATTTGATCAGTGTCCGAAGACAACTGATACAGATGTTACCGTCATTGATGCATTGCATAGCCTAGCATACCGATTCAATGACTGAGTAACTCGTAAAATTTTTATAAGTACAAATCTCTTATTTAGATTATTATATTAATTTCACCAAAACAATTATAAACTTTTTTGTTCAATTTTTTTATTAAAACATTTATGTAATTTATGTGTTCTGTAAAAAATATAAGTATCTTAAATTATGTAATAATAATAGCAACATTTTATAATTTTACTGTGATAATTCATGTAATATTACATGTAATTTAAGTTATTTTTGCATGTTTTGTGACTGGAATTTTTCATAAAAAATGTAATATTACGTTAATTATCACAGTAAAATTACAAAATGTTATTATTTGTACTGTTAAAAGCTATGTAAAATTACATAAATTTACGATATATTTTTTACAGTGAAGTTAAAACAAAACGCATTTCGGAATAAATTAAAATTTGTATTTCCATATGTTTTTATTCAATTGATATCAATTCTAAAACTTCGAATTTCATATTCCTATTGTTTATTGTATGTATTTAACATGAAATCAAGAAAAGAAAAAAAAATTAATTTATTCGTCATTAGCAAACCTCCGCTAAAGTTACGATAACGCCAAACTAAAGATAGTTGCAATACAAATATGTAGTATTAAATCATGTGATTTTAAATTTTTTTTTAAAATTATTGCTCATGCTAATAAATAATGATTTTTATCAAAATATTAATTTATTCGCTGACAAATCAAACGCTTCTTTCTATAGTTACCATATTTCACTCGGAAATAAAAACGATATTGGTAAAACCGATCTTGTAATACTAACCAATGGCCTGTACTACAAGATCGGTTTTAATTAATACCAGTTTTAAGACAAATGTAAAATAGTTATAAGAGCAAAACTAAAGAAATTAACTAAAACACTCAAAAAATCGAGTTTATGGTACGAGCCCCATTGGCTGATATCAAAGGCTCGGCTTTAAAATCGGTTTTAACCTAATACCGGTTTTAAAACAACGTAACTATATTATAATAGCAGGACTAAACAAACGTACTAAAACACTAATTAGGTTTAACCCGAAATTAAAATTAATTCTAGAACTAATGATTTGGAAATACCAACCCTAAATATAATGACTGGTATCACAAACTTAAATGTAATACCAGTCAATGAATCAGACATTAAACAAACCTTTCCATTTTAAAAAGCATTCTACGACACCATTTTTTATTCTTTTATCAAGTATTTTTTCCACGGAAAATACTTCTGTCTCTGGTGCTTCTGGAGTGGGTTTGGGTGAGTTTGTGTCCTTTTTGCTCATACTATAAACAATATGTTACATCAGCAAACATACATATGTATATATCACTTACGTAGATGCTATAAAACTTTCACAATTTACTTAAAACATACATATTCTTTATTGTGATACCAATATTTATTGGTTAGAATGTTACAAAAGTTACAATGCGAAGTTTCACATATATAAACAAAAATAACGGTTTAAATTTATATATAATAATGTAAAATAAATTATACGTACATGTATTAATGTTAAAAATAATAAACACACAACAATTAATACGTAAATTTAACAAAAGTTTGCAGTTTACAAATTTTTTTTCAAGATGGAGGTTCTCTTCGTACGGCGTCAAATTGATTGAAGACCCAAGTGACGTTCATACACAAGATACACATAAATGCATAAATATAAATGGCTGATCTGGACAATAAACCCCCCAGATGTTGCGCATGCGTGAATATCGGAATGCGCATGCGTGAACATCGAAATGCGCATGCCTGGTGTGTATTAACCAGTGAACCTTGTGACAATATGTAAATAAAAGGCTTTACTTGCTTAATAATTGTATATTGTGTTAATACTATTGGTATTACAAAGATAATATATTGCTTTATGTGAGGTTGCTTATTTGACAGCTTGGCGCTTATTTCTCGTCATCTGGGCTGTGTCGCGTATTGACTGCTGGCGCCATCTGTTGTCTACTCTCGTAACATCCCCTCTTCTTTGGCGAATTTGTTATATATTCCTGAAGATACTTGGGTGGTCGTCTTTCTCTGGTACTTCTTGTAAAAGTTGGTTTGCTCACTTCTTCGGATGTTGCTGACCCATTTTGTTCTTCCGATCTTCTTTCTTCTTGTTCATTATGCGATTCATATACACTACCTTTGTTTAGTGCTTTTGGTGTTACTGGTTGTCTTACTTCCTGTGGTTCCTCATTTTGTATTCGATTTTGTCGTCTTTCTTCTACTTTCTCGATTTCTTTATTGTTTGGACTTGATCGTATATCTATTCTGTTTCTGCGGTAATTTGTTCCTTCTACTTGTACCCTATATGATCTTGGCGATATCTCTTCTCTAATTTTACCTTCTTGCCATTTTCCTTCTTTATTTCTAACTCTAACTGTTTCGCCTCCCTCAAGAATTCTCAGTTCTTTCGCTCCTTTGTCATGATAAAATTGTTGTTTTTTTCTTCTTAGGTTTATTCTTTCTTGGACATCGTTGTGTATTTTTGGTCTTAATTTTTGCTTTGTGATAGGTACTCGTGTTCTTGTTCTTCGTCCCATCAGTCTTTGCGCTGGTGTAAGTTGTATTTCTTCCGTTGGAATATTTCTATGTTCTAAAAGTGCTAAATATAAATCGCTATTTTCTCTTTGTACTTTTTTTACTATTCTTTTAGCTATTTTAACCGATGATTCTGCTTTTCCGTTTCCTTTTGAGTGATATGGTGAACTAGTTTTGTGAAAAAATTCCCATTCTTTTGCAAACTGTCTGAATTGTTTACAGTCGAACTGTGGCCCATTGTCTGATATCACTATGTGTGGGATTCCATGTCTAGCAAAATTTTTTTTTATATTTTTAATAACGTGTTCACTTGTCATATTCTTAAGTTTTTCTAATTCGAAAAAGTCGCTGTAATAATCGGTGATAACTAGATAATTTTTTGTATCCAGTGTGAAAATATCGATTGCTACTGTGGACCATGGCAAATTTGGAATGTCTTCTGAGATCAATGGTTCTTTTCTTTGATTGGTTTGGAATTCTTGACATATCGAGCATCTTAAAATATAGTCTTTTATATCATCTGCCATTTTGTACCAATATAGTGTTTCTCGAGCTTTTCTGGTACATGCTTCGATTCCTGCATGACTTGCATGAATTCTTTTAAGCATTTCGTTCTTCATACTATTTGGTATTATAATTTTTTCGCCTTTGTACAGTACTCCATCCTGTATTGATAATTCTTCTTTAAAATTCCAATATTTGACTATGTCTGGTTTGATGGATTTTTTTTCTTCTGGCCATCCCTGTAATATGATTGATTTTAGTTCTTGTAAAGTGTCATCCTTACTGGTTTCTGTTGCTATTTGATTCCATCTTTGTTCCGTCACATTTACGTGCTCGGCCATATTGATGTTCATTATTTCTTCAATCAAGTTTCCTCCTATATAATGTATGTATTCTTCTTTGTTGCTTTCTGTTGTTTTAATTTTTAATGGTGCTCTTGATAAATAATCTGCTACGTGCATTGCTGAACCTTTTTTATATTTTACGTCTAGGTTGAAACGTTGCAGTCTTAACATCATTCTTTGTAATCTGCACGGTGCCGATAATATAGATTTTTTGAAAATTGTTTCAAGAGGTTGATGATCACTTTCGATATGTACTATTTGTCTTCCCGATATGTATTGAGAGAATCTTTCGCACGCGAATAACAATGCTAGTGTCTCTTTTTCTATTTGCGCATATTTTGTTTCTGTCTGTGTTAGTACACGAGAAGCATATGCAACTGGCTCTCCTTCTTGCATAAGTGTTGCTCCTAATGCAAAACTACTTGCATCACATTGTATGGTTACTTCTTTATTCATGTCATAGTATTTTAGAGTTGCAGCCTCCTCAACCATGTTCTTTAACTTTTTCCATGCTTCTTCGGCATCTCTGTTCCAGTTCCATTCTTTCTGCTTAATTATTTCTCTTAACGGCGTGCATACTGCTGACAGAGTCGGCAAGTATCTTGCTAAATACGTGATAAAACCAAGAAAACTTTGAAGTTCTTTTATGTTTTGCGGTTGTGGTGCATTCCGTACTGCTTCTGTCTTCTTTTTATCTGGTTTCACTCCTTCTGTTGACAGTGTATGTCCCATATATGTTACTTCTTTCAATTTGTATTTAAATTTTTCTTTATTCAGCTTTAAATTAACCTCTCTTGCTCTATTCAGTAGTTTCTTGATCTTCTTATCATGATCTGCTTCAGATTCTTCTTGTGTTTTACCTTTACCTATGATCAAAATGTCATCTGCTATAACGTTTATTCCTTCTAAATCTCCTAGTAGTTCATATTGCCTTCGTTGATATTCTTCTGGTGCTGTGGATATGCCAAATGGACATCTTAGAAATCTGTATCTACCAAACGGCGTCCAGAAGGTCGTATAGTAGCTGCTTTCTTTGTCTAGTTTGATTTGCCAGAATCCTTGTTTTGCGTCCATCACACTAAAAATTTTAGCGTTTGCTAGTTCCGGAAGTATTTCATCTATCGTAGGAATCTGGTATTGAGATCTTCTCAAAGCTGTATTTAGTGGTTTGGGATCAAGACACATGCGAATCTTATTGTCCCTTTTGACTACAATTATGTTACTTATCCATTTCGTAGGTCTTGTTACTTTCTTTATGATATTGTCTTTTTCTAATTTGTCTACATATTCTTTTAATTCCTTTTTAAAATTTATTGGTACTCTACGTGGAATTTGTTGAACTGGTGTCACAGTTTCATCTATTTCCAAATGATATTCTCCGGGCAGACAACCTATTCCTTGAAATACGTCTTCATACTCTTTAATTATGTTTTCTTTCTATCTATCCGTACTTTCCGCTTCTATCTTGCATAGATCTGCTGTTACTTGTATGAGATTTAACTTCTCACTTGTTTTTGCTGATAGTAGTGGATTGCAGGTGCATTCTGTTTTAATAATTTGAAAAATTGTTTTAATTTTCTTATTTTTGTACTTGCATGTTATTATAGCTTCTCCGATCGGCGTTATTATTTCACCTCCGTATAACTTTAATTTGGTACTGCTTGGTTTCAGGCTTTGCTTGGTGCCTAATTTTTTAAAGTTGTCGTAGCACATAACATCACAACTTGCCCCTGTATCTATCTGACATTTCATTTTATGTGCTTCGTTGTTTGTGTACTGCATTGTCACGTTGACATACCATGTCTTCTTGTTCGCTTCTAACTTGTTGATGTTGTAAATGGATTCTGTTTCGTCTGTGCTTTCATCTGTTTCCACTTGGTGTACATTTTGTTTCTGTTTCTGCTTGTATATCTTTGACTTGCATACTGATTGGAAGTGATTTTCTTTTCCGCATGCTTTACAGGTTTTTCCAAATGCTGGGCATTTTTGTCTGTCATGTATATGTACATAACCACAATATTTGCATTTTGTTCCTGCATTATAAAAGGTTTTTTGCTGTTTTTTCATATTCTGATTCTGTTTTCTCGTTTCTTGCTTATTTTTCTGTTTCATAAAGTGTACATCTTCTTTTCCTTTTTCTTCCATTGTTTTTAATCTTTCTTCGGTGACCTCGTCTGTTCTACACATATTTATTGCTTTTTGTAAAGTTAGATCTGAAACTTTCAGTAATCTTTTCCTAGTTTCATTATTTAATATTCCTAGTACCAGCCTGTCTCTTATTAATCCTTCGTGTAATGTGCCAAAATCACATGTATTTGCAAGTTTTCTTAACCTATTTACATATTCTAATATACTTTCATCATTTCCTTGTGCTGCTGAATTGAATATATATCTTTCATAAATCGTATTTACTGTAGGTGTAAAATACGTATCCAAAGTTTCGATTATACCTTTAACCTTCGTTTGGTCGTTGTTTCCTTTGTCAATGTGTATATAAACGTTTAAACATTCTTTGCCTATAATAGAAAGAAATGTAGCTACTTGTATTTCATGTGATTTTTTACTTAGCTCTGTAGCTATGCTGTAGTTTATCCATTGTTGCTTAAATAATTTCCAATTATTCTCTGCTTTGTCGTTTATTTTGACAGGTTCTGGTGCTGGTAACGTGGTCATCTTATCTTTCTTCTTTTTTTTTTCATATACAATCTTTCACAAAGTTTTCACACCTGACACCATGTGACAATATGTAAATAAAAGGCTTTACTTGCTTCATAATTGTATATTGTGTTAATACTATTGGTATTACAAAGATAATATATTGCTCTATGTGAGGTTGCTTATTTGACAGCTTGGCGCTTATTTCTCGTCATCTGTGCTGTGTCGCGTATTGACTGCTGGCGCCATCTGTTGTCTACTCTCGTAACAAACCTCAAAATGTTTTATTAATAATTTTATCAATTTCGTCCGTTAAGACTTATATCATGTTATTGTTCCTTAAGTTATGTTGTGTTAAGAAGTTCGTTAGGTTAGGGTAGGTTAGGTAGGTAGGTTGTAGGTAGGAGTTTTTGGCTGGAGTAAGAAATAGAATCCCGAGATGTTGCTGTATTCACGAATATTAAAAAAACCAGATTTGCGCATGCGTGAGCATCGGAACGCCCATATTTGGTGTATAAAAACCAGTGAACCTCAAAATGTTCCATTAGTAATTTTCCTTTTGTTATGTTATGTTAAGAAGTCCGGTAGGTTAGGGTAGGTTTGGTAGGTAGGTTTCAGGTAGGAGTTTGTTTTTTAAAGACCATAAAAAAGTCCGGTAGGTTAGGGTAGGTTTGGTACGTAGGTTTCAGGTAGGAGTTTGTTTTTTAAAGACCGTTAAGAAATCCGGTAGGTTAGGGTAGGTTTGGTAGGTAGGTTTCAGGTAGGAGTTTGTTTTTTAAAGACCGTTAAGACACATTTAAAATCACATTTTGTCATAATACACATTTTGAGAGTCACTGGTTTTTCAACTAACGTGAACACAGCAACATCTCGGGATTCTATTTCTTACTTATACCGAGTTTTTTTTTAAAGACCGTTAAGACACATTTAAAATCACATTTTGTCTTGTCACACATTTTGAGAGTTACTGGTTTTTCAACTAACGTGAATACGGCAACATCGGGTGAGATTATTGTACATTTATACCAGAGATTTTTATATATAACCTAGATGCCTAACTAGATGCGTAAAAGTGAAGCTTGTCAATTCGTGTGGCGGCCATTTGTCGAAAAGGCAGAAAGTGTAAACAGTGATAAAGAATCGTGTATACGAAATCATTTATATTTAACGTTTCAAAGTGATATAATTAATTTGTGTTGTGCAGAACTGTTATTTTATTATTATAGTAGCAAATTACCAATAGTAATGCCAGCTTTGTGTTCCGCTTTTGGTTGTAAAAATAGATTTAAAACTGGAGGGACAGTACAGTTTTTTGGGTAAGCATTGTCTACTTTTATAATATGAAACAATATAATAATTAAATTTAAAGTTTAAATATATTTCTGTAATTGGTAATTTGATAATATCGAGGTAGAGGACAAAAATTTTTATCAAATAAATAATTCCTAACCTTAAGGCAGCCCTTCAATTTGTGGTTTTTAGGTTATTTGTAACTAAAAATCAACAGTTGTTTGTGAAATAGGTATACTAAATATACATTAAGATCGCGTATGTAATTATACTTTTATATATCGATATTATCAATATACCATCTAATTATTTCGTTTAGAAGATCCGTAATTGAATACGTTTTTTTTTTCTAATTTTAGATTTCCTCTGAAAAATAAAGATTTATTAAAATCTTGGGTTATAAGTGTAAGAATAAATGATTTTTACACCAACAAGAAGTAGTAAAATTTGCAGCTACCATTTCAAAGAAAATGATTATTTAGTAAGACCAGGAATATATGTTAAAATATTAAAGCAGGATGCAGTCCCCTCAATATACCTTTAATTCAGTATTTATATACTCTAAAAGATATCAAAGATAATTTTTTATATAAAGGACCTCGAAAAACTTTTATTATTGGTTTTGCAACGGCAGTATTATCCATATTTAAAATTTCCAGAAATCTCCTGCCCGATAGTAAACACTTAAAATACTTGCTTACTTATAAATTTTCCCAAGACCACATCGAACTGCTATTTTCACGAATTAGAAAAAGATTTGGATTTAATAATAACCCAAATGTGCAGCAATTTAAAACTGCTATGAAACAAATTCTTTTGAAAAATAGTATACAGCCTTCTGCTGCTGCAAATTGTATTGCATTAGATTTAAATTCGGTAGGTTGCATATTTGAAATAAAATGGTCAAAAAAAAATTGTAACAGATGATGTTGTAGAGAACGGAATGCTTCTTTTTGATGATGAAGATCTTGAAAGTTTTTCTACATTATATTTCTCCATTAACAATAGTTTATTTACAGAAGCAGAAGAAAATGTATTGTATTATATAAGTGGATATATAATTAGAGGGCTTCTAAAAAAAATTTCATGCAATTCTTGCGCCGAAAATTTATTAAATTTAACATCAGAACATAATTATGCTCACAGTTTTAAATTTTCAGTTTTCATTGATTTAAAAAATAATGGAGGATTAATTTATCCATCAGAAAGTGTTTTTAAAATAATTCAAGCTACTGAGTAGAAATTAGTATTTTGATTAATAATTTTTCGAATAAAATTATTACTAAAAAGATAATAAATGTTTTAAGTAATCGCTTTGCTGTTGAAAAATACATTTTTCCCAATTTAGACTGTGAAATTTCCTTGGAAACCAATCACAAAATTAATTTAATTGTATACATTTTGTAAAAACTACTTAAATCTGCGTTTGCATAGTATAGCAAAGTCATTGAATCAAAAAAATAATGTTAGTATAAGACATAAATTCAATAAATTAATATTATTTGCAAACCAATGAATTAAAATGTAATGTAAGATGTATTTTTTGTTGTTGTGTTTGTCATGTTTTTTTTAATTATTTCAAAGCTACATATTATATATATATATATATTATATATATATTTGCAATCATTTAACTTTTTATTTTATTTAGCTAATAAATAAATGTTGAGTTATAATTCTTGTGTTTTATTTCATATTTTACTAAATAAAATATATAATTAATAACTTTATTCGTTATAATATTGATATATCAATTATATTTGAAGTTATATTTCATACATTCTATACACAACATATACATATTGCCTTTTTGACAAATGGCGCCTAGTGACCTTGAGGCTTCACTTTTCGAGCGGTTTGTTATATTAAGTTCGGTATCTAGTTATATATAAAAGTCTCTGATTTATACCATATAAATATTTAATTTATTACTATGTACGTAATAAATGTTAATTATGTTTTAATATGATTAAATACTTAAATTATTATATGAATTAATTTCCTATTAATCAAGATCCAGAATGTATTTTATAAAAAAAAAACGTTGTACTATAACTCTAACTTCTGTTAATTTCACGAACTTCATAATAAACTGTCAAACTATTTAGTTGACATTTCGTGAAAGATATATATATGTAATATTACAGTTTTTTCAGTAAACTCTCATATTAAATTTAGAAAACTTCCGTAAATTTTCCATAAATAGTTATAATTTGTTTAGTTCTGTAATATATATACCGTTTGTCTCAATTTCATGTGTCACCATGACAATTTTTTAAAACTGTTAACATGTATAAATTCTATTGAATGTAACTTTTTGTGCATGTTTAAATGTTCATCGCATATATAAATTGCATCTCTCATACTTTCGGAGATCCTAATGATGGTAGGTGAAATTGGGACACCCAGTGTACATATATAATTTACGTAGTAATTATATGCTAAAATATGCAAGACTGCTTTTATTATATTAATGTATAAAATAAATTTGATGGTGTTGATAAACAGTTGCCGTTACCAAATATACTATTTAGATTAAAACAAGATTAGGCGCGGTTTCATAAACACTAATTAATTTTATTTTATAAGTAAATATATTTACTCTGTAGATTTTTTGTATTAAAATGAGGAAAGAATTTTAATCTAGTGGTATCAAAAAATAGTTTTTATTATTAATAATTAGTAATCTGGTCGTAATTGTTGAAATAACAATTGTTTTTTAATAATTTACTTATGAAATAAATTTATTTATTGTTTATGAAACCGGGCCTTAAAAATATAATTTGTATAATTATTTATAGAAATATCTAATTTCTATATTATCAATAAAATGTTTATATATTACAATGTGTTCAGAATTACTGTGAATCAAGCCCAAAAGTGTAAAAAAAAAAAACGAAAAATGACGTAAACAGATGTTTAAAATAATATTTTATTCAGAGGAACAACAAACTAAATCTCATCTTTCATTTTCAATGTATAAATGGCACTTACAGTATATTAAATGGGTTTATCAAACATCACTTCTAATGATTTCAAAGTGAAAAACATGGAGTTTGTTCACAGTAGTTCTGAAAACTATATTAAAAAAATATTAATTTTTAAAATATTATAAATAAAATAAATATAGGTACATTAACTTATTTCACGTGCCCCGTAGTCGGATAAAATCGAAGAAAGAAAAAAGAAGAAGGTATATTATTATTTTTTTATTGAACAGCTATATCATATATCGAATGAATTACAAAAGAAGATTAATTAATATTATTTATATAATAACTAATACTAGTAATAATAATAATAATAATAAGCAATAGGCATTGAGGCGTTAGTTGTCTGCCAAAAACATTCGTCGTTCTAACATTATATAAAAAAGAATACCTAAAATTAATATATTTGGAAAATCTGGATAAGAATTGAATAATAACATGTATGAAAAGTTAAGATGAGAAATGAGAAAATTTTGCAAACTAATGTATAGAGTGGTCAAGTAACTAAACAAAATGATTTTTCCTAAAAATTTTGAATAACTTGACGTTACTGAACACATGACTTCTCGTATTACAAGTTAGTCATCCATACTCTCTTTTTTGTCGGATGAATTCTCCTTGGTAGTAGTTGAGTGACTGCGAGACTTTGATTTGCTACGTCCTTTGCTAACCGATCGGGACCTGGAGCGATCTCTGCTTAATAACAA
Organism: Clivina fossor; assembly: GCA_963966155.1. Classification (NCBI taxonomy): domain Eukaryota; kingdom Metazoa; phylum Arthropoda; class Insecta; order Coleoptera; family Carabidae; genus Clivina; species Clivina fossor. The sequence goes on from CAWYQG010000219.1 coordinate 382,404, forward strand.
ATAAAACAAACAATCTTATTATTATTAATATCTATTTCTTTAAAACTATATATATATATATATATATATATATATATATATATATATATATATATATATATATATATGTAATATGAATTTTGTTGACTGGTATATGATATTTAGATAGGATGTTGGGAACTGCAGTCATACAGAATAATAAAATCATTAACTCAATTCATTGTGGACGAGACTTTCGGAGAATATTTTTCTCCTTCTTCAGGCCCTATTTTATATATATATATATATATATATATATATATATATATATATATATATATATATAAGATTTTTATAAAGGATATCGGCATAGGTTTAATTAAGTTATAATAACATTAATGTAAACATCAATTTATTATTAAAATTCCAAATTTTCAATATATATATATATAAGATTTTTATAAAGGATATCGGCATAGGTTTAATTAAGTTATAATAACATTAATGTAAACATCAATTTATTATTAAAATTCCAAATTTTCGCCTAACATTGTAGGCTTCATCAGGGAAATACTGGAAAAATAAATAATGACACATAGAAAAATATATAAAGCCAAATAACAATCATTAACACAATTTAAAATAATGTATAAACTTACAAGTATGATGAAAACAATAATGTAGTTAATTAGTTTAAAATAATTATAACTACTTCTGGCATTGTAAATATTACTAATTAAAAACAATTTACTTTGTATATGTATAAAATGCAATAGTCAATATATTAAAATAATAAATAGTTGATAAAATAAAATAAAATATTAATAAATAGAATAAATAATTAAAAACTTGTCAGAATATAAAAATATAACACAAACTAAACTAAAATTTAACGGTTATTTTGAATTTTGAAAAAACTTATGTATAACATGTTCTAACCAACTAGTAAATTTATGAATTTTTGAAAACAGTAATTAAACCGACAAACAGAAATTAGATACAGGTCCACTGTTTGAATTTGGCGGAGTGAAATTGCAATGCGCATAATTAGTGATTTTTTTGTTTTTGCTGGTCACTAATGAGAATAAGGTTGGCATACGTATTGTAAGTGTTTCTGATGTCAGACTTGTTATTGATAATTTGACGTTTATTTTTGTTTATATGAAATGATTCCAACTGCAACCTTTTAAAATAATTATTTTCCTTCTCCAATATATTAGGTTGATCGTAACTTGCTGTATGTTTTGTTATGCGTAAGTGTACCGCCAAAGCACAAGTTTTATTAGTTTTTTTCTCATCACTTTTGTGTTGCGTTATTCTGCTAACTAATTTTTGCGATGAGGTACCTATGTATATTGTTTCACACGAACACTTAATGGAATATACCGTGTTGCAATTTGATATTAATGATGTTGGTTCTTTTAATCTGGTGTGTAAGTTGTGTATTGTTTTTATTGAATAGTATTGCCCGTATCATTTTTATGGGATACCCATTTTCTTTTAGTAATCTTTCTACCTGTTGAAAATTTTTTTGATAAAATTTAAGATGACTAATTTTAATAATTCTGTTTTTTAAATATGAAATGATGTTGGTCTTATTGCTGCTACTGTGGTTGGATAAGTAATGAATGTACCTGCCCGAATGGATAGACTTTCTGTACCAGTCCAGTACAATGGTTTGGTTGCTATCTCTGATGACTTTAGTATCAAGAAAAGCTATTGCGTTATCCTGTTCCTGTTCTAGTGTAAATTTTATGTATTTATTGCCGCTATTAAATATATGTAATATTTCATCATGACCTGTTGCTGGAATTGCCGTAATAATGTCATCAACATATTTGTATAAAAATGGAAGATTAAATGATAAGTTTGGAATACATTGTTGCAATATGTAATCCATGACATACTGCGCTATGATTGGTGATAATTTAGATCCCATAGCGCATCCAAATATTTGTTGGTAGAATGTTCCATTATATACATAAACGTTTGAGCTGTAAATGAACGAAATTATGCCAATGAATTTCTCACATGGAATATCGGTATATTGTTTTATAATATCCCATTTATTACAAATGGCGGTAATTGCTAGTTGTAAATCTAAGTTAGTAAACAGGCTTACAACATCAAGACTAATTATCACATAATTTTGTGGTAATGTAAAATTTTGTATTTTTTGTGCAAATTGGAATGCATCCTTAATGTAATATGGATTATTATATTCGTAAGCCTGAGATAGAATATTGGAAACTAGTTAATAATGGTTCTGTTGGAGTATTGATATTAGCAATTATTGGTCTCATGGCAAGTTCTTCTTTGTGTATTTTTGGATTAGCATAAAATTTGGCTACAGTGCTGTTGTATGTAGTCAGCTTTTTTGCTTCTTCCTCGGAAATGTATTTATTATCTTTGAGATTCTTGACTATTTTATTATGTTTGATTTGTGTGGAATTTGTCATGTCCGTTTTAATTTGTTTATAATATTGCGATTGTTCCAATAATGCCTTGCACATCTGATCATATTGGCTTTTGTCCATAGCCACTGTTACATTGCTGTTTCCGCGCGCAAAAGCACACTTTTTGCATGGATGAAAATGAAAGTGAGGTTATGTGTAAACCCGGGGAATTATCAACCATTGTATACGTCGTTATCCATATGAGTTTGTTATAAAATGAGATTTTATAAAATGTTAAATATAAACACATAAATACATAATATTACCTCAATATTAAGCTCTCATTTAGACTGCCGCTTTTAATTTTAGTTTTATGCACCAAGCACAAGAATTTGACTAATTCAAACACTTGACATATTTTTCGTTTTTAAAAACATGACTAACACCAACTTTTTTTACAACATTTTTTTCAATTTCACACTCATCATACACTAATTAATTACTAATTAAGTGATCAAAGTTATCGTTTTCTTTATAAATTTCTATTATTTCTCTTAATATTAATATAATGAGTTCTGAAAGACTTTTTACTATGTTATTTACTACTGTTCATCAACGTAGGTACCAAAACAGCATTGTATATTTTCTTTAAAATAAAAATAACACTACGTTAGCGTAATATTTAACACTTAAATAAAATATGAATCTAATAGTATACTATGTACACTGCTAAAAAAAAAAATGACTTAAAAATAGTCAAACTTTGACAACATGTATGGTATACAAAAAAAAAATGTCGACTCAATTTACCAAGAGGGCGTAGAAATTCAAACAATTTAAGGTAAATTTCGCTTAATTTCAAGGACTTGCCATGCTTTGTCGCAAAGTTATGATTTTTTTAAATTTACCCTGCATTTTGCTAGTTTTTTTGCATATTGAATCTGCAAAATGCTTCATAATTTCGAACTTTTCTCTTAACAGAAGAATGTTTTTCTATTGAACACATTTGTTTGGCTGATAAAATGGTCTAAATGTTCAAAAATTTGTCAGAACCTTAAACTCGCAAAATGCACGGTAAATTTAAAAAAATCATTAGTGGCAAGTCCTTGAAATTAAGCAAAATTTACGTCGAATTGTTTGAATTTTTACGCCCTCTTGGTAAATTGAGTCAAAAAAAATGTGTGTACTTTACATGTTTTCAAAATTGGATAATTTTTTAAATCAAAAATTTTTTATTTTCTGCGGGGTGTGGTGGGTAACGGAATGGTTGAAATAGTCCATCATTTTGGATGACTTTAGAGATGAGACTTCGAAATTTTTGGAAGCAAAATTTTATTCAATTTTGTTCAAAATCGGCCGAGTTATACTGATTTGAAAAATCGGTAATTTTTCTGATTTTTTGAGTGGCGCGTTGTTTTTTTGCCGAGTGTATTTTACTACCTATAGTTGGTGCTAGAAAATTTTTATAGCATGCACATATTTGCAAGCATAATGCTGTCTAATGCTGTTAATAATAAATGCAGTTTTAAAAGCTTTATTTCTCAACAGTTTTCCTCCCTCAAACTTTGTAAACGAGACTTGATAGATTCTACTGTAGTTTATAGTTTCAAACTCTATTTGTTTACAGCAATATAATTAAATGTACATACAGTTAATTATACTTTTTATTTATATTTCATTAGGTTTCGATGAATTTTATATTTTTCTGTAGATCTGTTTGGTTTTATCAAAGAATATATATCTATAGTTATTTTTATTTATCTATGGGTTTTATTGAAACATTTAAATAAATCACGTGCATGTTATAAAATGAGCCAGAATTGTTTATTAAAATACATGCTAATTATGTATGCTAATCATTTTATATTTCAACACTAAGTGTAAATGTTATGCAAAAAAGTACTTCTATTATTTATTAATTGAATATTTTAATTTTTTTAAATTTTATATTACAGTGCCCTCTATTAATAAATTCTAATACCAATTCAAAACATTAGTTCAGTTGTTAGTTTATAGATGACAGCACCATAATCATTTGTACATTGTCAGCAACTTATTAATCTAGAAATATTGTAAAAATAATAGAATAGAAATAAATTTAAATATGTACATATTTATTTCGTAACGTATAATTAACTTTTTTAATTAATTATGTAACAATAACAAATTATAACAATTCAGAACGTGCCCGAAACAAAGGTTATGTGCGTTGTTTTTGTTGTTGAAGTTTGCAAAGAAGGCTTGCATCAAACATGCAAGTTTGTGTCATAAGTGCTTTTATTCTTTTATTGTTTAAGGCAGAAGTATAATTGTTTAATATAATAGGATACAACAAGGAGCAATGGGACGTAAATGCAACGTATTGGATTGTCCATCGGACTCCGTACGTCCTGAAGACAATGGGGTTACATTTCACAAAATGCCATTTCACTCGGATTTGCGACCAAAGTGGATAGAATTATGTCGCATTCCAGAAGAGAGACAAGTCAAGAAAGTGTTATACGTATGCTCTAGACATTTTCGTCGAACGGATTTTTGTAATTTTAAAGGTACGAAATATATGTTGAGTCAAGGCGCTTTACCTTCCGTATTTCCATGGACTAAGAGCCTTGCTAAATTATCAGCACCACCAAGTGAAAATGGTGACGTTGAAGTTAAATCCGAACCAGATACAACTAATACAACTGAAACTAAATTTACAAACAGTCAAATTGAAGCAGTTGTTTTGAAAATTAAAAAAGAAGTCTGTGAATCGGATGAAGAGATAGGAAAACCAGCCGAGAAAACATTGGATGAGCTTGCAACAACAATTAAAAGTGAACCGGAGATTAATGAAGTCTTGCCGGAGATAAAAACTGAAACATCGGTTGCTATTAACTTTTTTCCCGGTACCAGAATCGAAGCGAATGATTTCAATGAGAAATGGTATCCGGCAACGATTTTAGAAGTTGATTACGATGAAAACAAAGTATTTGTCGAGTTTGATAAACATTTGAATCGGGCGAATGAATGGATTCCGATGGATAGTTCGCGATTACGGCCTTATCAACTGCGACCACATGTAGAAACATTTATTGTTGGTGAAAAGTGTATGGCTACTTGGGTTGACAGTTATAATAAATATCCTGGCACAATTCGGCAAGTTCTTGATATCGGTGAGTGTTTAACACATACAATTTTTACTTATTTTACTAAAATTGTACAAATTTGATAAGATATGAATTTATTTTAATGTAAATTCATTGCTATTGTATATATATTAATGTCAAAAGATTAAATGTTATTCTTGGGTTCCGAACCTGCGTTATTAAATTCCCTATCAGGTTTGTTATTGTTTTAACTTTTCAGTCATCTTTAGATTTTCTGAATTTGGACCGTATTTGTGGTTCGATAAACACAGAAAATCTGAAGATGACTGAAAAGTCGGCACCCGTCATTGTTACTAACAGTAGAATTAATTATTGTATATTATTATTGAGCAAGTAATTTAATTACAGATATGTATGATGTCTTGTTCGACGATGGTTTTTCTAAAGTTTTAAAAGCATCGAAAATATCGAAACTGGAAACTACTGATCCAATTCCAATTATTAAACCTCCACCAGTGGCGCATGTATCGCCCTTGTTTGATCCCGTTGTCGGATCGAAAGAGGAACGTCGCGAAAGAAAACGAAAAATAAATGTTGCCGAATTATTTGGCATGAGAAAGAAACCGAAAACGGAAGAAGAAAAAGCGATTAAACAAGAATCAGTACAAGAAGATGAAAAACCGCCATCAGAAGAAGTTATTACAAGTAATATAATAATAATAATCTTTATTTTTGTTGATCCTTGCTCAATAGGACAATTGCAATTATGTAAATAGAGAAAATATAATAAATGATATATTATTCATATTATAAACAAATACTAGTTAATATAAATTATAGTTTTTTCTAAAGTAATGAAAATACATACACAATCACGCCATATACTTTCCAATATTCCGAAATCAGTTTCTTCATCAGCTTCATCTACATACATAATTCCTCTTGTACATGCTCTTCTATTTTTACTGCTTGGACTCTTTCAATCATACCACTCGTATATCTTCAAAATCATTCATATAAATCATCTTAACCCAATGATTTCTGTTATTTGTAGCTGTTCCGGAGACGAGTGAAGGTGAAAAATGGACTTGCCGATGGTTGAATGGTGAACCAATTGGCATTGAATCGGTTGTTGAATGTGCAGAAGGACCACGTAGATCTGTTATTGTACCCGATCACCGTTTACCGCTCGGATGGGAGAAGCATTTGACGCAGATACCTTTTGCTAATTCAGCCGGGAAGTGGGACATTGTTTTGAAAAAGTAATTACCTTCTAATTTAGTAATTTCGATTAATTGAAACCACTTTTCTTTTTGTATTTAACAATAATAATTTGTATTAATTCTGTAATATTATTATAACCTATATGAATTGATTTTTAGTTCGGATGGGAAAAAGTTCCATACACGTCATTCGTTGAAAACATGGCTGGAAGAAACGAAATCGGAACATTCGATTGATCGATTTGATTTCTGTTTGCATTTAAATCGAGCGAGAAATCTCGGTTTATATGATGTTACCGATCCGGAAGCATTAGCTGCTACCACTAAACCAATACCAATTAAACCTCCGCCTATGTCGAAATCCAAGGCAACATCAAAATCACATACTAAGTCATCTACACCGAAAACTGTTCCGATTGTTGTACAACCGCCAGAGGTTGCATCCGATGTGAAAGTTGAAGAAGATGAAGAAGATGGTAAGTTAAAAAGTATTTAAATAAAAAAAAGAAATATTATAGATAGGTCTATTTAATATACCGGGTGTTCGTTCGTTAAGTTCGTATGGGCGTTTAACATGCAATTTCGATAATTTGCAATATACTTCTTTCTCGAGTTAAATTCGGAGAAATACTTAGAATACTTTTCGAGAGGGCATAAAAAGTTCTAGAATTTGGTTTTATTTTCGATTTGCTAGCATGTGCCGGTTGGGCGCTAAAATTTTTTTTTGATTTTTTGGTTTTTATTTTTTTTCTCAAAAACTATGAGGTCTACGAAAATAAGCATGATATGAAAAAATGCAGAATAATGAGTACGATAATTGAGTGAAGAAACCATTTTAGGTTGCATCGTTTAGTAGAATTTTTGAAAATTTGACAAGGGGGTACCCTTGAGAGATTTTCAAAAATTCAGTTTTTTTTTCTACTAAACGATACATCGTAGAATAATGGTTTCTACACTCAATTATTGTACTCATTATTCCGCATTTTTTCATACCACGTTTATTTTCCTAGACCTCATAGTTTTTGAGAAAAAAAATAAATACCAAAAAATCAAGTGCCCAAACGGTACATGCTAGCAAATTAAAAATAAAACCAAATTATAGAACTTTTTATTGTCTATAAAGTATTCTAAGTATTTCTCCGAATTTAACTCGAGAAAAAAGTATATCGAAAAATTATCGAAATTGCATGTTAAACGTCCATACGATAAAAGTGCAAGTTTAAAAATAATTCACGAGAACGATAGCTACAAATGTCTAATCGAGGGATGCGGTAAAAATTTCCGAAAAGAAAATTTAGCTCAATCAATCAATTTTTTTTATTGTCTTTTCCATAAGTTTTGAGAAAAGACCACATTTAATCTAACCTAATTTAGAATATATTAAATTTTAATAATTTTTTCTTTTGTTTTATTTAAACTTTCTTTTACAATAAAGATTACAAAAAACGATTATAATTTTTTTGTTAAAATTAAAAACATACAAAAATAATTTTTTAAATCAAATGAATTAATATTTATTTTGTTCAAATTTATAATTATATAATTAAATATACCTAGTAATTTTACAAAATAAAACCAGGTTTAGAAACTTAGTATATCGACTAACGATTATTGCATCGTAGATAAAAGTTAAATAAACGATTATTCGTTAAACTTAAGCAAAAATAATTACTACAAAACAAAATTACAGAAATACAAAGTTATTAGTTTAACATTAAAAAAGAAACTGATTTATTATTATATGAAATGTTAGAAAAAAATTCTTAATTTGTTTCATGTTTTATTGTCAAAATATATCAGTTACAGTTAGTTTCCGTCTTGCTTTTAAGAATAATTAACTACGTTAAAAACATATAATATTAAAACTATTTCTCGTACAATCATATTGTTATACTTACTTGTGGCCATTGTTGACAGATCAGCTAAATTAAATTTACTAGACAATTTACAGTCCTAAAAGAAATAAATATTTATCTTTAACCAGACATACTTACTTCAATTTTTTTTAAATAATTATTGTATGATATGTTCATAAAAATTTATGTATATAAACTGATAATTATATATAAAGTTTAATTTTTATTTAATAAAAATTCGACTATATTTTTTAAATAACTATGATTTTGAATATCTTAAGTAAACACCACTGGCCAAAATTAGATGTAAAAACCAGGACTGTTTAAATATAAATAATTTCTAGACTCTATCATGTGAATTATTTTAATTTTGTAATATTTTAATCAACAGCAATCAACCAAAAGCAAACTTGTACTTTTAAATTAATTTAATTTTAACAGCGCTTTCTTCAAATAATATTGAGATTCGGGTAAAGAACGGATTAATTCCTTATCAATCACGAAATGAATGAATTATTCTAACTAGAAGATAATCACGCTAATTCGTGTTACAAAATTGCTAAGTTTTGACAACGTTTGCGAACAACATTAGCCGAATAATATTAGCACTAAATAAACATAAACAATAAACTTTGACATTTCTCGGAAAGTTGGTAACATAATATTTTTATTAAAATTATAATTTTTGTGGGCACTAGGAGAAAGTTTTCTGAAAATTTGATCAAAATCGAATAAATAATGTAGCCACAATGAATTTTTAAAAAATTTTGTGATTTTTTTTTCTCGATAAGTTTCGTTAAAATTTGATAATTTATTTAGGCACTAGGAGAATCTTTTATAAAAATTTGATTAAAATCGGGTAAATAAAGTGGTTATAATGAATTTTTAAAAATTTTAGTAATTTTTTTCTCGGAAAGTTGGCAACACTGTTTTTTTGTTAAAATTGCATAAATTATATGAATACTAGGAGAATCTTTTGTGAAAATTTGATCAAATTCGGATAAATAATGTAGCCAATATGAATTTTTAAAAACTTTAGTAATTTTTCTTTCGGAAAGTTGGCATCACTGGGAAAAAATAAAACCACATGACCCTATCTTGGGTACTAGAAAAATTTATCCTGAAAATTTCATTAAAATCGGTTGAACCGTCTAGGAGAAGTTGTTATCATAAAAATTTTGACTGAGCGAGCGAGCTGACGACGAACGTCCATACACCTACATAAACTAGGTTCAGATTGGTCATCTAGAGGCTATATGAAGGATTTCTATACAAAAAAAAAATATTTTAATGTTTGGACACCATACCAAACGCTATACGACTTTTCCTTGCAGTTAAAGTGGTAAAAATTAAAATAACACTTGCTTATATTTTGTTTCTATTGGGTTATAGTTTGTTGTTTGTTTGTATATTGTTGTTGTTGTAACTGTATTATAGGTTATCGTGGCAAATCCGAAACGAATCTGAAACAACCCATTCAGAATCGTCACAGCGACAACTTAGACACGCGTCAAGTTCCTTGTCCGATTTGTAAGAAACTCTATGCATCGAAAAACAGTCTGCGTCAGCATATGAAATCGCATAATCCGAGCGCTATGCGATACAAGTGTTCGATCTGCATGAAAGCCTTCTACAACAAGTCCCATTTCAATCTGCATATGCGTCGACACAACGGCGAGAGACCGCATAAATGCGAGCATTGCGATAAGGCATTCGCATTGATCGGTAACTATAACCGTCATGTGAGGACGCACACAGGTTGGTTATTTTTTTGTTATGGTTGGTTAGGTTGTAAAAAAAGCAGTCATAAGCTTGTATAAAACAGTCATAACCTTGTAAAAAAACAGTCATAACCTTGTATAAAACAGTCATAACCTTGTAAAAAACAGTCATAACCTTGTAAAAAACAGTCATAACCTTGTATAAAACAGTCATAATCTTGTAAAAAAACAGTCATAACTTTGTGAAAAACAGACATAACCTTGTATAAAACAGTCATAACCTTGTAAAAAACAGTGATAACCTTGTATAAAATGTATAATGTTTGTTGGTGTTTAGGTGAGCGTCCATTTCAGTGCAAGTTTTGCGAGAAGAAATTCGGTGATAGTTCAGCACTTTTAGTTCACACTCGCCTTCACACAGGAGAACGACCTTATAAATGTGAACACTGTTCGAAAACTTTTAACCGATCGGGAAACTACAAGACGCATTTGAAAGTGCACCGAGATCGCACTGCTGTCAAAATCAACTAATTGTATTGTGTAATTATTATTGTGAAAAAAAAAAAACAAATACATTCATCAATCAAATTAATAAATATCTTTATTTAATATTCACTCGTCTTAAATCGTCCATTTTCTATTTTATCATCACCTTACCCTAATAGTTTTTAATTATTGATGCAACGAATACTAGATAATAAATTTATTAATAAAGGACAAATGCCAATCGCAAATTTTGTTGGAATATTCACAAACATTCATCAATCAATCAATAAATCTTTTTATCTACAACTGCTTTGTTATATGGCCATTATATATATAAAATCAGATAAATAATATTAGTCTTTATAGCCCAAGGGAAATAAAATACTAGTCTTTATGAACCAAGGTTAATAAAATATTAGTCATTATTAACCAAGGGAAATAAAGAAACGATCATTATTAACTTGATTTCCGTGCGAACGCTTCGTTGCTAGGCAACATCAACAAACTAAATATCTCTACGCCAGATGGCAGCAGTTATCAGTCAAAGTAATAAAATGACAGTTGTAGTTAGTTAGTTAGTTAGTTGTTGTTAACATCATAGATTTGAATAAGTAAGTACAATATTAAAAATATATAAGCAGTTGTAGATAAAGTATAGTATTTGACTTGCAAATAATGCCTGCAATGTAGTCGGATGTTTCATTCCCCTCGCTACGCTCGTGGACTAAACAACATCCTCGTACATTATAGGTGCCATTATTTGCTCGTTAAATAATATACTATTATCGCTGTGTTGTCTGAAAGCATGAAATATATAAATAATGATTTCAATACTATACTAACTGGCGACTTTAACATTCACTTCAATAGCAATGATAATGAGAGCCTATTATTTAAAGATTTTTTGTCCTGTCACTGTCTCACCTTAACAATTCATGAATATACGAGAAAAAATAACTGTATCGATAACATTGTAATCAATAAAAAACGTCTTCATAGTGTAACTTATGATACCGATGTATTTAACACAATCTTGTCAGACCATAAAGGCTAAAGAATTTCTATCTATTCTGAGGTTCATAATAACATGTTAACAGAACATACTTTTCATACACCTATTACAGAATTTGGGTTAAATAAGTTGTATTATATGTTAAATAACGTTGATTGGAGTTTTATAGATAAATCTTCCAATGTAAATATATGTTGCCAAAAGTTTTTAGATATACTTACAGGGTCAGTCAATGAAGCATTTCCGATCAAGAAGTTCAGTAAGAAATCGAAAAATAAAAATAAAGTTAAGTGGTATAATAATCATTTAGCCAAACTAAGACAAGAAATACAAGACATGATAGCACTAAATTCTAAATATCCACATTTAAATTTAAAGCATTATATAAAGTTATTACAAAGTAATTACAAAACCGAAATCAATGTACAAAAACGAAAAGCCAATGATTATTTTATAAATGGTAGCTCTAACAAATGCAAAGCAATGTGGGATGTTGTGAATCGCAAGCGGAAAAGTATTATTGAATCCAATAGTAACTTCTCGTCTGACAATTTTAATGACTATTTTGTCTCAATTGCTAAAGATCTAATCGATGAACTTGGCTCGCATGGTGGGGAAAAGACTTGCAGTATGGACAAGATTACTGTGGCTCCATTCTCCATTGATGAGGTTAGTTTTAACGAAGTGAGGGATATTATAAATAATATAAAAGACAGTAATAGCAAAAACTATTTAGGACTAAATATTCGAATAATAAAATATATCAAAGATATTCTTATAATACCTATTACAAAAATATTAAATAAAGCAATCGCTGAGGAAATATTTGCAGAAACGTTAAAAATCACACGAGTAGTACCAATATTTAAAAAAGGAGATACTGATAATTTATCTAATTATAGACCTATATCGATAATACCAGTCATTGAAAAATTTTTCGAGGTAGCCTTAAAAATAAAGTGCTAAAATATTTTGATAATAATAATTTATTGCATAATAATCAATTTGGTTTTAGATCGGGCAGATCAATTGTTTCAACTCTCACTCAAATAATAGACGCAATTCAACAGAATCTCGAGAATGGTTTGGACACTTGTGCATTATTATGCGACTTGTCCAAGGCATTCGATTGCGTGTCTCACGAAATACTGCTGAGCAAACTAAGCCTGTACAATTTCGGAACCAGTGCCATAAACTTTTTTAAATCATACTTCACAGACAGGTTTCAATTTGTAGAAAGCAAAGGACGCAAATCAGACTTAAAGCGATTAAATTATGGGGTTATTCAGGGCTCAGTATTAGGTCCTATATTATTTATAATATATATGAATGACATATTTAACGCACTGCCCAGCGGTAAAATGTTTCTCTACGCGGACGACACAACTGTTCTAAATACCGACTCTGACAGAGATCGTCTATTGGAACAATCAAATTCATTTAAAAATAATCTGCAAAAGTGGTTTGACATAAATAAACTCAAACTAAATGAAACGAAAACGCAGCAGATTATATTCAGTAATCGTAATACTATTACTGCTAATAATAATTTACCTAATGTCAAACTACTTGGTTTATCTCTTGATACAAAACCGACGTGGTTCTCTCACTGTGATAATATTGCAAGCAAATTAGGCTCCTTTATATTTTTATTCAAAAATCTAGTTGATACAGTCAATTTTTAGACCATCAAACAAGCCTATCACGGGCTGTTCGAATCGGTGATGAGCTACGGATTATTAATATGGGGACACTCCTCATCGTCGAAAAGAATCTTCAGATTACAAAGAAAAATTATACGTGTCGTCTGCAAAAGAGGTTATCGTGAGAATACAAAACCCCTATTTAAGGAGACCGAGATATTGACTCTGCCTGGTTTATACATCATACATTGTCTAATGCATGTCAAAAATAATTTTTATTCATATAATGAAGTAAAAAATTACATGATCACAACACAAGAGGATTAGATAATTTACAGAAACCTTTTTATCGTTTGCAAAAAACAAAAGATGGTACAAACCGCTTTGGAATTAACTTATATAATGTATTACCTAGAGAAATTAGGAACTTGAATATTAATCAATTTAAAACTAAAATAAAAAAAATTCTTATCATAAATGCTTGACTCCATTTGACATACAAGAATTCTCTGATATTGTAAGAAATCTGTAATTGTTGGATTTTTGTTCTATTTTGTATTTTATATAATTTGACCTATGTAAATGATTATAATATCATCTTAACATTAAAATAAATAAATAAATAAATAAATAAATTTTGTTACCTAGTAACTTATTTCTGTTTATTTTTTATCGATTTTAAATAAATATTAATACAGAACTATAACCTAAAGCAGTTTTATTTTAATATAATGAGTTTTGAAAGATTTTTGGCTGGAGTAAGATATACAATCCCGAGATGTTGCTGTATTCACGAATATTAAAAAAACCAGATTTGCGCATGCGTGAACATCGGAACGCCCATATTTGGTGTATAAAAACCAGTGAACCTCAAAATGTTTCATTAGTAATTTTCCTTTTGTTATGTTATGTTAAGAAGTCCGGTAGGTTAGGGTAGGTTTGGTAGGTAGGTTTCAGGTAGGAGTTTGTTTTTTAAAGACCGTAAAGAAGTCCGGTAGGTTAGGGTAGGTTTGGTAGGTAGGTTTCAGGTTGGAGTTTGTTTTTTAAAGACCGTTAAGAAGTCCGGTAGGTTAGGGTAGGTTTGGTAGGTAGGTTTCAGGTAGGAGTTTGTTTTTTAAAGACCGTTAAGACACATTTAAAATTACATTTTGTCATAATACACATTTTGAGAGTCACTGGTTTTTCAACTAACGTGAACACAGCAACTCCTCGGGATTGTATAGCTTACTTATACCAGATTTTTACTATATTAAATTTATTATTATTATTATTATAAACATCTAAGTAAAACTTTTAGAACTATGTAGCAGAAAAATACAATAAAATGTGTAGCATGTTCTTCAGAATTTTATTAAGGAAAGTATCATTTTCCACCATCACGTTCTAAACGGCGTTGCTATTTATATTTTTAGTGACGTCACAGCCAACGCTTAAACTTTGCAATTTGATTGGTTACTCAATCGCAGTAGGCTCTCAATGCGCGGGCGCAAAATACTCAAGTCGATTAATTTTTGAATTAATTTATTTCTACCGGTTAGGATGTTTGCTTCATATAGCATATACCAAATAAGTATGAAATTACTACTAATACTTTTTATATAATTTTCAGGAATAGAATTTTGCTAATATCCATATTCTACATTTAAATTTACATTTATTTAGTTTTAATCCAAAATGTGCACACACATGTGTTTCTCATATTAGAAAGGCCGTTGACTTCATTATATGAAATTTTCAAGTTCATGATCCGTGAATGCAGCACATGTGATAATTAGTTATCATATAATTATTTTCACAATTAATACCCTTATTGAATATGAAGATAAAGTGTGGATATAAAAGTAAAATATTAGAAATAACGGTTTTGCATACGGTATATGTCGTTAGACAACGTTAAATCACATCGACAAAGCAAATGCATCAAAGCGTGTGTTATTTTTAGAGCAGACATATAAATTTATTTCAGTTAAAATATTTTTCTCTAAATATAGATCGCAACACTTTATAAATGTATGTGTTTTATGGAATATATCAATATTTATAATGCAGTAGTTTTGAATATTTTGAAAAATTTACATAAGTTTAACATTTAACTATTTTACATTGCAATTACTTTGAAAAAACTTTCATATACAAATTTTATTATCTTCCGAGAACTATATATTTGATTTTTACATATGTTCCTTTTGAGATAAATAATTACAGTTTGTTAAAATTTAAATTAGATTTAAAGACAAATAATATTTATTAATTCATCGGCACACTTTTCAAGTTAAAAAATCAATATTTCGGAATTACTAAAAGTTTAAATAATATTAAAAATCCAATATTCAATTAATTTATTTAATCATCTTATTTAAATAAAAATACGTAATCAGACATGAAAATAAACAACACCTACATATACATTATATATAAATCAAATTTAATTTTTGGTATTGTTACATATGAAGACGATAGACATAGCATGATTTTGATGAAGAATTTATTGTAAATAAGTCTGAGTCACTCTCTTTTTAACATTATCGAACGACACCTACTATGCAGATGCAGAGGCAGGCAGTGATCTCATATCCATAAATGGCGTATACACGAATGACTACGTCACCGTCACACCACTGCGGTGTATCCCACGTGCTCAAAAACAGGTATGTATGTATATCGTACCTTGTTCTTGAAAGATTCTGGAACACGTATTTTCACCAACTGTTACTTTCTGTTCTCTAATTTATTCAAGAAATATAACACATTGTATTCTTTTTTTATCGATAATTATTTAAATAGTGTTTGGCAGAACTAAAAATCATTCCCTGTAGCATTATAGATTATACATTTTGTATAGATTGTATAGATTTTTGATAGATTGTATAGCATATTAAAGAGAAAAGGAATTTAAAAACATTTAAATTAGAAATTAAAATTTTTTACTATAATAAACTTGATGCTTAAGTAAATTTCTTGCAATTCTTATTATTAATATGTATTACAATTTTTTAGACTCAATTTATTAAGAGGGCGTAAAAATTCAAACATTTCTACGTAAATTCGGCTTAATTTCAAGGACTTGCGATGCTTTGGTGCGAAGTTGTGATTTTTTGAAATTTACCCTGCATTTTGCGAATTTTTTTTACTGTTTTACCATTGAACACATTTGTTTGGTCGTTAAAATGGTCTAAATGTTGAAAATTTGTCAGAACTTTGAACTCGCAAAATGCAGGGTAAATTTCAAAAAATCACAATTTCGCACCAAAACATCGCAAGTTCTTGAAATTAAGCGGAATTTACGTAGAAATGTTTGATTTTTTACGCCGACTTAGTAAATTGAACCGAAAATTTTTTTTTGATGGTACTATACAAGTATACATGTTATCAAAGTTTGACAATTTTTAAAGTCAAAACATGTTTTTTCTGCGGGGTGTGGTGGGGAGCGGAATGGTTCAAATGCATCATCTTAAAGACGAGATTTTTTCGGACGTAAAATTTCATTTAAAATTGGTCGTGTTATACCTATTTGAAAATCGATAATTTTTCTGATTGGTTCATTTTTTGCGCCTAGTGTATTATAATATTAGTATTTCTATTTATTTTTTAGTTAATTTGATTATGTTTCTCTTATTGACTAAATATAGTTGGATTTTGTTTGCAGATCGTTCATAGTCTACATGAAGTCAAGATGATCACTATATGTATGTCAAATTTTCAACATCTTTTATTACTTTTTGAGTTATAAATCAGCAGATAGGCAAATATTATTTAATTTTTATAATACAGTAGATTTGTATTTTAAATCACTGTTTTGTTTTTTCTATCTTGCATCACGTTCAGTTTAAATTTAATAATTTCAAACAATTTTTGTTTTTCTACAAAAATTATTATTATTTATTGAAAATTGCATTAATTATAAGACTGTGCAAATCTTTTGAGAAAGTCGTATTCATTAGATTTCATTTTATTTAAAAATACAAATAGCAATAATAGCATTACCAACTATTTATTATATAATCTAAAAAACATCACATTTTTATTTAAAAATGTGATCAGCATAATAATTTTAGAATAAATTATATAACAGGTGTTATACGTTAAAAACAATTTATATAAAAAAAAAATTAAAATCCTGAATATATATCACGTAATACACAGATGTAATGATAGTTGCATAACAAAACAGATAAATATTGAAATATATACCGACATCTATTCGCTGTATGTTGAATTATAAAATTATTATAATTCGATAAATAAATTTAAAATTAGATAATTCAAATAATAAAAACATATTATATAAATAAAATTAATAGCTTTCTCATATTATATATTATTATTGTTATATATTTTACAAAGAAATAATGTATAATAAATGACTGTAGCACATAATTACATTGGTATAGTTTTATTGACTTTAACACCAATTATATGATTTAAAAAATAATAAACAACAGGCGAACAACCTATATCTCTAGTAGAAATTTTGGAATATGAGACAAAATAGTTTGTTGGTAAGTTATTCAAAGGTGTAGGCCACTCAGAGACGCCCGAAATAGCATCAAATTATTTCATTTATAACTTTTATTTATCTATAAAAAAATCCTGCTACACTTCTGATAACGTTATAAAATGTATGTGTAAAAATTTTAAAGCAAATCTTTCTATTTCGGAAGTCTCAAGGTGACTTAATCCCGTTAATATATAATTAAGATTAAAGACTGTTGTATTATAAATATAAGGTTAAAAAAAAATAAATCTTGTTAAAAAAGCATAGTTTATTAAATCACAATTTTCTTACACAATAATAAAATTATGTAATACGATAGTCAGTACAATGTAAGATAAAGAGCAATTTTTTCAAAAACAAAATGCACATACAGACATATGTGTTTTGTTTAACAACACATATTTATTGTTTCCTTTTCAATACTACATGAAATATAATTATATATAAATTAATAAATTATTTTATTAATATCAGTAATTTATGTTGATTTTAAATGTGTAAGTTTTTGTTAGTTTCGTGTTGATCGGTGTGATAAAAATGATTGTGGAATGACTTTTTGGATCGGAAGACGACTGACTAAATGAACACTTTTTCACTCGCTAAACGATCCGCAAACGGTTTCACAATTTCTCTAGTTGCGAAATAAAATATTAAACCGAACGTAACGGAAATTGGTAGTGCTGGCAGAGCTTTCTTAAATATTGCTAACAATAGCAATGTAAGTGATAAACCCTAAACAAACAAACAAAAATAATAATTTCTCATATATTTTTAGGCATTTTGATCGGTAGAAAGTATTAAATATTGTAGCCAATTTAATGTAACTGCTGTAAAACTTATTAGGTTGGTGCAAAATTATCAGGCGTTTTTCTAGACGGGTTATTTGTTAATAAAAATTGCTGTTTTGTTCACTTTTTTTTTAATAAATTTGCCCGTGGAATCGACCGTCTTCCAAGCAAATAGGAAGCAGTTATTGAAATAGATGGTAACTACGCTCCGGAATAATTACTTAAAAAGTTATTGTTGAATTTTAATGTTTCTTTTCTTTTTCATAATAAATATAGTTTTTAAAAAATCTGATAATTATGCACCAACCCCTTTATATTTGAAGCTTTTTTCCCTAAAATAATTAAGGAAGCTTGAAATTATAAAAGTATAATTTTACATGTTAAAGTATTACGACCGACAGTTACGAGTAATAGAATAAAAATATGTTTTACTTACAATTAAGATTGCAACAAAACATGCTAAAGTTGTATTCCAATCACCATATGAAGAAGCTTTACCAACTAAAACACTGTAAAAAATTAAGTCTCCTAGACCTAATTTGACTTCACCTGAAATTTATAAGTAAAAAAATTATTTAAATTGTAAATATGATAAATTGAATTTTCGCAAGACGAAATTACTTCTTGCTGAAACTCCATAAGACTCATTCAGACTATACTCTACTTATCATAAAAATTAGTGTTATGTTTTAGCGCAGAACTTGCGAACCAAACTACATAACCGAATTTTAATTTTATTAGTTATTAGTTTGATTACAGTCAAAAATTGCGCTTAACTTAAATTTTTATTTAGATTTCGCAAGCTAGTAGATGCCAGCTCAATTCCGAATCAATAGTATTCTATGTCTAAAACATAAAACTAATTTTCAGATAAGTGAGAATTGTGAAATTGTTACATACGTTCTTCTTCTTCTTCAATTTCTTGAACAGTTGGTCTCGACTGCGGTCTCATCTGTGTTCTATATTCAGTATTTCGGCCCCTCGATACGTCACGTACTTCTAATTGTCGACGATTCGCACGATCTTCATGACTATTCACCCAATCGGTGGAAATACCACTTTCCGGATCTTCTCCATTATTAACCAACAAAAAAATCAAACGGCTATAGGTTGTAGTTCTGTATTAATATACTGTAATAATTGCAAGACGCATCAATATTAACAGCAGATTGATAAGAGAAGCAACAGAAATTTATATTCCTCTAGTTAGTAATATAAGTTTAGGATTAAGAAAAAATTATTTAGAAATACACTTTATGTATTTTGAATGTATTAATTGTTTTTGTTTATATAGCACTTTTTTGCTAAATAAAGTTTCCATTATTATTGCAGTGCGATGCGTTGAGCCTTTACTGTAAAGGCCCCAAAGTTGATTAAAACAATAAATTTTTATTTACCTTCTGGATTATCCACCATTTGTGGTAGTTGTTGATGTTGTCTAGATCTATTGCTAGTACTATTATCAGGATCTCCTGTTGCCATACTCACATAACTATACATGAATGTTGCTTAAAAAAATAAATTAAATCTATCATTTTAAACCAAACACTTCGGCTCTAGCTTCTAGTTCTGTATTAATATTTATTAATAATCAACGTATTCCTCAACAGAAAGATATTTATAGTAAATAAGTACTTAGAACATAGAAACAAGTTACTAGACGTAATAAAATAAGATTTATTAATTTTTAATTAAAGGAAGCCAATATAAATTTTATGATCTAGTAACTTGTTCCTATGTTCTGTTTATTTACTGTAAATGTCATTTATTATGTATTGTATATATATATTAATTAATACAGAACTATAACCGTTTTATTTTAATTATGTGTTCTGAAAGATTTTTACTATATTACTGACAGAATGATTACTATTTATAAATAGTTTGATTTGAAAAAATTAAAACAAAATAGATCTCAAACATAAAAT
Source organism: Clivina fossor (assembly GCA_963966155.1). NCBI lineage: Eukaryota > Metazoa > Arthropoda > Insecta > Coleoptera > Carabidae > Clivina > Clivina fossor. Next base: position 402,999 of record CAWYQG010000219.1, read on the forward strand.
GACATATAAGTTTTTTAATGATATTTGATTTTATCCAACATAAATTTAGTGTTAAGTTTTGCACTCGGTGACGACATAAATAATTACACACAATTAACAATCAAACATTTCTAAATGATTTGATCGTCACAATGAACTGATTTTAAATTAGTTACAAAATGAAAAAAATGTATTTCCATTCCGGTGAAGTTAATACAATTTTTTCAATTTGTAACTAATTTAAAATAGTTCATTGTGACGAGACGATCAAATCATTTAGAAATGTTTGATTGTGTAATTATTTTAATTTAGTAGGCAAAATTGCGTATTTTTCGACCAGTCGATGCAACTTACATGAATAAATTAAGGCAAGAAAGATTTGTTCGTTTCTTTCTTGAGCTGTTTCAACTAAAATTCGTAGAGGACCTTTTGGCATTAATACAGCGACAAAACAAAAACATTACATCTAGTTATTTTCGTTTTAATACACTTAGATTACCCCAAATTGAAATAATAGCCAATACGACCCACGTAGTCCATTCGGGCAGATATTTAATGAGCACTAGTGCCATAAGTGCCGATACAAATATTAAACAAGATTAGAAGTATATGGATAAACCCATATATAGACTACTTTGACATTTCTCGGAAAGTTGGCAACACTGTATTTTAATATTATAATTTATGTGGGCATTAGGAGATACTTTTCTGAAAATTTGATCCAAATCGAATAAATAATATAGCCACAATGAATTTTTAAAAAATTTCGTGATTTTTTTCTCGATAAGTTGGCAACACTGTATTTTGTTAAAATTGCATAATTTATTTAGGCACTAAAAAAACTTTTATGAAAATTTGATTAAAATCGGTTAAATATAATGGTCATAATAAATTTTTAAAAATTTTACAAATTTTTTTCTCGGAAAGTTGGCAACACTGTATTTTGTTAAAATTACATAAATTATAGGAATACTAGGAGAATCTTTTGTGAAAATTTGAGTAAAATCGGTTGAATAACATGGCCATAATAAAAATTTTAAAACTTTAGTAATTTTTTTCTCGGAAAGTTGGCAACACTGAATATTAATAAAATTATGTAATTAATGGGAGCATTAGGGAAATCTTTTCTGAAAATTTGATCAAAATCGGATAAATAATGTAGCCACAATGAATTTTTAAAAACTTTAGTAATTTTTTTCTCGGAAAGTTGGCATCACTGGAAAAAACCAAAACCACATGACCATCTTGGGCACTAGGCAAATTTATCCTGAAAATTTCATTATAATCGGTTTAACCGTCTAGGAGGAGTTGCGATCACAAAATTTTGTCTGACGACCGAGCGAGCGAGCGAGCTGACGACGCACATCCATACACCCACATAAACTAAGTTCAGATTCGTCATCTAGAGGCTATATGAAGGATTTCTATACACAATTTTTTTTTTTTTGAAAATGTTACAGACACCGTACCAAACGCTATACTACTTTTTCCTTGCAGTCAAAGTAGTAATAAGCTTGCTGAAGACGTAAAGGGCCGTGCCAGTGGATACTAATCATTAATTATAAAGTCCATTGGTACATTGTAAGCTCGTAATACCTCCCTTAAAAAATTACAATTTTATTTTGTTTTCTTATAAAATTATCGAATAAAATTGAAAATTTTACTTACTCTAAATATAGATACGAAAATATGAATAGTAACATTAGCGATGAGACAATTAACCATCCGTGAATTACCTGGGAAATAAAATATTTAATTGGTTTCGGTAAACTACCGCGGTAAGTAACTAATATACTATTAAAAAAAATTATAAAATAAAACTGCTTTCGGTTCTAGTTCTGTATTAATATTTATTTATAATCGACGTTGAGTTCGTCGAAATGTCGATTATAAATGTAAAACTTTAATCTAAAGCAGTTTTATTTTAATATGAGTTCTGAAAGATTTTTTTTACTATGTTAATAATTGATAAATTTTATAATCTAGTTATTTATTTTGTTACCTACTAACTTGTTTCTATGTTCTATTTATTTATTGTACATTTTACCTGATAATAATGTACGTAGAGTACGTCGAAACGTCGATTTTTAATTGAAATTTATGGGCAGAACTTATTCCGAAAGCCTTTTCATTCCAAGTAAAATGTAATTCATTCGTTAACCAATTTAAAAACCGTGTCATATTTTATGAAACTATAAATATATTCTATTTAAACCAACCATCCTTAGACAAAAAACTATCCAAATATCAAATCACTCTTTCCAAACCACTTAAATAAGTTAATAAATTTATTAATTACAAACCTTGTAACAGCGATATTTGTACAAAACTATCAAAAATATTGTCATCACAATAATAACGGTCATCAGAATAAGTGAATTTGCAACTGCCTGCCATGCTTTCGTGCTAGTTTCGTGACTTTTCTCGTGAAAAGGAGTATAAATACTGGAAATTTAAAATCATATTTATTCATAGGTGGAACAGCTGCCGAATAACAACTTACAGGTAAACATCTTTGGTGGTGTAGAAATTAATCGAACTGATCGTTGCAACAACTACCAACATACATAATGACACAGGAACAAATAGTTTAATAACATGCTTAGCTCCGTATTTTAATTCTTCCTCTTCGTCAGCTAATCCGGACTCGTTAATCTGTTGTTGTGGTTGGGGATTTGGTGGTATTGTAGGCGGAGCACGAATTGACACTTCGGGAACGGTTACATTCGTCTGAAAAACAAATAAACCGAAATTTGATTGTGTAAAGTTCATTACTATCGAAATGTAACCATATTGTTCCGTAATTTACATGATTAGTTGTCTCGTTTCTGGGTTTTCGTCGTCACGATTGTTGGGAATCATTACTGTGATCGGACATACCACCATTTCTTGCTACGTGCGCGTCCATCAATCTAGTATTTTCGGACACGGTTTCTATTTCACTATCGCTATCCGACATTCAATTTAATATTTCATAATATCTAAATAGAACTAAAAATAATAACAATAGCTACAGTTGACAGATTGACTCATAATTGCGTGTCACGGAGAAGTGTGAAGTTAGCTGCTAGTTCCTATCATGTTTCTATAATTTTATAGATACCAATCGGAAAATTTATTAATTTATAATTATACAGAAATATAAATTATTATTATTTTAATATAAATATATTTTTTTCATAAATATAATCAATAAATTTTATTTTCAATAAATTGTAGACGGTAGCGCACTTTAGCCTATCTTCAAACAAAACGCGCGTTATTCATATGTTTTTGTGAAACTTTTGCAAAACGCTGTACGGAAAGTTTAAAAGTTTAATTATTTTGCGAAAAGTTCTTTAAAATTAAAATGGAAAATATAAAAGAAATGTTTGAACCCTTAATCAGCCAGATACAGGAATTGGAGGTTGAAAAGGTATACAATATTATATTACAAAACATATACCTAATGTATATTTCTTTTGGTTCATTTTTTTCCGCCAATATGGAAATTTATATTTTGTGATATTTATTGTCAAATTAAATAATTAAATTAATGTTTATTATAAAAAATATCGAAATTAATGCAAATATTAATATAAATAATAGAAAAACTGATATAGAGAAATTGGAAATACAGATTCAAAACGAAAACGAAAACTTTAAGAATGAAATTGAAGAAAATAATTGCCAAAGTTTAGAGGAAGAAAATGTTGTTCTTACAGAAGATGTCCAAAGTTACATAAAGGTAACATTCAGTTTTATAATAATAAATAATTATTTGGTTACATGATTCATTAACTTATTATAGAATATTGCTGCGTGGGAAATTATGATCGAGGATTCAAAAAATCAATTCGAAAAAGATAAATCTTATTTCGAAGAATTCGAATCTGAACTGAATAAAATGCGTGAAAATAGGCAAAACGACGTTATTAAATTTGAAACGACAATAAACGAATTAAAAACCAAGCTACAAGAAGAAGAAAAGCTTCAAAATGAAATTATGGAACAACAAAATAAATTAAAATCCGATATGGAAGCGTTTGAACAAGAAATCGGCACACTTGTAACGAACTATAATACACCCGAAAAAAAGTTACCGATGAAGAAATCGAAATGAATCTACATTTAGATAAATTAAAACACGAGAAACAATTGCTAAAATCGCAACTAACCGCGAATAAGAAAGCGTTGAAAAAGATTGAAACCGAATCGAAAAAGAAGAAAGAAGCCGCGTTAAAAAAACAAAAAACTACTCTCGAGGAAAAGGCTAAAGAACTCGAGGAAGAAATAAAGATGTTAGAAACTGAGAGAAAGATTAAAAAGAAACATAACGATGAAGCGCTGAAGAAGTTAGCGAATGAAAATACGACAAAAGAACTACGAAATTCCGAACTGCAAAGCAGTATCGATAATATTTCGCGCGAATTAAAGATACAACAACAACAACTGGAAAAACAACAATTGGAAGCGAGCAACAACAAGAAATCGGAGTTTAAATTGCCCGAAAATAAGATTCCAGCTTCGAAATATTTGTCATCGAGTATCGAAAGTGATAGCAGCATTGATAAGAGAGCTCTGCTACAAACACGCAAAGAATATTTATTGAAACATTAACGAATGTTGGAACCGCGCAATAAATACGTAAGTTTATTATTAAAATATTTTATTTACAACCGTCGACCAAATAGGCATTCCAGAACACGTGATCATACGTCATACAATATGGTTGCTTGATGAAAACATTCCAGATTTGACATATAGTACAACAAATTTTTTTTGTGAATTATTTTAAATGTGTTAATTGATATTGGATTAATTTATGAAAAATAGTAAGTAATAATATGATATCTTTTAAGAAATATTTGTATATTTAACTGAAACCTATTTAATTTGCAGAAAATGCCTGTGACATGTATCGTGGCTGGATGCAAAAGCATGTCAAGAAAAGATAATGTATCTTTTTTTTCGATTCCCGCACCTCTAAATTTCAAACATAAAATCCATTTGAATAATTTAAGCAGGGAACGACGCGAAATGTGGATTAAAGTATTTAAACGTCCAGATTTAAATGATACTAAATTAAAATATCAACGTGTATGTAGCAAGCATTTTATAGAAGGTATTTTTATACATAAACGTATTAATAATTAATATACATTATTATTTATATATATATATATATATATATATATATATATATATATATATACATATATATATATATACATATATATATATATATATATATATATATATATATATATATATTTGTACTTGTTTTTATATTTAGGAAAACCAGCTCCATTAGCAGAGAGAAATCATCCGGATTGGATTCCTACCCAAAATATGGGGTATAAGTCTGTTTTAATAAAAAAAAATATTAATGATATAAAAAGATTGAAACGATTAGAAAATAGATGTGGGAACAAAATTGATGAATTGGAAGGATCCTCAATGGTATTGACGGTATTAAAATATATAGCAATTTTTTTTCAGCTACAAACTAACAATTAATTCAACCTACTTTTAATTACAACATTAAGTTTGTATAATTTTATTTCAGTAATTATAGTTTTTGTTTTATCCACTTTGTCCGTGGAATTAAGTTTTTAGGAATTAATTGGGCAATTGTATATTTATTTAATTATTTTAGTAATAAGTTTTAATAATATATAGCATATATCGACAGAAGAAGTTAAATTAGAACCTATACTTGAAGAACCGGAAACAGGTGTACATGTACAAACAGATTTAAGTTTGAAAGATATAAAAAATCAAGAAAATGAATTACAATATCTAAATGAAAAAAATATGATCTCTCAAAACAATTAATTAAGACAGGTCTAAATGAAGAATCATTTAAAAATAATAATGACAAGATTTTATTTTATACAGGATTAAATTATCCATTATTTAAAATTGTTTTAGAAACAATAGAACCATTTTTGCCAAAACATGCTCTTAACGCTTTAAATCCTTCCAAGCAATTATTATTAACGTTAATGAAATTAAGATTAAATTTATCATTTAAAGATCAATTAAATGATATGTGAAAATTTAAATGTATAAAATAAAAATTAAACTTGCAATTAAATTAAACTGCACAATATACACGAAAACAAGTAAAATGCATACAACTGTCATATACAATGTTTTCATCAAGCAACCATATTGAATTATGGTGTGACGTCATTCTGGACTGCCTAAATGAAACTGTTTTAGGTTAGTTTATTTAAAATCGATATTTAAAATCGTCTTCATCAGGATAAATGCTATCATTTGTTGAGTTTGGTCGAACTTAAACCTACCACAGTTTTATTTTAATGTAATAAGTTCTGAAACTATTCTCAAGTTCTCAACTATTATTTTATGTATTTGTTTAATAAACATTATTTGTTGTGAGAAAAATATCTTGTTGTTTTTGTTGTTTTAAAAAAAATAAATGATTTCAAATTGTCAAGATTTGGTCTAGATCAAGTCAAGATAATTGTAATTTTTTGTATCTATATTTTGTTTTAGCCTCAAGCATCAAGTTCGAAAAAATCTAACCTTTCTAATCTTTCTCCCGCTCCGCCAGTACCAACTCAACAGGTAATATTTTTATTTTATGCTAAGTTTTTGAGTTATAAATTCGTTAATATGTTATCTTAATACATTGTTTTACTAACAAAATAGTTATTAAAATAAAAAGGCTTTAGGTTTAGGTTCTAGTTATGTTTTAATATTTATTAATAATCAACGTTTCGTCGAACTAAACGTACGTTTTCATCGGAAAAAGGATACAAATGATATTTACAGTACAGAAACAGAACACAGAAATAAGTAACTATACATTTTTAATTCAAGGAAGCCAAATTTATAAAGTTTATGATCTAATAACTTATTTTGTTAACTAGTAACTTATTTCTTTTCTTTTTATTTATTGTAAATATCATTTGTATTCTTTGTTCCTTATAAAGATGTACGCCGAGTACACCGATTATTAATAAATATTAATACAGAACTACAACCTAAACCCGTTTTATTTTAATATAATTAGTTCGGAAACATTTTTTACTAACTGTAAGTTGAAATAGTTATTGATATATCTATAGTTACCGTTAAGGTTTTTATGCCCTATTATTAATCTTAAATTAAATTAATAATCTTTTAAAACAGAGTTTAGATCAAATCTTCAATTCACTTCGTGATGAAGACGCTCCGTCACTTCCAAAACCAGCAAAAAAGGCTAAGCGTGGTGGGCGAAGAAAGGTCTTTTAAATCATTTTCAAGTATTTAAGTTTATTTTTTGTTATTTACAAAAGAAATGTTAATACTTAAATACTTAAAAAAATATTTGTTTTCTGAAATATTATAATTTTCATGAGTTATTGTTTAAAAGTTTATTGTTTAAAATTGAACATAAATTGAAATGTTTATTTAAAAATAGGGTTAATACTAAAAATATTCATTTTTTGTAACATTATCTTTAAAAATTTTCTGTTCTTGTTCATTTGTTTAAATAATATTAGTATCTAGAAATATTTGTTTTGCTTAAATGTTATATTTATTATTTGTAAAAGAGTTTTTGTTATAAATTGTTGTGTTGTTAAATAATAAAATAAAATTCAAATAAGATTTTTTATTTATAGAATATAGATAAAAAAAATGTAAGATAATTAGTAATTGTATAATTTATTCTAAGTTATTATTTATTTATTTTTAAATATTCAATTTTAATTATTTTTAAAATTTGCTGAAAATTTTTGGAATATTCAACATGGTGGCGCCGCCAACGGCAATTTCCGTTACGAACAATAAACATGTTATTGTTGGGTTATGTATTTTGGAATTACAAAAAATCTCCGTAAACATCTGCATTTTAAGATTGATAATTTATCCTAATACATTTCTCGCTACTCTTTGTGGTAACTCTAAAATAAATACGTAATATTTAAAGTTTATTTTAACGTAGAAATATTCTGTGTATATTTGTTAAAAAAAAAAATGGTTCGAACTGTATCGTAAGATACTTACGATGAAGTTGTTCGAGAAAATCTAGAAGAATTTGATATGAATGCTGAAGAGGCTATACAAGATGCTGTTAAACAATTTTAAGCTCAGGTATGTATATAAATTTTACTTTATATAGTTTAAAAAAATAGCTTTACGGTTACCAAATGTATTTACTTCAAACTTTACATACTGTTACTTTTGCATATTTTATGAATATAAATCGCTAAATTTTAGTCCGGAAATGATATTTACAATGTTAAAACTTGTTTGGAAAACTTCTAAAATATCTAAGATAAATGTGTTAGGTGAAGAAGTTATGTTATATTATGTTTGGAAAAATTAAAGCTACGTAAAGAATTTTGAGTTGTTTTCAACGTAAAAGATTAAAAAAAAAAAAACGGTATCCGCTAGTAGTTATGTAAATATGGACAAAATATGAGCAATTTTTCAATCAACATGTTAAAAACGAAGTTTCTAGATCAGTTTTTAATATTGTAAACTAAAGTTTCGTGATGTATATTCATAAAATAACTGTTTTAGGATTAGACTCTGTTTAATTATTTGTATAAAAACGACGTTTCAATGCTCGTTTTCATCATGTCTAAATTTATCAATGTCATTAAAGTAAATAGAAGTAAAAACAAGCTAATAACAGTCTGATACATTTGGTAAAAGATCTATAGATCTTTGGGAATTTCTATTGTTTTCTAATATTTTTTTGACATTTTATTTTTAGGGCTTTGATTTAACAAATATTATAAAAGATCTAGCAATGGTAAACGATGTAGATCGCCAAGAAATCTCAACTAGTGTGAAAATTTTAGATAAACTTGCCAAATCAAAGACGACAACCGATATTTCGAATATTCGAACAGAACTAGACAAATTAACTAAGCAATGTGATAAAGGTATACCACATCGGATAGTTGCTGGAAAAGAACGCGCTTACGATAGTATTTTATCGATTTTAAACTCGTACGAAACCGAACTTGACGTTATAGTTGGATGTTTTAAAACTTTAGTTTCGCTAATGATAGGCCAGCCGGATTTACTACAAGAAAATGGCATTGCAGTGATAATGAAATATTTAAAACTCGAAGAACTCGATTTGGAAGTGTTGCATTTAATTTTAAAATGGGTTCGAGAATGCTGTATTAAACATGAGATGAACAGGTATGGTCAATATTTAGTTATTATTTTTATTGGAAAGAGCACAAAATTGTCAATAATTTGGTAGAAAAATTTGTTAAAATATTCCGAAAAACGCAATGTATTGCTGTTTTAGTTTTGAAAAAAATAAAACAAAATAGGTTTTAGTTGTAGAGAAAGATTGTAGAGTAGTGTTTAATGCAATAATGTAAAATTTTGACCCAAATCACTTTAATTGGATCTTCCGAAAAATTTACTATTATCATCACATATTATCATTTCGATTTGGACATTTTTTTTTTATCCTCGATTTTATTAATAGGCAATAATGGATCATTAATGAAATTTTATCATTTCTTTTTATTTTGGACGTTCCGGTTGTTAATCATGAACCATTTAATCATCTACATTTTACAATTCAATATACAATTAGTATTTAAAATAAAACTGCTTTAGGTTCAAGTTCTGTATTAAATTTTTTATTTATAATCGACGGTTCGACGAAACTCAACGCTTGTCTTCGTCAGGAAAAACGAATACAATTGATGAAGACGAGCGTTGAGTTTTATCGAATTTTTTACAATTAAAATCGGAGCCGAACCAGTTGTATAAATATCGTAGTGGAATAGTTAAAAATTTGATCTGATGTACGGAATACTTTTTTATAAAATTTAACTAATAAATTTTTGTTACATTTGCAGGCAAAACATATTCAACGCATCGATTTTAAATGAATTGAAAGACATCTTACATAATGTGATCGCGCAGATATTAAGAGATATTTGCGCTGTACTATGTGCATTAGTTCTGGATGATGATGTCCGGGTGGAATTCGGTAAAGCTCCTGATCATGCAAGAGTTATTGCTGGCGACACCTTATGTCATCTAGTCGACCTATTAACATGTTCGTAATTTCATTGTTAAAAATTCAAAACTATTTAACTTAAAAAGTCTATAGGCGTTTTTGATTGGCTTTGGTTTCTTGTTTTGGCAAACCATGACGTCACATAGCGTTTTGGTTTCCGATCAAGCAAACTAAGCTCCGAACACGGTTTAACTTTCGTACATTTGTTAGAGTACATTTAGATAAAGTATTTATTTAAAAAATATTTTAACTGTTTTAAAATATTAAATAAATAAAATTTGATACATAATATAAACGAAAATTTATGTTGAAATCTTGACTGCTTTTTAATTGAAAGTACTCTATAAGGGGCCCAATTAATACACAATATTTACTCTCCTCCACAAAATAACGCAAACACACACGACAGCATTATTCTGAAGATGAAAATTCTTTATTAAAAATTGAATTTTTTTAGGATACAAAAATGATGAAGCTGTAGTTAGCGATTTACTGTTGACATTATCGGCTATCATAGTACGTAATGAATTCTGCAAGCAAGTGGATGATGCTGGTGGACTAGATTTTGTAATAGAAGCTCTAAATAATTTCCAAATGAATGAGGTAAATATTTTCCATATGAGATTCACGTAATCAAAAAAAAAAAATTACTGATATTTATTTGAGTTCGTCGAGTACATCGATTATTAATAAATATTAATGCAGAACTTAAACCTAAAGCCGTTTTACTTGAACACGTTTTTATTAACTTGCTTTCTTGTTTGTTTGTTCAGCACAAATTTTTAAGCAATTGATTTTAAACTAACTTTCCGACGAGCTAGAGAATTGAAACTTTAAACTGAATTAACTTATATATATTATAATATTAATTTTTATCTTGTGTCATATTCACGAATTCCCATACATTCGTGTACTTAACAATTTTTTTTGTTCAAAATACAGAAAACACAGAACACACAAGACTAAAAAAAACAGTTAAAACAATTATTTAAATAAAAATAAATAATTTTAATATAGCACGTTTTTAAAACGGACTAAAAAGTATAAAATAATTTCTCCTAGTCACATACAGATTGTCCTGAAAATTAGTGATTTGTGAATTTGACAATACTTGTAAGATTTAGAACGAAAATTTACATTCACAAATTTTTAAGACAATCTGTATGGGCTAGGAGAAATTATTTTATATATTTTTTTTAAATTAAATGATAACTTATAAACAAGAGGTGGAAATGCGGGCGTATGTGTTCAGCTTTTCGAGCATATAGTCCCATATTCCATCTAGGAATTACGGGAACTGATGATGTTAAACTAGAATTAAAAATTAATAGTTTTTTCACATTCATATTATTAGTTTAATCCATACTAATATTTGTATCCTCACAAAATCTTTTCTTTTTCTTTTCCAGAATATTAATCGAGAAAGTTTGAAGCTACTGAAAGTATTAGCAGGCAACGTCGATTGTAAAGCGCGTATAATCGAACGTGGTGGTGCCCCAGCAATCGTAAATGCTCTATCACTACATCAGGGTAACGCTCAAGCCGTCACCATAGGCTTAAACTGCATTGCTGCCGTAACACTACGTTCACCATCCAATAGCAAAGCTTTATTCGATGCAGGCAGGGCCGGAAATAATAATTACCGCCATGCAACTGCATCCGAACGATGTAAACGTGCACAAGTCAGCGAGTTGGGCAATCCGAAATATGGTATCGCGTAGTCGCTATCAGAATCAGAGATTTATCGAGCTGGGTGTCGATGCAATACTCCAGGCGGATTTAAAGAAGTTTAACCAGGATTGCGAGTTTCATATTAAACTGAACAAGATTAAAAGCATATTGGTAAACCCATATATATATATATATATATATATATATATATATATATATATATATATATATATATATATATATATATATATATATATAGCCTGATTCAGAGTAAGCGCCTTATTTTTTTTTAGCCACACTATGGGTACTACTTTCAAAATATTTGGCAGTAATATGTTTCAGGACATTCTCTACACGATGGTGATATCAGATTTTCAATTGGACGAATCATTTCAAAATGGCGACGTTCAACTTTTTTTTTTTAAATGGGATGCCATAATTTTTTTATTATTATTGAGATCATAAAAACATTCTTTTTACGATAGTATTTCGTTTTTCTTAAAAATTCATTTCTTTCCCTATCAAAAAGCAAACTAACATTTTAATCTAGTAGCGCATGTTAAGGTATTTTTGTCCAAATATCAAGTAGCGGTAGACACAAAAGAAACAATTAAACTTTATTTTGTCATCTACATCTACTTTTTGAAACTCAAAATGAAAAATTTACATCATATAAAAATTAGGTATTTACAAAAAATGCTCGAAATGCTTTCCTTCTTTTTCAATACATAAATTGAAACGTCGTCCAATGGTGGTGTTTGACGTTTGACTACTAGTTCGTCTACCGCTTCTTGATATTTGGACAAAAATATCATCAGGTGTAAAACATTCATGCGCTACTAGATTAAAATGTTAGTTTGTTTTTTGATAGGGAAATAAATGAATTTTTAAGAAAAACAAAATACTATCGTAAAAAGAATGTTTTTAGGATCTCAATAATAATAAAAAAATTATGGCATTCCATTTAAAAAAAAAAGTTGAACGTCGCCATTTTGAAATGATTCGTTCAATTGAAAATCTGATATCACCATCGTGTAGAGAATGTTCTGAAACATATTACTGCCAAATATTTTGAAAGTAGTACCCATAGTGTGGCTAAAAAAAAATAAGGCGCTTACTCTGAATCAGGCTGTATATAGACCAGGATGATGGTAAAAATTTTTAAGGGTGGCACTGATATTCAAAACTAAAATTGTTGCAAATGAAATTTGTAGATGTTTTTTGGTCCAAATTAAAAAAAAAATACTTATTAATGTTTTGCTGAATTTTTTTTCGGAAAGTTGGCAACACTATATTTTAGTAAAATTATATAATTTATATAGACACTAATATAATTTTTTGTAAAATTTTTGTTCATCACGGATAAATAATGTAGCTATAATAAATTTTTGAAAATTTTAGTAATTTTTCTCAGAAAGTTGCCATTACTGGAAATAAATAAAATTACATGATCATCTTAGGCATTAAATAAACCTATTCTGAAAATTTCATTAAAATTTTTACAAAAGTTTTTTCTAGTGCCCACATAAATTATATAATTTTAATAAAATACAGTGTTGACAACTTTTCAAGAAAACAATTACTAATGTTTTTAAAAATTTATTATTGTTACATTATGTATCTGATTGTAACCAAATTTTCATAAAAGGTTTTACTATTGTCTAAACATTATTTTATTTTTATTTTTTAGTATTTATAAGTTGATGTGAAAGTTGTCTATATATATATATATATATATATATATATATATATATAGGTAGTGTTTACCGTGTTTACCTATATGCTTCTAATCTTGTTATTTTATTAAAATGGTTACAATAAAAAATTATCACAGATTAATTTATGAAATTTAATTATTACATATGTCATATTAGTATGCTGCAGAACAGGAATGCCAATTTCTAATTTTATTTTGATGTTTGCATGTTGTTGAACATCAAATCAAAAGTGCGGTTATGTACCATTCATCTCTACACTTTGTCTAAGTGTGTAGTTGTTTGTATTGTGGAGGTTTATTACTCATTAAATATGTTTTAATTAATTAATTTGTAAGTGTTATTTTTTTAAAATATGGAATTGAAATTGCACTCTCCTGTTGGTGCTGAACCAGTTACATACACTTGGCCACTAACCTCTAATCCTGGAAATGTAAGCTATAGTTCTGATTATGATCTTAAATTCCATCATTTGTTATTATATAACTGTATTTTAATATATTTATATAATGTCTGATAACTATACTGTTGTAATATTTATTTTTCTAAATTAATTTTAAACGTACGTACGGGTACTTGTATCTGTATGAAAAAAAGTTTGTTTAAAAATAAAATTTTAACTGCCAGTTTAAAATTTTAATTAAATTTGCTAATCTGTGCGAACCATATCTTAAATAAATATTTTAAGCAAATTGGTTAAATCATGAAAGATAAGTTAGCAATGTATGGAAAAGCAAATTGTTGTAATTTCTTCTTGGTTGCTAAATTCGCAATGTCAGATTTACGCAATATTTCGTATAAATGTCAATATTTTTTTAATATGATTCAAATTTATAAATAATAAAAATATGTAATTTGGTGAAAAAATAAACTACCAAATAATAATACATATTATGATTATTAATAACTAAATAAATTTTCTTTTACTTAATAACAGTTGAATATTTGATATAGTGTAAATGTCACTTGACCTGAAACTAAAAAATCTCGTACTTTGCATTTGGAATTAAAACAAATGAAATAACCTAAGAAACGTCAACATTTATTTTGATATTGCAAATACAATATTTAACGTTAATTCACACGGTTCTAATTGCTATGTTCAGACACGTAGCTCAAATACAAAACATGTTGAAGTTAATATTGAATTTATTCGTTTAATACAACTTATTTATTGTAACTGACTGTTCTAAAAATTACATAATGAATGCTGAATTAATAATTCAATAATTAATTTAATATTATTAATTGATTTATATAAAAAAAGAAATAGTATATTTTTAACTGACTCTATTTTCTACAAAAACGATCTTAAGGGTTCCGAAAAATACCTGAGATATAATATCCTATGTAGAAAAATATATATTTTTTTAATTTTTTTTGTATTTTGGAAAATAAAGAAAAAAAATTGAGGGCTCAATTCGAATAAACCGACATGCGCTCGAAACTCGACTCAGGTAGTGGGAAAAATAACATTTTTTTAAGTTATCCGAAATTTATTTTAAAAAATATCATTGTGTGCAGCATTGAAGAACACATTGATTTCTATAAGAAATTTTGTAATCCGACATTTTTATTCCAAGAAAAGAAATAAACACGAATTTTTTTGTTGCACTATTTCAAGCTATATTCAATGTTTTTCAAAACTTAAATCGCGATAATGATATTAAATATTAACGAAACTGGCAGATTTTTTTCTGAAATGTACTCAGAATTATTTAGCGATTCTGATGGTTGCACTGACATACATAAATAACTATAATTTGTTACTAAAAATTTAATCTAAATAAGAAAGTATAAAAAAGCACGTTTTTTAGTTTCGGATTGAAAAAGTGAGTGACAAAAGTTGCACTACGAACAAAAAGTTGCGAGAAAGTTGTTTACTAATATAGAAGGAAGTTTTTGAACAAAGTTGCAAGTCAATTGGTTCAATATTTTTTAAGATACAACGATTTGAATCTGAAATACATAAATGTCTCGCGCGCGGCGTCTAGCGGCATCGCGTCGACTAGCGCGGCATTTTTTCTTTGCGCTTAATAACTTCAAATTCTTCAATGAAACAGCAGTAATGCTACAAAATGTTTTTTTTTCCTATTAATAATAGAAAAACAGAAAATTGGCCGTAAAAGAAGTCGGAATCCGGATCTTTGGAAAGAAAATATTAATAAAAAAACAAAAATGAAGTAAGATCACGTTATATATCTATCAATTGTTTTTATTGTGAATTTTTTAATTTGACAAAATCTGTACGAATAAGATTTAACATTTAAAACATATTCTAGCATTTCTCAACCCTGTCCCCTGCTATCTCGTTGTGGACTCTGAAACAAAATAAATCGTAGTTATTTGAATGTTAACAGATTATTTTAAGTTATCTAACTACAATTTTCAGTCAATTTTTCAGTAAATACGCATTATTATTATAGACTTGATTTCGAATTCACACCACTATTCCGATTTTTTTTAAATTTAATTGAAACCATCCATATATACATATATGTATATACAGGATGTTTCACAACTTAGAGCAAAAAATTAAAGGGTATATTCTGTACGACGTGCTGATCATGAAACAAAAAGAATTTTTTTAAAATTCGCAAAGTAAAGGGTAGTTTACTTGAAGTAGACATTTTTTGAACCACTGGAGTAGCATACGTCATAGAAAGAAATATTAAATGAAATTAATTATCAAAGAAACATTATGTAATGTTAGTTTTATTTAGAGACAATAATTGTTTTGAATACAAAATAATTTATAATATTAATGCATTGTATTATTTAATATCAAGATAATTTGGGAAATAACATACCTGAAGCGCAAAACTACAAATATTGTTCAAAATTTGCACCATTCATCCCTACACACATTGCAGCACGTTGAATTAATGACCTAGTACAGCCTTGACACGAATTTTGTACTCGTATTATTTCTGCTGAATTTTCTATTCTCTGCCTAAGTTCTTCTTCGTTTTCCGGCGCATTTTGGTTGTCGTAGACGAGGGATTTAAAATGACCCCAAAAATAAAAATCCAGCGGATTTAGGTCAGGGGATCTAGCAGGCCAAGCTACAGGTACACCGCGACCAATCCACCTGTCCTCAAACACTTGATTTAAATGTTCTCTTACATTTAGAGCATAGTGTGATGGCGCACCATCGTGCTGAAACCATGTCTGCTGACGCACATTTAAAGGCACATTTTCAAGTAGTTCTGGCAAAGTATTTTGTAAAAATAATAAATAATTAGCTCCAGTCATCCTATTTGGTAGAATGTACGGCCCAAGTAATATTCCATTAACAATACCTGCCCAAACATTTATCGAAAAACGATGCTGAAAACTGCCCCGTACAACAACGTGTGGATTTACTTGACTCCAATAATGAGAGTTATGATAGTTATGAACTCCCTCCCTCGTAAAAGTAGCCTCATCAGAAAATATGATGTACGAGGGGAAATTCGGATTTTCAGTGTGTTTTTGTAAAAGCCAGTTGCAAAATCGTACTCTAAACTGATAGTCAGGTTCTGTTAGCCCCTGTACCCGTTGAAAATGGAATGGGTGGTAGTTTTGATCTCTTAAAATTCGCCATACTGAACTATGTGATACTCCTAATTGTTGAGACGCTCTTCGGGTACTAATAGTTGGTTCAGCATGTACAGCATCTAAGATATCATTAACCATATTGTCGTGTTGATGCTGGCGGCCACCACCTCTCCCACGATTAGGTTGCACATATCCTGTGTCTCGAAGGCGCTGGACTATCCTCACAAACGAACGGGGAGTGGGTAATCGGCGTAAAGGATAACGTTCAGCATACAGACGTAGTGCCAATAACGAATTTTGCCGTGCTTCGCCATAAATTAACATCATGTCCACTAATTCACTGTTACTAAATGCATTCATTTTAACAAAAACTACACTACACTGCTATTCACTGTAAAATGAGAACAGTGCACCAGCAAAGATAATAATAATTAACAGCAATGTCGACGAAAGACTACCTACCCACTACCTATCAAATTAAATTAAATTATTAATTAAACTATTACACATTTTATTAGTATTAGATATTACGTAAACAATTACTTTCATTGTAGACGATTTGAAAACAATTATTAAAAATAACTATCGGCCAGTGGCAAAAAAAATGTTTGCTTGAAATACGATGCAATTTTTTTTGCAAATTTTAAAAAAATTCTTTTTGTTTCATGATCAGCACGTCGTACAGAATATACCTTTTAATTTTTTGCTCTAAGTTGTGAAACACCCTGTATATATATATATATATATATATATATATATATATATATATATATATATATATATATTCAATTGTTAGCTATGAAACAATTCACAAGGAGTATAACCTAGAACTATAAACGTAAAACATCATTCATTCTATATAACTAGTTTAATTTTAGGATTAAATAATTAAAAATCGATTTACTTTAACATGTATTTGATTTTTGAGCACAGCAGCACGTAGAGTGAGCATACGGGTTCTTCGCTGATATTCTTTACCCATTTGTAAACTTTTCTCGAAAGCAGTGCTTCTCTGATCGACATCTTTCGCGTACAAAATTTTATTATGTGAATCAATTCGAGCCTGGATTTGTCCATCCAAAATCAGCTGCATCAATTCATCTTCAAGTGCGAGAACAGTGCGATTAAAAGCCATTGCCATTTTGCGCATATCAGCCGATAGGTACGGACTAAAGTATTGAATTAAAGCCCTATTTCTAATTTGAGTATACAGGGTGTAACAGAATAACTATTCCTAATTTTAACTGGAGAAACCTGGGCTCAGAATATGAAGATTTAATGCAAATCACTGAGATAAAATGTGGCTCCTTACTGAGCTACAGGGTGTTTTATATAAAAATTTAAAAACGATTTTTGCCCAGTACTTTAAAACTATTTGACGTATCCTTATCATACTTGGCAGGAAATGTAGGTACCGTACACCATACTAAATTATGTTAAATAAAAGTTTCTGGCTATTGCCAGTGGCGTACAACAGGGGCAAGTGAGAGGTTGATCCTTCTTAAATTCTACGCCACTGGCGGAATTGTCATTTTAGCACAATTTTTCGATTCTCCAATACTAGCTGTGTAAAAAACATACTCTTCTTTTGTAACGATAAAGTCACTGTTTTTCGAGATATTTAAAGTTAAACATAAGCTGCACCCTTGGGATTTTTTCAAAATTTGCTAAAAAAAATCTGAAAAAATTTAGTAAAAGAAAGAAAAAAATTAGCTACATAATATCTAAGTAACTTTTTTTCTAACTCATTTTGGTTTGGCTGGAAAAATTATTGAAAATTAATATTTTTTGCATTTTATTTTTTATTTTCAATAATTTTTACAGCCAAATCAGAATGAGTTAGAGAAAAAGTTACTTAGTTATTATGTAGCTAATTTTTTTCTCTATTTTACTGAATTTTTTCAGATTTTTTTGAGCAAATTTTGAAAAAATCCCAAGGGTGCAGCTTATGTTTAACTTTAAATATCTCGAGAAACAGTGACTTTATCGTTACAAAGGAAGAGTATGTTTTTTACACAGCAAGTATTGGAGAATCGAAAAATTGTGCTAAAATGACAATTCCGCCAGTGGCGTAGAATTTAGGAAGGATCAACCTCCAACTTGCCCTTGTTGTACGCCACTGGCAATAGCCAGAAACTTTTATTTAAGATAATTTAGTATGGTGTACGGTACCTACATTTCCTGCCAAGTATGATAAGGATACGTCAAATAGTTTTAAAGTACTGGGCAAAAATCGTTTTTAAATTTTTATATAAAACACCCTGTAGCTCAGTAAGGAGCCACATTTTATCTAAGTGATTTGCGTTAAATCTTCATATTCTGAGCCCAGGATACTCCAGTTAAAATTAGGAATAGTTATTCTGTTACACCCTGTATAAGGTATTAATATGAGGCGCTAAGTACATATCCAATAGTAAGTTATCTTTGATTTCATCCAATAATTTTAGGCAGGACGTATATTTCGATTCATAAAATTTGAATATAATATCACGTAGTTGTGGTTCCAATTCTAGGAATAATTTAAATGAACTGCTAAATATAACGTTCTTTTGTAATTCGTGACGATCGAATGTTGCAAGAGCGCATAAACCGCCATACATTGCCAGGTTACTGCACGAAAGCATTTCGGAAAAATCACAATGATCTAAGTTTGCTTGCAGAAAATGCTTAGCAGCCGATTTGTATTTCTTCGTGGCTAGTTCAGCTAAACCGGCAGCGCATTTTAGTCTTGTAACAATCAGTTGATTTGTGTCTTTACCCTGTGTTTCGCTAAAGTCTGGTGTTGCCTCCGCTTTCGAAACGTAACTGAGAACATGCGACCAGTTTTGAAGATAAACAGAAACTTTAATCACGTTTAAACACATATTTACGACATGTTTACCACTCGTGCAGTAATCTCTAGCTCGCAAATAACATTTCAATGCGTTTGAAAGATCGCCACAGTCTAAATAATGGTCACCCAAATCATCATATCCGCGTCGTATACTTTCTTTAATAGAATTTGACTTATAGTTCTTAAGGTCAGTGTCAAGTTTTTCAAGTTTTAAAGCAGCTTTTTTCGATCGTGTTTCAATCCATAATGAGTCAATTGATGGTGTGTCCTGTGATGTAGTCGCAGCAATATCAGGTAGTGTTGTATTGCCCAAAGTTTCTGCTAACTTCTGATGTAATTGTTGATATAAATTTACATTGTAAGTAGTCATCACATATGAAACTGCCATTTTTAAAGCTTCTAATGTAAGTGATGGACAATGATCCGCAATATACATTAACCTATACAGTCTTGCAAGTCCTGTGTAACTACTTCCGTACACTTCTAAATCCATGGAGGGGTTCTCCACAACGTATGATTCCTCTTCGTTGTTATCATTATCTTCGGGAGGTGCTTCAACTTGCATTGGTTCTACTGCATTCTAAAGAAAAATACAATTTTATTAACAAAAATACGCGTTGATAATATATAAATATTTACATCTTCCATTATAATTTACTGTTATAACCTACAAGGCCAATAAACACCGCTACTGTTTTGACAAAGCAAACGAGAATTTCGAAACTGAAGCCGTACAACACACACAGAACGAATAGTGATCGATAATTTGTCATACAGAACTGCTAGCAATTTTACATTATATCAATATTGTGCAACAGTAAATGTTACCTGAAATAAAACAGCTTGCATCGGAAACGGCATTTTGATTCATCTACTTTCTTACTTTATCCGTCATCTTGAATACAATCCGTAATAAATTATTCGTAAATTATATTGCCAATTTTACAGTGAACCTGAACAACCAGTCCAGTCAGGGTATAGCACGAGTTACGTAAGTTGAGACAGTTGACAGATGCGCAGAAGACGAGAATTCGTTCGGACGAGTTCACATTTAAAAAATAGGGGAGGCTACATTGCCTTGATAGTTGCTGTTGACAGTGACAGCAGTTCATCACAAGTTGACTTAACGGCATCGACTAAGTTAGTTGTTGACGGTTGTGTTCGTTGTGTTTATTATAATTGTTTTCGTTTGAAAGTATATAAAATATTAAAATTATTTTAAGTTCAAACTTATATAAAATAAGGTAAGATTGGAAAATTAATTTAAAATAGAAAACACATTAATTGTAGGAATTGTAGTGTCAGATATAGATGTTATATACATATTTAGTATTCATTTTTTTCTTTATTTCATATAGTTGAAGATGTCTGACGTACCATCAACTAGTAAATCCGGTAAAAAGGGTCAAATTTTACATAGCCAAAGTCGTGAAATCATGGCCAATGTTATAAAATTTATGGAAAAAGAAGCTGAAGGCGAAAATAATATTCCCACAGATTTGGTGATGGAAAGAGTCGCAGCCGCTATTGGAATTAGTAGAGCTACTTGCTGCAGAATAAAAAAAGACTGTAGATCTATTGAACAAGGTAATGTATATAATATAATAAGAACATGTATGCAATGAATTCACAAATTTAAATTAATTTTTCAAAAAGTTGTTCGAAATTTTCCCATAAGTTTAACTTTAAACCTTTTGGTTTTGTTTTTGTTTTGAAACGGTTTTTTCGTTAAATATAAATAAATATTGTGAAACATAACCAAGTGTGTTTTAATTTTAATATTAATTTGTTAAAATGTTTTATCATGTGCCAACCATATCATCTATTCAATTTATATATTTGCAGGACTATTAGCCGGACACACATCACCAAAAAAGACACCGTGTCCACCACACACAAAAGAAGTAAATGATTTTACTGAACAAGCAATCCGAAGGATTATTTATAAATTTCACATTATAGAAAAAGAATGTGTAACTCTAAACAAGTTACGCCAAAGAATCTATTAGATGTCTAAGGATAAAATATCTTCGGGCAATTACGAAATATCGCAATGAAAATAGGCCTATTATATATGTGGATGAAACTTATATAAATTCATCGCATACGAAACCTTACCAATGGCAAGACGACAGCAATGAAGGATTGAAATCTCCTATTGGAAAGGTCCTAGATTGATAATTGTTCATGGTGGAGGAGAAATGGGCTTCATAAACAATTCCCTTCTCATATTTCAATCGGGATCAAAAACAGGCGACTACCACGACGATATGAATTTATCAAATTTTTCAAAGTGGCTGAAAGAAATTTTTTTACCAAATCTACCACCTAATTCGGTTATAATATTGGATAATGCTTCTTATCATAATGCTTTATTAATCAAACATCCCACTTCAGGATCAAAAAAAGAAGAAATGGCAAAATGGTTAAACGAAACAATTTTTTTTTTATTCCACGCTAACAAAAGTGGAGTTATATGAAATAATTAAAACAGAAAAACCTGTAAATGAAATATACATAATTGACCAAATTGTGGCTGAATATGGTCACACTATTTTGCGATTAGCACCATATCATCCAGAATTAAACCCAATCGAAAAAATTTGGGCTTTAGTGAAAAATTGGGTAGCGTCAAAGAATGTCACCTTTAAAATGTCCGACATAAAAAAATTAGCAGAAGAGAAATTTGCATCTATTACCGTAGAAGACTGGACAAAATTATGTGAAGGCACAAAAAAAATAGAAAAAGAATTAATTTAAAAAGAACACATAATGGATTCAGAAGAATTCTTAATATCGTTAGGAGAAGATTCTGATGAAAATTCTGAATCTGAATTTGACTACTATGATTAATAAGTTTCTGTTTTGTATAATGTATTTTTTTATAGTTTTTATATTTTATATGTAAATAAAGATCATATTTTCAATATAAAAAAATTTCTTATGCCATCTATATATACTATATAAACCACATAAAAATCTAATATTAATTTTTAAATAAAATAAATCTCATTTAACGTATAT
The DNA here is from genome assembly GCA_963966155.1 of Clivina fossor. Classification (NCBI taxonomy): domain Eukaryota; kingdom Metazoa; phylum Arthropoda; class Insecta; order Coleoptera; family Carabidae; genus Clivina; species Clivina fossor. The sequence goes on from CAWYQG010000219.1 coordinate 425,755, forward strand.
ATCAATGAAATTTTAATACTAAATATTAAATAAATAATGCACAAGTTTTTATAAAATTACAAATATACTCAATGTTTTTTATTTGTGTAATATAAAACAAAAACACGTGTTACCGAATGTTTTTTAGTCTGTCTATACAGTAGTATTCGCGCATCATGCAACTGTCAACTGTCTCAACTTCGTGGCGCGTGCTATAGTTGTCATAATTTTATATTTAACATTTAAGTGATTGTAATAACATGTGTTAACTATAAATGCATTAAAATATCTAGCGTGGTTTATGTTACTATTTCGAAATATAAATATATAGTAATTTTTGCAAATACCATAGCAAATCGCTCTATTAGCCTCTAAATGTCAAACATTTTACAATGCCGGCCATTTTACTGGTATGAACTTTTTTAAAATTAATATAGAAATTATTATTAATATATTTCTTTATTATTAATTTAAATTTATTAAAACAATACAAAATTTAAAAGAATTTTTATCTTCATTAGATTCATCATTTTTCTTATTCATATATCGTAGAAATGTACGTCGTTTTCTTTCAGGTAATTTTTTCAACATCATTTTCATTCCTTCATTAAGTTCTTCATCTAAATCATTAGCAGTTTCATTAATTATATCGCTAGATTTCAAACACTTTGCACACACTCCAGATTTTTTTGCACAATCAGAACAAATTACATGATACGCTTGTTTTATGCATTTTTGTGAACATCTATAAACATAAATTCAAAAAAAAATAAACTTAAATTATTAAATAATTCCAATTTAAGGTTATATTTTCCCAACACATGTCTTCATTTGAGATAGAGGCTTGTATTTCTTATACTTTATTTTCCATTCTATTACTCCTTTACAATGATTACAAACATTTTGAACCACTATATTATTAATTATTTTTGTACGTTGACTTGTGTCATGCAATGTATTTTTAAATGAAGTTTTATTTTGATATTTTTGAGGTCTTTGACTAGATCCATTACCTTTTTGACAACTCATACTCAATTAAATGTTAAAATTTTGTTTTGTAATTTCACGCAATTACTATATTATAATATGTAGCATTCAGAGATGGAAAAACATGCATAGAACAGCATAACCTTATTGTGTTCGCGTGAAGTTTGCCATCTTTAAAAATTGCTCACTCGCACACATAAACTAAAAAAGCTGAATATGAAAAAGAATTTTCAAAAAGTAGAAACAAAATATTTTCTAAAAAAATTTTAACAAAATTTTTTTAAAAATCTTATTTTACATTTTTGTTATATTATTTTTATATATGTATATATAAATATTTATCAGAAATTATATTATAATTTTTAACATTATATTGAAATATAATTACTTTTATAGTAATTAAATAACATAATAGAAATAATATTTATCGCGTCTCGATTTGCAGAAAAAATTGCGCATTGTAGACGTGTTATGTTATACATATACATACTAATATGTATATGATGTTATTACTATACCTACTATAAGGAGAGTTTGGCCATCTCTAGGTGTAAAAATAAACTAAATTTTTAACACGAAATTTGGATCAAAGTTAGCACAAATAAACAAAAACAAAAAATTGTAAATTTTTTTTATAACAAATAGTTATTCACAACTTCCATACAACGTCGTTTTTTGAAATCGTTTGGTATGTATTCTTCCTATACTTACTCTACTTGTTACTTTTTTTATTTCAATTTCATACTCTACAATCTCGCAGAATTATTTCATCTTTGACTTTCCTTTTTAAGTTAATTAATAACTTTATCGATGACTTTATCTAATCTTCTAACAAAGTCTCCCATTTATCATATGTGTCACTCATTTAATAAATTAGAATTAACTATAGATATTTTTTCATGTTCTCTTCATATTTTTATTAATCATTTACGCATTGTACACACTTAATGTAATTAAATAAATAAAAGTGCACCGTTTTTTCTCAACTGTTGACCTTCAAATTTAATATTTTTACAGAATCAACAAAATGGCTCAAAATATGCAAACATTCAAATGTCTTTTAGTCGGTGACGGCGGAACGGGCAAAACCACATTTGCTATAAGGCACTTAACCGGTGCCTTCGAAAAGGAGTACGTGGCTACCATTGGCGTAGAAGACCATCCACTAGTGTTCCATACAAATAGGGGGCCCATCAAATTTAATTATGATGTTCGATGTAACTACCCGAGTCACGTACAAAAATATATCTAATTGGCATAGAGAATACATTCCTATTGTACTTTGCCGAAACAAAGTCGATATTAAAGAACGAAAAGTCCAAGGAAAGAGCATCTTATACCCTCGCAAAAACAATATTCAAGTAAGCTTTAGATAATTTAGATCTTTACTTGCAATCTTTTTATTATCTTAAAGTGAAAATTTCGAATAAAAAGTAGAAGTTTGAAGTGTCGCCATTTTCTTCTATGTAATAAAATTATGTATTTAAATCAAAAATATCAATTTTGTTTTTATAATTCTGTATCCACAAGTAAAAAATTTGTTAAAAATATTCATTGTTTAATTATTTATATAATTTACATTCTCATTTATTGGTTCTTCATATGAACACAATAAAAATATCTCCTTAAATTAGTTTCAAAAATTTCAAAATAAGATTCTAATATAACTTGTTTCTAAAATTATTTTAAATTTAAACCTAAATCTTTTTATGTTAATATAATGAGTTCCGAAGAATTTTTTACTATGTTTATGTAATAATTTGTTTCTAGTATTTTGATATTTCCGTCAAAACAATGTACAACTACGAAATGCCGTTCCTGTATTTGGCGCGGCAATTGCTCAACGATTCGAACTTGGAGTTCGTCGCAAATTTAGCCCTGATTCCGCCCGAGCCCGAGTTCACAGTGAACCAGCCGCCGCCGTCGCCGCTGCAACGGCAACAACAGATTCTCAAGATTGCTCTGAAAACTGCATTGCCCGAAGACGAAGACGACGATGACCTATAAATATAGTTTAAGTAAAGATAAAAGATCCATATATATATTATTTATTTTCCACAAGTTTTATGGATCTGACTGTTAAAACAAAATAATTAATTAATTATTGATCCCTTCAACATTACTTTTATTTAATTAAATAAAAGTAATATTAATTATTGTTGCGTGCTTGGATCGAATGCCTGAACTTTTGATATTTTTATATTATCCCATCATCTTGTTATTAAGCAGAAATATTTTTGTTTTGTGTTTTGTAATAAAATAAAAATAAATTCACCATAAAATATCTTGTATTTTCCTCTTAAACCTTATACGTCAAAACAAATAGGAAAGATTCTATTGCATTAAATTTATTATTTAAATCTTAGTGAATATTTATCAGTAACAATAAGTATAAATTATTTTGTTTTCAAATGTCATTTCTAGAATGTTCTAAATGCAATAACGTTGGACAATATGCGACATAATAGATTAAAATTTAAATAAACAAGCATTATGAAAATTTTGGATTAAAACATTTTAAAAAAATTAAGTATAAATAAAACAATTTTTGAAAATTGGAATAGTAAGACGTGAAATATAAATTTGCGCTACCAAGTTGTTGTCCCATAAAGAGGTGAGCACTATTCAAGTATTTTAATATTCGAATAATTAATACTTGAATTTCAAATACTTATGCTTAGGTATTTGTTAAAGTAATTAGGTATTATATTCGTTAACAAAATACAAACAATTAAACTTTAGCGAAATATAACTGATAATATAATAATGACATATTATACAGGGTGTAACAGAATAACTATTCCTAATTTTAACTGGAGTATCCTGGGCTCAGAATATGAAGATTTAATGCAAATCACTGAGATAAAATGTGGCTCCTTACTGAGCTACAGGGTGTTTTATATAAAAATTTAAAAACGATTTTTGCCCAGTACTTTAAAACTATTTGACGTATCCTTATCATACTTGGCAGGAAATGTAGGTACCGTACACCATACTAAATTATGTTAAATAAAAATTTCTGGCTACTGCCAGTGGCGTACAACAGGGGCAAGTGAGAGGTTGATCCTTCCTAAATTCTACGCCACTGGCGGAATTGTCATTTTAGCACAATTTTTCGATTCTCCAATACTTGCTGTGTAAAAAACATACTCTTTCTTTGTAACGATAAAGTCACTGTTTTTCGAGATATTTAAAGTTAAACATAAGCTGCACCCTTGGGATTTTTTCAAAATTTGCTCAAAAAATCTGAAAAAATTCAGTAAAATACAGAAAAAAATTAGCTACATAATAACTAAGTAACTTTTTTTTCTAACTCATTCTAATTTGGCTGTAAAAATTATTGAAAATTAATAATTTTTGCATTTTATTTTTTTTATTTTCAATAATATTTACAGCCAAATCAGAATGAGTTAGAGAAAAAAGTTACTTATTTATTATGTAGCTAATTTTTTTCTCTATTTTACTGAATTTTTTCAGATTTTTTTGAGCAAATTTTGAAAAAATCCCAAGGGTGCAGCTTATGTTTAACTTTAAATATCTCGAAAAACAGTGACTTTATCGTTACAAAGAAAGAGTATGTTTTTTACACAGCAAGTATTGTAGAATCGAAAAATTGTGCTAAAATGACAATTCCGCCAGTGGCGTAGAATTTAAGAAGGATCAACCTCTCACTTGCCCCAGTTGTACGCCACTGGCAGTAGCCAGAAATTTTTATTTAACATAATTTAGTATGGTGTACGGTACCTACATTTCCTGCTAAGTATGATAAGGATACGTCAAATAGTTTTAAAGTACTGGGCAAAAATCGTTTTTAAATTTTTATATAAAACACCCTGTAGCTCAGTAAGGAGCCACATTTTATCTCAGTGATTTGCATTAAATCTTCATATTCTGAGCCCAGGATACTCCAGTTAAAATTAGGAATAGTTATTCTGTTACACCCTGTATATTATATATCATCATTAGGAAATACAGTACAAATTTGTATTTATTTTTCTCATTGTAGTATATTGAAGTGTCGAATTTTAATTTATAATAGAATAGAATATCAATCTAAAGCTTTTTCATTTTAATGAGTTCTAAAAAAATTTCACTACGTTATTATGATGTATTGAATATATTTTTCAAGTTTTAGGTTCAGTAGTTTAGACTGGGAGATGACGATACTTGATGAAATATTAACAAAGTAGCAGTAGTAAAAACAATTTTTTTTAAAATTAGTTTGTTGCTATAACAACAATTTAAAAACATAAATAGTATAAACAAATTTTAAAAAATCGTTCTATAGTAGAATTTGTGTCATCAAAATAATTTTTTCAAATTTGTATAAAATTTGGTATTAGACTTCCGTGTTAATAAAATTCGGTTAGAATTGTTAAATAGCTATACGGTATTGTTTTATTGTTAATTAAACTAAAAATTACTTATTATTAAAAAACAGTATTATTATTTGTCATTTAACAAACAAAAATTACTTTACTACAGGAGGCAGAATATGGAATCATCATCATCATCATCGATTAAAATTAAAACCGAATTACAAAAAAATACTGAATTGCTACAAGTCAAAGACGATCGTGCCAGTAAATTAAAACGCTGGCAATTGGAGAATAACATGAAAAAACAAGAAGAAATGACAACAAAAAAACCAGCATTTAAAAATGTTTTGCCGCAAAATGTCGGCTTTCCGAATGTTTCTGTAGCGAAACCCAGTATCCGGTCACAGAAACCGATATTAGCTTCTCCGATTTCTGCAACACGAAGAAAACAGAAAATTACCGGCGAAGCAAATAAAAGAAATAATAAAACAGATGGTAAACGAATGAGAAAATTACTAATACAACAAAATACAGTTGCCGAATTTTCCGGTACAGAAAATGCGAATCAATTCGAGGAGAAAATAGTGCAACCAGATGCAGACTCGAGAGAAAATAACATTTGTATCTTAATTTGTTCGATTTTTATTTTATTATTGACATTATTTATTTTGAAATTTTTGGTATTGTAATTTATTTATAAAAATAATCGAAAACTGAATAAAAATTTAATTTGCAATTTAATTTATTTATTTAATTGATAATTATGTAACAAAAACAGAAACAGCTAATTTATGAGGCAAGTTATTTTTATATACATTATATATATATATATATATATATATACCGGGTGTCTACTTTTTTTTTGTTACATAGGGAATACAATGCTAAAATTTTCATTTGGTGATAAATTTTCCCCTAATTATTATAGAACAAAAGTACAAATACAAAAGTTGTTTAGAATTCAAAAATGCATCAAATGATGCCAAATTTATCAATATAGGATGTTCCGATCAAGAATTAGAAGCAAATTAAAATTTCCATTTTTGCGCTCTTTACATCAAAGTGCCATGGAAATTAAACAAATAATTTCATTTCTTCTGGAGTTTGAGTTTGACAGATCGTATTTATTTTATTGTTACGTTCTGTATTATTATCATTATTATTGAAAATAATGAATAAACTTAAACTTAAACTTAATGATAATAATACAGAACGTAACAATAAAATAAATACGATCTGTCAAACTCAAACTCCAGAAGAAATGAAATTATTTGTTTAATTTCCATGGCACTTTGATGTAAAGAGCGCAAAAATGGAAATTTTAATTTGCTTCTAATTCTTGATCGGAACATCCTATATTGATAAATTTGGCATCATTTGATGCATTTTTGAATTCTAAACAACTTTTGTATTTGTACTTTTGTTCTATAATAATTAGGGGAAAATTTATCACCAAATGAAAATTTTAGCATTGTATTCCCTATGTAACAAAAAAAAAGTAGACACCCGGTATATATATAGTATATTTATTATCAATGATAATACAATATATATTATTAATAAGAGACATTCAAATGATTTTAACCATTATAGCTGTAACATTATATGCGACATTTTTTCAATAAATATTTATTTTTTTCGTTTTATTCCAAATTTGATCTATATCCTTTATACCAAATATAATAATTAACCTCTTTGAGGCCCTAAGCAAATTCCATTTCAGGGGGTCCCTTTTTCTAGAAATTATTATATATTATATATTTATTATTTATAATATTATATGAGTAAAAATTCGTAAAAGGTAAGAGTAAAAACGGACTTTTTTTTTATATGGAATGGTATTTAATGTAATAGATAGCTTTGATAACGAATGATACGAAACTATTTTTCTGAAAAAGTTGTTATTTGTGGAGTAAAAAAATGTAGTTTAATTGAAAAATTAATAACTCCGAGTGAAATTAACCAATTCAAACAAATCTTTCGCCTATCTTTTAAGGAATTAGTTATGCTTTTTTTCGAAAAATGAGAAATTGTTTTTAAACCATGGTGTAACTTATTTTTAATGCAAAATTATCATGTAAAATAAAAAAAAGTACTTATAATATAGTTTATGTTTTACAGGTAGGCAAATAATATTGCACCTCACTGCAAAAAGTAAGTATCTAATTCTTAGATAATTTGTTAGAAAGAACAACAGAATTGTATTGAACTTAGGCATTTTTCAATAAAATAAACAACATATGTCTAAAAAAAATAGACATAGAAAAGGTACTCATCAATTTTAAGCTACTAACGGCTCAAAATTGTCATAAAAATTGTACTTAAAAAAAATGTCTTTTATCAGAGGGCTTTAAGCACATGCTTAGTTAGCTTATATCTTAATCCGTCACTGCTTATTAGTAATTTATTATTTTTAGTTTATTTGCAATAATAAAAATATTACAAACACGAGCATAATTTTGTTGCATTAAAATTATCATGAGCATAATGTATTCGAAATTTTATCGCTCTAGTGAATATGCATCTCATTTCAATTGAATGTATGACAGTTGTCAGTCCTAACCATAAATTTTCTATTTACAAATCAGTTCGAAATTTTGTAAGTAATATTCTATTTACCTTCAGTATAAAATATTTCTCTATTTTAAATTATGTGCAATTTCAAATTCGATTTCAGTTTACAATGGATATACAATGGACAGAAGAATTAAGAGGGAAAAGAATCAGCGCTTGGAAGTTTTTTTTTACAAAAACACTTCGGCTGGCAGGGAATATTCAATCTTTTAATGTTAAATGTTATAAAATTGGAGTTAGAAAATATATCACACGTGCTTTACCTTTACATAAGAAAACAAGAATCAAGCAATACACTATCCCCCATACAAACAAACAAACAAACAAGCAGCAAAATAGCCACACTATTAAACAACTATTAAAAAACAAATATGAAAAGCTTCGGTTAAGAATGAAAAAAAGAAATGCGAAAAATTATAATGATAAAGAGAACGTTTTAAATTTGAACAAAGAATGTGATAAACAAAATACATATTTTCAAACAGAAAATGATTTTACATGTTCTAATAATTTAAAGACAGATAAAAAAGAAGTAATTAATGAAATCGGAGACAAACTATTAGATAAAACGAAAAATTATATTGATAAAGAGGACGTTTTAAATTTGAACAAAGAATGTAATAAACAAAATACATATTTTCAAGCAGAAATTAATTTTACATGTTCTGATAATTTAAAGACAGATGAAGAAAAAGTAATTAATGAAACCGGAGACAAATTATTATTAAATAAAATGAAAAATTATAATGATGAAGAAATTGACGTTCAGACGAAAAATACAGAACGAAACGAGAATCACAAACGAACTAAGGTTAAACAAAAAGATTTATATAATTATGACACAAATAATTCTGTAAAAAATTCTTATAAATTTTCTGAAGAAACACGAAGTATAAATGAAAGCAATTTTAATGAATTTACAAAAGATATAAATAGAGAAAATAAATTAGTAGATAACATTAAAAATGAGAACCGCAAGAAAAATACAATATTTAACGGAAACAAACTCATTACAGATAAGGATAATAAAAATGATTTAGGTGATAACGAAATAGAAATTTTTGTTAATAATAAAATTGAAATTAAAACCAATAATATTATAGAGAATATTGAAATAAATTCGTCATCGAAGAAAAGAAAAGCATCTGAAATTGATAAAATTGAATCAATTGCGAAGAAAAGTCGATTAAATGAAAGTTTCAATAATCGAAAGATAATACACATCGATGATATTAGACGTAAAAGGAACAGTGACCAATATATTTATTTTAAATCGAAAAATTGCAAAGATACCGATTTCGGTAATTTGGGAAATTTAGTTGTTTTAACATTGGATGATTTAAAAGATTAGAAAATGATCTACTGTGGCGAAATTTAAATAAAAATAATATTATAAAAATAATTTTATAAAAAATCCCAAAACCACACTTAAATTAAAATAAAGCTAAATACGTATTTCGGAAGCTAAGCTTCCATCTTCAGTAGCAAATAAAATCTACAAAAATCTTACCTGTGATTCAAAGTACATAATCACTTAAGCACTTGTCGAATATCACTCTCTGAGTGATTATTTTAATTTAAGTGTGGTTTTGGGATTTTTTATAAAATTATTTTTATAATATTATTTTTATTGGATGATTTGTAAAATTTTTCTAACGCGAATTATTCTTATTACATTCTTATAAATAATGTAAATTCAATAATAAATATTAATTGTTTTACATTATTATATTATATTATTCTTTATATTATTATTATATTCTTATAAATAATGTAAATTCAATAATGAATATTAATTGTTTTAACATTGGATGATTGTAAATTTTTTTTTGTATGAACTATTGTTATTATATTCTTATAAATAATGTAAATTCAATAATAAATATTTTTCGAAATATATTTTATGTATCTATTTATTATTATTAGAAAAATAAAATGGACCAAAAAATTTGGCGTATATGAATTATTATTATTGGATAAGATCACTTGCAATAAATGTAAAATTTATCTAAAAATATTTTAATTAGATGAGGGAAAACAATGCGTGAATTATTTAATCTAATTAGTAATATGTATATAGAAATAAAAAAGATTTTGGTGAACGTTTTGATTTACTATACGTGTATAATTATTAGGAAAATAAATTACATTAACATAGTTAATTAATTAACGTACGTCTTTATTAGGGTTAAAAAAAAAACGGATTAATAAATACAAAATACAGAAAAAAATCGGTTTTAATTTCATTAAATTTTATTTTAAATTTAAAGTAAACAGTAATTAATTTATTATGACCACTTTATTTAATCGGTTTTAGTCAAATTTTTATAAAAGTTTCTCCTAGTGTCTAAATAAATTATGCAATTTTGACAAAATACAGTGTTGCCAACTTATCAAAATTTTTAAAATAACATGCATGTTATTTAACAGATTTTACTCAAATTTTCACAAAAGATTCTCCTAGTATTCATATAATTTATGTAATTTTTAACAAAAAACAGTGTTGCCAACTTTCCGAGAAAAAATTTACTAAAATTTTAAAAAATTCATTATGACCACTTTATTTAACTGATTTTAATCAAATTTTCATAAAAGATTCTCCTAGTGCCTAAATAAATTATACAATTTTAACAAAATACAGGGTTGCCAACTTATCGAGAAAAAAATCACAAAATTTTTAAAAAATTCGTTGTGGCTACATTATTTATTCGATTTTGATCAAATTTTTAGAGAAGTTTTTCCTAGTGCCCACATAAATTATAATATTATTAAAATACAGTGTTGCCAACTTTCCGAAAAATGTCAAAGTGGTCTATATATGGGTTTACCCATATACTTCTAATTTTGTTTTAGTCGTATTTTAATAAAATGCGATAATTCTTGCACTTTGATTTAATATTATAAATTGTATTAATAGCATTATATTTAGCAGGAATCACCCGGCTAGCTCAGTCGGTAGAGCATGAGATTCTCAATTTCAGGGTCGTGGCTTCGAGCCCCACGTTGGGCGAATACATATTTTTAAATATAATTAAAAATATCAATATTTCATATGAGAAAAAAAAAGATACAAGTCAAATGAGGCCCTGGAGGGATTCGAACCCTGGATCTCCTGTTTACTAGACAGGCGCTTTAACCCACCCGGGGGCGCAATCTATTTTTTACGTTTCTATTCATAAAACTGACAGCAAAAATGTTTTTGATTCAAATATTTTTAAATGCATTACATTTTTTATATACAATTTTTAGCATCACCGAATTACTTATCTTGAAGTAACATTTTTAAAATAGTATCACAAATGGATTAGATGTTTTTTGTTAGCATTTTAAAAAGGTGTAGCAAAATAAAATAATATATACATACATAAATACAGAATCACGCCATGTACCCAAACAGGGTGTGGCACAAACTCTTTTCATCATCCCGAAATCAGTCTCCTAAAAACATTCCTATCCAGCACAAGCAACTTTCGCTTCATCCACATTCATAACTCCTCTCATACATGCTCTTTTATTTCTACTATTTGGAAACTTTCGCTCACGCAAGCCAGTCTCTCAATCATACCACCACTCCAACTACTCATCGGACGTCCACTAGCAAACGTATACCATCAAAATCATTCATATAAATCTTTTTAACAGCAAAAGTTCATTAATATATAAACATTAAAATGCTACTGTTAACTTATGGTTTTGAGCGCAGAATTTGTTCTTTCCTTAAGAAATTGAAAATGCAATTTTTGCTAACTGAGCTACTCAGGCTGAATATAAAACAAGATTAGAAGTATATGGGTTTACCCAGTTTAGCCAGATATCCTAGCCACTAGACCATATCGGATTGTATGTATTATACATATACATATAACACATTTATACTAGATTATGACAGTTAACAAAACAAGATTAAAAGTATATGGGTAAACCTATATATAGACCACTTTGGCATTTCTCGGAAAGTTGGCAACACTGTATTTTAATAATATTACAATTTATGTGGGCACTAGGAGAAACTTTTCTGAAAATTAAATCAAAATCGAATAAATAATGTAGCCACAATAAATTTTTATTATTTTTTTCTCTCGATAAGTTGGCAACACTGTGTTTTGTTAAAATTGCATAATTTATTTAGGCATTAAAATAATCTTTTATGAAAATTTGATTAAAATTTGACCATAATAAATATTTACAAATTTTAGTAAATTTTTTTTTCGGAAAATTAGCAACACTGTATTTTGTTAAAATTTGGGTAAAATCGGTTAAATAACATGGCCATAATATATTTATAAAAATTTTGTAATTTTTTTTTCGGAAAGTTGGCAACACTGGATATTAATAAAATTATATAATTAATGAGGGCATTAGGGATATCTTTTCTGCAAATTTAATCAAAATCGGATAAATAATGTAGCCAATATAAATTTTTAAAAACTTTAGTAATTTTTTCCTCAAAAAGTTGGCACTAGAAAAAACCAAAACCACATGACCATCTTGGGCACTAGACAAATTTATCTTGAAAATGTCATTAAAATCGGTTGAACCGTCTAAGATTAGTTGCAGCCGTTTTAAATCTTACAAGTATTGTCATAGCTATTAAAAATTTATAATCAGAAATTTTCAAGACAATCTCTATGGGGTCAGGAATCTGTATGGAATTATAATCCGTTTTAAAAACGTGCTATATTAATTTTTTTTTTTTTTAATTTAAATAATTATTTTCTTTTTTTTAGTTTTGTGTGGGTGTTCTGTATTTTCTGTAGTTTCTATATTTTTAAAAATAAAAAAATTGCTAAATATACAATAGTACGGAATTCGTAAATATGACATAAAATAAAAATTAATATTTTTAATATTATTAATTGATTAATATTGTATACCCTGACGAAAATAATAAAATTACTGAAAGCTTAGTTATGAAACTACAAATGAGTTTTATTTAACAACTGTCCTGCTGACTGCTACACTGTAAGAAATTTCTGTAATATTACATAAATTATTACAATAAAATTATGAGCTCGGCTGTATTTGATAAAAATAACATAATTGTTATTGATTAGAAATATGTAAAATATGTAGAAATATATTAAAATTGAACGTAACATTCTTTTAATAAAATGTGAATATAAATATGTAAATATTTTACAAGATATTTATTTGAAAAATTACGATATTGTAACAAAACAGAAAATTATTATTTATTTACAGTATTGAAGTAATTAATATTTACTGTTTATTAATTTTTACACAGAAAAAAATTTGTAAATAATATTACAATATATTTTATGTTAAAAATTACAACAATGTTGCAAGAAGTTGGTTTTTGTACAATTGCAGTAAAAAAATTAATTAGCAGTAGATATTAATAACTTTAATTTTGTAAAAAAATAATATCTTGTAGTCCATGTAATGTCTGCAAATTTTTGTATGTGCGTATTTATTTACGAACATAAAATTAAAGTATGTTTTCTATTTGAAATAAAAAATTGATATTTCTGTGAAATTAATATTATATTGTAGCTTCTTATATTTAGTTTTTTTTTTGACAAAATTTTATTACATTATATTTGTAAATAAATTTTTTAAACCAGTAATTTTATCTAAATATTTTAATAAGATATTTAAGTAGAAAACAAAATGTTATAACAATCTAGTGTTTTAATAAAATTAAAAACAAAGTTACATATGATAAAAAAAAATGTTCAGTTATTTTTAGCATTTCATTTATTATATCAGAAATTTTATTATTTATTATTTTTTATTAGATTTTTCCATCTACATGTTTAATTTATGTATTCTATGGTGTTGGTTATAATTTTTATTTATTTTCTTTTATCAAAATAGCTGTCTGTATATTGTACAAATAAAGAATGGCTACTCCGCCACCATTTGACAGACATCCTTCATCACGCAGGTATTTTACAATTTCAAAATTTTGACTATATAGTAGCAATAATAATTATGCTTGCATTTTCAGTCCATATGCAACTGCTAGTCATACAGCTTCACATGCAAGGTAATCAATATATATATATATATATATATATATATATATATATATATATATATATATTAAATTTATAATGCAACATATTCTATAACTAACAATTTGTTACAGAAAATTTTCTGATAAAAATAAGTCTGCTTATTCAAATAAATCTTCTACTGCTTCAACATCTTCAAATGTAAAACCCTTGAACATTTTTTCTGTGTGGTATGCTGAACTATGTCGTCGTCAAAATACAAATCCTATCTGTGTTGTACGATCACAAAATCAAAAAAATGATCAAGTTCTCGCATTTGTTGCTGATCGCATCAAAATTGAAGATTGGCTGCCAGTCATAAATGCTTTACGGCTTGACACTTTAAAAACGGCTTTGAATTGATATAACATGGAGATGTCATATCAATTCAAAGCCGTTTAGCAACTCACAAAGTTATTGAAGAAGCTGATACCGTAGAAAAAAGTCAAACGCATTAAAAAATGTTTTGGAGCTATTTGTACAAAATATATTCTGAAAAATCTGTTACAAGCTATTGGAAACTGTTTAAAATTATCAACAATTTTAACGTGTTTAGAATTAGATGGATTACACATTATGGGAGAATATTTGCAAATGGTATTAAAATCGTTAATAACAAATAAAAGCTTAAAGTATCTTTCTTTCAAATCTTGTCCAGTTGAAGATGATGGCTGTTTCGAAATATGCAATACGTTGCATTTCTTGCCCAATATAGAAGTGCTTAATTTGTCAGATTGTAAACTAGGACCGAAAAGCGGAGAACATTTAGCAAAGTTAATAAAATTTCAGCAAATTAATAGATACCGCGAGAGTTGGCAAAGTTCTCTTCGCTATGAGGATCCGAATGTAAGCAATATGGCTGGATTAAAAAGAATTACCATTAATAATAATCCTAATATGAGTGACGAAGGTTTAGAGTACATTTTAAATGAACTTGTAGATGATCTGTGGATTAAAGCCATTGATATGCAGCGATGTAATATCTCAGAAGCTCTAGTAGGAAAAATCATTGACGTTCTAGAGTTTAGTAAATCTTTAGAAATTGCAGATTTTCGAAGTAACAACCTTGATCCAAGCACTATTGAACGGATTTTCGATATTTTAAAATGCAAGCAAAGTGATGAAACTAACACACAATACCAATGGTGCTACTCTTCGACAACTTTAAATACGTCAACATATGGTACTTACACGTCATTACTCGACTGCAAACTTGTACAAAAATCGAAGAAAATCTTAAAAAATAACAAAATTACATATAAACGACAAACTGTATTACCACAGATTCAAAACAAAATCGCGAATAATCACCGAAAAGTAAAAGAAATTAAAAAAAAAGTTTGCAAAATGGCTGAATCAGATAATACATTTAACATTAAAACAAAAGATCAGTTATTACAACTTTACAAAAGGCTGAAAGAGGAAATTGCTAAACGTCAAGAAGCAGAGATAGAATGTAAGGAATTAGAAAAACAAGTTAATGAATTAAATAATCAACAACATATATGTAAATTGATTTCTTTACTAACAGCAAACTTCAATGCTGAAGAACACATTAACATTTATTAAAGACTTGCAGGACGCGTTAAATGAAGTAAATATTTTATTTGAACCCTATGAAACGCCTCACCAATTTATTGAAGATTCTGAGATTCTAAGTTGCGTTTTGATAAATATCAAAACGCAGCTTAGAATCTCTCACTCATAATAGACGAAAAGAACAAATCGAAGAGCTTTGTAGTAAAAGAGAACAAAAAGTACAAAACATTTTTCAAAGTATGGTTGGACCATCAGATGATGAATGCACTGAAAACGTGCCAGATTCTGCCTTAGAGTTGAATTTGGCTTTTCTGGATTGTAATCAAGAACTTATATTGGTTGAAAATATTTCTG
Organism: Clivina fossor; assembly: GCA_963966155.1. NCBI lineage: Eukaryota > Metazoa > Arthropoda > Insecta > Coleoptera > Carabidae > Clivina > Clivina fossor. Next base: position 441,524 of record CAWYQG010000219.1, read on the forward strand.
ATCGATTAACTGAATCTGCAGGTGAAGAAAAATTTTCACGTTTATTGGAAGAATTATCACATTGTGATATGTGTGAAAATAATCCACGCCAATAATTCATTTAACACTGACCGTCAAATTTCCTAGAAAAACTAAAAGAATACACATATATTTTTTTGAAAACAAATTTTTCATTCTAAATGATACAAAAAATCATTTGATATAAAAAAAATTATTTGCAATGTAATTTCCTATATATGACTTGTTTTTGTACTTGTAAAATTTTTGTTACATAAATATATATATATTTATATAATCATAATAATTTATTTTTGTATTTTAAAATTTTTAAAAAATTATTAACATTTTGAAATTATAACTCAATTCAGTACCTTAGTGTCAAATAATAAATTTATTGAGCTTAATAAAAAAATTTATTATTTGTGTTTTTAATTGAAAATAAATTTTAATTTATAAATTATGTATAGTATACCCGCACTGTACGAAAGATTAATACATTTTTACATAAACAGCAATTTGACTACAAAAGCATAAAAGAAAAATGATTGCTGTGCAAATAAGATTTTTATGACACAAAATAAAAATTGATTAATATTGTATACCCTGACGAAAATAATAAAATTACTGAAAGCTTAGTTATGAAACTACAAATGAGTTTTATTTAACAACTGTCCTGCTGACTGCTACACTGTAAGAAAAATCTGTAATATTACATAAATTATTACAATAAAATTATGAAATGTTAATTTTTACTATTAAAACTTATGTAAACTTACATAAATTTAAGATATATATTTTTACAGTGTACAGCTAATATTACAACTATTATATATATATATATGTAAATATATTTGAATGACATATATAATTCAAATATAGATACTCATATGAATAAAAATAGAAAGAAAATTTTTCATATAAAATCAAAATAAAAATGTCTACTCTTATTTGATTTATTAGCTTAAAAAACATTAAAAAAAAAAAAACTATTTGTTTTTTTTTTAATGTGTGAGAGGCCAATGGATGATATAATACAGTAGGTGTCTTTTTAATAAGCCAGTGATATATTATTTATTTAAAAGTATTAATTTTCGGTATAAGTAGCGACACTACCTAGTACAAAACAATAAAAACTTCTAATACGATTGTAGGATGCTAACAATTTAAAAATTGTAATATTCGCCAATGCGTAATAGTAGGTTGAATTATCAATCATCTTTTTATTTATATATTATTTAAATTTAAGTATTATTCGCTATATAGTTGAAAATAAATGTATTTAAAAATAATAATATAAACGTGTCTTAACTAACAACATTGAACACAACACAACAAAAACATATGCTCGATATGCAATGGTACAGAAATATGTGTTTTTAATATATCGGAAAAATGAAAACACATATTTTGTATGCATCAATTATAATTATTATTATAAATATTGAATTTCAATTTTATCGAAAATAATAAACCTACCACTGAAATAAAACAAAAAGAAACAAAATAAATAATATTAACAAATTGAAAATTTTTGTGACAAACCAAATTTTCGTTCTGTGGGTTAGTTCTAATTAGTGTTTATTATATAAGAAATTTAGATAATATGGGTAAAAAAGTATCTTTTAAAGTACCAGCTAAAAAAGATAGAAAAAAATCAGCTAGAGGAAAAGCTGCAAGTAAAGAAATTGTAGAAGCAGTACCAGAAGCAGTACCAGAAATTCCTAAACGAGCCTATGAGTTGTTTCGACCAAGATCTGGAATTAAGTAATTATCACAATTTTCATTTGTAACATTTTTTAATGAAAAAAAAAGTACATATTTAACCGAGTACAATAGACCATTTGTACGAATAAAGAATAGATAAACAGCGCAAATATTAACCCCTTAAAAACCGATTTTTTTTTTCAAATAAATGCACCCAAAAAATAATTTTTTTTAATAATTAGAACTAATATTTTGACATATCAAAATGATGAAAATACTTTTCTAGAGCAAATCCGCAGTAAAACAAATACATAATGGAACGTAATATTTGTGACCGGCCGAGTTATCTCGGATACGCTCTTTTTGGACCACATAGTATGTCCCTAGATATCTCGGGCCTGGTCCTTAAGAGGTTAATGAGAGCAACACAATTAAATTTAGTATAAGGGCCTGTATATTGCTATTACTTTTGGTGAATTTTGGTGCAGATTTTTTCAAAGATATATTTAAAAATTTTAAAGATAATAAATAAATTTCTTCAATGTAAAGCAGATTTAAATAAAAATAGTACGAAATTTAAATGTGACAGTTTATCAATAGCACACAATGTAGTATATAGTATGTACGTTTTAGAGATACTATGTACGTTTTACACTATCAAAATTTTAAAAAAAAATCTACAAATAAAATTTAATATTATCATCTTTTTAATATTTTTTTTTTAAATACACATGTACCATAAGTGTTTGTGTGTCTGACAGACTTCTATTTGTGCTATGATATACTTTATTTGCTGTAGAAAATTAATGACTAAATTAATACTGTGTAAAACGATTTGACTATATGATGATCGCTAGATAGCCAGTGCAGTGCCGTAATCTAACTGGAATAAGCATTATTAACAACTATTAACAGTTTCATTTAAATCTTTGTAGTAATACACTAAAGTATTAAATTGTGATATCTTTAAAACAGTATTATGGTATTATAGTAATTAATTTAAAATTACAAGTTATATAAAACAACTAGATTTTTGATCATTCCACAATTATTAAGATGTTCTATAAATGTTCGGAAATCTAATTATTTTACCCACTAGAAAAATTCGGCAATATTTCTCACTTGTTGTGCAAATAAGCTATAAAATGCTTTTTTAATACTATAAGATAAACACGATATTTCAAAATTACACTCCGCCTTTTGTTGTTCTCTCTATTTATCTATCTTTCATAAGGATGGTATATCCTTAGGTCCCAATAGTAATGCGACGTAGTAGTCTATTGTAGTTTTTCTTTGATTTATCTGATGAAAAAAGTTCTATTTCTCTTATGAAGTCCAGCAACTCGGACCAAGAAAGCCTGTACACCGAATCACTATTTTTTTTGGATGAGGCTATTTATACATACGGTATGTATACGCAATTGGCTATTTATACATACTGAAAAAAAACAAACCTATAAACCAACCTATTAACTTAACCTACCCTAAATAACCAATTGCGTAAACATACTGTATGTATAAATAGCCAATTTCGTATACATACCGTATGTATAAATAGCCATACTTTTATTTTTTTTACTTAATATAATTTACCAAGTTAGTCTTAAGAAAAAGTTAAACTACATTTAAAATTTTAACGATTTTGAACTAATAACATTAATGATAAGATTATTAATCGTGGAAATGTATAAAAATTAATACAAACAAATCATAAAACAAACTCAGTATTATCTTACATTCTGTTAATTTATTGTTTATAATTTTATAATAAATAGAAATACTATTCATATTTGATAAGAGATAGAAGTAAAAATTTATTTTAAAGCAAAAAATAATAGCACTTTTTCATATACAAACGAGATGGAAATACGTATTTGTATATGTAATTCTTTTTGACAAGTTATAAATATATACATCTTTCTGTATTACATAAAGCCAGATTATTATCAATTATAAAATATTTCCTAAAAAACATATAAAATTATTTATTTTTTAATCACTACATTTTTCATTCATATGCAGTCGATTCCGCTTAATTGGGCCACCGCTTAATTGGGGCAGCCGCTTATTTGGGCCAAATCTCAAAGAACAGAAACCAAACCAAGGAACCAACAGTAAATTTACATGTTTAATTGGGACAACATTGGGCCAGTAAATTTAAGATCGCAGTACATATTATGTTAAAATATTCACAAGAAAAAATATTTACAAATAATTTAATATGATACGCTTCATATCTTTTTGATTCACAAGATGGAAAATTATATTTAAAAAACCAGCAAATATGTATCAATTAATTACATTAGTATCGCGCGCTGTGAACTTTATTCCCAACACATTCATTCACGTATGACGTACGGACCCGCGCGCGCTCAAAGGTTAATGTTTACCCTCGCGTTGTAGAAGTGAAATGTTACAAAAACAAACATATTTTTGCATTGAATTATAAATGTATGTACCTATTTATTATTTTATTTTGGAATTTATTATTATTTTTTCTTAAAAGTTTATATTTTTTGGTTATATGTAGTCTATAGTTTTGTCCAAAAATTTATAAAATAAAATTATTGAAAGAAAAATATGGATTGTTTAATTTTATGTAAAATTCGTTTAATTGGGGCAGCCGCTTAATTGGGCCAAAATGCTCTAATCCCGATGTGTCCCAATTAAGCGGAATCGACTGTATTATTAAATTAAATTATTTTTAATAAAATTAATCTTCAGGCTCTTATTTTGTTAAAATTATTTTTGTTAATTTTTTCTTATTAAAACTCGATTGAAACCGGTTTTTATTTTCAGATGAATATTATTATAATGATTATATAATTTAATTTTGGTATATGTCAAAACAATAATTTAAATCTAAATGCATAATTTTCCTCATATATTTTTCTAATAATTTATAAAAGTTTTTAAAACCACAAAATACAAAAAAAGTTTAGTATACAACAAAATTAAAAATGATAATAACATTGTTTCTTAGTTAGTCCTAGACCTAGACCATTCGTTCTTATAGATGTTCATTTTTATTAACAAGATTAGAAGTATATGGGTAAACCCATATATAGACTACTTTGACATTTCTCGGAAAGTTGGCAACACTGTATTTTAATAATATTATAATTTATGTGGGCAATAGGAGATACTTTTCTGAAAATTTGATCAAAATCGAATAAATAATGTAGCCACAATGAATTTTTTAAAAATTTTCTGATTTTTTTTCTCGATAAGTTGGCAACACTGTATTTTGTTAAAATTGCATAATTTATTTAGGCACTAGGAAAAACTTTTATAAATATTTGATTAAAATCGGTTAAATAAAATGGTCAAAATAAATTTTTTTAAATTTTACTAATTTTTTTTTTCGGAAAGTTGGCAACACTGTATTTTGTTAAAATTACATAAATTACATGAATACTAGGAGAATCTTTTGTGAAAATTTTAGTCAAATCGGTTGAATAACATGGCCATAATAAAATTTTTAAAACTTTAGTAATTTTTTTCTCGGAAAGTTGGCAACACTGAAAATTAATAAAATTATGTAATTAATGGGAGCATTAGGGAAATCTTTTCTGAAAATTTGATCAAAATCGGATAAATAACGTAGCCAATATGAATTTTTAAAAACTTTAGTAATTTTTTTCTCGGAAAGTTGGCATCACTGGAAAAAAACAAAACCACATGACCATCTTGGGTACTAGACAAATTTATCCTGAAAATTTCATTAAAATCGGTTGAACCGTCTAGGAGGAGTTGCGGCCACAAAATTTTGACTTACGACCGAGCGAGCGAGCGAGCGAGCGAGCGAGTGAGCGAGTGAGCGAGCGAGCTGACGACGCACACACATACACCCTCATAAACTAAGTTCAGATTCGTCATCTACAGGCTATATGAAGGATTTCTATACAATTTTTTTTTTTTTTTGAAAATGTTACAGACACCGTACCAAACGCTTTACTACTTTTCCTTGCAGTCAAAGTAGTAAAAATACACAGTCAATATATTTAAATTTTGCGCGCATATGTGTCACAAACAAATCACAAGGCTAAATTGAACTGCGCAAGCCCAGGAAACTGTCACTTTCAAAATTCCTTATTTTTTCTCGCGCAAGCCCCATATCATCAATTGGTTCGGTACAAGACAACTTGTCTCTCAGCACCAGACGACTCTGCTCCAAGACAACTCGGCACCGGGACAACTAAACACGGTACGGGACAACTCGCCATTTGGGAAACTTAACATCGGGATATTAGCTTAAAAACAGCAAGTTCTGTTATTTTAAACATTAAATTATTTTTTTAAAAAAATTACATTTTTTATTCTACAAATATGTAATATAACAAAAATTTTTCTTAAAAACATTAGCCCCCGTATTCTCACCTCATTTATAAAAGTGATTTTTGCCAAAAGTACTTTTGACGTTTACTTAAAATTATTTATTAAGCAATTTATAATAGTTTACATAAATTTTATAATACCAAATATAATAAAATTGATCATAAATAGAAAAAATATTTACAATTGATGAAAAACAGAAGCAAAAAGTTATTTTAAAATTAATAATAAAAGCACTTTTTCACGAAGAAGTGAGGTGAGAATACTGGCCATTGAATTTCATATGTTTGTTCTTTAATTGTCAATACATTGATATTGTTGCGGCGGCTGTCCTTTGTTAGTCGCGCTGACCGACGCGATCGTAAACTCGTTACGGCTAGGGCGAGACGGACGAGGGGTGTGGGCTCGCGAGCCAGGCCCAAGGAGACAGACAGTTCAGTTCGAGCCGAGCAGTGGTTGAAAGCGTGTCGCTGTCTTATCGAGTCGTGCGGGTGAGTGCTGTGCGCGAGCAGTGTTGAATGCGTGCGGGTGAGTGCTGTGCGCGAGCAGCGTTGAATGCTAAATCATTGACTCATCGGGTTAGTGCGTAGCGACGCGCGGGGACTAGTGGCTTGCGCTGACGAACTCTTATAAGAATATTCTTTTGTGTTACTTATGTTTGCCATATCAATGGACTTTGTTTTGCTTGTATTATTTTAATTTATATAATAAACCGTTTATAAAGATTTGTGGTGCGTTTAATAATTATTAAACCCGTATATACGCTCGTAACAATTGGTGTCAGAAGTGGGATTAATACTTGCAAATATGGCAAAAACACTGAAAGACTTGAAAGTGGCTGAGCTTAAAGAGGAGCTCGAAGATCGTGGATTGCCGACAGGTGGACGTAAAACTGAATTACAAACGCGGCTGCGGGATGCATTGATAAGTGAGAACAATGATCCAGAAACATTCGAAATCAGACCCAATCCAGTGGCGAATATACTAGATAAAATGGAAGAAAATTCACAGAAGATTGACAGAAGGTTAGAAGAACACTCTAAAGCAATAAAAGAAGATTTTATAAATAAAATTGAGAGTTTAGAATCAGAATTGGAAAAGATGCAGAAACGTATAAGAGAATTGGAAACTAAGGATCAAGATGCAGGTGCGTCTATGGAACCCGTTCGGCCGGTAACGGATTCTGTTGTGAGAATACAGTCACCTACATTTGATGGTACGACAGCATGGTCGTTATTTAAACAACAATTCGAAGGAGTTTCTCTAATAAATAAATGGTCGGTTACCGAAAAAGCAATCGCGCTGATGATTGCTTTGCGCGGCCCAGCGTTAGAATTATTACAAAGCATTCCCCCGGAACAACGTGGTAACTTTGACGTTATGGTAAGCACACTGAGTATGCACTACGGTGATGCACATCGTGAGGAAATGTACAGGATGCAGTTAAGAAATCTCGAACAAAAGAGCTCGGAGTCATTACAGGAATTCATGGCAGCAGTGCAGAGACTGACAATATTGGCATACCCAACTATCTCGAATTTACTGCGAAATGACATGGCGGTAGACGCATTTGTGAATGGTTTATGTGACGCAGAAACCAAACAATCATTACTTTTTATGCGGCCGAAAACAATGCAGGACGCACTAATTCACGCACTACAGTTTGAAGTTGCTAAACAAACGTCACGTTCTGCGACTCGAGTGCGTGAAGTTAACGTGCAGATGACAGATGAAAAAGTAGCTCTAATCACGGAAATTCAAAGAATTGTAAGAGATGAATTAAGTAAAACTCGAGATAATTCAGATTCTGGTAATCAAAGATCGAGATATGTGAAATGCTGGAATTGTGGTGAGAGCGGACATGTCCGTAATGAGTGTACGAAGGCGCGTCAATCGGACGAACCTCGAACGGACAACAAACGTCAGGGAAACGAGTAAGAGCCGGTATCGCAGGCCAGATGCCGGTATGTCGGGAGCAGGCCTACAAAATCGAAATCCGTTCTTCGAGATTGAGTAGCGACAATAAAAGCTTGACAGTACAAGGCTTAGTGGATGGTGAACTCCGCACGATAACTATCGATACTGGCGCTTCCCGCACAATAATAAGGTCGAATCTTATTGGAGCGGGATCTGTACAAAAATTAGCAAATCGGCACGAATTAATCACAGCAACGGGTGAGAAGGCACCGATATATGGAGGTGTCCCTATACGAATGCAAATAGGACAACAAGTAATTCAAGTGTTTGCATTGGTTGCTGATGTTGAAGATGATTTCATACTAGGATTGGATGTACTCAGTCAACACGGATTAGTCGTGAATATGAAGGATCTTATGTTACGATTGGGCGCGGAAGAGATACCACTGACACTTTCGCGAAGGCCGTCTAAGGATGATTGCAAACATTGTCAACAACATCACGAGTCGACGGTCAACGTACGAATAACTAAAGTCGCAGACGAGGCTGATGAATGGAGCGAACGACGGTTGAGAGAAGAGCAACTTAATGACGGTGACATCGGTCTTTTACTTCATGAAAGGGAAAGCAATGCACGCCCAGTGTGGCAGACTATTGCTAATCGAAGTCCCACCTATAAAAGTTATTGGGCCCAATGGGATTCCCTGCATGTGCACAACGGCGTACTGAAACGCAAATGGGAATCTGAAGACGGGAATACCAGCAAACTTCAAATTCTCCTTCCGAACGTTCGAATCCCGGTTGTGCTTCGAGAAATACACAATGGTGCATCTGGGGGGCATTTGGGTGTTAACAAAACACTGGCAAAGATCAGAGATAGATTTTATTGGCTGAAATGTCGTGCAGATGTAAAGGATTGGTGTCGCAAATGTGACTCGTGTGCGGCTAGTAAGGGTCTAGCTATTCGGAATCGAGGAAAGCTACCACAGTACAACGTCGGTGCACCGTTTGAACGCAAGGCCGTACCTCGGCCCTGTAATGACTATGTGCGTGAGTTACCAGGCCGCGTGGAGGCGATACACGATGTCGTTCGTAACGATATATCCGTAGCCAGTGGACGAATGAAGGCACGATATGATCGTAATAGAACGACAGCAGGATTCCATGAAGGTGATGCTGTCTGGTTATATAATCTCGTACGGTTGAAGGGTAAATCCTCAAAACTTCAAGCAGATTGGGAAGGCCCATACCGAGTAATCAAGCGGATCAATGATGTGGTCTACCGGATTCAACGCTCCCCAAGGACGAAGATGAAGGTCGTGCATCTTGACCGACTGGCGCCTTATCACGGTGTAGCTGCTGTTCGGGACGAACAGGCTTAAAGGGGGGGCAGTGTTGCGGCGGCTGTCCTTTGTTAGTCGCGCTGACCGACGCGATCGTAAACTCGTTACGGCTAGGGCGAGACGGACGAGGGGTGTGGGCTCGCGAGCCAGGCCCAAGGAGACAGACAGTTCAGTTCGAGCCGAGCAGTGGTTGAAAGCGTGTCGCTGTCTTATCGAGTCGTGCGGGTGAGTGCTGTGCGCGAGCAGTGTTGAATGCGTGCGGGTGAGTGCTGTGCGCGAGCAGCGTTGAATGCTAAATCATTGACTCATCGGGTTAGTGCGTAGCGACGCGCGGGGACTAGTGGCTTGCGCTGACGAACTCTTATAAGAATATTCTTTTGTGTTACTTATGTTTGCCATATCAATGGACTTTGTTTTGCTTGTATTATTTTAATTTATATAATAAACCGTTTATAAAGATTTGTGGTGCGTTTAATAATTATTAAACCCGTATATACGCTCGTAACAATATATTAGTTTTTGGATGTTTTGGATAATTAGCTGTTGCAGATATATTTGAACATATTAAATCTGAATTGAATATAATTTATATTGTAATTGAAAATATATTTAAGTTCTTAATATTAAAAATTACTTCGTGATAAAAACAGTTAAATATAATATACATAAAATATTTCAATATGCAATTTTAGCATAATTAAATTGTTAATTTCACTTATAGGGTGTTTCATATTTATTTATTTTTGAAATTATTATTTATTTTCAAAGATTGTTTAATTTTTAAGCTTATATTATAGTACTTTTTTTTAAAATGTACATCAAAAATTAACAATTATTTTAAAAAAAATTAAAAGTGGCAACATTTTTTTTGTCAATGATAATCGCTATTTTTTTACTTAATATAATTTACCAAGTTAACAATTAAAAACACAAAATATTAAATTCAGTGTTAATACGAAACATCCGGTTAAAAAAAAAACAATTATAATATATCAGATATACAAACATCATTAGATTTTTTTTATATTACATTTTTCATTCATATTACATTCATTTTTAAAACAATTTAATATGTATAATAACAAAACTTATTCTAGCTAATATTCGGATGACAAATTATCCGAGTGCCGAGTTGTCCAGGTGCCGAGTTGCCTCGGTGCCGAGACTCCAGTGCCGAGTCGTCCAGTGCCGAGTTGTCGGTGCCAAGATGTTCGGTGCTGAGTTGTCCCGATGCGATGCCGAGATGTTTAGGTACCGAATTGTCCTGTGCCGAGATGTCCGCTACCGATTTTTTCGGAGTCGAGTTGTTCGTTTTCGCAGTTGGTCTTCTCCTATTGGTTTCCTACTATTTCTGTGACTATTATTACCCATGCCCGGGCCCAAGTAACCACTCAACAATTCACATTTCGGATAACAGTTCATTTCTCACAATCAGATAACGTGTTAGATCGAGTCGGATTAAGGCCAGTTCAAGGCAAACAAAAGGCTATATTCAGACAAGTGCGTGGTGGGAATACAGAAAAGAATAATTTTACATTCGTTTTATTTGTTTAATACTACATATTTATGGTAACTAATTATTAGAAAAATTAGCTAATTTATTTACAATTAATGATATACTGATCGATTACATAAAAATTATTTATATAGTCTTCAGGTAACAAATTTTAATATAGTTTGTGAGGGTGTATGTTTGTGTTATTCACTAGTTCAATAATTGAACTAGTGAATAACACAAACATACACTTTCACAAACTATATTAAAATTTGTTACCTGAAGACTATATAAATAATTTTTATGTAACCAATCAGTATATCATTTTTCATATCTGTCGTAGTAGTAAAAAGAGCATCGTAAATAAAATAAAATATTTGCAAATTACTTTTTCTAGAAAAATTTAAATTATTTAAATAATATATTCAACATTGTCTTAAATCTTTTAAATCGAATGTCTATCAAATATTAATTTTATTATTTCTAAAACTACACAGAGAAAAATGGATATTTACGGTAAATATATTTATATTTACGGTAAATATATTTTCTATTTAAAAAAGTGACACAAACACAAGATATTAAAATTAGCAACATAAGTATATTAAAAACTTAGCAGTAAATAGTGTTGGCGTAAAAATATAGTGTTGTTAATTTAAATATCACACATTGTTATTCTTAATATATAATATATTAGCACATATTATATTGTATAATAAAATTTAATATACGGTATACTTACCATAAATATATGCATATCATAAATGCAAATATATAAGTATATTTAAAATAAATAATTGGGATATTAAATATAAAAATAATTATTTAAAAAAAAAACATTGTATCAGTTTATCGGTTTCCATTTTTATAACTGACTATAGAGTGTCAACTTTTCAAAATATTTCGTTTCTTCTATATGACTTTGAGGTTAAATTTGTTTTTATACATTTTATGTAAAAATTAATTCATAAATATTTTAAAATTGTCGAAATGTTGATCACTTTATAATCCATTAATAAAAACGAAAACCGATAAATCTCGTTAAAATATTTTTTCTTATTTAATTAATATTAATGATATACATATAGCTAATATTAACTATTTTATAATATATAATATATAGAAATCTTTAATAAATTCTTCCGGTACGAAATCTCGCGTATCTGGTTTAACATCAAAATTAATATCGGAAGAATGGTGATCCGGATCAGGTTCGTTTTTGTATATATCTTGAAGATTTGCGTCGTCATTCTCCTGCATTTCTAACTCATTTTGAAGATTCACGTCAGACTGAAGTTTCAGAAAAGATTGTTGCTCTTCAGCCAGAAACATCTGATCAATCATCATTAATTCCGATGTGGGTACTTCACGCTACATATTCAAAAACAAAAATCAAATTAGTTTTTGTTCAAATACACTTTACTATATATTATGTAGAATAAACTGTTGAATTTCTTACCATACTTTCTTTTAACAGCAAAAATTTGTACTTGTACTTGAATTTTTCTATAAAATGTCGTGCTGTTAATTCGAAAATCTCATCCTCTTTATCTAGATCTTTCTGTGATAAAACTGGCTGATTATAGCAATGATATCTTTAAATAATAATAAAAAAAAACAAAATTAGTGTTGTCTTCCCCTAGCATGTAAAATATTTAATACTAACCTTACTAATCGCTTACAAGCATCTGCTTTACTTGCAAACCAACCTTTAAAACTAGGGCACAAATCTTCAAAATCCCACTTTATTAACAACTCTTGCACGAATTTGTCACACATTTCAATTATAATAATTATACAGGGTGTAACAGAATAACTATTCCTAATTTTAACTGGAGTATCCTGGGCTCAGAATATGAAGATTTAATGCAAATCACTAAGATAAAATGTGGCTCCTTACTGAGCTACAGGGTGTTTTATATAAAAATTTAAAAACGATATTTGCCCAGTACTTTAAAACTGTTTGACGTATCCTTATCATACTTGGCAGGAAATGTAGGTACCATACACCATACTAAATTATGTTAAATAAAAGTTTCTGGCTACTGCCAGTGGCGTACAACAGGGGCAAGTGAGAGGTTGATCCTTCCTAAATTCTACGCCACTGGCGGAATTGTCATTTTAGCACAATTTTTCGATTCTCCAATACTTGCTGTGTAAAAAACATACTCTTTCTTTGTAACGATAAAGTCACTGTTTTTCGAGATATTTAAAGTTAAACATAAGCTGCACCCTTGGGATTTTTTCAAAATTTGCTCAAAAAATCTGAAAAAATTCAGTAAAATAGAGAAAAAAATTAGCTACATAATAAATAAGTAACTTTTTTCTCTAACTCATTCTGATTTGGCTCTAAAAATTATTGAAAATAAAAAAAATAAAATGTAAAAAATATTAATTTTCAATAATTTTTCCAGCCAAACCAGAATGAGTTAGAGAAAAAGTTACTTAGATATTATGTAGCTAATTTTTTTCTCTATTTTTTTGAATTTTTTCAGATTTTTTTAGCAAATTTTGAAAAAATCCCAAGGGTGCAGCTTATGTTTAACTTTAAATATCTCGAAAAACAGTGACTTTATCGTTACAAAAAAATAGTATGTTTTTTACACAGCAAGTATTGGTGAATCGAAAAATTGTGCGAAAATGACAATTCCGCCAGTGGCGTAGAATTTAGGAAAGATCAACCTCTCACTTGCCCCTGTTGTACGCCACTGGCAGTAGCCAGAAACTTTTATTTAACATAATTTAGTATGGTGTACGGTACCTACATTTCCTGCCAAGTATGATAAGGATACGTCAAATAGTTTTAAAGTACTGGGCAAAAATAGTTTTTAAATTTTTATATAAAATACCCTGTAGCTCAGTAAGGAGCCACATTTTATCTCAGTGATTTGCATTAAATCTTCATATTCTGAGCCCAGGATACTCCAGTTAAAATTAGGAATAGTTATTCTGTTACACCCTGTATATTATTATTATATTAGGTATTTTATGAACAATAAACGAACAGAAACTTCGCCAGTGTTGTTGTTACCTTACTGCGTATTTTATGAATAACAGAAACACGATGCTTGCCTGTTCGTTAGACAAATAAACATACAATGTATTCAGTTTAATGTTATAGATATTTGAATTTAATATACAAGATATTTAATTTAATATTCGTATAAATTCGTATATATTCGTAAATATTCGTAGATGCAGTATACGAAATTTTAAATATGCAGATATTTGGTTTAAGTATATATTGGTTAACCATAAGTATATTTTTAAATTGAATTTACATGTATCATAGTTTTAAATATTTGCAGGGTTAGTTTAATAACACGCATATTTAAATTAAATATCTTATTTTTAAATATACAATTTTAAATATCCATTTTTCTCAGTGTATATAATTTTTAAATTGTTATATGTTAATTATATCGTATTAGGATTTTCTTATAACTTACTCTGTCTCTACCAATTGTAAGTTAAATATGTGCTTTGATGTAACTAACCTAACTTAAAAGAAATGTTAAAATAAAATACATGTATGCTATTGTAGCTCCCTGGAGATGATACAATAAATATCAAAAGCTTGGATTAGTGTTTCAATTAAGTTTCATTTGCTAAAAGCCCTAACAGACTGCTTTTAACCCATGGACATATTTTATTATTATCTAAATCAACACGCATACTAAATATGAATTAAAATTAAGTAGTTTTAAAAATTTATAACACAAATATAAAAACATTTTTTTATACATAAAAATACAAAATAGATTTCAAATAGATTTTTATAAAATTATTATTACAATTAATATTTGTACCATTTTATTTATTTATACAAAGATACTAATATGAATAATATTGATGCAGATATAAGCTGTCGGAGACAAAAGCACAATTAGATACTGCAACAACTAGGGTTCATCTTTGCGAAACCCATGTTGAATATGCATCAGGTCAAGAGGGGGCATCAATACCTAAACGTAGAACCAGAAGGTAAATTGTAAACTTTTTATTTAATCTTCTATATATATATATATATATATATATATATATATATATATATATATATATATATATATATAGTTAAGTTAATGTTTATGGCTGGAATATATGGAAATTTAATGTAAATGATGGGTAAAACAGCCGATGTGGTTTTTTAAAAATCAAATACTCATTTGAAATTCACAAGCTTTCGGTACAATTCGTGCCTTTTTCAAGTGCTAAAACGAACGGAACAAGACCAACTTTATTAAAAAATTATTTTATGATTTTTTACAGTACAAATTATATTTTACATTTTTAAATAATATAAATTAAAAACAAAATAACATAATAAAGATAAATTTTTTTATATATATATAACATGCAATATTTTAAATATAAATAATCAAGTTTACATTAATTAACAATAAAGTGAGAAAAAAGAAAATAAACTTACTGTGTTTTCACAGAGGATTTTTTGGTGTGTTGTTAAAATTGTTAAAATTATAAAAACCAAATACATATGTATAGTCAAAATTGTTAAAAGTTAAAAAATAAATAAATATATAGGACAATAGTCAGAGAATAAAACGTAGAAACACCTTGCTTTTTTCTTATAACGATAAAGTTCGTGGTGATCGTTCTTATTTTGAATAATGTATGTAAAAATTTTTTTTAAACAAAATTTGCAAAATTTCCATCAGAACCAACGAACACAAAATGGACGAAAAATATTTTTGTTTAGTCATATTCTTTGTAAAAACTGGTTTTTTTATAATAGCAGCAAATTTCTTCTTTATCTTGTGATTTTCTTGATTTTGAAAAAATTAAATTATGTATAAAAATTTAAATTTAAATAGCAACTCCATCTCTTGTGATTTTTGTCAATTACAGATGTCATATCTCTATTATGTTATTTTGTTTTTAATTTATATTATTTAAAAATGTAAAATATAATTTGTACTGTAAAAAATCATAAAATAATTTTTTAATAAAGTTGGTCTTGTTCCGTTCGTTTTAGCACTTGAAAAAGGCACGAATTGTACCGAAAGCTTGTGAATTTCAAATGAGTATTTGATTTTTAAAAAACCACATCGGCTGTTTTACCCATCATTTACATTAAATTTATATATATATATATATATATAAATAATTTAAGTGAGAATTAATGGTTGTAAAGAACAAATATGAGAGTATATCAAATATAAGCATGGAATGACTATTCAACTGAAAATGAAAAAACTCATATCACCTCGATCTGGGATTGAACCAGGGTCACTCCACTTGCCGGGTGAAAACTCTATCATTGAGCTACCGAGTTGACACCAGATCTAGTGACAGAAGTTTAATCAATTTAATTTAGTTCAATGTTTTGGAGTGACCCTTGTTCGATCGCAAGTAACTTTTTTTCTACCTCATTCTGGTTTGGCAGGAAAAATTATTAAAAATTCAAATATGTTTTTTAGAATTTTCAATATTTTTTCCTGCAAAATTAGTATGAGATAGAGAAAAAAGTTACTTAGCTATTATGTAGACACATTTTTTTTTCTATTTTACTGAATTTTTTCGAATTTTTTTGAGCAAATTTTGAAAAAAGTCTTATTTTGAAAAAATCCCCCCTTGTCAAATTTTCAAAAATTCAGTTTTTAATTTTTTTCTACTAAACAATGCATCTTAGAATAATAGTTTTTTTTACTAAATTATTGTACTCATTATTTCGCATTTTTCCATATCATGCTTATTTTGTTAGACCTCATAGTTTTTGAGGAAAAAAATTAAAAACCAAAAAACCAAAAAAAAAATTCTAGCGCCCAAACGGAACATGCTAACAAATTAAAACTAAAACCAAATTATAGAACTTTTTATTGTCTATCAAAAAGTATTCTAAGTATTTCTCCGAATTTTACTCGAGAAAGTAGTATATCGCAAATTATCGAATTTGCATGTTAAACGTCCATACGAACTTAACGAACGAACACCCGGTATATATATATATATATATATATATATATATATATACTGGGTGTCCGAAAAGTTTGGACTGGGTCAAATATCTCGAGAACGAAAGGTTGGATTAACACGATTGCAAAGGAACGTTGTTTTTGACACAATTATCTACCGAATTCTGTTGTAAAAAACCACCCCCACCCCTCCTAAGGGGGTGAGCTTAAGGATAGTTTTAAAATTTTAAATGGAAACCCCAATTTTTTTTCCATTTTTGGATTCCTTGACAAATTCTGTGTATGGCCCCAAAATTTCACACCCAACCCTCGCCACCCCTCTACAGGGGATGAAAAAAATGATTGAAATAAAAATGATACTGAACAGTTTAAATGCTCAACTAAATCCACAACGAAAATAAACATGTCAAAAAAAACATGTAACCCCACCCAAAATTTCACCCCCAACCCCCGCCACCTCTACACACGGGAGGAAAAAAATGAAGAAAATGATTGAAATAAAAATGAAGAGGTGGCGGGGGTTGGGGGTGAAATTTTGGGTGGGGTTACATGTTTTTTTTGACATGTTTATTTTCGTTGTGGATTTAGTTGAGCATTTAAACTGTTCAGTATCATTTTTATTTCAATCATTTTTTTCATCCTCTGTGAAGGGGTGGCGAGGGTTGGGTGTGAAATTTTGGGGCCATACACATAATTTGTCAAGAAATCCAAAAATGAAAAAAAAATTGGGGGTTTACATTTAAAATTTTAAAACTACCCTTACGCTCACCCCCTTAGGAGGGGTGGGGGTGGTTTTTTACAACAGAATTCGGTAGATAATTGTGTCAAAAACAACGTTCCTTTGCAATCGTGTTAATCCAACCTTTCGTTCTCGAGATATTTGACCCAGTCCAAACTTTTCGGACACCCAGTATATAAGCCATTCGCATTTCTAAAAAAAAATATGAAATACACATGCGCAATTTTAATTTAACTTCAGTCTTATTTTATTCTTTTTTTTTTGTCGTTCAATTATACAAGACGCAATACGAATGCCAAATGATATTATGTAGATTTTTTTGTCTTAGACATGCGTGTATATTAGCGAATCTATTATTAACGTCGTCACACTTGTAAAATGCATTGTGACACGCGAAAATACTGTTTTTGGATTTTTACATGATTTTATACTTATAGCTCACATTCGCTATCTGTCTGCAAAATTTGACATGCATTTTTAATCCATTTTTATTTAACCAATTTTCTTAACATTTTCATATTTTATATGAACGCTTAATCCTTGAACTGCAGCTACATTTAACATTCATTCATTTGAAATCTACTTCCGCTTAACCGATTTGAAACAACTAAAAAATAAAAAATAAATATATAATAATAAAACTGTAAGCCACCTTTTCCATTGAAGAAATACAGTGCCATGTACAGTAAAGCGTTCCATATTAATTTATTAGTGTTTGTGTTCAACTTTCACAAACTTTAGTAAAAGTTAAAACGTCCCACGGTTTTATTTCTAAAGCACATATGACAAATTATTTTATAATTTTTAGTGAGTTTGTAAATTAAACCATGTTTTTATTTTTTTAATTACGATTTATTTTTATACAAATACTGCATTATACTTTAAATACATAAAATATTTTTTAATACTGTTTGTTCATAAACATTCAATATTTATCAGTAAAAATAGTAAATTGAAATGAATGCAAGGAGTCCATTCTGCCAATAACTAGAACATGTTCTGCAGAATTCTCTAAGTTTTTAAGCTAAGCCATTATTGCATGAAATACTATGTTTTTATAATAAATACAGAATAAAAAGTCACAAAATTATACGTGCGGCAAACAAATTTTATTCAGAAAATCTGAATATTAGGAAAATTTAGAATCAAAAATTAAAACATGGTATAATTAAACAGAAAATCCAAATTGACTGGCACATCATGTTATATCTCATGTTTTCTTATAATTTTATGGTCATTAATAAAGCTAGTTACTTTTCAGAGGTAATGTAAAAGAAAGAGCACGAGGTCCAGTATGGCGATTTTTAGAAGAGGTGTTGGACGAAAAATTAGAGAAAAGATCGAAATATTTTTTAGATGAAAGAATAGCAAAATGCGAAAAGCAGAAATATCAGAATCTCAAACATTGTAAGTTTTATTGTTCAAAACAAATAATCCTAATTATATTTATACATTAAATCATCTTCTGCTCTAATTAGGCATTAAAATATCATCGTTCATTACTACACGTTTATTGTGTTAGTCATAGTTTCAAAATAAATATCCATCTCTATGTAATAAACACTATATTAGGAACTACATATACCTAATGCCAATCACTACATATGAATAGAAAGCTATTAGTATTTCAAATTTAAAAAAAGTTTTTACCACAAATTTATTGGTCTCATTCATTCTAGGAAAAAAAATCAGTTTGCATTGAAATTAACTGGAAATGTTAAGATTTTAAATAGAAATTTTTTTTTTATTTTTATTGATTAATTTAAATTGAAAATTTTGTAACGTATATCTATGTAGTTTTACATTCTACATTATAAATAACATTGCCTTGCATTACTTATGTGTGTATTTGTAATTTATTTTTCCTGTTTATTTTTGTTTTTTAAGTTTAGACTGTCAGTCTACAAACTATGTTTGCGAAATTGCCCCAAATTCCGTGCAATTTTTCTAAAAGATTCAAAAAACGAAGGCACATTTTCTCAATGTACTTAATCATTTATTCATTATTGTTTCTGACGTTAATTATAAACAATAAAACATTTATTAAATTAATATTTATTATTTTATTATAATAATAAAATAATAAATATTTTACAATAAATTACATCGATTAAAATAGCGGCGCTCTTATTTCATCGGTTTTCAAACTGTGTTCTGCGTAACCGTAAGGTTCTGCGCGATCAGTCCAAAGATTCCATAAAACAGACATTTTTGCAAGTATATATAATAATTTATTGTTTCTTGCATCATTATATTATAAACAATAAACATTTATAATAGAATAGTGTTTTGTAAAAAATATAATTGTTACAAAAGTTTTCTCGTGTCATTAAATTTTGAAGACCACTGGTCTAAAGTAAGGTGTTAAAATAGCCAATCGCGGGTCGAATATAACCCACTAGTTTGTTTATCTTTCATAATCTGGAACACCTTGATAAATAAATATTATCCCATTATAAATTCAATAATGACAATTCTTTTAAATAATTAAAAATAGAACGTTTGTCTTTTCCCTATTAGATAATATGCACCATTTTCAAATTTGTCACACAAATCAATCTATCTACCAAAGAGAAAAGAGTACGTTACATAGCGTATGACAGAGGGGTACATCGCCATAGGCTGAAACTTACGATAGTGCCACAAACATAGCACTTTTTTTGATGCATATAAGCCACAGAAATAATAGTAAATGGGAGAAAACCAATAATTGAGCTTGCGCGAGAAAAATTAATATATTTTGAAAGTAAGTAGGTGTAACGTTACGCCTATACACTTCAATATTTAGCCTTATGACACACACACACACATATGCGTGCAAATTTTTTACAAATATTTTATTATGTATATTCAATAAGAAACATTTATATGGAAGAATAAATAGGAATGATCTGGAGACATTATCATTTTTAATTTTATTGTTTACTAAACTCGATTGATTTTGTTTTTTTTTTTACTTTTATATATTTAAATAAATTAGAATTACTGTTCTAACATACATTAAAATTAGATTATTCTATCGTAAAAGTATTAATCAACAAATAAAAGATTTTTATAAGAAAAAATTATCACCAATAATTTTAACAAAGTTCAAAATCCTAAGGCTTTAAATTCAAATAATTTTATTTAATAATAAATTATTAAAACATATATTTGATAGATAGATTCCTACAAAATAATTTATAACTGATAAGTATATGGCCATATACTGTATGTTCCAAATTCACGTGTCACCGTTGGGATCTTAACTCTTTTCTATTAAAAGTTTTTACTTTAAGAGTTATTCAGAAACAAAGAAAAATATCAAATTTAGTTTTTTTTTTGCAAATATCTAGTCACCTACAGTATTTTTTTTGCAAGTAATGTTTATCTGAGATGGCCATATAATTGTGCACAATACGAGTAAGTTCCATTTAACCGAAGTTGTAATTATAATTCTTGAGATCCCAATGGTGGCACCTGAATTTGGAACATACAGTATATTACAAATTTTTGTACAGAAATGTTTATAAATTTATAATATGACAAAAATAAATATATAATTGTTATAAAAAAGTATATAAGTTTTGTTAGAATTGAAAATGTTATTTATTCGTTCTGGAAAGTTTACAATGTGTGATACTGTTTTGCACAATATTGATATTATTCACGATGAAATTGTTATAATTCACAAAAAAATTAAATGTATGACAAAAAATGCAAATGCCCGAAAAAAAAAAAACAAAATGTAAGCGAACAACAAATTTTTTCTCTCATGACAACAAAATGTTTATTCTCAACAGCACAAATATCAAAAATTAACCTTTTAACCCGACTTATATAGTAATTAATAAGGCAAAAATCTTTAGGTGTATGGACCTTCTCTGAACAAATAAAAAACTAATCTTTTAATCCCACTTACCTAACAATGAGTCCAACTAAAATTTCAGTTGTATTGACCTTTAAAAAAATACAAAATAATAATTTATTATTTTGTCGTATTATATTTGTCGTTCAATATAGTAATTTCGCTGTAAAATTTATTATTTTTGTTATGCCACATTTGTATATTAATTTTTTCGCAAATTTTCCCATTTTTGTTGTACCACAGTTGTCGTTCGAACTATCAATTTTATTGTGTAATTATATATGTATTTTTGAAATGCACATCACCGTGCGCGTGCGTGGTTCAATTTATCTTATTTTTAATACAGTGGAGATCGGCTTTCTTCCACTATTATTATTTCCGTGCTGTGATATAATCCAACACGAAACACAAAAATCAATTTATAAAAAAGTTTTTTCCAAAATATATAAGAAAAAGTGTTATTTATAATTGAAATGTAAGAACATCAAAATTTTAGTTAAGCGCAGGTACCCCAATGTCAACAAATATAATATTAAAATATACTTTAGTATATTGTTTATTTTTTAGTTATGAATAAGGTAAATGCATATATTTTCTTGTTTTATTTATAAAATTTAAAAAAGATGTAAAAAAGTTTTATTTATTTTAACAATTAAATAAATTGTTACTTCTAATTTAAAGTTACTTTAACCAATATTTTAGTTAATAGTTACTTTTACATAACTGGGAAATTAAGTAACTGGCCAAAATTTACAATTTTTGAATGCTATAAATTTATTATAGAAAAAAACTTGACATTTAGTAACTAGCAGCTAAGTTTTTATTTTACATTTCTACAGCCGACCCCATTCACAATTATATGATGAGTTTAATTGGTCCATTATGGTATCATGAATTGTCTAATAAACAAATGAATAGTGCTGATGCATTAAAAGATGCACTATTGCAAGACCACAAAATGGGAACAATTATCAATACACAAGAAACTTTATGTGATTTAGGTTTAGTACTTTGGCCAAATCACACAAAAATTCAATATGCGTTGAAGAAATGTTACAACTCTCCAGTTGAATTTCTTTTAAAACTTTACAAATTAAACAGGCCGAAGGAACCTTATTTAAGTAAGAATTTTAACTTATATACATAGACTGTTCAATAAAAATTCAGACTAATTCCGACTATTCATTTGTTAATAACTCCTATAATAAGTAATTCATTGAAATTAATATTCTTATAAACTAATCCTTAATGCTACAAATCAGTTATCGTTATTATAGTAGATTATAAAAACGTTATGATACGATGAAATTAAATTATGATACTAAGGTTTAAGTTTAAAATTTATACAAATCCAAATTATACTCTATAAAAAAGTTTGTGAAATAATCTTGTAAATTAAATAAATTTGATTTTTAAACATAAAAGATGGTGGTCGCTTCGACTAAGTGGATACATTTTTAAAGTTAAACTTTTAAAATATACTGATATTTTATAGAAAATGTTTTGGCACATCGTACAAATACTGATAGTTTATAAAAATACTGCTAGTTCGTAAGAATATTAACAGAAAAAAGTTTTAAATAAATATTATAGCATATTAAATTCCTAATCAAAATGACTGCTACTGAAATTTGAAATAAGTAAATAAGTATAGAAAACACTGTGATTTTAAAAAAAACGTGATCCAATATGTCTATGCATGCACTGGCATGTACTGAATCAGGTGGAGGACATTTTGAACATTTACTGTTAATTATGATGATGTATCACTTGTAAATTATTCTACCATTTGGAATTAATATATCACATTTAAGTCTTTGCCAGTAAATGCAATCTTTCTCATAATATTTTACTTGTTAGATGTGGAAAACTCACATATAAAATTCGAACAAGTATTTCTGAATCATCTTTTAATTTCAAAGCGTTAATCTCACTCTTTTTTGAATAACTGTCATAGACACATACATACCTATGTCACACAACAAGATTACGCTATCTGCATTTTAAAAATTATATAATATTATGTTACAAAATTTGGTATCGAGTAGTATTACGATATAGGTACTGATCCGTAAGATATCACTTTCGGTTTAACCGGAAGTTAATTCTAACTTCCTTATTTTAAATGGAATATCTTATTTTTATTTTACCATTGAATTTACTAGTAAATTTTACATATTAAACATCAAAAACATTTTACACTAGTTCAACTCGTTTCGAAGATTTAAAATTTTTTGATTTCTTGATAGAAATCGGCAACATGTTTCATAGTCTTGTTAAGGAAGTTATAATTATGATTGGTAAGTGCATTTCAACGAAATCGAGAAAAAGTTTGAAAAGCTACATGAAATCGAGTTTTTTTAATATCCGAAATTCTGTTATTGGCACTTAAAAACCATGTATTGTAGGGTATTTTTTACACAATCGATTTAAAAATGTTATAATTTATAATGTTAAAAATGTTATAATAAAAATAATAAAAATATAAATAGAATAAATTCTTGTATTTAGTTTATTTTTGCAAATGTCTATCAACAACTGTAGGTATGTATAACAACAAGATTGTGCAAAAAACACACACACACGTTCTTTCTAAGAAGTGAACCATTATCTGCCGTAATGTTTCGTGACTTATTTCTTCAATTTCTTCACGGATGTTCAATTGCCAAAATGGTTCGAGGATTGTTACGGTATACTCTATCTTTCAAATATCCCCACAGAAAGAAATCTGGAGCAGTTAAATCAAGTGAGCGTGGCGGCCACTTGATTTTAGAGTTTCGCAAAATTATCCTTCTTCTAAAAATTTGTCTTAATAGTTTAATTGTCGGGCGAGCTGTATGGGTAATAGCACAATCTTGCTACCACCATACCTCTGATGTGTCTCGACTGCAGAACGCACGAAATTTTCTAGCATTTCTCGATACCTTTCCCCATTGATGGTTAGTGCGTTTTCTGCCTCATCTTCAAATAAATAAGGTCCGAGAACTCTTTCCGCGTTTACATCACATCAAACCGTTTCTTTAAGAGGTGCAGATTACTATGGTAGACTATTCTTGGATTTTTGTCCCCCAAAATTGCATAATTTGTTTATTAACAAATTCATTTAGGTGGAAATTTTTAATAAAATAGAAAACTATTTAATTCGGGTACGTCGTTATTACTTTATTAATGCATCTAACGATAATTTAGCCATGAAAAACAAAATTATTAGTTAATACGTATTTTATTATTTTCATTTAAAATACATTTTATAAAGAAATTCTCGAATACATACATATTTTGCTAAATTATTGGTTGACAACACTGTATTTAATAAATAACTTTCAACATAGAATATTTTAATTACACTAACTCAATTTTTTAACGCAAAATTCATTAAAATATTAAAAGGCAGGTGTTTATATTTAAGAAGAAATTAGACTTTTAAAAGTCTTTAAACTTTAATATTCTAGACACATTCGTCAATATTATAGTTTTATATGTTTTTTAGTAAAGCAGTCCAAAGCTTCCGTGAAAAGACCCCGTTTATACAGATAATACAGTGACCACATCTCCAGATTTCAACTATTTGTCTCCAATCTCCAGGTTTTGCTATAATTGTTACAGGTTGTCCTAATTAGTTAACGACATTAAATATAATATGAATATTATTATAACTGATATTGTCAACTTCGTAGATTCTATCATTTTAACATACGATCTAGTATGTATCGTTAAAATTATTATTTTTTTAAGTAAATTGTACTGTGATTTTTTTACATTTTACATTCAATGTATTTATAAAATGAATTTTAACGTTAAATTTTACAATTTTTAGTAATCTATCTCCAGATTAAGTTAAGTTAGATAATATATATCCAAGTTTAACTTAAATAGAAGGTGGTTGTTACCCTAGATACAGATGCTAAAAGCTGTTGCTGATTTTAAACAAGAAATCAAAAAAGTTTAAATACATAGAAAACAATTAAACTAGAGTATAATATTTTTGATGTTTTATGTTGTTCAAATTTACTCTTATATTCAATGATAAAATTTCAATAATCGAGTATTTTATTTAAAATAAGGAAATGACTTCTGCCTGATAACATTTTATTTTGAATGAGCATATCAGAATACTCCTAGATACCATATTTTGAGACATAGTATTACATGTTTTAAGATACAAATAACATAAGCTCATCATGGGACTCACTGATGTATCTACTAATTTTTAATAGTTAAGTCACTTAAGTTTTTTTTTTAGAAAATTTGTATACATTAAACGATAGAATAATTCTATCGTCGGTCGTTCATTTAGCAATGAGAGAAACATTAAAAGAATTACATTTAAGAGTACCATCTCCACCAAGAGAAGAACCACCATGTAATTTTATAATTGCTCATTTTGAAATATGTAAAAAAACCTAAATAAAAACATTACTTTTTAGTAAAGCCAGTACCAACCAAAGAGAAAATAAAACGACATCCTTCACCTTATCTGAATCCATTCCCATTTATTCCACAAAATAACAGAGATCCTACTTTTGTCTATAAAAACAGGCATAGAGAATATGCTGACCTTCCATATTTTGATTATGTTAATGATATGGTAAGTTAATAAATGTGGAAAAAGCAAAAATTGTCTACCAGCATAAAAATATTTAGTGTAGAGTGTTTGTTTTTTTCTAATATACGTATACTTATACCCTCTTTAAACTTACCGGGTAAATTACTCTGCATTCTGCAACTGAGTCAACAAAAACAGAGAAAAGATTTGAAATTTTTAATAATTGTAAAGTATTCATACATAGGAACTTGTACTATATCTGTATATATAAACATCTACATCTATATTTATATATATATATATATATATATATATATATATATATATATAAACATTTATAGAGAAGATTAACCAGCGCAGTACAAATTAAAGAAGTAGTTGTAATTTATACAGTACACCAATACCTCAGTTTGCGTCGTGGTTACGTTCCAAAAAAACACGACGCAAATTGAAACGACGCAAAGTGAATTATGATTTTCTATAGCAAACCATGTAAAGATCGAAGATAGGTTCCAAGGTTACAAAAATACTACTTTTTAAAAAGAAAATTGAACAAAGTAAACATTTAAAAAACAAAAATAATATAAAATTTTATTACATACTACATACAAAAAACAAAAAAAAAACAAATTCAATTAAAACAAAATAAAATATTCAATTAATTTATAAAAACAAAATAAAAATTAATCACTGTCTGATGAGTCCATAGTGGCTGTTGTCGTAAGTCGGCTTTCTTTCACAAAAAATTGGTCCAATGTTTGCTGAACCTCTTTTTTTTTCAACGTAAAATAAATTTCCTTGTAAAAAAATTAAAGACTCGAACCCAAAACAACGCAACTTCGAAAATCTAACGACGCACAGTGAAAATTAGTACTAATTCAGCAGCGACGCAACTTCGAAAAAACGCAAAACGAAACGACGCAAAGCGAGGTATTGGTGTATATAATTAATTAAGTAAATAATAACGCTAACAAAATAAATATGAAAATATAATGATTCAAACCGAATCCTGAATACGTAAAATAAAAAATATATTTTTGTAGTATTTAAAACAAGGTTATGCTAAAATATTAATATTTTTTTTTTTTTGTTAATTTATAAAATTTTGGAAAAAAGTCTACAATATGCTACTAATTTACGTAAAATCTAGAACCAAATTTTGTAAATAATTTCATTTGAAAATTTTAGATATTTAACATTTGAGTTTCTGTATTTGGGTAATACATATGTTGTTTAAATAGCCGCTTTGATCGAAAAATTGAAAAAAGAGTAAATAATGGTTGTGTAATTGGATACGTTTGCTAGAGAAACACATTTAAATGATTATAATGCAGTATTACAGGTTCGAAATATTGGTGTAGATCAATAAAGAATGTTCGATCATCTTGAACAAGTACCTAATGAATATTAAAATAAAACATATGTGAGTGATAGTGAAAGTGTAGGTACTTCTGATGAGTAGAGAGATTGGCATGATTAAAAAGTGTTTTGTGGAAACGAATGTTCCCAATTGGTAAGAATAAAAGAACATGTATGAAGGATAACATAAATGTGAATAAAATAAAAGTTGTTTCTCTGACTAGAGAAGACACTAATTTCTCTTTGAATGAAAAAAATTGTGCCACACTTTTATGAAAACTTAACGTGAATTTTATTTTATAATTCTAGTTAAAAATTAAATAAGTTATATTTTTTTTCACTTTCTTTACGTTTAGTATGAAGAATATTTTGAAGAAGAAGAACAACAACCAACTAAGAAAATATCAATATCAAAAAAAGAATCCGAAACAGACAAGTCTGTGCAATTACTTTCAAAATATCGTCGTCCGCCAAAAATTCCTGTGCGTCAATTAAAGCGTAAAATGATAAAAGTAAAAAAATATCGTTTAAGACAACCTTCAGTGTACACATATAAAAGAGATAAAGAAAAAGCATTAGAACAAGATACATTTATTATTAATACGGAAGTTAATTTAGAAAACATTTGTAATTGTATCCCAAAAATCAGTAAAGATACATCGTATACTTTGAATATTAAGGTAACAACGGAAAGTGAAGAAGTTATTTTAGCACAACAATTGTATCCTTATAATTCGGAATGTGCTGTTGGTGAACTTCAATTCAAGGAACAGAAGTTTTTGCCTGGATATAATACTTCTAATAAAAAAAGTTCCATACCAACACTCAAGAAAATTGAATATAAGTGAGTAAAATATTTCTAAAAATAAACCTTTCCAACCTCCTTTGTCAGCAACCTAAATATCGAACTGCATTTTTTTCGCGACCCAACTTACAGGAAAATAAAAAATTGAAATTAATCCGTCAGAACGCGCGCTATGATTAAAAATACCCAAAGTATATTCGAATGCAATTTTATAAAAAAAAGTAGGCATTCTAACGGGTTCTCACTGCAAAAAACACAAATAACATAAATATCACTAATAAATATTAAATGAAAACAACGATCTCCCTGATATCAAATCGTGGCTTTACATTTATTGTAAAACGCATTGCAAATCATGAACAAGTTTATTTCTTGCTTCGGGTTTTATCACAATAAAACTTGTAAATCCCATTTCACAAAAATATGTAATGAGAAATAATAAAAACTATTTTAATGTCAAATAAGAATCACTTTACGATCTAAAGTTGAGTTGCGACCCATGCATAGGTTGGAAATCACTACGATAGGTGTTTAAAATATTACTAACAAGCAACCATATCGAAGTGTCCATCGCCGATTTCAATGACCTTTGGTATTCAAGTAGAAAACTAAAAACTAAACAACACGTATATTTTTATCGATAACGCCAAGGTTTAGGAAGTAAAAATCACCTCAAAGTTTAAGAGTAAAATTTATTTTTATTTTTTTCCTCGAAAACTATGCATCCTAGAACAAAAGTGTAAATGTACGAATACGTTTTTTTTTTAAAGAGCTGTCTACCCGTAATATTAGTTTTTCTTTTTCTATACGATTTGTAAAGTTACCCTTTTACACTTCTGACATATATTTTACTATACACAGTATAATCTTGCCGTAGATATCAGTCAATTACAAGCCAAAAAAATATTGTTCTATCTTTTATAATGCTCCATTTTTAAAGTGATTGAACTACAGTAGTTTCAAAATGTTGCATATTTTTTGATATTAACTTATTCATTCTAAAATATGCTCATTTTATAATTTGTACACTTTAAATATTTATTGTGACAAATACCGATTATATATTGTTTTTTAATCGATCAATTATCTTATTTGATACTTTATTATTTAAATAGTGACTAATTTTAGTTTTATTAATTAAAAAATAATAACGTCAAAAACTTAGTAGTTTTAAACAAAAATATACAATTTAATTTACTAGTTAAATTATTTATAATTGCTTGTTTGTGTATTTCTAATTTTAAAATTAAATATGAAAATTTTAATCTTAATATTAACCATAACCAAAAAGAAATCGGAACCAAACAAAAATTAAGTAATCCTAACCAAAAATATAAATCAAAATTAATTTTTCAATATAACGGAAATCAAAACAGCAATTTTGTTAACCGTAAATGATCGAATTTTTTTACTAATATCCATTGATAAAGTATATTTATTTATATAAGAATTAAAATAACATTAGTTATTCATACATATTACAACAAATTTGATAATTTGCAACTGTTTTATTCTGTTACAGATGTGAATGTTGTACATGTAAAAAAACTGTAAATATTATTGCAGATAATAATGATCCTACTAATATAAATCATGTTACAATATCTAGTCCACCTGCAATGGAAACTATAAAAGAGCGTTCCGAAAATGACAATCAAATAACACCTGTTACAAATTCATATGTTCTTGACAATATATCTAAATCTAAATCAAGTTCAGTAAAAGAAAATAAAAAAATTAACACCGAAGATATTAAACTCTGCACTTTCCATAAGAAAGATAACTATTTATGTGATTCATGCGATAATTCCTTTTACCTTTGCACTTGCAAATCATCAAGTGATAACAAGATGGATTGTATATGCCATATACTGGATAATAAGATAAAGGCATTAAGAGAATATAATAAAATAAATCATACAAATTATCATGCATGTGCATGTGAATGTCAATGTAATAAAAAGAAACAAATGCCCCAACCAGAAATATGCAACTACAAAGAAAATAAAAAATCAGAAAAAAAATCTGCTGCTGATGAAGAAAAAGAAACAAAAATAATCAATGAAAAAGTCGAAATAGTATTTGAAGAGAAAAACGAATTATATCCCTACCAAATTAAAAGTGTAAGTAGTAAAAAATCGAGAAGCAACAAACAGATAAAAGTAGCAAAAACAGAAACGCAAATTAGTCTACGTAAATTAAATAACGACAATATAGAAGAGGAAGAATTAACAGAATCAGAAAGTTCCGAAGAAAGTTCCGAAAAATGTTCTTGTATGAAATTATTTAACAAATATCTCTACATTCACGAAAATTGTTTACATCTTTATAATCAACATAAAGAAAAACTTACAAACGATATTGAAGAATACATGAAAGATTTAACCAATCGTTGCACATGTAATGATTCTGTTTCAACAACCAGTGCAAGTGAAGACGATACAAAAATTGAAGAAGTGATAGAAACAGAAGTGATAGAAACAGAAATCAGTAAAGAAATATTTCCTCAAAATTGTTACTGTGGTTGCTGTAAAAGTGTTGACCCTTTCCAGAGTTGCACATGCGGACCTGAACCTAGCTGTACATGTGCTCCAGATTCAGCTTCATCATCACCGTCAGATAAAAACACTTTAGCATGTGCATGCAGTATTGCACAAAAATCCATAAAAAACTTGGGGAGTTGTACATGCAGTGACAGTATTCGCAAATCTGGTTTAATTCTGAAAGACTATCAAAACACAATGAACATAAATACTCCGCAAGTAAAATCACTAATGTCTTATCGAATAAATTCGGCATCACCTAATATATTAAAAGAAACAAACGCCAAAGTTACTATAACAGAAATGGAAGAAGAATCAAAATCTCTTTCAAATATAAAAATAAAGTATAATTCTAAATCTAGTCTGAAAATCACAAATAAACACGATCATTCAAAGATTATCCATTTGGATAAATTTCCAAAAAATTCTGAAGAACAGATGGAATTACTTAAAGTAATTTTATAAACATTATTCTTATTATTAAAATTTATAGGCATTACAAATAAATCTGTTTTATTACTACATCTGTTACATACATGTATATATATATATATATATATATATATATATATATATATACATATATATATATATATATATATATATACATATATATATATATATATATATATATATATATATATATACATATATATATATATATATATATATATATATATATATTTAAATAATAGTATCAAATCAATAAATAAATAATTTTTAATTTAAAGATCGAGATAAGTAGAGTTTTTCTGATTTTATAATCCCGTCGTTAAAAACAACAATACCCTAAACCACCGATGCCAGAATAAATAGGACCGTACTAAAATCTTTGTTGGTTTTTTTCATTTATCAAGTTAACTTCACTTTCATAGATTTAAAAAATATATTTTACGACATATTTTTCTTAAAAATAAGTATAAATACACAAGTATTAAATATATAAGTAACGGTTAATTGTTATTACAAAATTAAAGTAAATACTTTATTAAAATATTATGCCGACAATAATGACATTCTAATGTGTGTATGCATAAACAATAAACATTTTCGTTAAATATTATATAACGGTTTGTTAAACTGAAAATTCTTGGTTTTTATTAGAAATTTCGTTGCAATATACATAGAAAGATTTCTTACGGAATCTAAAAATACCGAACTGTTATTATTAACAAATAAGAAAATTAATCATCTGAAACAGATACGAGTGCATAATATAAAAGGGAACACAGAAATTACTGCTACATCATTATTGAAATTTGTACTGCAGATTGTTGCTATTTTATAAAATGTATAGACCGTGGGAGAACAATGTCTGTGCTGAAAATGGGTAGTCATGAAAACCTGTTTTTAAGTAATTTTTAGATAAAAACATTATAATAATAAGATTTTACATAAATATAATATTATTTTTTAAATCTATGAAAGTGAAGTTAACTTGATAAATAAAAAAACCGACAAATATTTTAGTACGGTCCTCGAAATTGTGAAAACCCAAATATCCAGTTATACAATTCTATAATGGTCATGCTTGCAACGCATTTTCTCAATTACAAATTTACAGCATAAATATATATATGGTCAACTGCCGTCTGTGGATTAGGGTATTGTTGTGTTTAACAACGGGATTATAAAGTTAAGAATATGAAGTAAAACATACTATAGTAGTAGTTTGAAATCCAGTAATATACGTCCAGCTTTTAATTAAGTTATAGAAATTAAGAAAAATAAAAATTTTATTTTCAATTTGATTTTAAAATGCTATCACTCACTATTAGCTAAGACTACCTGTAATCTATTATACGTAAGGTATATAAAATGTATTATTTAATATTATAGATGTTACTTGAACAACTTGCTGAAGATGGTTATCCACTTGCAAAACTACCAGACTGTCATTTGCTGCCACATTTCAAAATCTGGTTAAATAAACGATCTCGTTCATTTCTATCAATGGAAGAAAGAGGTAAAAATCAATATTTATATATAAAATTGAATTAAAAACGATTTCATTACAACCAAATATCACATGTTATTCTAAAACAGAACTTGTACATAGAAGCTTTTTAATTTGATATACATATAGTTAACTCTCAATCTAAGTACAACAGGTTCTGGACAATAACTACCCAAACATTAGCAGTATTACAAATAGACTTATAATGAGATGCTTGATCTTTCAAAAAAGTTACGAATAAAATGTGTTTATCTCCGAGGGGGCAATCGAATTTATTCTAAAATTTACCCTTTCATCACCTCCTGGAGGTGGAGTGGAGATCAACTTTAAAATCTTAAATGGAAATCCCATTTTTTATTGCAGATTTGGACTATCTGGAAAAAGACATAAATTTTATCTTCGATTAACCCGCCCTCGCTCAACCTAGGGGTGCGAGAAGGAATTAACTTTATCACTCATGAAATTTATCACATTATCTTAAATATTTATTCATTACTTGACTTGCTTTTATTGCTTGTACATCATATCTCATTTCTGAAATACGTTACCTCATTTCTTGAACAAATTCCTCCATTACTTGACGTTATTACTATTATAATGCAGGCTATGTCAATTAAATCCCCCTCCCCTAAGTGGAGCGAAGAGTGAGTGGGGGTCTAATAGTAGATAATTTTTATGTAATTTTTTTTTCTGGAGAATCCGAATCTGCAATAAAAATAAGGGTTTCCATTTCAAATTTTAAAGATGACCACCACTCCACCACCAGAAGGTGATGAAGTAAATTTTAGGATCATTCAATTGCCCTCTCCAAGACGAACAAATTGTATTCGTAACTTTTTTGATATGATGAGTAGTTTTCGAGATATTTCAAAGTCTCAAGATAAAAAACTCACCTAGTATAAAGTAACTATAGATTTTTAAAAAAGAAGAATATTATTTTCAAATTATTATAAAAGTCTGTTTGTCTGTAAAATAATCTAAAAACTAACAAATTTAAAAATACTATTTTTATATTGATGTGTTTTTTAGACAAATTAATGGCCGTATCTGCCGCTGAATTTTGGAAACATATCAATATATGTCGTCGTATTGTGAAATTACCAAAATTAAAATTCACCAAAACACAGACAAGTAAATGGACTTGGGGTGCTGTATTTAAATATAGGAAACTGGTATTTTATTATTATTATTATTATTATATATACCTAGCTTATAGTAAGTACTGTTTTCATGAATTCATTACAACAAATATTAACATTCCCGCCACATTTTCCCGTAGTATCAACTTGATTATGTAAAATAATGCAATAACTCAGAAAAAACTCCTGCACAAAGGGTAAAACGAATCAACACGATGAATGCAAATATTAAATTAATTTTAAAGAATATCATAACTTTTATATAAGCTTGATTTTATAACTTATCAATTCAACTTTTTTTATTATTATTAAGTAAACAAATACAGAAAAAAATGGTTTTTGGAGTTAATAAAAATTATAATTTCTCTTTTTCGCATTAGAACATTGTGCCACACCTCTAATACTTAGATAAATTATGAAGTAACGACTAAAACAAATTCTAAATATGAATATAGGAAATAATATAATAGACGATTTTTTGCGATTGTAATTATCTGTAATTAACTCATTGTCAGTGATGTATCCGAAGCCGAATAATTATTCTGTATTTGGTTTATTCGGCCATTTTTTACTATTCGATATTTGACCGTATATTTGGTTTTAATACCGAATATTCGGTTGTAAAAAATTAGTGTAGTACTACACTTTTTTTATTGTTTTACCTTAAACTAATACAGTTAAACCTGTTTTCGTGCGGTAGATATGGACCGTATAAAACAAAACCGCACAAAAAAATATTGGAAAATTTCGTAAATACTTGATATTAAATAAACATAGCGCGTCTTAGGCAAATAGCGCCTTACAGTGTACATATCAGGTACATATGATTGTACACTGACAGGAAACATTACAATGCCATTATAATGCCAACACCGTTGGAATTCATATACCGCAAAAAAAAATCGCACAAAAAAAATCGCATAGAAAAGGATCGCACAAAAACAGGTTTGACTGTACAAACAAAAATTATGTAAGTAACATTTCTTCAAAATTAACTTAAGAAAATATGAGAAATATGTCATCTAACGGTTAATTTTATAATGAGTTTGACACAGAAGGTGTAGAATTGTACATATTTATAACTTATTTATGGGTCATTCCAGCGAGGGACGTCCAAACCTAGGCGCGGCCATGTCACCGATTTGGCTGAAACTTTTTCTGAAAAGAATATCATATAACAGAAAGTGTTTCTCTAAAGAATCGATTTTTTTAACGATTTGTTTTTAGTAATAACAATTTTTGAAAATAATTTGCGTCTTGTAAAAAAGAGCCTTTTTTGAGGTATCTTCAAACTTTCATAATTTTGGTTATTTTCATCTGATTTCCATGATTTTTTGTAAAATCTATGGCAAAAAGTGTAGTCTTTTAAAATATTAACTACCTTTTATGATTTCTTTCAAAAGTCAATGAGCATGCCAATCCGAATATTGAGATAAATTATTGAAAAAAATTGGATTTTTTATTGTGTCTTTTCGACTCGAATATTCGACCTATTTCAATCCCTTTTCGTTGAAACTTATCAAAATAACCTAATAAATGTCGAAATTTGCTTAATTTCCATTTATACACAGAATAACGTATCATTAGTAAGTTTTAAAATTGTGAAAAAATTTGTGTATTTCGCAAAAATGGTAAACTTTGGAACGATGTAACTCAGAAACCTATTTTTTTATTTTAATGAAATTTTAACCACTTATTGTACGTTACTGGATCTTTTATTTCAGAAAATTTCAACTAAACTAAAAAAAACGGTCGTTATGAATGTATTTTTGCTTGGCAAATTACAATCTTGTAAAGACATCTTCAGGAATGAATATATACTAAATTTTCCTTGTATTTATTTATACTTAATTATTTTGTTCATTTGTAATATAAAAAATAATTTATCAACTCAAAGCAATCTGCACAAATACAATACAAGAAATAAATCTAACTTCTCTATTCCAGTTATAAATTTAAATAAAGCTAAATTTCAAATCACATTGGTCTAATCTTTTACAATCATTTACCAAAGCATATTAGTACCATAAAAACTGAAAGTAATTTCAAATTTTATTTAAAGAAATTTTTCATTGACAAAACTATTATTGTAAGTTAGATGATTATCTTAGTGACAAGTTCTAATTTTCAATTGTAATGTAAATTCTGTATTGTACTACAATTTTTATGAATTTTTTTAATTGACTTTTTCCTATACCATATATTGGTTTATATGGAAATAAAAATATTATTATTATTATTATTATTATTATTATAGATCAAAATCATTTATAAAATATCTTGCAAATCTGAACAACATTAAGTATAAGAAGCTTTAATTTTCTCCCAATCTGTCAATATATTTATATTACTTATCAAAATAACCTAATAAATGTCGAAATTTGCTTAATTTCCATTTATACGCAGAATAACGTATCACTAGTAAGTTTTAAAAATGTGAAAAAACTTGTGTATTTTGCAAATGGTAAACTTTGGAACGATGTAACTCAGAAACCTACTTTTTTATTTTGATGAAATTTTAACCACTTATTGTACGTTACTGGATCTTTTATTTCAGAAAGTTTCAACTAAACTACAAAAAGCGGTCGTTAGGAATGTATTTTTGCTTGGCAAATTACAATCTTGTAAAAACATCTTCAGGAATGAATATATACTAAATTTTCCATGTATTTATTTATACAAAACAATCTGCACTAATACAATACAAAAAATAAATCTAACTTCTCTATTCCAGTTATAAATTTAAATAAAGCTAAATTTCAAATCACATTGGCCTAATCTTTTACAATCATTTACCAAAGCATATTAGTACCAAAAAATCTGAAAGTAATTTCCAATTTTATTTAAAGAAATTTTTCATTGACAAAACTATTATTGTAAGTTTGTTGATTATCTCAGTGACAAGTTCTAATTTTCAATTGTAATGTAAATTCTGTATTTTACTACAATTTTTATGAATTTTTTTAAATGACTTTTTCCCATACCATATATTGATTTACATGGTAATAAAAATATTATTATTATTATTATTATAGATCAAAATCATATATGAAATGTCTTGCAAATCTGAACGACATTAAGTTACTGTTTGTAGTACGTATAAAAAGCTTTAATATTCTCCCAATCTGTCGATATATTTATATTACTTTAAATATAATTATGTCTAAATGTTGATTTGTTAAAATTAATTTTAATGCATTATTTTTAGATAAATGATATAAAAGAAGATTATATTACAAGAATGAAATTAGCATTAATCGATGAATCTCAAGAAATGTTTCCAACGATGTTCCATTATTTCTTTCCAACAAAATCGTTTAGAGATTGTTACTTTGCATATTTACCAGCTGATGAAAATCACGTACAAGCATATAAACAATGGGATATCAGTGAGATTAAAGATTTCAGCAATAGAATTTCTTGTCTGAAATGCGAATAAATGCTACTACTATTTAACCTAGCACCATATTATAATTTATTATTTATATTATAATACGATCTCAGATGCATTTCCAATAAATAATTTTGCAATTTTCAAATTAAAACTGCATTTTATTCATTTTATAGATGCACCGATGTCTTTCAAAATTATATGTCTATTTGTTGAACTAATATTTGAATTTTCTATATCTATGTATATGTAAAATGTTTTTAATAAATTTTAACAGCCAAACAGCTTTGGTTTGGTTTCCAACCAAGCAAACCAAGCTTCGAGCACGATTTGTATTTTGGTACCCCCCTCTCTATTTTTCTATTAATTGATGTTCTCTTTCTACTGACATTATTTGTTGATATAAACTACTTTTTATGTGCCTGCGTCTATATTTAAGTTTTTCAATATTAATATTAAAAATGTGTATTTGGAAGTAAAATGTTGTATATATATATATATATATATATATATATATATATATATATATACCGGGTGTTCGTTCGTCAAGTTCGTATGGGCGTTTAACATGTAATTTCGATAAATTGCGATATACTACTTTCTCGAGTTAAATTCGAAGAAATACTTACACTGGTATTTATAAACAATCGCCAGCGACCCGCCAGCATTCCGCTGTGCGCTAAGCAATTCATAAACATTCACTGACGACACGCTGTTTCACCATGACGCAATGCACAGCAATTTCGGCGATTCGCCGGAGATGCATCGCACATACTCCAGTTCGTTATTACAGTTGTTTTGATAACAAATAAGGTTTAAATTTTGACCTAATGGATCGTGATTTAAAAGTAATTCGACAAATAGAGGAAGAAATGGAGGAAGTACGTCAAATTAATAGAGTTTTTTGTTTACAAAAACGATATATAAGGAATGTACAAAATCCTCTAGAATTTTATAGAAACAGCGAATTTAGAAAACGTTATCGGTTTTCGAAGGATACGTTTAACAATATATTAATGCCGTTGTTACAAAATTCTTTTGAAAAACCAACAAAACGGGGTTTACCAGATATACTTTTTTATACAAATTTGTTAAAGTATTAAAATTTATTTGAAACTTTAAATTAAATACAAATTGAAAAAATTTAATATACATTAGCTTATCAAATTCAATATATGCGTAGTCGATATTAAAATTATCTATTCACTATGAAATTATTATATAAACAATTTGCTTGTGATCAAATATTTTTCATTTCAGAAAGAATTTATTAGCATATATTCAATTTACCATTGTAAACGCTTATGGACATTTGTATCATTTATTTTAGATTGTATGCGGCGATTTAAGAGGAGTATTACAGACAACAATATCACGCATTATTAAAGTAGGATCAAATATAATTGCTTCTCATTTACGACAATTTCCTGATACTGCAATTTTGATACATAACAGATTTTATAATATCGTAAATTTTCCAAGAGTTAGTGGTTGTATTGACTGCACACATATAAAAATTAAACGTCCGCCAGAAGATCGGGCTGAGATTTATAGAAATCGGAAGGGATCATTTACATTGAACGTCCAAGTTGTGGCAAGACCAGATTTAAAAATATATGATATAGTTGCACGCTGGCCAGGAAGAGAACACGATTCAATGATTTTTAATAACAGCAGTGTGAAAATGAGATTCGAAAGAAACGAATTATCAGGATTTTTATTAGGTGATAGTGGCTACGCTTGCTTACCCTATTTGATGACACCTTCACGTTCGCCGCAAAATGATCCTGAACGAAGATATAATAGAGCACATATAAATACACGTAATGTAGTAGAACATTTGTTTGGGACATGGAAAAGACGTTTTCCTTGCCTTCATTAAGAACTGGAAAATAAATTAGAAAATATTCCATCAATAATTGTAGCTTGTGCTGTTCTACATAATATAGCTGTTGAGGGAAATGATAATTAGGTGGAACATGCTAGAAAATGTACAAAACGAAAATGATGAAGAAATTTTACCACCACAAGTAGTTTATGTACACGGACAAGCATCTAGACAAAATTTAATTAATCAACATTTTACTTAAATATATATTTAATATAAGAACAAAATTATAATATGAAATACAATAATAACTTACAACTACACAAAAGTTTAATTATACATATTACCTTACTAATGTATAAAAGAAAAAAAATATGTATAAAAGTATAATAAAAAATATAATAATAACATATAATTAAACAACTTAATAATTTTAATAATTAATTTTTTTTTTCTAATTCACGTTTTTTAATTACTAAATTAATTTTATCAATTTTTCTGTTAATTTTTGCAGTTTGCAAATTTTGTTTACTTATTTCTAAATTATTTTGTTCTATTTCTACTCTAATATTATTAATATAAACAACATGATCGTATTCTTTATCTGCAATTCTCTTTCGTTGTACCATTAGCTTTCGCACATGATTATTATAGCTAGTTTTTGTCTCTTTGGGTTCTTCTACATTATTTGTTGTCGCTTCACATTCTTCCTGTATTTCTTCTGTTGTTACGCTATGTAAATAAGTGGCATATCACTATCCACCACATTCTCTTCTTCTGTTGTAAGATGTGGAGCAACTAAATCCACATCCACAACAAAATCATCGAATTTGCTTGTTGATGGACCACCTCCAGTTGCCATCAAACTTCGTCTGTTGTTGGCCTTTTCCTCCTTATTTCGACGTTTAATTTTGTCCCAGCACCTTTTAAGTTGTAAAGTAGTTCTTTTTAGACAAAAATATTAAATTTTAATAAACGTTTCTGTGTCGATAAAAAAAAATATATTAATTACCGTTTCTCCAATTATGGTAGAATTAAATTCGGCAGTAACTGTTTTCTACGCTGCAGCTTTCTTTGAAATTGTCGTTACATCACTTTTTTTATCCTCAATAAATTGGATGCATTTTTAAAATTTGAACCAAAAGTTCTTTTTGCTTCAGCAGTATATGCTTTTGCCATGTCTGAGAAATTTATACAATAATTTAGTAAAACTATTTATATTGCAACAATACGCATAAAACTTACCAGTTGATTTTTTTAAAAGATATCTGGAACGAACAAAATTGATTTGATCTGTCAAATCAATTTTTCATAAACAATATTCGGCGACGCGCTAGCTGGATATTTGGATATTTGAACTGGCGGTCGCTGATGTTTTTATGACATATAGTACGCGGTGTGCGCCAGTTCAAATCTAGTTCAAATATCCAGCTAGTGCGTCGCCGAATATTGTTTATGAAACAATTATATATATATATATATATATATATATATATATATATATATATATATATATATCACACACACACACACAATGTTTGATTAAAA
The DNA here is from genome assembly GCA_963966155.1 of Clivina fossor. Taxonomy (NCBI): domain Eukaryota; kingdom Metazoa; phylum Arthropoda; class Insecta; order Coleoptera; family Carabidae; genus Clivina; species Clivina fossor. The sequence goes on from CAWYQG010000219.1 coordinate 481,953, forward strand.
ACGTAGGTACAAGCAGAGGCGTAGCAACCGGGGGTGCAAGGAGTGCGATGCACACGGGTCCATGAGCGAGAGGGGCCCACGAGCTAAAGTGCCCAATGGGCCTTATTTTTATTAATACTTACTATTTTTTGTTTATTTTAATTATTTTGTAATAAATAAAGGACAAAAAAGAGGAAAAAAAATACCATTTATAGGATTAAATGCATTTATTATATAAATTAATTTATTATAGTAAGTTAAATACATTTTTATAGATTCCTTTAAGTTTACAAACACAAAAACATACAGTACAAATCAAATTTAAAATTTAGGTTTACAAACATAGTTCATCAACTTTAACTAAACTTAACTTTTCTCGCTTTCATTGAAGCAAAAATGCTAATTATTTCACTTAAATTTAATTTACGTGCTCTTTCATTTTCAATGCTCAAAATCGCCAAATTTGATAAGCGCTTCTCCCCCATAGAGTTTATTAAATATGTTTTAATAAGTTTTAATTTTGAAAATGTTGTTTCGGCGCTACAAGTTGATACAGGGAATGTTAAGAACAAAATAAGAGCGGTACAAAGTTTCGAAAATGCCAAACTAAGAAAAAAATATTCTGTAAATATTAATTCTCTTAATTCAAATACCGAATTTATATTTTGTAACTGTTTTTTAAAGGTTTTCCTAAAAGATAATATCTGTGTCTTAAAATCTGCGGTTAAATCGTCAGTATATTTGTCTTTTGTCTAGTAAAGATTGGCATAAATCAATTATTTTATCATCAGATAATTGTTTTAAATTTTCTGGGAAAATTACTCCAAATAATTTATTTATTTCCGTAAAACTTGAAAATCTATCTTTTAATTGTGAAATTATAATATCTAATATAGCGTTAAAAACGTTTATCCTAAAATTATTTTCTGAACTATTAAATCGAAAATCTTCACACATTCCTTGTCTATGGTTAAGCCAACATTATTAGGTACATACATATATATTTCCTGGCAAGTTGTTTCTTTAGGCATTTTACTTTAATTTATTAATTTTGAAAATATAGATTGCATTTTAACAAAAATAATTTTAATTAATTTTGATTATCATAAAAATAAAACAACTTTTATTTGAAAATTTTTTTCGAATAAGGCACAAACAGACACAAATTTTAAAAATTAAAATGACATCTACAACTTAAAATAAGCCAAAAGAACATTAAAATTTTAAACAATACAAGGAGTAGAGAGGGGCCCCTTAATCCCAGTGGCACACCGGCCCACAAAGGTCTTGCTACGCCCCTGGGTACAAGTACTATCAATGTTTGGTTTATGCTATTGGTATCCTAACTTGACAAAGGTAAATGCACTTTTAACGTTATAATTGCACTTCGGATTAATCATTTTCATTTTTATAACAAAAATTATGTAAAGTAATATGATATTTGTAATACATTATAATATTTATTTAAATAATTACTAAAACAACATAACTAAGGAAATACACTTATAAATGAAACAAACCGAGACACGCACACAAACCGCTGCGCTGGAAAGGTATTAAAGTAGATATACTTCGGCATTTTTTGTTACCCCGCCCCAACATCACGTGCACATACTATATATACAATATCGACGCCGCGCCGTGATTAGTTATTTAAATCTACATATAAGAGATAGGAAATCATTTTCCTATCTCTAGATTTAAATTTAGATTTTGTTTTAAAGTGATATATTACAAGAATTCATTTTATGAAATAACAGATCAATCGTTTCATAATTATTATAATATAAATAAAGAACAAAATTTAAATAAACATTTTTGTTCCCTGTAATTTATAATTAAAAATAAATAATACAACAAAATAAAATATACCAAATTACAATAACATTATAACAATATTTATAGTTAGAAATTTATAAAGTTAACGTTATTTAATTTAATTGAAGTCGCTGTGGGCACTCGGTGAAACATTATGGAAAAATGTAAAATAAAACACTCGGTTTAAATTTTCACAAAAACAATAAATATCCTTTATTCCCCAATTTCGGCTGTTAAGGCATCATCAGAAGGTAATACAGCCGAAAGGCAAAACAGCCGAAATTGGCTAATAAAGGATATTTATTGCTTTTGTGAAAATTTAAACCGAGTGTTTTATTTTACATTTTTTAACGTTATTTATCATAACATATAAATATAAACAATGCATAAGGTGAATGCTATATATTTGATACAAGAATGAATTAAAATTAAAACGAAATTAACATGGTTATTTTAATTGTAATAGGGTTACATAACAAAACACATTTTATATATTCTATTATGAAAATATAGAACTACAGAAATATTTGAGATGAATCTTTTTGTTATAGAACTGTTATAGAACAGTTATCGAGCCATCCACGAGTTTTTCGAAATTTGCGATCGTGAGCAAATACGATTGCTGCTTCGGAAAAATTAGGAGCATTATCATGATTGATTCTAATTCTGATTCTAAAAGTTATTCCTAAGGCTGCGGCTGCACGAACAAATATCGTCAATGCGACAACCTTACGTTATAATTCCATATCTTCAGCTTCATTTTCGGAGAAATCAGACATACTTGACTCACTCTCCGAACTTACGCCCTGCTCCGGTTCTCGTAGTGCTTCTTCTGTTGCATATTTCCGAACATATTCTGTTACAATTACAGTTTAGCTTAATTTATTTTATTTTATAAATAGATTTATTTATCATTCTATCGAAACTTAATATGTTTCTGGCTGTCAAATCTGACAAACATTTTTTTGTTCCTATTAATATAACAAAAACATTTTTTCTAATATACTTCTTTTTAAATTTTCCTATCATTTTTAACGTAACGGCAAACGTGTCAAAGATTACAGACATGTATATATAATTAACCATATCGGATAAATTAGTAATTAATTAAGTAAAGAATTTATCAGACCTCATTATATTAATACAGAACTTTAATCTAAAGCAGATTTATGCTAAAGAATTTATATTTTTATTTTCTAAAAAATTCTATAGTTTGAATTTTATAAAGAAAAACATATTTGAAACAAAAATCTCGTTTAAAATAGTTTACTGTTTGGAACATATGTATACTAGCTCTTCCACTATATAATAATTAATAAGTATATATATATATATATATATATATATATATATATATACATATATAAGCTCACCTGATACCTTCTTTTTGTACTCTTCAGGCTTATGCAAATACAATACAGCAGCACCGCCATTCAGAGGATCGATAGGATTTGGATAAGTTAAAAGTTGTGGCAGAAAAGACTCAAATATATTTGACAGATCTAGATTAAAATTGTTCATATTAATTTTTTAGAATGTTTTTCCTTTCTGCTCGATTTTGAACGTACCATATAAGGCAGTCCATGCTTGATTAATAACATCTAAACATACAGTTCCGGATACCTCGTCAATATTTGGATGAAAAACTCTATTCATAAATCCAATACTTGGTGATTTAAATGGATAATCTTCGGGCAGATGAACACGCACTTTCCATACGCCTCTTTCGTATGGTGCTGTATATAAAATAAAAAAAATTTAATAAAAAGAAAAAACTTCATATTGCGAAATAAATTTAATGAAACAATTGCAATTTATTATAAAAAAAAAAACGAACAATCAAAAACAAAAGAACGTCTCTAAGACGTCACTTGAGCATTGATTTAATGCATACAAATAATAATGACATTTAAAAATTTACAATTAAAAATAAACTTACTTCCACGAGGACCATAAAATTTAACACAAAATTCATTGAGCCCTCCTAAAATAGTTACTTCATGCTTACTTTCTATACTGTAAAATTGTTAAGAAATATATATATATATATATATATATATATATATATATATATATATATATATATATATATATATATATATACTATTATACGTTTTACAGGGAGAAAATATGTGAATATTAATATTAGCAAAAAGTTTTAGAAGTAGAATTTAATTAGTTGAAAGTAAAATTCGGATTGGTAATACAAAAATTTCAAATTTTAGTTTTCGATCAGCAAAGAACAATGTTATTGTTTACACATGACGTTCAGAAGGATCAAAAGGATACAGTTTTATGACGTCTGTATCCATACGTCGTTTTCCAGCACTCGGAGAAGACATTTTATGTGGATTATAGAAGAAATAAGCATTCAGTATATATAACACTAATATCAAATTACAATTCGTGCACAAGTGTTTTTGTACAATATAGTATCTTCTGACTATTCACCAGCAAACAAAACGTATGATGGCCGACGAATCTATGACATCTTATTCATATTCTTTCATTGGCCGAATTCCATTCAAACACACCACGAAATCGAAGCACTTTGAACACAGATATTTCGTTGGTCAAATTATTTCGACAACAATACAATAACCAATGAAATTGTAAAGTTTACAAGTGCAGCGATAGAGAAATATTGGTAAACTCGCAAGGAATACGACCGTAATACGAATATCGTCATCGGTTAACTCCGGAAATTAAAGACCCTTTTTTATTTTCGAATATAAATGGCAGAATTTTATTTTCTACTTCTGAAAATAATCAATTCATTATATTATGTTGCGGTTAACATGATAAATTGGTTACTATATATATAATAATAACCAGTTATTATAAATAATTACCATATCTTCTAATTAGTAGGTATATTATGTAAATTTATATTTGCCAGTCATTATGACTACTGTTTCTTTTCGTTTCGTTATTATGAATACTAACCGATTAATCACTTGAACCGTAATATAATTAAGCAAATTAATCACCTTGTATTGGATATTATTCACTAGTACTATTAAGTACTAATTAATCGAGTCAAAAGGTTTTTAAATTATTGATATGTCAAAATTTTATTTCAACTGTTTGTGACCAATTACAAAATTGCATTTGATAAGCTAGCAACTGTCATAAAATAATTTTGAAATGTTAATATTATGCCATAGCATAATGTACAATTTCTTATTATATAGTCAGTATAGATTATTAGTTATTTATTATTACATACTCTTTGAATAACATTGCTAATATTAATTTTATATTTTTATTTCAAGCATATAACTCAATAACCGATAATTTGTAATAAATATGTAACATAAATGATATAAATATATAAACTAAAAAATCTCCGCCATTAGTTAATATTTCTTAGAAATATATGTAGAATTTTTGTAAATATGGGTATAAATATAATTATAATAAATCTTTCTTAAAAGGGAAATATATAAAATTTTATTTTATTTTTAACTTACCAACAATTCAAAGAATGATAACACAAAATATAACAAATAAAAAGTTTGGAATAAAATAATTTGATTAGAATTGTAAATATTCTTAATTTATTTTATTTAATACGTTACCTCAAAAACCTGACAAGACAGATTATGTATTCATAATTATTATAAAATACATATATTAACTAAAGACGACTAAATATAAGAATATAAACCAGTCTAGTTCGCAAAAATATAAAAAATGCGATTTTATTTAATACCTTAACAGTTGCAAAAATTTCACAATTATTATTTATTTTTTTAATATACAACGAAAAATTGTAATTTACTTAATACTTTTCTATAATTTTAATTTACAAATCCTTAATCACGTTTTATGAATATCAACAATGAAGAAATTTTTTCATTAATGTTTTTTCTGCAAAAATTATAATGATGCAGCTACATAAGTTACAGGTTTTAAGTAGAAAAATGAAAATAAATATATATATATATATATATATTATAGTCATTTCAACTTATAGAATTTTATTACCAATGTTGTTATAACTTAAAGTAAAAAATTAAGTAGCGGTAATAAAATAGGAACTCTCTCATTCTCTCACACTCACTCACACACACACACACACACACTCACACACACGCACATTAAAAACTATCGTGATTTTGTATTAGTCTCATCAATCAATCGAACAGTTTGATCCATACGTTTATAAATACAGTTTATATTATAATAAATTCTTATACTGGATGTTTCACTTAAAACTGCTACCGAAATCTAAAAACGATATTAAAATTCTGTAAAAATCAGAAGATAAATGTCAGATGACCATATTTTGGGTTAAACTAGATACCGAGACGTCTTGCATTCTAAGCGATACGACGTTTTACAATAGTTTTTCAATTGCTATCGCTAAATTTTTTAATTAGTTTAAAATAATTTCTAAATCATTCTAAAACAATTGTTAATTTCAGAGACAGTGGCGGCATGTGGGTTGAAGATTTGGTGGGTAAAATTTCTTGAACTATCACTTTGTAAGCGAATAGAATGGTGATTGTCTTCGTCTAATGCAAGCAAAGTTACATTTATGCTGACGCATATGGAGCATATAACACATGGTCAAAAGATTGATGTGACCCAAGTAGCGCGCGCACTCATTCATCGCCAATGTTCAGAGATATAGGTACATTGAAATTGCAAATAAATAAATAAATAATTATCAAAAATCATTATTAATTATTAATATTATAATTATTTATTAAAAAAAATCATTCCACGATTGAAAATGACTTTAAAAATTAAAATGTTTATTATTCAAAAACCAACAAATTTAATGATTTTTTTTAGGAAAGAATAAAAAATTACTTGATATACTGTATCGTTCTAGCCATCGAATTTTTTTTTGAAAACGTCGTTACGCTCATACTGCGCGATGCTATAGTCATCTATTCCATTACAGAATTTTAATATCTCTTTCTTAATAGTTTAACTGAAACGTCCTGTATATAATTAAAGTTCTCATAATTAGGGTTTATGAAAATAAAATGAAACTAATGAAAATGCATGACAATTAGCACACATTTATTTTCCTAATTTTAATAATTTTGTGCACTAATTTCTGTATATTCCTTTGTTTATCGTTACTAAACGTAGAAATATTCAAGGAGTGCCAATTTCGAGTACGAAAATGTGTTTTTTCTCTGTTTTCTGTATGTATGAATGCAGGCATGTTGATAAAAATTGTCCATTTCACATTGAAGCTTGATGGGGAACGGGTGGATTTGCGACAATTGCAGCTCCTGGCGAAGGCGGCGCGGCGCCGGCGTGGGAGTAGATGTCTGATTTGACTCGTTCGACGCGACGGTGGCATATTCGTCAATTGAGAACCGGCACTATCTATATAATATTATATATTATCAAAATACAATGTTGCCAACTTTCGGTGAAAATTTTTTTTATTTCTATTTCTTATCATTTATGTGATAATGTCAAAGTGGTCTATACTATATACTTCTAATCTTGTTTGTGCAATAGCTTGGACCTTGGAGTGGCCACTAGTGTCGAAAGTTTGTTCAGTAAACTGAAAATAAACTATAAAAGAATCAAGAGTAAATTGCACAAACTTGCAATATTACCAATTGAACATAATTTAGCTGCAAAAATGGATATGACAAAACTAATTAATGATTTTACAAAAGGCAAGAAAAAAACAAATATAAAACTTTGTATAACGTTTTTTTATTATGTGTTGATGTAAGGTAACAATTTTTTTGTGTTGTTCATTTGTTTATATTTTATAAAAATCAAATTTCTTGTATTTTATTAACAAAAAGGGAGGTCGCCATCTTTGCTTTTTCATAATGGATCGTTTTATCTAGCTGAACGATGTATGAGGAGTTCTAATGTATGCATCTGCTTCTGATAGAACTAAAAACATATACAATTAATATGAAAATAATAATAACCTATCCTAACTTATCCACCTAAAGCTGTTTTATTTATCAATGTAATTTATTAAATAATTTGAAACTACCTTAATGGTAATGAAATTTGATCCAGTTTCAGTTTATATTTATTAAAACAAGGTGTTAATTTTTTTTTGAAACATTATCGTCAAAAATTTGTCCACCAATATTTCATTTTGTCATTTGTTTCATTTGGGCAGCAACTGCAATCAGAAAACAAAATTAAAACAGACATTATATATATATATATATATATATATAGAAAGAGAAAGAGAGAGAAAAATGAGAAAAAAATAAATAACTTGTATTTATACTATTGGGATCTAAAATGGGGGCGTGGCCTATTCAATATGGCGGACCTAAGCGTGCACTTGTCAAAACTCAATCAAAGAATATGGTTCCTTTTTAATTAAAAAATATTATTAACTCTTGAAAAAATTTACAATTGGGCCGGTTTAAACCCTTGTCAGAACAATTATACACAAGCTGAGCGTATTTTAAACGCTGGACATATTATTCAATGTGGAAAATCATTAGAAAAGTTTGCAAGATGACAGTCACATCTTTGTCAAGTTTAAAAGATGTTCCACATGACATCTCAATGACAATTGACAGAAACGGTGCGATTAAGTCTGTAGTGTGTTCCTGCAAAGCTGCATGGTGTAGGTGAAAAGTGTAAACACTGCATCGCAACCTTATTATATTGTTATAGGTTAGTTGACACTTTGCACAACAGAACTTTAAATCAAACGCATATGCAAATCAGTAACATCTAGAATTTAAATATTTATTATATAATACAATAATGTAATAATAACATGTGTAACACTTTCCATTTTTAAAAAAGCTAGAAAATAGTGTTTTTTCCGCAAGCTGTCACTTTTGATCGTTGACACAAGTGCACGCAGTGTTTTAGTTCTTCATTTCGCCACCAGATGCTATTCAGGACATTTTAGATCCCAATAATAAGTGTAAATATATCGCATTCAAAAATTAAATATCTATATACACAAATAAACATAGATAGCTATGAACAAAATGAATCTCGCTACCAAATTGAAAATGTGTCAAATTGAAATAACAAAAATGATGAAAATACTTTTTCCAAAGCAATTCCGAATGAAAATCTCATCGCGCATCATTTAGCTACAATTTAATATGCAACAGCATAAAATTCGCGCCGTTTTACCGCATGAAATCGCCGTTTGAATTTTAATCGCCGATAGCCTATAAAGAGCCTTACTCTATTTCAAACAGGAAATTTCAAAATTGGAGCCAAAAATTAAACTGAGATTAACTTCGATGAATACTCGAGCAACAATAATTTAGCTTCGGAAAATGGTTTTACTTATCGAAACAAAAAAAGAAAAACATACCGTAGCTTAAAAAGATCTAGCAGCAGGGTCCGCAAGGACCGCATGGGCCACAACATGGTCCGCATGGTCCACAGCATCCACTTGAGCAAACCGGAGCACAAGGTAGGGACATTGGAACCACCAGAGGAAAGCAACAGGGCATGCAGCAAGGTACAGCGCATGGAGGACAACAACTAGAAACAAAGAATTTCTCAGAAAAAAAATTATTTTACAATGCATTGGAAATTTTTATCGATAAATATTATGTACAACAGTCCCCCAAGATGTTGCTGTATTCACAAATATTAAAAAAACCCGATTTGCGCATGCGTGAACATCGGAATGCGCATGCCTGGTGTGTATAAACCGGTGAACCTCAAAATGTTTCATTAGTAATTTTATCAATTTCGTCCGTTAAGACTTATGTTATGTTAAGAAGTCCGTTAGGTTAGGTTAGGTTAGGGTAGGTTAGGTAGGTAGGTTGTAGGTACGAGTTGTGTTTAAAAGACCGTTAAGACACATTTAAAATCACATTTTGTTTTGTCACACATTTTGAGAGTCACTGGTTTTACAATATTTCGGCCACTAACGTGAATACAGCAACATCTGGGGAATATTGTACATTTATACCAAATATTATTTCATTTACTAATATTTTACACAAGATCTTTCGGAATAATATTTAATAAAACAAAATCAATATATTACATAAATAAATCTATTTTGAATATGAAAAAATATTTTTTTTAAGATTTGTAGTCTCTAAAAATGTATTTTACAATGTATTGGATATTTTTATCGATAAATATTATTGTTGGGACCCGGTGCTGGCTTGGCAACCACGAAACACTAGTTGTGTCTGTGGGCAAGTGCTCGAGTTCCTAAAAAAGGCGATGCGGCGTGTGTGCGGTGATGTAGCGAGCTAGTGGACTGTATTGCGGCGTAAATATGAACTAAGCGTGCGTAACTTGCTGAATAGAACTAATTAATTGATATGCAAGAGGATGGATAAGGATCAGAGACGATCTTCACCTATCCGAGCGATAGATAGGGCTTGTACAAGAAGTGGTAGCTCTAGGAAGAAATGAGGAAAGAGGTTGGCCCACAACTGAGGTATAGGAGTGCGGGACGGTAGGCGAGGTGGATTAAACCAATAACTTGTAGCAAGTCAAGTGTCAGCACAATTACTGCACGATTGGAATGAGTAATGCAAAAGCAACTTACGTTTATATAATGTAGTACAGATCCTTAATAAAATGGCGGTTAGATACCTTACACTTGAGCTTAGGATTGTGTGGTTAGTGTGAGAGCTTTCGAGATGCGTGTACTTCAATTAACGTAAGCTGGCTGCTGCTGCGGTGTGTGTCTGGAGCTATGCGTGAATGTGTATAGATCGTCAAATCTTCAACGAGTGTTGAGCGAGAATTAGTGTTAATAAGCTTCCAAAACAATTAATAAAGCACAAATAAAGAAAAGAATCTGCAACTAAATATGAGAATAAATGTTGCAAACACAGAAATGCGAATGTGGATGAGAAATGCGAGTGATGCAACAATAATATAAGCAGAGTACATAAAATGCGGAATAATGATACTGCAAGCGCATAGAATTGGAATAATTCTATGTGTAACAAGTATACAAGCGTTTGTAATTGTAAATAATAACATGTAAATCACAAAGAAACAAAATATGTTGTACTTAACTGAATATTTGAGGTTAGTTACAACACGTGTTTGGTAAAATATGCGGAAATGTGATATCTTGTAATTTGCAATCAGTTAATCACAATTAATAATAGAAATGATATACTTCTGCGTAATATGTGTAGAATAGCGAATGAAAAGCGAATATATTTGATATAGTAAATAGCGTGGTGCAAGCTAGCGTATATAAAACCATGCGTGTTTTAAGCGAGCGATAATATTTCAATACGTGTTGACAGAATCACACTACAAGCCGTCCGTAAGCGAGAATAACGTAGCATAACTTGTGTGCTTAGTACAAACGACGTAGAATATAAATAATACTTGCTGCGAATGATATTTGATGAGATGAAATGTGCGTTTTTGTTCAACAACACAGCGTGGAGATGTTGACTTGTTCACTGCCGGATATGAACTCTTCGAATGCATGCGGATGCAAAGCGAAACTAGTACTCAATGCGTGCGTCATACGAAGCTAAGATAATAATATGAAATGTGTTGCGATTTGTACGCGCTAGTAGCCAACAGATGGCACAGCGGTCTTAACATGTTTGACTGATAGCGAAGCGTAACTTGAAGGTTAAGTCAGACGCTTATATGTCAGCCACTTGCCAACAGATGGCAATGCCTGGTCTGAACATGCCGGCCGGCCAAAAACGGAGTTTTTTAGGATCACAAGAGTGGTCACAGTTTGACAACGGATCTTGTTAATACTCCAGAAGCGGTTCGGACTTGAGCTACTCTAGCTACGTTATCTTCCTGGGTGAACCTTAATGATTCAAGCTAGCTTCCACTGAAGGGGAAGTAGTAGATCGTTTTGATGATCACGAGTTGATCAGGTTGAAGATTAACGGTAGAGCGTGTCCATTTTAATCTTTGCTGAAGTGTGTTGAGAGATTCGGCATGCCATAGGTTCCAAAATGATTGTAAGACATTTTGTAACAGGTGCCAGCGGCGTAGAAGATTGGTATTTGATTTCCGATATTCATGATCTGGTAAGTTGCCCATATTAGGATTGATTCCAATAGGATGACAGCGGAAGCATTTGATGCATTGTAAAGAATAACTGCGAATCAGACGGCGAGCAGTTACAATCCAAAATCGGAGATTTAAAACTGCTTGAAGTGTTCTTGGCGATGGGTGAAGATATTTCTGATGATAATAATCGATGACACGATCGGTTAAGCGATGACGTAATGGTAGCAGTATAGGTTGTTTATGAGAAACACTTAGGCTGGAATTTCGAATTTCATTCTCAAATTTTGCGATGTCATCAGCGAATGCTTCAAGTTGCGTAATTTTCACCCATGTGATTGAGGCGTTATCGAGTTCTGATACTAATAGTGCAGGCGATGATATTGCTTCCTTCAATTTTAACCTTTTGTACAATCTGGTGCAGAGTGCAGTAATACTTAACAGGTGATTTAAGTTGGAATATTGATGCAGAAGTGTATAGTCAGCAGGATTGTCTTCCGACGAAATATGATGCCACATATTTTGCAGAAGATTCTGTTGAAGTTGAGAAACTTGGCTGCTTACAAAAGTTGTCCATTTGCATGGTGGTACCTGAACCCATGATAGAGTGATTGTAGAATCGGACCACGCTAAAATATTAAAGAAAGACAATGTTACAGTGTCTAACAAATATTTCATTAAGCGAGATAATAACAAGTGATTTTGTTCTAAGTAATCAGCCATATATTTGAAATATTCCAATTGTAAGTGACTGTCAGATGATAGGCGACGTTGAAAAATATTGAAACATCTAAGTGCGTTCGCGTATGAATTTCCTAACTTAGGAGGATATTTTTTAAGAAGAAGCGGAATCATATAGCGTCCTGATTCTAATCTTCTGTGTTGAGATGAAAAGATATTATTGGCTAGATGATCTAAATTTGACAGTGTAGCGATCGTGGCAGCGTCTTCACGTTCCGAAATTTCCGATAATGCTGGCGAAAACGGGTTCTGAACCGTCAGACATGTGGTAACGGTTGATGCGGATAGCGAACAGATTGGTCCAGAAACAATCCAACCCAATGAGGTTTCAATAGCGGTCGGACCATTCGCAGTGGTTTGCTTGTGACCAGTGAGAAGATTGAAGTATAGATCAGCACCAATTAACAATTCAATGGGCGCTGGTGTTACAAAGTCTGGATCAGCTAACTGTAGATGTTGAAATTGGCGAAGTAAATCGGAAGAAAGTTGCGCCTTTGGTAAATCTTGGATGATTTGCGAAACAATAACTGCGGAAAACGTGTATGCTGATAAAGCGTTGTGCGAAGAGCATAGATGAATTGTTGTAGTGCCTCGAACGTTGTTCAGAGCTGTAGAGTTTCCAAATCCTGAAACGACGATGTTTGCAGAATGTATTGGTAATTGTAGACGATTGGAACAATTTTCAGAAATGTATGAAGACTCGCTTCCACTATCTAAAAGTGCACGTACTGATTGCCATGATCCTAGTGAATCTTGAATACGTACAATAGCTGTACCTAACAGAACTGCTGCAACTGCCGTGCTGTGCGAAAATGATGAAGTACGAGTTGTACCTGCTATCATAGACATAGGAGAAGTTGACGTACTGTGGTTGATTGCGTTTTCCGCAACTTGCGGCTGAATTAAAGCGTTTGTTGACTTTTCAACTCGTTCAAAGTGCAGGAGCGTGTGATGTCGTTTATTGCATTTGCGACAGTTGAATTTTGATTTGCAAGTAGACGTAGCATGTATTGCTGATAAGCAGTTACGGCAACAGTTGTTGGTGCGTATCATCTCAAACCGCTTGGTTGGTTCCATAGATTGAAACTTGAAACATTTGTACAGTGCATGCGGATTGGAACAAGCGATACACTTACTTGTGTTTACAGTTGATACAAATGATGATGTGTTGAATGTCGTGCGATTTGTCTTGAATGACGTACGATTTGTCTGGAATGACGTGCGATTTGTCTGATCGGAGGATCGAGATGTATCTGCTTGAGTGAATGGTTTTTCAATACATTGCCACTGCTGAGATTGTATGAATTTATCTAAAAAATCTAAGAAATCAGCGAGATTAGGTAAATTATCTTTAGATAAATTGCGTTCAAAGCTGTTGCGAATTTTTGTGTCGAGTTTAGTGAGCAGAATAAAAGTTAATATTGGACTCCATTCATCGACAGGTTCGTGATTTGCCCTTAATGCTTCAGTGTGCTCTCTGATTGCAGCAATGAATGTTGTGGCGTGATCATAAGTCATTGGAATTGGCTTTGGCAATTCTATTAGCGTGTGAATATGATAATATGATATTAATCTTCTTTGAGCATAGCGATCAGTTAATAATTTAATAGCGATCGAGTAATTATCATCTGTGAGCGATAAGTTCTTGACTAAAGCGAGCGGTTCTCCTTTTACAATAGATTTTAAATATTGGAATTTTTGAACTGGTCGTAGACTGTCATTGTCATGGACGGAGCTGCAAAATATATCAAAAAACGAGTTCCAATTAGCGATCTCACCAGAAAATTGAGGTAAATCCAATTTCGGAAGTTTTGCGTGCGTGTATGACTGTGACAACGTCTGCGATATGAATGCGGTGTTTGCAACGCTGGTATCCAGAGCCGGTTGCTCGTAGAATGGAGGTTGCGTGAATGCTGCTTGTATGACACGTACAGAATCCATGAAGTCATTATATTCAGCGTAAAGCTGATCCTGTTTGGTAGTGTTGCTTGGATGAATCATGATTTGAGTGTGATGGTCTTCAAACTCACGAATGCGTTTCGGAAGCAACTTAAACTGGGAGCGTGCTTCTATGACCTTTTGTGGATCTGCAGCCTGTGCGATTAGAGACTGTAGATTGTCTACAAACAGTTGACAAAACTTGCGGCGTACAGACGGAGCTAGTAACTCAGTCATGATGAAGATGTGATGCGAATTGCGGTTTGAATAAAAGAAAATAGAAATATAAATGCGTTGGCTTCGTATGAGCGTGCGTTGCGAGTTCTTGTAGAACTTGAATATATGCGTTTGTAGTTTGAATGAGCGAGTGATGCGTGTTCTAGTTGAACGTGAATATGCGTTTGTATGCGTTAGCTGCTGATGAGCGAATGATGCGTGTTCGTGTTGAACGTAGTAGATGCGTTTGCTTCTGATGAGCGAGTGAAGCGAGTTCTAGATGAACGTGAATGCGTTTGCTGCTGATGAGCGAATGATACCAGTTCTTGTTGAACGTAGTATATGCGGTTGCTACTGATGAGCGAGTGATACCGGTTCTTGTTGAACGTGAATATGCGTTTGCTGCAGATGAGCAAGTGATGCGAGTTCTGGATGAACGTGAATGCGTTTGCTGCAGATGAGCAAGTGATACGAGTTCTTGTTGAACGTAGTATGTGCGGTTGCTGCTGATGAGCGAGTGATACCAGTTCTTGTTGAACGTAGTATATGCGGTTGCTACTGATGAGCGAATGAGGCGTGTTCGTGTTGAACGTGAATGCGTTTGCTGCAGATGAGCAAGTGATGCGTGTTCTAGATGAACGTGATTAATGCGTTTGCTGCTGATGAGCGAATGATGCGAGTTCTAGATGAACGTGATAGCGTTTGCTGCAGATGAGCAAGTGATGCGTGTTCTAGATGAACGTGATTAATGCGTTTGCTGCTGATGAGCGAATGATGCGTGTTCGTGTTGAACGTGATAGCGTTTGCTGCAGATGAGCGAGTGATACCAGTTCTTGTTGAACGTAGTATATGCGGTTGCTACTGATGAGCGAGTGATACCAGTTCTTGTTGAACGTAGTATATGCGGTTGCTACTGATGAGCGAATGAGGCGTGTTCGAGATGAACTTAAATATGCGTTTGCTGCTGATGAGCGAGTGAAGCGAGTTCTAGATGAACGTGATTGCGTTTGCTGCAGATGAGCAAGTGATGCGAGTTCTAGATGAACGTGAATATGCGTTTGCTGCAGATGAGCAAGTGAAGCGTGTTCTAGATGAACGTGATTAATGCGTTTGCTGCTGATGAGCAAGTGATACCAGTTCTTGTTGAACGTAGTATATGCGGTTGCTACTGATGAGCGTGCGATACGAGTTCTTGTTGAACGTCATATATGCGGTTGCTGCTGATGAGCAAGTGATGCGAGTTCTAGTTGAACGTCAGATAGCGGTTGCTGCTGATGAGCAAATGTTGCGACAGCTGATGTGCATTGTATGTGCACAGCGTGGCGACTGCGAAGCGAATTCCGTTTAGAATGCGTAAATATAGCATTTGATCATGTTCAGAGCGCAAATGATCAATGATGAAGACACGTCAAACGAGTTGTGACTTGTCTAGCGGCTATCGAAGGTTCGAATGATGGTGCACACGTAGCGTAGGTTGTAACCTGCTCATTCGGTGCAAAGGTTCAAATGATGTGGCACACGTCAACAGGTTGTGACTTGTCCATCCAATGATCGTAGGTCCAAATGATGGGGCACACGTCACTAGGGTTGTGACCCGCCCATCCGGCTCGAAGGACCAAATGTTGGGACCCGGTGCTGGCTTGGCAACCACGAAACACTAGTTGTGTCTGTGGGCAAGTGCTCGAGTTCCTAAAAAAGGCGATGCGGCGTGTGTGCGGTGATGTAGCGAGCTAGTGGACTGTATTGCGGCGTAAATATGAACTAAGCGTGCGTAACTTGCTGAATAGAACTAATTAATTGATATGCAAGAGGATGGATAAGGATCAGAGACGATCTTCACCTATCCGAGCGATAGATAGGGCTTGTACAAGAAGTGGTAGCTCTAGGAAGAAATGAGGAAAGAGGTTGGCCCACAACTGAGGTATAGGAGTGCGGGACGGTAGGCGAGGTGGATTAAACCAATAACTTGTAGCAAGTCAAGTGTCAGCACAATTACTGCACGATTGGAATGAGTAATGCAAAAGCAACTTACGTTTATATAATGTAGTACAGATCCTTAATAAAATGGCGGTTAGATACCTTACACTTGAGCTTAGGATTGTGTGGTTAGTGTGAGAGCTTTCGAGATGCGTGTACTTCAATTAACGTAAGCTGGCTGCTGCTGCGGTGTGTGTCTGGAGCTATGCGTGAATGTGTATAGATCGTCAAATCTTCAACGAGTGTTGAGCGAGAATTAGTGTTAATAAGCTTCCAAAACAATTAATAAAGCACAAATAAAGAAAAGAATCTGCAACTAAATATGAGAATAAATGTTGCAAACACAGAAATGCGAATGTGGATGAGAAATGCGAGTGATGCAACAATAATATAAGCAGAGTACATAAAATGCGGAATAATGATACTGCAAGCGCATAGAATTGGAATAATTCTATGTGTAACAAGTATACAAGCGTTTGTAATTGTAAATAATAACATGTAAATCACAAAGAAACAAAATATGTTGTACTTAACTGAATATTTGAGGTTAGTTACAACACGTGTTTGGTAAAATATGCGGAAATGTGATATCTTGTAATTTGCAATCAGTTAATCACAATTAATAATAGAAATGATATACTTCTGCGTAATATGTGTAGAATAGCGAATGAAAAGCGAATATATTTGATATAGTAAATAGCGTGGTGCAAGCTAGCGTATATAAAACCATGCGTGTTTTAAGCGAGCGATAATATTTCAATACGTGTTGACAGAATCACACTACAAGCCGTCCGTAAGCGAGAATAACGTAGCATAACTTGTGTGCTTAGTACAAACGACGTAGAATATAAATAATACTTGCTGCGAATGATATTTGATGAGATGAAATGTGCGTTTTTGTTCAACAACACAGCGTGGAGATGTTGACTTGTTCACTGCCGGATATGAACTCTTCGAATGCATGCGGATGCAAAGCGAAACTAGTACTCAATGCGTGCGTCATACGAAGCTAAGATAATAATATGAAATGTGTTGCGATTTGTACGCGCTAGTAGCCAACAGATGGCACAGCGGTCTTAACATGTTTGACTGATAGCGAAGCGTAACTTGAAGGTTAAGTCAGACGCTTATATGTCAGCCACTTGCCAACAGATGGCAATGCCTGGTCTGAACAATTATTTTATTTACTAATATTTTACACAAGATCTTTCGGAATAGAATTTAATAAAAAAAAATTAATATATTTTGAATATGAAAAAATATTTTTTTTAAAATTTGTAGTCTCTAGTATAAAATTTGTACAATAGAAAGAACAGTTTTATAATATAATAAATAAAAACAATAACTTACCCCATTATGAGTGATTAAGTTTGCTTAAAATTGAAAAATAATTACAAAAATTTAGTATTTTTTTGAAGACCAAAAAATTTTAACGTGCACACGCAATGAAGGCTGAACAACAACAAAATTGTTTATTAGTTACAGAATTTATGTTTTTTTTTCACAAGGCTAATATGATATTTATTTTTCAGAAAACAAAATGTAACAATAACACGATTAGAATCATATGGGTAAACCCATATATCACTTTGACATTATCACATAAATACTAAGAAATAGAAATTAAATTTTTATATATTTTCACCAAAATTGGCAACACAGTTCAAAAATAAAATAATGTAATTTTTATGGACACTAAAATAATTTTTTGTAAAATTTTTATTAATCTTGGTTAAACAGTGAAACGAAAATAAAATGTTAGTAATTTTTTCTTAAAAATTTGGCAACACTGTAAGACGGTAAAATTATATAATTTATGTAAGCACTAATAGAATTTTTTGTAAAAATATGATTAATCTCGGATAAATAGTAAAGCCCGAACTAAATTTTAAAACAATTTTATAATTTTTTCTTGGAAAATTTTCATCACTGGACAAAAAATTAAACCACATGACCATCTTGATCACTAAATAAACTTATTCTGAATATTTCATTAAAAATAGGTTAAACTGACGACGCACACACATGCCATAAACTAAGTTCGGCTTCGTCATATGTCAATATGAAGGATTTCTATGTATATGTTTTTTTTAATTTTAATTTTTTTAGAAAAACACAATTTTAAAAAACTGATACTAATTTAATTAGTTTATCAAAACAAATTATTGGCGATTTAAGCAAAAACAAAATACTATAACCTAATATACAGGGTGATTTATGACATCGGGGGGGAGGGGGAAACTACACCGGATGATTCCTATGAGTAATCTACATAAAAAACTTCAAAAAACATATGTCCGAAAATGCTTTCTAACGGAACTGTAGCCGTTAGAAGTTTATTACATGTAACATCAATCGCGTTAGCTTTATTTATTATATCAAGAAAAAAAACAAGTCATAAACTTCTGAATAATTGTAAAATTATTGATTGATTTTCTACCATTTTGTTTAAATACTAGTAAACCAATTTACTAGTTATGACTGACTGCGTCCCGACAAAATTTATCTTCGATTTTTAATTATTGTAAATTGTTTATTATATATTTATTTTTGTGTGTACAAAAATTTATAAAGTAGTAAATTGGTTTAATTAGCGCTTAAACAAAACGTTAGAAAATCAATCAGTAATTTTACAATTATTCAGAATGTTATGACTAGTTTTTTTCTTTTTTTCTTGATATAATAAATAAGGCTAACGCGATTGATGTTACATGTAATAAACTTCTAACGGCTACAGTTCCGTTAGAAAGCATTTTCGGACATATGTTTATTTGCAGTTTTTTTATTTAGATTACTCATAGGAATCATCCGGTGTAGTTTTTCCCGACGTCATAAATCATCCTGTATAATACGCAACGTGCAAGTAAGAATATAAAAACTTTAACACTAGTAAACACTAAACGTTTTACTGTATTATTTTTTTTAAAATAAAAACAACATATTATTAAGTTAAAATATTTTAATAATTATAAGTTGCAAGTATACATAACTTAAATATAAATGATAAAAATTGGAGTAAAATAAATATAAAAATTCATTATTAAAACAAGATTAGAAGTATATGGGTAAACCCATATATAGACCACTTTGACATTTCTCGGAAAATTGGCAACACTGTATTTTAATAATATTATAATTTATGTGAGCACTAGAAGATACTTTTCTGAAAATTCTTATAATTTCTATATAATATTGTTAAAATATTGTACTTGTAACATAATGACCTCTTTCTACATAGGCAATTATTATTGTGATACGCTTGAAGAAAAAGATTATTTATCACAAAAAAACAGAAAAAATAGGTTTATGTTATTAAAATCCACAACATTAAAATTACCCGGCTAAAATTAATGAGCCAATTTATAAGACCTAATTAATAAACCTTTATTACTTTGGACCAAAAATCCATTTACCAATTTTCTCTTAAAAAATTATAAATATTTAAGATAAAGCACGCAAACGTAAAAGCTCGCGAATTGCTAAAAGAGGAATGAGGATGAGGCAAGGGAGGGGTTGGAATCCCCATTACTCCGGATGCTATGTATTATCGCCCGAAAGGAACCGATCGAAAAATCGAAAACCAATTTTCGCACTGCCTTGAATCACGAGCATCGACAAAATGATCGACTTTCGCACCGTTTCCAAGAAAACGTGCTATTTTTCCCCTGCTTCGTTCTTTAGTGTAATGGCTATACAGGGTGATGGATGTCATTGGAATTATTTCAGATATTGTTTTATTATTAATATACGATGGATTGGAATGTATTGATCTAGATTAAATAAAAAAAAAATAACGTAAAAATTTTTCAGGACTTATACTAAAATAAAACGACTTTAGGTTTAAGTTCTGTATTAATATTTATTAATAATCGACATACTCAATTTACATTAGCATAAGCAAAAAAATGATACAAATGATATTTACAGTAAATAAACAGAACATAGAAACAAGTTACTAGCTAACAAATAAGTAACAAGATCATAAAAGTTTTATAAATTTTTAATTAATGGAAGCCAAATTCTATTTTTATAATCTAGTTATTTATTTATTACTTAGTAACTTGTTTCTATGTTCTGTTTATTTACCGTTAAATTTCGTTTAAATTAGTTTTCCTGGTGAAGATGTACGTTGAGTATACGTTCGATTATTAATAAATATTAATACAGAACTACAACCTAAAGCTGTCTTATTTTAAAATTAACTAGATTTTTGATCGGTATTAATTTAAAAAAATTTGTAATAGTTTAAAATAAAACGGCTTTGAGTTGAAGTTCTGTATAAATATTTATTAATAATCAACGTACTCAACGTACTCACGTACACCATTAACAGAGAAAAAAAATGATACAAATGACATTTGCAGTAAATAAACAGAATGTAGAAATAAGTTACTAGGTAACAACTAGATTATAAAATTTATAAATTATTAATTATTGAACAAAGCCAAATTTTATTTAAATGTGTAAAATTGTTTTTTCAAACTGCAGTAAAAAAATTGTTGGAACTTAGTTTTGCGACTATAAGGCGCTTTTTAGTCGCGCAACTAACTTGGTACATGCTACTATCAATTATTATCCTCGTGTAAATTGGTGTCCCATATCCTTACTGTCAGGTCCAATGTCAGATCAAGATGGTTTTTTTAATGGGTCGCTGATTTTATTAGTTTGTATTGAAGAAGATAAGATAGATAGATTTAATACTTTTCTGATACCTCTTCTTAATTGAAGATACTATAATAATTGCAAGACTCATCAATATTAATTATAATGTTATTAAATTCCCTATCAGGTTCGTTATTGTTTTTAGAAATAACGCGTTTCGACTTTTCAGTCATATTCAGATTTTCTAAATTTGGTCGGTGTTGTGGCTCGAGCCACACGTCATTGTCATTGATAAAAACAATAACGAACCTGATAGGGAATTTAATAACATTATAATTAATCATAACGCAGGTTCAGGACCCAAGAACAAAAGTTTATCTTTTGACATTAATACCCATCAATTTTAACAGCAGATTGATAAGAGAACCGATAGAAATTAAAAAAAAAAGAATCATTATGACTAGTTACTGATTTAAATCAAATTTGGCTTCCTTTAATTAATAATTTGTAAATTTTATGATCTAGTTACTTGTATTTTGTTATCTAGTAATTTGTTTCTATGTTCTGTTTATTTACTATAAATGTCATTTGTATCATTTTTTTCTAATGAAGACGTACATTGAGTAAACTGTAAAAAAGTATGTAAATGTTATTTTACAAAAAAAATGTAATATTATGTCTATTATCACAGTACAAATTACAAAATGCGCTACTATTTTACTGTAAATAATAATTAAGTATGTAAAATTACATAATAATAATAATAATAAAAAATTAATAGAGCACTACAATCTAAAGTCGTTTTATTTTAATATAATGAGTTTTAAAAGATATATTAGATATCGGATCCGAATATCTAATTATTTAAGAATCAGATATCCGGATATCTGTATCTTTTTGGCTCCGAATCTAATTTTTTCAAATATTGACTCTAAAAACCCGAGATCTAACATCATCGAACCTGTCCCCGCGTGTTTCTAAATTAATTATAGCTATCGCAAATAATGCCGCGTAACGCGTCGTGTTCAATCCGCCGCCGAACTAAGTCCATCGGCCGTAACATCGGCAAACAGAAAGACGATGAGGACACAGAGAAGACACCGCACCGCACCGCTCGTCAACCCACAAGATCGACTCGTTGGTTAGATTGCTGTTTCATCGTACCGTTGGCGGTGGTGGAAAGCCGGCTAGTGGTTGCACTTGCACTACACTCGAACGAGATAGGTAGGGTACATGTGTGTATGATTGTGTAAAAGAAATAGGTAATTTTACATAAAAACCTGTTGGAACTGATTTACACCCAGTTTCATATGTAGATTAACAGACGAGAAGACAGTATTTTTACAAAATTTTGTAAATCTAAAGTAACTTTATTTACAGGTATTTTTTACATTTAACCTTAAATAAAAATTATTCTATACTTAGGCCACACACCAAAGGAACATGAAACATGAAACATTAAAAAGTGATGCAAATAAAAGTTGTAGGAAATTTTATTTTCTATAATCTTATTTCTATAGAATTTTGTGATAAAATGAATATTTAAGCTCAAATTGCACAGAATATAGAAACATTTAAGTTGTAACGCGGCAGTTTAACATTATTTGATTTTTACAAATTTCTAAACGAAGAATTTACATTTACAATTTTACTTTTGGCTATGATCGTCTAAATAATGACCCGACGTTATGTTAAAATACTAGTAACCCAAATTCTAAAGGAGTCGTGAAATGGTGAGATATCGAAACTTAAAGTTATCGGAAATAAAAGTCAAAAATAAACCTGAACTGTGAAGTTCATTTATTTGTCAATGTTGCACATTAAATATCTTAGCGATTTGTTATAACAGTCACCTGTATTTTATTTATGAGATTTTAACATTTTATTATTGTATGGTATAAAATATGTAATTTAAGGGGGGGGGGGGGGCAGTGTCGACGGTTGGTCTGGTGAGCGAAACATGTAACAGAAAACAACGATATAAATAACCCTATCATGTTATAAGTATGGGGTGTTGTGTCCGTGTGTAACTAACTTCACAAACACACCAACGCCAATGCTCGTATATAACGTCACTAGCCGAGAGTGTGATGGTCAGTCAGTGTGTAAATAACTTCACAAACACACAAACGCCAATGCTCGTTTATAACGTCACTAGCCGAGAGTGTGATGGTCAGTCAGTGTGTAAATAACTTCACAAACACACAAACGCCAATGCTCGTTTATAACGTCACTAGCCGAGAGTGTGATGGTCAGTCAGTGTGTAAATAACTTCACAAACACACAAACGCCAATGCTCGTTTATAACGTCACTAGCCGAGAGTGTGATGGTCAGTCAGTGTGTAAATAACTTCACAAACACACAAACGCCAATGCTCGTTTATAACGTCACTAGCCGAGAGTGTGATGGTCAGTCAGTGTGTAAATAACTTCACAAACACACAAACGCCAATGCTCGTTTATAACGTCACTAGCCGAGAGTGTGATGGTCAGTCAGTGTGTAAATAACTTCACAAACACACAAACGCCAATGCTCGTATATAACGTCACTAGCCGAGAGTGTGATGGTCAGTCAGGGTGTAAATAACTTCACAAACACACAAACGCCAATGCTCGTATATAACGTCACTAGCCGAGAGTGTGATGGTCAGTCAGTGTGTAAATAACTTCACAAACACACAAACGCCAATGCTCGTTTATAACGTCACTAGCCGAGAGTGTGATGGTCAGTCAGTGTGTAAATAACTTCACAAACACACAAACGCCAATGCTCGTATATAACGTCACTAGCCGAGAGTGTGATGGTCAGTCAGTGTGTAAATAACTTCACAAACACACAAACGCCAATGCTCGTTTATAACGTCACTAGCCGAGAGTGTGATGGTCAGTCAGTGTGTAAATAACTTCACAAACACACAAACGCCAATGCTCGTATATAACGTCACTAGCCGAGAGTGTGATGGTCAGTCAGTGTGTAAATAACTTCACAAACACACAAACGCCAATGCTCGTATATAACGTCACTAGCCGAGAGTGTGATGGTCAGTCAGTGTGTAAATAACTTCACAAACACACAAACGCCAATGCTCGTATATAACGTCACTAGCCGAGAGTGTGATGGTCAGTCAGTGTGTAAATAACTTCACAAACACACAAACGCCAATGCTCGTATATAACGTCACTAGCCGAGAGTGTGATGGTCAGTCAGTGTGTAAATAACTTCACAAACACACAAACGCCAATGCTCGTATATAACGTCACTAGCCGAGAGTGTGATGGTCAGTCAGTGTGTAAATAACTTCACAAACACACAAACGCCAATGCTCGTTTATAACGTCACTAGCCGAGAGTGTGATGGTCAGTCAGTGTGTAAATAACTTCACAAACACACAAACGCCAATGCTCGTTTATAACGTCACTAGCCGAGAGTGTGATGGTCAGTCAGTGTGTAAATAACTTCACAAACACACAAACGCCAATGCTCGTTTATAACGTCACTAGCCGAGAGTGTGATGATCAGTCAGTGTGTAAATAACTTCACAAACACACAAACGCCAATGCTCGTTTTATAACGTCACTAGCCGAGAGTGTGATGGTCAGTCAGTGTGTAAACGTGTAGGTGCGTATGTGTAAGGTACCATGGGACTAGAGATTCCAATCCTAGAATCAGAATCCTAATCCCCGAGCCAGTCCGCTGTTAGCTCTTATAAAGGCAGCCGGCTCCCCACTTCTTCCACATGCGAAGGAACATTACCAAATATGGTCACGAAACAGAATGCTCCCTTCCTATTGGATGAAACGTTCGGCCCGGGAACTGCTAGAGGGGCGAAGTCTGCCCAGGACGAAACACTGCGTATCTCTAATTGAACGCGATTACACCGTAGTCATAACACACAGCACGCACGTGCACATAACAATACTCAAGCTGACACAACAGATGTCGATGCACTGAGGCCGCGATCTCCCACCGTGCGAACGTTGAACCGCCAGCTGCCTGATGTTTGAAGTGCTGATAACTGTACGAAAGAAATTCAACAACCAAAATTCGAATCGGAGAAGAGACAAAACTTACCCATAACCACAAGCAGATATAATACAGGACTAATATTGTAAGCTACGATTTAATAATTATAACATAAGTAAATACTACTTGTTGAAAAGAAGCAAAAAACTAAAAAATTCTCCGCCAGGGTTGGTCCCGTTTCAAAGTTTAACATTTTTTTTAATCACTGTTATCCAAACTATCGTCAATGTTCGAGTTTATTACGTGAATTGAAAATAATTTAAATTTTATTTCTTCAATTTGTGTATCACTGAACAAAAAGTTTCATAATTCATGTTTCATATTTTCAGTTTCGTATTTCATATTTCATGTTTCACGTTTCTAGTTTCTCTGGTGTGTGGCTTAGCTTAGAATACAAAATTAGATATAACAATTATATCAAATTTTGTATTAGATTACTTTAACAATAATTTTTAATTTTCTAATAAACTATTCGCTTCTAAATTTTCATTTAAAGCTGACAATTCAACTGTTTCTGTACAAATACTAGATAAATTTTTCATGGAATTATTATTATTATTATAACCTTTATACAATTTATAAGCAAAACATATTAATTTATAACAAACAAAACTTATTATTATTAAAAACGTAATATTCCATAACAAAATCGGATTCTCTAAAATTTTTTTAATACTATTGTCACGTGTAAAACCCACAGGGTCATTGCAACCACAATTATTAATAAATAATACTTTCTCCGAACATTTCGAAATACAGTCGATTCCGCTTAATTGGGACACCGCTTAATTGGGACAGCCGCTTATTTGGGACAAATCTCAAAGAACAGAAACCAAACCAAGGAACTAACA
The DNA here is from genome assembly GCA_963966155.1 of Clivina fossor. Lineage (NCBI taxonomy): Eukaryota > Metazoa > Arthropoda > Insecta > Coleoptera > Carabidae > Clivina > Clivina fossor. Next base: position 508,053 of record CAWYQG010000219.1, read on the forward strand.
GTAAATTTACATGTTTCATTGGGACAACATTCCGCTTAATTGGGACAGTAAATTTAAGATCACAGTATATATTATGTTACAAATATGTATTCACAAGAAAAAATATTTACAAAAAATTTAATATGATACGCTTCATATCTTTTTGATTCACAAGATGGAAAATTATATTTAAAAAACTAGCAAATATGTATCAATTAATTACACATTCATTCATTCACGATTTTGTAGAAGTGAAATGTTACAAAAACAAAAGACGGACTACACTTGAAATATTTTTGCATTGAATTAAAAATGTATGTACCTATTTATTATTTTATTTTGGAATTTATTATTATTTTTTCTTAAAAGTTTATATTTTTTGGTTATATGTAGTTTATAGTTTTGTCCAAGAATTTATAAAATAAAATTATTGAAAGAAAAATATGGATTGCTTAATTTTATATAAAATTCGTTTAATTGGGACAGCCGCTTAATTGGGACAAAATGCCCTAGTCCCGATGTGTCCCAATTAAGCGGAATCGACTGTATATGTGAACTAGAAATTCTCGTGCGTAGGAATGTTATGTTTCAATAATTACATATATGGTAATATAATAAACGATATACATTCTTATGCATTTTGGACTTTCGAAATAGGTAGTTAGATGATAATGAACCTTTCTGGAAATTGTGTGGACGTCTTACGTAAAGATTCCCTTATCTTTATATATTAAAGATGTGCCGCTTTTGAGTGACACATTTGTATACACTTTGTATTAACCACGACTTTTAAATTAATGGAAAATAGTTGTATCACGTCCCACGAATGGTCATCCCAGAGAAGGCTTAGTCAGTTCTAACCCTCACCCTATTGGTGAGCTAATATACATTGAGTAAAAACATATATAAGCTGGAGATTAGAACTAAAAGAGTCAGTTGTATCACTACCTGTGGTCTGTAATCAACTTACTGTGGTTTTTGTGTCTTGACGTGCCATTACGCTATTCCCGCCATGTCGTATACTGATCGCTTAGAGATGTAAGTAAACATATATAATTATTATGTTATTAGTTATAAGGCTTGTATTCAATTCAACTTAATATATAGTAATAAACCGCTTCTTAAATATAACATGGTATGTGATTTCATTTGTCAACCCTCAAGTGAAGATTTACCCTGCTCGAGGGCAAAACAGCATTAAATCCCGAATTTATGGTTTGGTACACGTCGTAAACGTGACAATATAATAGCACTAAAATATATTTTCAAATTACATTCGATTTTATTATTACAAAAATATTTTCTTAACAATATAATTAAACAAATATTTCAGTATTTTATCTTCGCTTTAAAACTATTATACAATCTGAAACAAATTAAAATTATAAAACGTTTTTTACCATTTAGTTGTCGAGAAACTTTAATTTATAAAAACTTTAAAATATAAATTAGAATAAAAAAATTAATTGATATAAAAATCTTAGTTTAAAATACAGAAAAAACCATATAACAACCTAGTTTCACAAGAAACAATCTCACTCCAATTAAACTTGATATTACTGACGGTTTAAAATACTTTGTAAATCGGCTGTTGAAATAATAATGTGACCGTTTTGAATATCATTTGTAAGATTTAATCTTTTCTCGTTCGCTAAATGTAACAATGCAACAAATGCTAAATGACGAGTACACTCCTGTGCCATTTTGCTAGGTAATTTTACGAGTGCACGACCATAAACATTATCAAAGTTTTCATTCTGTACCTTTACTCTGTCTTCATTAATTTCTTCATTCATCTGAAATATTCATTCAATAGACATAAAAAAAATATTAATTATTTTTCTCACTATTTATTCACGTACATTAAATATATATGAGGCAGTAAAATAACTGACTCAAAATAAATACATGGACCGTTTTCTTTGAAAGTGTTGTAAATCGATTTTTTGACAAAAACTTAGTTAATGATAATAACAATGAATGCAATCTGATATGAGCTATAAGCTGCAGTTCCCAAAAGAAAAAATTCTTTGAAAATTTTCATCATTTTGTCAATATTATAATTTATATAGTTACCATTAATTAGTTAGTTACGATTCAAATACAAACCCTTAAATAATATCTCCATATACATAATATAAAATGGACTTACAGCGCACTTTCAAAGAAAACGGTTCAAATAATTTTTGAGATATTTTTAAACAATTTTAATAACTTACCGGCACATGCACAATATCATGCCAGATAACGTTCTTTAATCTTCTCATGTCGACTTTCTTAGCATGAGTTGCATAGGATACAAAAGTTTGTAGCACAATATCAGGTTGTTTAACCATATTATCACCGGTAAAATCACCTGTATCTAAATCAGTTTTGATTTCATTATTATCATGATTTAGATCATCAGCGTAATCGTTCACTTGCGAACAGTAATCAGCATCATTCGGATTATCGTATTGATAATTTGATATATTTAAATTGATTTCAGTTCTTGTCTAAACAAAAAAAATTAATAGGAATAAATATTTCTCATTTATAAGTCTCCAATATTAATAAATTATGTATTTTATACTCCTATAATATATTCAGGTGGGCCAAAAGTCGTTAGACTTATTTAAAGGATGTAATTTTCGAAACTAAATAAAATTTATTTCCAAGAAATGTGTTTTCTGTTTATAAAAGAATAAATATGGATTATTAGTAAATAAAAAAGTTAATTCATTTTAAAATGGTCTAGTGACTTTTCGGCCACTCTGTATACGTATATATATTTGAGGATTTAATTTTATAACAACTAGACGTAATTAGACAAAAACTTAATTTAGAGTAAATATAGTAAATATAATAATATACAGTTCCACGTATCTATTTTTTATTTAGGCAGTTATTAAATATTAATTGTTATTAATGAAAAATAGTTGTAGCTTTGATATTTTTTTACAACATTTAAAATGGACTTCTGACAACACATTTTTTATCATAAACTTAATTTCTGTCTGTATCTGTGACATTATTTCTTTTTGCGCAACTACGTCCAATTATTAAATGATTTTCTGTTGTTAAGTTTTGACATTAAACTATGTTGATACTCATGATTTTTAGAATCAGGAAAAAAAAATCATTTAAATTTATATATTTTGTTAGTAATTTTTTTATAGTGTAATTTTTATATTGTGTTGAAAAATTGATAAATATGTAATATTTGAAATATGTTATAAACTAATTATTAAAAATGCAGGACTTACAAATGAGAGAAAAATTAAGCAAAAGTTTACTAAAAAGTGTTAGTGATTTTAAACTATATGGAAAAGAAGATTTGTCGATTTTATTGCAGACAAAATTTAAAATAACCAATGTTATTTAACACCAGAATTACGATTAAAACATAATGTTAAAACGGCAATAAATAGGTAATATGAATGACGTTTAATGACTTTTTAATTCACATACTTTTTTAATGTAGTAGATCTAAATATATTTATATTAAAAATAAGTCTAGCCTTGAATTTCGGCTTTAAGAATGATAATTTTAAAAATAATAATAATAATATTAAAAACTGAGCTACACACACAAGTCAGTTGGTCATTTTCCTGTCAGGAATTAAAATGATATGATGGTTGGAAAGAGAAAACTATTTTGCTATTCGTTGAACTTTTGTTAACTAAGTTTTCCATAAGTAATTTCAGCTACGTGCTGTTTAACAATATTGTTAAATCATACAATTTTATTTTTTTAATTCTATAAAATAAACCAAAAGACAGAAAAATAATGATTCTCAAACAATAGAAAATTCGACATTTTCATATTTACAAAATAATCTAATAAAAAAAAAACAAGATAATAATAACCCAAGCAAATAAATTGAAATCAAACAAATTTTTATATATATGTATATATATATTTATCTCACCTTTTTTTGTTCATCCTGTCCAGGACAATTATTAAAGTTGCCTTATTCGTTAGCCCTCTTCGAGGGCCACAACATAAATGTATAACAATCGTCTCTTGTAACATCAAAATATTCCGGCAAGGTAATCTTGTCGTAACGTCTTCCGCTCGATCTTCTCCGTTTATACGATGGTTTCACATCAGTCTCATCGTCGCTTTCTATCCCATCGAATACAAGCGGTTGCGGTTCAGGACGATTGGCGGCGGCACGTTTTCGACGTTGAGCTGTTTCCACGACACTTCCTCCTGCATGTGGTGCCGGACGACGTTGAAGACTTTTAATTTTCCAATGCAATGGGCCCGCCCAAACACCAGTTATCGAGTACCGTTCACTGACCAGAGGCGCTGCCCTAAATACGAAAAAAAAAAAACAAAATTTGATAAATGATAAAAACTAGTAAGCGAACTACAATTGTAAGATTGTTTTCAATTACCTGTATGAGTATTGTAATGAAGAATTAAATAGTCCATCACCGGGTCTCATGTCAGTAATGTAAGCAACTTCATTATGTTCACCGGCTTGACATACACCAAATTCTTCAACATTGTCCATTTGACAATCAGCATCATTACTCGAATCTTGTACAGATTTATCTAATTCCGGTATTGGCATACCATTTTCATCATACACAATATCACTGGATGGAGTAATATCTTCATCGTAACGGTCTAGAAAAAATAATCATTATATTAGTATCGGTGTGTATTTATTCAACTTATATATATATATATATATATATATATATATATATATATATATATATATATATATATATATTAGGGCGGGTCGAAAAATTTCGGTTTTACACGGGTAGTGAAAAAAATGATAGTTTTTGTGATTCTATGAAAGGGACTAGTCGTAGTTTCGAATTTGGGTTTAACCCTATCTAGCACGAAGGCCTCAAAAATGGCCATTTTTGGTGGTTTTTTATATTTCGCCCAATTGATTAGAAAATTGAAGAATGGTTTAGAAGACAATTGTCACTTATTTATCACTGTAATAAGCGTCTCGCATTTTTCGCTTATTTAACTCAAAAAATTGATACATTCGGTGGGTAAAAACTAAGCTTATTTACCATCGAAGGATGGTCGCCATTGACTTAAATTAAAGATTAGGGTCCCAGGAGTAATTTGTGTACGAAAAAACTGCATATTTAATAAGACGAGTATAATCAATTGAGCAAAATATGAAAAAACACCAAAAATGGCCATTTTTGAGGCCTTTGTGCTAGATAGGGTTATCCCAAATTCGAAACTACGACTGGTCCCTTTCATAGAATCACAAAAACTATCATTTTTTTCACTACCCGTCTCAAATCAAAATTTTTCGACCCGCCCTAATATATATATATATATATATATATATATATATATATATATATATATATATTATATTATATATATATATATATATATATATATATATATATTATATATATATATATATATATATGTATATATATATATATATATTATATATATATAAATTATAAATTCATTACGACAACAAAATGAAGACATGATTAAAGAAACATCTACTTTAGACATTAAAAAAATGTATAAGAGATCAAATAAATAAATGCAATAATTCAAACTGATGGTGAAACGTTCAAAAAAATTATAAGACAGGGCAAATTAAATATCGATTGGCAGAGGTGTCCTGTTTACGAAGATTACAATATTCTTAGATATTTGAACTGTAAGGGTTATAATCATAAATATGAAAATTGTAAAAATAATAAATTGGCTTACTCACAGTGCGCGATCATGAATCTAAAAATTGCACAGAAAATTTTCATAAATGTGTCAATTGCGTAAATGCAAACCAAAAATTTAATGTGAAATTTGATACATGTCATACAGCACTAGATATAAACTGTCCAGCTTTTTGCAAAAAAAAAAAAAAAAAACTAATTATATGTAGCAATTACAGAATAATGTGAAAAACGCAAACAACAATATTATTTATTCAAATGCGTGCAGCTTCTTGGCTAACATCTATTGTATGAATGCACAAAGTTATCTTGCAAATAAAAGAGAGATAGATAATTTTATGAAAATTCAAATACATACCACTCATTTTTTTGTTTAACAGAAACAAGAACAACAACCGACATTGAAGATATCGAATTATGTGTTCCACAATACAATTTAGTTCGGTGTGATTCTTCGTCAAGTTTTACTGGTGGTGTGTTAATTAATGTGCATTCAAATTTGAAATTTAAATTAGTCAGTAAAGTGCAAGTAGAAAAATGTTGGTGGCTACTGACAATAACATTCTGCTTACAAAGTGTTTCGTTTGTGCTTGTTGCTGTGTATCAAGTTTCATTTCGTTTTTGGACGAATGGTTCGAAACAAGTAATATTTCGAATCAAACTGTATTAATCTCGTAGGTGACGTCAATATAGACTGGTTAAATTTGGATAACTTTTATACAAAAAAAAACTTAAAAATGTTATTGAGTTAAATGGCTATAAACAATTAATAAACAAATCCACAAGAATAACAGATTCATCAAAAACTTTAGTTGATTATGTAATATCAAATGATTTTTAGCATTAGTGGTGATGTCTTGCATACACCAAAAATTGCTGATCATAGCATAATTAGGATAAATCTCTGTCAGTCTTCTCTTATAACTTATTATATATATTTCTTTAAATACAAAAACTAGTAAAGCATACGCTCACTTTAGTTTAATTACCGGAATTTTCCGAATTTTATTATAAATCCTTCAAAATTGATCAAATAAATATGTAATCATAAAAAAGAAAAACATTTTCAAATTCAAAGTACTTTACCTATTAAAATAAAAGAAGCTTTAGGATTAAGTTCTGTACATATTTTATTTAAATATCGACATTTTGATATCTGGAAAAAATCATACAAATAATAAACAAACAAAACATAAAAACAAATTACTAGGTGCTATATGTATCGTAAATTATATTGAAACGTCAATATTTAGATAAAATATATACAGAACTTAACCCCGCGTAGCATTTCCGAAGATGGAACAACGATATATATAAATTAAATAGCCAAGAAGACATTACACAGCCCTGTTTCGCACTTAAACAACCACCAACTCGTACAGCAGCCTTACTTCATAATAATAATAAGATATACTTACTATATAGCTGTTCCTCCTCATCAGGATTCCATTGATCAATAATAAAATCGGCAAAAGATGGACAAATACTGCTACTCAAATTTATATTATAATCCAGTACTACCAGTATCGATGTAGCTTCATGGGTTTCAGAAACTTCACACCAATATGGAATATTACAGCGTTTAGCTACAAAATTTTCTGCTCCATACCTATTTTTCATTTAATATAAAAATAAACCAGACATATATTAATAAGACTTGAAAATACTGAATAATTTTTCAAATAATTGGAGAATATCAAATGTATTAAAACGATTCGAACAAAATAAATAAAAACCAAGTCATACTTAAGACAAGTGGTCATTTCCATTGTAGCGAGGCAATTATTTGTGATTGCACTATTCATAGCTGTATTATGAGGTATAATGTTGCCCTCAATAGTTTTCATATTTTCTACAATTGCCACACATTTTTCACCAATATTTTTACGTTTCTTTTTTTTCTTATTGGCTTTCGTCTTCTCCTGTGCATTCGGATCTTCATTTTCTTGATCATTCTGCATGGCACTTTCATCATGTTTATTTACCGAATCTAAAATTATTTTCAATCTCAAAGTCATCTACAGCATCGAGTTGGTTTATAGCAAAATTACCTTTCGCCTCATTCGTATTCATTGAAGCCATCGAACTTGCTAATTTCAGAATAGCTTCATGAACATTATCTACCCGTAGTCCATACACTTTAGAACTAATATCCAAAGATGTGGTAGCCATTTGAAATTTTTCACCCGATTTAATATTTTGATTTTTTAACAATGACTTCATACAATCTATAATATGTAAGCTCCAAGCATTTTTGATGTTGATTTTCTGTTTAAAATATTGAACTAATTTAGTGTCACAAATTTTATTTATACGTTTTATAGAAACAAATAATTTATCTATTAAATATTAATCTATTAAATAATAACCAATATCTTTTTGTTTGTAATTAAGTTAGATTTACTTGCTATTTGTATTTTCCCTCCGAAGATACACGTTTAATGTACAGAAACGTCGGTTTTTGATAAGATATTTTACACAGAACTTAAACCTAAGTTTTATTTCAAATTGTACTTACTTAGATTTAATTTTCAACAATAAATTTTGCCTTTTTAAAAATGTGCAATTTTAAAAAAAATTGTTTCTACAAGTTATTTGTTATGTTTATACAAGTTATTTGTTATGTTTATACAAATTATTATTATCACCCTCAAAAAAATGTATATTAAAAAATCCTTGGGATAGTGAATAAGTACGGATTAAGTGAAAAAATTAAATAAATTTTTTGTTTCAATGTGTGAAAAATATAATTAATCGTCAAAAAATAAATATAATTTAAATAGTCATATAGTTTTAACTTTTATTCAACTATTCCATATACAGTAGACTCTTAATTATTGGATTGCAGATTAACCGTGATAGTAAAAAGTCGATTTTTCAAAATATTTTTCATCCAACTACAGGGCCGTATTTAAGCATAGGCTACATAGGCTGCAGCCTATGGGCCCGCACCACAAAGGGGCCCGCATCACACGTTTCAAATTTAAAGTAAATAATTGTTTAATCAATAACCTTTTAAGTATTTTACTTAAATTTTCATAAAACAGAATAACCCGACTTGCAACCAGTGACAATACACTTCACTAGTACATACAGCTTCATTAGTACTAAGTATTAGCGCAAAACCAATTAGCCATTAAGATTATTTGATATTTTCATTTCTAAGTTTATTATTTATTTTTTTAAATACTCTATTTCAATTAAATAAATATAAGTAAAATTTACTTGTTTGTTACATTCCTTTTTTATCTTGCATTTTCCTAACATGTTTATTAAAATTATAAAATCACAACCCCCCCCCCTCGTAAGGGCCCGCACCACAGGTTCAGCCTAGGGCCCTACAGATCCTAAATACGGCCCTGTCCAACTACATAATATTGTTTTTGTACTTTTTCTAACAGAGATTATCCGAATCATTTTCATTCCATATCGCCTCAAATAATCGTGAGTCTACTGTACGCTATAATTTGCTTACGTTCTCAGCGTATAATTTTATACATGTCTGGTAATGATCCTGTAACATTGAATTACTTAATATTTCTTCTTCTTGTGATACATTCAAACTACGATTTAATGCACCGATATTTGAAATCCTTCGTTGTAATTCTACGTTACTTCTACGTCTTGATCTTTCCGCATCATCGTCATTAATCTAATTAATGAAAGTTATGTAAAGAAAAATACTGTAAAAATTAAAATGTACAATACTTACACTTTGAACCAATGGAGATGAAACTATAGTTGCTCTTGTCAATGATGACATAGGAATACTTTTCCTGTTTCTCTGAATAGGAGGACTTAGCAACATATTTTCCATTGTCACTAAAAATCTATAAAACAGCAAGAGTCAAAGATTGTAAACACAACACAGTCAATTATAAACAGATGTAGATTAAAAACGTCAACACTTAGATATTTGGAAGCAATGCACCATACACATAACCATACAGATTGATACAGGTTTTCAAAAGCATCACAAATATATTATAAACCGTTGACAATGTATTTGATTGGTTAACGAGAAATCACGTGGGAATCCATCGCTACCAAAACAACATTCATATAAACAGCTTTCCTATTTGTATTTAATATTTGTAAAAAATAAAAATAAATTTTTAATTTTCATAACATAATAATTTATGTTAAAAAATATGGTTGAATTGCAGTATAGGCTCGCGCGATTTACGCATGCGTGAACATTGGAATGCGCATGCCAGGTTTGCGTATAAACCGGTGAACCTCAAAATGTTTCATTAGTAATTTTATCGCGTTTTTTTAACAAAATATCACTAAATATCAATTTCGTCCGTTAAAAGACTTATGTTATGTTAGGAAGTTCGTTAGAGTAGGTTAGGTAGGTAGGTTGTATGTAGGAGTTGTGTTTAATAGACCGTTAAGACTCATTTAAAATCTCATTTTGTCTTGTCACACATTTTGAGAGTCACTGGTTTTTTAACTAACGTGAAACAGCAAGATTACTGGACCTTCTCTAAAGTTTTACCCATATTTTTTATTAATATTATATAAATATATTTACTAAACAATAATTTTATATAATACATTTTAAATAATACATTGTTTGTATTATTTAACGGATGTACCGAGAGTAAGTTATATTCGTTATGAAAGCGATAAAATTTTCTTCTTATATTAGCTATTTATTTTTATTATTATAACTACAAAAAAAATAACAATTATATCATATTACGATATTACATTTATTTAAAATAAAAATTATAAAATTTACTGTATTATCACCCCAAAAATATATAAATTTGTTGCTTTAAATTTTTTTATAATTATATAATTATTATAGTAAATATTTTTGGTAATTTACATATACAGAGTGTCCAAGATAACTCCGTATGCATGGGGATCTCCGGAACTGTTGGAGATACGACCTCGGTTAAATTAGATGAAAGTTGCCACATTAGTAGGCGAGTTTAGTCATCTTTTGTTTTTTCCAAAAAAATCCATAGGTTACTAGATATAGACAAAAATGCAAATTTTGCTGTTTTATATTTTCGCTTATAACTCTCGTATGCAAAACGATACATTATTTTGGTTTGCACTTTCTTAAGACACTTTTTTACACAAAATTTCCAGGAGTAATCAAATTTTTTTTATCATGTACCGTTTTCGAGATTTATGATGCAACTTTGATTTTTCTTATGTAACTAGTATTTCAATGTAGTGTCATTAAAAAGATCTTTTTTTTTGCTTTCCAGTGATATAACATAGTCCTACTTTATTTTAAATAATAACATGAAAAATTTAAAAAAATCTATTTTGCAAAGTAATAATTTATTTATTTAGTTGAAAACCGAGTAGGCCATATCAAAACAAATGAAACATGAGAAATAGGCATTGTTTTCCTTATTATTAGATTTTTGGTTTTGCTTTTCTTTTGATTATTGTCTTAGTTAGTTAGTTAGTTTTATTGGAGTGCTTATTGAAAGAATATTAATTCATAGAGCGGTTTGAAAATTTAGAGAAGTTTGAAATGCTTTATTGTTACACTAGTGACGCGTGGCAGAACGCATAATAGGCAGAACGCATAGTAGGTAGACCGCTAGGCGGGTAGACCGCATAGCGGGCAGATCGCAGGGCGGGCAGACCGCAGGGCGGACAGACCGCAGGTCGGGCAGACCGCAAGGCGGGCAAACCACAGGACGGGCCGAAACAGTAGGCGAAACAGCGTAAAAACAAAAATTAATATTATTACAAATATTTTAATCATACAATGATGTATTACTAATTTTTATTAATTATACCGCGCAACATCTTGTTCAAATGCATCGTATTAGTTATTATTATTATTAATATATAATAAAATTGATGTTTATTAAGGAGTATGTAAAATAAAATAGAATATTTATAAGTGAATATTTGAAATATATATTATAAATTTGATTTTATTTCAAATGTGTTTATTTTAAAAATATACAATTAATAAAATTAAAGTTTGAATTTTATTAGATTGTAATGTTTTGTTGGTTCATTTACGTAATCATTGTGTAACAAATAAAAATAGGAATTTGCATTACATATTTAAAAAAAGTAATAAAATAATATTAATTTTCAAAATAAATTTATAGTAAATTACAATTGTGTACATAATTTATTATATATTTATTTATTTTTTGTTTTAAAAATTATGAAATTTAATAATTAATTATTTAATTTTGAAAAATTTAATGCGGTAAAAATTATTCTTCAAATGTTTTCTAATTACATTAAATACGGTATATTTTATTAAAAATTTGTATTTTTCTAATTATTATGTATTAATTAATTATGTATTAATTAATTATGTATTAATAATTATTAGGCATTACATGCTCAAATATTTGTGCGGACATTTCCAGTAGGGTTAAGGAAAAACGGATAGCAGGATTAGGTGCGGGAGAGATAAGAATCAACCGATATACTTCCAAGTTGATAAAATTCTGGAGCAAATGAAAAATATCACAAATAAAAAAATGACTTACATATCTATTCTACAAAGATCAGAGTGAGGTTAGTTACGAACACAAAAAGTAATGTAAAGAGATAAGAATAGTAATATGATAGAGATATATTATAACAATTAGAAGAGATTTTGCATGTATCCCTGTAACAAAACTCTAACGATGAAGAACTTTTTACATGCCCACAAATACTGGTCAACGAGTTTACATTTCCAACAGAGTTACAGTGAAACGATTAGATGTGTTAGGTGCGGGGGGGGGGGGTTAGGAACCGTCTTATATGCCTCCAAAGTATTAATTTTATGGCACAAACAGAAGATATCGCAAATAAATGAAAATACAAGTTTACTTACATATCCATAATGCTAGTAATGCAAAGAGACAAGGAAAGTAATGCAAAGAGACAAGGAAAGCAATATGATTGTAATATATTGTAATAAGAAGAGATTTTCTTTGTATTCCTGTAACAAAATTTATAGCCTGGGTATGAGCTTTTTACATGCCCAAAAATACTGGACACCGAGTTTACATTTCCAACAGAGTTACAGTGAAACGATTAGCAGGGTTAGGTGCGGGGGGGCTAGGAACTGTCTTATATGCCACCAAAGTGTCAATTTTCTGGCACGATAAGAAGATATCGCAAATAAACGCAATCAAGAGTTTACTTACATATCCATAATGAAAGTAATTCAAAGAGACAAGGAAAGTAATGCAAAGAGACAAGGAAAGCAAAGATTGTAATATATTGTAATAAGAAGAGATTTTCTTTGTATCCCTGTAACAAATTTTATAGCTGGCTAAGAGCTTTTTACATGCCAAAAAATACTGGACACCGAGTTTACATTTCAAAAAGAGTTACAGTGAAACGGATTAGCAGGGTCAGGTGCGGGGGGGCTAGGAACCGTCTTATATGTCAGCAAAGTACCAAATTTATGGCACAAAGATATCGCTAATAAACGAGAATAAGAGTTTAGTTACATATCCAAATATTAGAGCTTTGTTACACTTCTGCCAGGCATGCGCACTTTAAAGGTCAGCGACTTAAAAAAAAAAAAAAAAAAAAACAGGATTTTGAATATTTTTTCACTGGCTTTGTATAGAGAATAAAATTCTCTACAAAATAGCTAAGTAACTTTTTTTTCTAACTTAACTGGTTTGGCAGGAAAAATTATTGAATATTTTCATATTTTACAATTTCATTGATTTTTGCGAGTTTTGATAATTTTTATAAATTAAACTATTAGTATTAGGAAAAAATATCAAGTATTAACTTAAATTTCTTTTTGCACGTTACATAACGTCCTTAAATTCGTTTTTTGCTAAGTGTTTCTAGTTAAGCTCCATATAGGTGAAAAATTCGAAAAAAGTAAAAACTTGTCGAATTTTAAGTGTGACCATATGGTTGGGTAGCATTTTTTAAGGGCTTTCCAATGAGACCACACTCGATTAGTTTAAAAAAAAAATTGAAAATTTCGTGACCTGTAAAAACCTGTTTAAGAAATTTTTGTCAGAGCTCGCTAATAAATCCTACGCTATGATAGGGCAGATGGAAAACATGTACGGTAGTAGAAAAATTTAAATTTTAACTATGTAGAAAAATTCCGCCCATAACTAAGTGATATTTCATAAAAAGCCAATTATCTTTGGACCTGTTGAGACTTGGAACAAATGTCCGGTATTGGGTTGTAGCCCATCCAAATATACACAATTAAGCCAAATACCTTTTTTTCATAACTGCTATAGGTTTTTTAAAAACAATTAAAATGTAGTAAATCGGTTGTAAAACAAAAGCGAATCACCTAAATTTAAAATTTCATATACCATTGCATAGCATTTAAAAAGACCTTTCCAGTGATACCAAACTTGGTTAGATTCGAATAAGATTTAAAAAAAAAAGCAAGTTGGGACATGTTTAGGATTTATTTTGTCCCACCTATTGTCCCATACTTGTTCCTCATTTTTGATTCCCGGCAACTTTGGTGTCTTGACATTTTTCTCTAAAGTGCATAGTTTCTGAGTTCCGACCGCCTATGTCTTTGTTTTAATATATACCTACAGGTTGCGGGATTCGTTGTCAAAGTAACGCAGTATTAGCCGCGGAAATGTATTTAAATTTATATCCTTAAAGAAGGCAACCCAGTGTAGGGATGTATAGGATATTAAACATGAATTTGATTGAGTACGGTATTAAATACCTAAAACTAACCTAACACAAGCTATGCTTAAGAGAATACGTATGCTCATTCAAGAAAACGGTGGTTTATTTGAACACTTAATGTAATTTTACTGTTATAGTTATTAGTTATTACGAATGTAAAATATGGCATTAGCATTTAATAAATTGTTTTTTTTTTGGAATATAATTCTATATTATTGTTTAAAATAAGGTAGGGCTCATGTTTCATTTATTTTAACATGACCTACTTAGTTTTCAACTAAAAAAATGAATTATTACTTTGCAAAATAGATTTTTTTTCAATTTTCCATGTTATTATTTAAAATAAAGTAGGACTATGTTATATCACTGGAAAGAGAAAAAAAAGGTCTTTTTAATTACACTACATTGAAATACTAGTTATATAAGAAAAATGAAAGTTGCATCATAAATCTCGAAAACAGTACATGGCACAAAAATTTTGGTAACTTCTGAAAATTCTGTGTAAAAAAGTGTCTTAAGAAAGTGCAAACCAAAATAATGTATCGTTTTGCATACGAGAGTTATAAGCAAAAATATAAAACAGCAAAATTTGCATTTTTGTCTATATCTAGTAACCTAAAGAATTTTTTGGAAAAAACAAAAGATGACTAAACTCGCCTACTAATGAGGCAACTTTCATCTAATTTAACCGAGGTCGTATCTCTAACAGTTCCGGAGATCCCCATGCATACGGAGTTATCTTGGACACTCTGTATGTAATACTTTTATATTGATAGTTGTCGTTCAAAAATTCTGCCGATGAAGGGAGACAGAACATATCGGACGTACCGTTAGTCAAACTAGACTATATGCGCATGCGCTAAATAATAGTGTTTTGACGTGATTTTGACATGATTTTAACCTCATCACTCGTCTTTGAATGTTGTTTGCGATCTCGAGTTTGTTCTTTGCGTAGCAATATATAGCAATCTGTTCAGTTCTTCGTTTAACCTTCCCGTATCCGACATGGGTATAATATGCCCAGTTCAAATATTGAATTATTGTATATAACAACTCGTTTATAGTAAATATACACTAATATCAATCCTAGAAATAATTTCCAATGTCAAATAATCGTTAAATTTAATAATATAATGAATAAAAATACATACGTATTTATTTGTCTCCCACTGTACAAATGAAATGCAGGTAAATCACGTGGTTTGCCATAGGCGTCACTGATTGTTTTTTTCAAATAAAAAATATTTAGAAAATATTCAAAAATAATAAATAAAATAATAATAAATAAAAAATAATAAATAAGACTAATAAAACACCTATTACTGCTTTCATTTCGCTTTTTGTTATGAATTTCATATTTTTCTGATTTTTTTGAATATAATTATTTGTTTGTTCAATAACTTCGGTCAGTATATCGTCGGTAATAAACAATTCAAAACATTCTCGAATATTAGTGACTTTCGAATTTCTGGCTTGCAAATTTTGATAATTGGTATTTATAGTTTGTACAGAAGGTATATTTTTACTCCAGATAAAATTTGATTTGGAAATAAAAACTTTGTCGGAGTCACTTTCGTCTTCTGATTCACTATTTATTGAATAACTGTCGGAATCGTAGCTTGATATTGATACTTGATCCTCACAACTGGAAACATCATCTTCATTCTCAAATTCAAAATCCGAATCATAATATTCATCATCATCACACATTTTTATAGAATTGTGCCTACGGCACTGGTATGCACGACAACTGATAACACTGGTATGTACGACTGCGCGCGCGTCACTGGGTAAACTATTCTCTAGCCAGTGTTTAGTAGAACTCAAACAGCGAGACTGTGTGTTACTATTCATGGAAACATATAAGATGTATTTTTGGCCTTATTTTGCAATTTTAGATAATAAAATTTTACCCTTATATTTATAACAATAAAACAAATTTTTTTTTACCAAGTTTTAGATTTTTTTAAAGCTATTTTTAATGGGTATAATATGCCCACGTCGGTATCGCGCGGTGCCATTTGATGTCGGCTTGTCGAAGGTTAACAGTGCAATTTTAAATACTTTTTACTATTTTTACCTGTAAATCAAGTTTGTCACTGTCAAAGTTAAAATAATTGGGAATTTTTGTGATCAATTTAAAAAACAAAATTGACGATTCAATAATAATGTTTGCTGCAGCGAGTATAAACAGTTTTAATTTTTAATTTTTTCGTATATTTCAAAAGCGCACCAGTTAAATCAATTGCTTATTTCCAATGCAACCGGTTTCATTTCGAACCACGGTATCTGAAATTTTGGTTTGTCAAAATTCAGCCGACTAGAATTTTAACTACCAATGAACACAAGTACGGTTTAATTTCGGAATATTATACGGTTTATTTATAAGGAACGAACATGTCAGGAAGATAAATTTGTATTTTACTGTTTTAGGTTCCCTCGTGACGAAAAATCCCGTGAGTTATAGTATAAAATTTGTAATTTGAATGCAAATGATGTTTCAAATATTAGAATTTGCTCTTTACATTTTACATCTGAGGCCTATCTTGAACCTAATTGGAAACAACTAGGTGGCAAGCCAGTGTTAAGACCTAGTACAGTTCCAAGCAGAAAAAAGATACTAACAAAGGCAGATTATGTAACTGATTTACCATCTACGTGTCAGTTTGTTCAATCTACAGTAGAACAGTCAGTTGGGATAGATCTTTCAAGAAATTTGTCAATAAATAGCCCATGTGCAGCAAAAAATATAGGTAAATAGATTTTCATAGAAAATGTAAAATAGATTCAAGTGAAAAACAATATCTAAAACTTTTTTATAAATATACCTACTTGGTTTTAAAATTTGTTTAAATTAATATAGATTTAAAGACTATGCAATTATTATGAGAGCAGATTTAAAGAAACGAACTATTTTATAACTAAGCAATATTTTGTCCTTGTAGTGTAGATGAAGGAAGTAACGTGTCCAGAAAACGTTTGTTTTCAGAAGCTCGATTTCCCTCGGAATTATCTCCCGAACATCTCAGTTCACCAAGAAAAGCTCGAAGGATGCTTGAGATGGTACGGAAAATTGATAAAGAGAAAACAATGAAAATAAAACGATTACAAAACGACAAAAAACCGGATGCCAATATGTGTCTTAAGGTATAGTAAACAATATTTTAAAATAGTAAAATATCTTTCCGAACTCATATAAAATAAAACAGCTTTAGGTTTAAATTCTGCATTAATATTTATTAATAATGGACGTTTCGACGAACTCAACGTCCGTTTTCATTAAGAGAACTGATCAGTATCTGTTTTCTTGATGAAGACGGACGTTGAGTTTGTCGGAACGTAGGTTATTAATAAATATTAATACAGAATTAGGACCTAAAGCCGTTTTATTTTAAAAAATATTTTATTCAGCATTTGAAATTATTAGATTTATATTTTGTAAAAACTTTGCTGTAATTGTGACACTGCAAAAGTGCAAAGTACTTAAATAACCTAGAAATTTTTATTGAAAAATAACTGTGAAAACATATCTACATATATATGTCAAAATAGATACTTAAAACATATACCAAATCTAAAAATATGAAATATTATAAAAATATTTATTAAGTCGTATCAAATAATGCAACTTTTGTTAAAAATTTTTTTTTTCAATATATTGATAAATTTTGAGTAGAATAGAAAAATATGCAATGGTGGGGGGGGGGGGGTCATACATTGTTATTATAGTCATAAAAAATAAAAATTTTAGTTAATGTGTAAGTATTTTATCATGTTTATTTAAAATATAATTTTGCTAAAAAATACTCAAGGTACATACATATTTTGCCGATTTATTGGCAAACGCAATATTTTAAATAAAAATAATGTAATACCTATTTACTGATAATTTTATTTTTTATAGCTAACTGATATCTTCAACATGTGATAAAATTTAATAATGTAAGCTACATTTATAATGCGGTTTTAGTAGTAGCAATGTAGCAATCTAGTAATATAATGATTATTATATTTTGGGGGTATATAAATGAACATTTAAATATGTCAATGAACGCCAGAAAAATTGAAATTGCAATTTAGGTTATTTACACGTCAGGTTATGCAAATTAACGCCGGATGTAATAAATCAGACGTCAGAATAGATAACCCATTAATATTAATATCCGGAAATAATATTTTGATTTAGATGATACCAAATTTCTTAGCATAATATTAAATAGTTTTTAAAATACAGATAGCATAAGTTTGCCGTGCGACAACACTCTGTACCTCGTGAAAATTAAGATTGAAGTTTAATAGTGAGCTAGTTGATTTATTCTAAGTTTTGTGCTAGTGCGAATGAAGTACACATTTTTCTGTAATTAATACAATAACTATCATGAACGAAAACATGATGAACCCAGGGGTTGTGGAGTCAGAATCGATTTTTTCTTCCGACTCTGATTTCTTTTTCGTTAACGCCAAAAATTAACAAAATATTGAATGATTTTATGTATATTTTTAAAGATTTTTTCTTCGTTTACAATATTTACTTAATTTTTTTCTCTTAAGAAATATTTGATTAATCAGTTATGTTAAACCGGAATACACAAAAAAAATTATCTGTTTTACTTTAAAAAAAAATGATTAATAATAGCGATATTACTACATATCTCACATTAACAGAAAATTTATTATTTATCATTACTGGTTTTTTTTTTATGATTTCCCCCAGGCCAGGTATCTGAATGTTCCAACTTTACCTATTTTTCTATATTTAACTTGTTTTATCGCGTCGTTTATATTTTCTGCCAGTATTGCTAGATTATCTGCGAATGTCAGGCAATCAAAGCATAAATCATCTTTCACTTATCCAACTTTAATCTTCTACACTCCCTCCTCTTCTAATTTTCTCCTTCATTCTCTCACTACTTTTTCAAGTACACAATTAAATAATAATGGAGACAACCCATCTTGTTTATTATAAATAATTTTGTTTTAAAACATATGTTTATGTATTTATTTTGATTAATTTTATTTAACTATAACCGCATTTTCATAAATATGTAGGATTATATATGGTGAATATTTTCAATTTTCTAAAAGCTTTTCTCCACACGAATCTAATGGTTGTAACTTGTTGTATGCCAATTTTCAACACGATAGATGCGGAAGCTAAAAAGCCTATGCCGCAATAAACGAATTTAGGCATCATTATTTTTGTTTTTGTTTTTTTTTATTTTTTCAATATTAGACGAATAAATGAAAATGATTTCTTTCAGTTCGGGCGCATGGAAGCTGGACGAATACAAGCAAGAGAAGTGGGAGAAGTGTAATTTAGGTGAGCCTCATCGCAACGTTGAAGCAAAGCAAATGACGCAATCATTCTCGGTTACATGGTAGCTGATTTTATCGAAGAATTTCGTACAAGACGAAGCTGAGGGTGGTGACCTGGTGACATTAGTGATCCATCGACGTCGCCACCACGAATTCTAATTCATTTTCACGACTGGCAAGCTGGTCTTGGTCTGATCATTCTCCGAACACGACAGATGCGGTAGATGTCGCTACTGTTTTCACAACACACGCTACAATACTCGGACGATATTTGTGTGCTGGTAAAACGGATTTCTATAATAATTTGGATAAGATTAATGTTGATGAAAAAGCGCGTAAAAGACAGATTTATCATCGATATTGTATGAAACGTGCTGCTGCTGCATCACATCTGTGTCATGTATTCACAACTGTTTTCGAAATTACTGGCTTTGAAGCCGAGCATTTATTAAAACGGAAACCAGAATTTATCACACCAAACGGTTTAAATGTAAAGAAATTTTCGGCATCGCACGAATTTCAGAATTTACACGCTGTATCTAAAGAGAAAATTCATGAATTTATTCGTGAAGATTTTTATGGGTAAGTGTTTATCTCATTAACTGCTTTTCTGATTTTCGTAATAAGTTAAAACTAAAATATACTTTTGTTCAATTTTCTTGCATGTTACAAATTGAAGTATATTGAAATACTAAAATTGCTAAATTATTTTTAATTAATATACTTTTTCAAATAATCACCAACGCTGCAAACCGAATCAAACTTTTTTTTCTTTTCTTAAACCGAAATATTTTTAGATTCAAGTGAAAATAATTTATTTCTATATATATATACTTGATGATAATCCAAATCAAAAATTGTGAAATATAATTAAAATGTATTTTTTAATTGCAGACATTATGATTTTGATATGAATAAAACGTTATATTTCTTCATTTCCGGTCGCTATGAGCACATTTAAATCATTATTTAAAGTCGTCTAACAGTTGTTGCTTTTATGATCTTCCCAGCTAAAACAAATAATTTTAATGTGGAAAGCTTAAGAGGACATGCTGTTACGAAAAGTTTACGTGATACAATCAACGACATACAACAGAAGATTAGTAAATGCATGTACGAAGTTTGTCTCAGGTAAAAATCATTACTTTGTTCGATATTTTTTCTAAAATTAATTACTTATTTTTAACGAATATTTCTATGAATGTTTAATGGCCGCCTGCCTGGCTCGTCCGATTAACTACAAAAAGAAAGAAGATATGATTCGTTTGAAACGATGTATATTTGCATTACAACGTGATGGTTTACCGCCAGTTATAACGCATAATATATTATAGTTGATGATTGGAATGATCCTGTACTAAATTCAGTTAGACGTTGCAAATTATTCAACACTGTCAATGTTATTTATGCGTAGTGTTCTTTAAATTATTGCTAATGTATTTTTAGTAATTTATGTAAGTAATATTATCGTAACGTACTAAAAAATTAAAAAATATATAAATAAACTACATATTTCTATCAAGTGCTACAGAACGTTTTTATATCAAATTTTGGTATAAGAACAATATTTTTTATTGTATAAATTAACTTTAGAATTAATAAAAATTCAAAGAAAAGTCAAACATTGTGTAACTCGATGTTTCTGATTAGAAATTAAATCTTGTTTGATGAAACTAGACATGTAGACATTTTTGTAGCATTCTTTCTGATATTTTTGTTTCGCAAAATTTATATTTATTCTCATAGTAGTATTTACTGAATAAATGTGGTATTTTATGTACGTTGTAGTTTCTGTCTTTATACTATTACGTATAATTTAGCACTTTTCTGCCTTAAAAAATAAACTGTATTTTTTAAGAGACCGATTACGAGACGATAATAGTTGTTGATAATAGCTTAAGAAATGACAAATAACTCAAAAAGTGATCAGTAATTTGAGAAATAATTAAAGTTTCAAAACTGATAAATTGAAAGTAAATATCATAAATAATATTACCTATAAATTACCCATTATATAATTTATTAAATTGTTTAGTTGATAAGAAAACTAATAATAAAAATATCAATGATAAATGATTTTGATTGATTTAGATGATATTTAATCCGGAGTTGTTAAGTTCAACAAATCCTCTGTTTGGTCTCGACTAGGAGGAATTCGTTGGCGGTTGTCACTTGGGCGTATTTCCTAACCGTATTCCGAACCGTGGGGCTACACACCAGCCGAATGTACTGTAATGGGTATTCCAAGTGTAACCAACCACAAATCTATTAGGATTCGGTTGTTTAATGCAAGAACACATCGCTGATTCAATGTCATACGGCGGCATCTACGTCGTTGATCGACTCCGTGAAACAGCTCGCTCAGTTTATATTCGAATTCACGCGATTAAATCGACGACATAGAATCATTCAGCGTAATCGAACCGAACGGCTAAGCGATTTGCCAGATTGGCGAAATTTAGGCGTATTTTATCGTCAAGCCAGAATGCATAAAGGGCATTGCATAAAGTTTATCCGGAAATGGCGGAGGCCGATTATGAAAATTGTATTATTAACCAATTTTGGAGCCGCCAAGTCCCAGTTCCAGTCGTGTTACGACACCGGCAGCTAGTCTACACGGAAGTGATGATGAAGAAGATGAAATCGATGAATTAAGAATTAATTTATTAAAATAACGAAAAAAAAAATAAAGTTTTAGGAAGAAATTATTTCGTTTGCCATATTAATAGGTTACTAGAACTATAGCTGACAATTTTAACTGGTATTTTTACTCAGTTGTATAAACTATTAGTTGTTTTACATTTCAATGAATCAAGTTTCATAAGTTTTTAATATCCACTCAATATAGATCTAAACGAATAGTAAAGTTAGTGGAATTTTAAAAATACGCTATTTTATACAAAAATTAAAATCAAATTAAATTAAAAAGAGAAAAACTAAAAATATTGATTTTTATTAGAATGTTTTTATATAAAATTGTTATTAAAACTATTTTTTAATATATTATACAAATAAATATGTGAACTATTTTATACAAAATTTATAATTTTATTTTATTTTTAGTTATAAAAAGAAAATAGATATAAAAACTACATGAGTACAAAATACAAGCAAAAATTATGTGTTCAATTTTTAATTTAATACATTACATATCTCATTGCGAGTTTCACAAAAAATTGAAGTGAACCTCAAATTATTAGTTGAATATCATAATTGTGATTTTTTTTACACTTATAAAGTTACTTCTAGATTTTATTGTGAAACTTACTAAATAATGTTAAAATAATTGAATTTAAATAAAATTTAGTTATAATGAATACATCTGTTTATTAGATTGTAATGTAAAAATATTTTATTGATTTTTCGATAATTTCAATATTAAATTTATTGCTCATCTACTAGCATAAATAAACTTATATGTTTTAGTTTTTTATATATTATTTCCAATTGGGAAAATATATCAATTAAAATTGTAATTCCTAATAAATTGTTACCACCTAAGTAGTAATGAATGGGATTATTCCAGACTGATTAAGTTAACAAGGTCAATCCGCTAATTAGTTTTTGGCGCCGTTAATGAGTAATTAATGATGTTTTCTCCTTAGGAATTTATGAAATTTTGAATATTCGTCATTGCTTTTCCTAAATATTGTTAAGTTTCTATTTAATTACACGTTATTGAATAAAATTTCTCTTTCTGCAGAGAAATATTTTAACTAATATATTTTTAATTATGTTGGAATATTTTAAGAATGTTGTAAGAATATTAAGGGAAATTTTTTCTAAGATTTATATTAAATAACCTTGTAATTTATTTCAATTTTAGTACTTTCTTATTTTAAAAATAACAAATTGTAAAAATACATCATTTACTTAACAGAATAGAAAAAATATTTTTAAAAATAAAAAGCTTAATTTCTCTAGTTATGTTTTCAAAATACTTTAACGATGTTAAAGAATGTACATTAAGAATTTTGAAAGTGCAATGGAATGTTAATATAAGTTGTGGCTCTCTTAATGACCAGTATTCAAAATGAGTCAATGAATTTGCGTATATTTGAACATTTTAAAATTATTTTAAGATTACAAATGTATAGAAATTGAATGAAATAGAAATATATTTAGTATACTGTAATTAACTGAATAATGATGTTTTCTCCTTAGGAATTTATGAAATTTTGAATATTTGTCATTTCTAATTATGGTACTGATTTTGAATATTCGTCATTGCTGGAAATTTTTCTAAGACAACTTTGTAATTTATTTATTTAGGTATATTAAAAGTTTGAACACGTAATTGGTTTTCTACCCCTATATATATGTTGAAAAAAAAATCTTTAGTCATTCATACTGCATCTTTCGTTTTCGTTTAGTCAGTATAGTTACTAATATTAATATTATGGCTCAAAAACAACGTGTTAGGATTCTGGAAGATATTTTAATTCGTTCAGCTTGGGACTCTTTCGATTTAATTACAACGCCCGATATACCGATGACACCGGATATTATTCTACAACGCGAAGAAGAAGAAGAAGAAAGAACAAGTGCATGTTCTGTATCTTCCGAGGAGATCATCATTGTAAATGATGATGATGACGATGCTGTTGAAGAAAACGGGCAGATATTTACAACCCAGGATATCGAAGAAGCAGTAGATGAAGAAGAAAACTTTATCCGGGAAAGTGATGAACTTAATTTTCTGCTGGGTGCTGCTCCTGTCGGAAAATTTAAACTTCATCAATATGTGGATCCTCGCGACCAAAATTGTCAGTTATTAAATTCAGTTTGTGTGCCAATGGACAACAATTTATATTTAGTGGTGGGTTTAAATCCGCATATAAAGTTTAAAAATGTTATTGCATTAGTTAAAAACAACAAACGAATAATTTTAACTGATTTTTCCGATTTTTGTAAAAAATTACAAAAATTTCAATTTAAAGATAAAGTTACAATACAGGATAGTAGGTGGATAACCAGCAGTGAAAATGTGTATATGTCTGTCTTAGCAAAAAACAATTAAAAATCCGGCAAAATAACATATTCATGGCAATAACCCATGAAAATGTTAAAAAAATTGTAGATTCAAAACCATATATTATTAATATTTATAAAAAAAAATGTAAAAATTATGAAAATGTTTTTGAAGAATACAAAAACGTTCTTCAAAATTTATCTTTAAATTACATTAGAAATAAAATTGATAGAATTGATATAAAAAAATCATAAATTGGGTTGGGGGTGAAATTTTGGGTGGGGTTACATGTTTTTTTTGACATGTTTATTTTCGTTGTGGATTTAGTTGAGTATTTAAACTGTTCAGTATCATTTTTATTTCAATCATTTTTTCATCCCCTGTGGAGGGGTGGCGAGGGTTGGGTGTGAAATTTTGGGGCCATACACAGAATTTGTCAAAGAATCCAAAAATGAAAAAAAAATTGGGGGTTTCCATTTAAAATTTTAAAACTACCCTTACGCTCACCCCCTTAGGAAGGGTGGGAGTGGTTTTTTACAACAGAATTCGGTAGATAATTGTGTCAAAAACAACGTTCCTTTGCAATCGTGTTAATCCAACCTTTCGTTCTCGAGATATTTGATCCAGTCCAAACTTTTAGGACACCCAGTATATATATATATATATATATATATATATATATATATATATATAAGTAGTGCAACTACGAAAATCAACATCTGAGTTATAGCCGAGGCATGGTCTAGGCCTCTAGGCTAACCTGCGGCGTAGGCGCCCGGTGAAGCCGCTATTATGTGTGGCGAACCGCTAGCTTGGATCTGTATTTTATGGGTTTGGTAGTAGTTCAATTTCCTGACGTATGCATTTTTAAGACGCCGACAGTGCTACTGACATTTGAATTAGTCGTTCGCCCCGATCCGTTCACCTTCTTATCATCTTCGGTGAATGCCGGCAGCAGGTCCTCCCGTCCATGATACTTGTAACAGTTAATCACAATCAGTTGTAGGGCACGTGTCCACGATATCTGCAACAAACATGTCATACAGAACAAATATTCATCAGGAAAATGTAGGCGGTGGTCGCCCCTTTTACCTTTTGTTTCTCCTCGTCCGATCGGGCATCCGTACGGACATTCGCCCACGGTAACTCCTTTGGCCACCACGGCGGTCGAGTTGAATCTCTGCCCCAACCAGGTTTACCTCGTCCTAAAACGCATACCACTGTACCAGACGCGCAACAGCAACACTAACCACCAACCAAACCAAATATATATGTATAGCGAACTACTACCTACCTGTTGAATATTTTAACATTAAAGGTATAAATGCTCTAAGTTGAGCTTCCGTCATTTTTTCAACAGGTGTAGGTATTCCATCAATAATTAATGGAGGTAATTCAAATAATGACGGATCATCTTGTACAGGAGATGGTGCTTGTTGTGCTAAAGCACTTTCTAATTCTTCCATAACCTTACTTCTTAAATTTTTTACTACGTCTTGTAACGGCTTTGCACCGAATACTTTGTAACTTGTATTTGGTTTTCCAGGCGTCGCTACAAGAACTACAGCTTGCTGTCCAACCCGTGTTGCAAATTCATCAATTATTTGCTAAAATCATAATAATAATAGTTGCAATATAAAAATCAAGTCAAATAAAAATTTATCGCAAATGTGTATCATCATCATCTGACAAGCAAGCAACTTACATGTAATTTTCTTAATAATCTATTTCGCTGTCGTTCTCGTACTGAAGGATTTATTTCAAACGAGTGACGTCGTCTTCGTTTCTTAGCTGAGACAATTGCTGCCGCTGCCGCTGCTGCAACACCAACTGGTCCTGCTGCTGCTAATTGAGCTAATACACACATAATTCTACAAATTATACTTAGCTCCAAAACAGCGCAACTCAGCAAAAAGTATTTTCTTAATGTTAGGTTAGAAGATTTTTACTACTCACATAAATAAATTAAATCTCTATTATACATTATTCGTTAGAAATGAATTTATGTAATCACACAGTAAACATAACACAGTAGTATAAAATAAATAAATGAAGTCAAATTCGTCCCTCACCGCTCACCCCCAAACTGATTAAATCGGCCACCCACAAATACATATTTGAATAATCATAGTGAAACAATAGAATCAATTTAGAAATGTAAAACTCAACTATCGAAAACAAACACAGAATTTGTTAATTTTGACAGCGTCCAATTTAAATAAATTGCAATCACTAGCATACATGTCAATGTCACTGATATATGTTTGGCGCGAGACAGACCTATAGCCGAGTTAACATGGCTTCCTATATCAAAGGATACATGCAAGAGTAGATGATTGTCAAAATTACATGTAATTATTGAATTAAAATAAAACATGACACTTTTGATAATTAACAATATATTCTGAATACTTTTTTACATTTTTATACTAAATTTGATTGTAAAAGTTGAAAAGTTGATCACCTATGAGCTAGGACAATTCCTGTTTAACTACTATAAAATGTTTCATATTAATTTTCTTTAAGTGAATATCTACCCTTTTATAGAATATTATGATTACGTTGTTAATATAGCAGCACCCGTACGAAACTCGGAAAATAGAAAAAAATTCAGTTTTAATATACGTTAATAAAAAAAAAAAAAATTAATAAGAGGTGTCTCTCATTAATATTTTTACAGTGATTATCTATCTTAAAAGTAAGTTTTCACAGTCGTAATAAAATACATATTGTTATAATAAAATTTGATTAAATTTTTCTTTGTTGCAACCGGTTAACCAATAGCAAGAATTATATTTTAATGTCGGTTTTCGTTCTTTAATCGATTTTTTATATCAAAAAACCGATTGTAACCGGCTAATTATTCGGCAAATTTTATGAAATAAAACTGTGTAAATAATGTATACTGCCTAAGTTTATTTTTATATTTTTTATATATTTGTTGTAATCAAATAGTAAAATTTATTATCATTATTAATATTTTCAAAAAAATTAATAATATTCAGTTTTGTTTAACTGTTTTAAAATTGTTTAATTGTGTGCAAAAAACAGTTTTTGATATAAAAAAAGTATGAAATTCATAAATTTTGTTAAAATATTTGTTATGTAAAATAGGTATATTTCTTTTCGGTTAAAAGTTACTAGTTTTTAAGAATTTTGAATTATCGATTAAGGTCCGTAAAATATTTGCAAAAATATTAATTAACCGGTATAATTTACCGGTTCCATACCCCGGTTGCAAATAAAATACTTGTAAAGTAAATGTGACATTTATGTTGCTAAATAAGAATTTTTCATTCAATTATCTCCAATCTAGAAAAATTGATTTATATTTACTTATAATTTAAATAGACATGCGAAAAAAAACTTCGAAACACAAAAAGCATGTTTGTAAAAATGTTGTTATTTGTTTTTGTAAATTCAGGCGCAAAATTTAAAGTAATTCCAGAAATTTATCATATGACATTCTAAAATATTAAAAGAATTTTCTTTTTAAACAAATATCATGATACCAAAAACTACGATTTCATTTTTAGATATTTTTTTAAAAAAATATTTTTAATAAATAATTCAGAACTATCCGTTTCAGAAATCGTACAAATGTAGACAATGTCAATTGATAACTAAAACAATATTTTTATTTTTTAATGCGATATGTCACTAATTTTTTATAGTGAATATCTACCCTCTTATAGAACAAAAAAATTCAAAATTGTATTATATGAAATAGATACCTCTTATTAATATTTTTTTCTAATAACATATATTGTAACTTTAATTGTTTTCCGTTTTACTTTAAATTTACGTTTATTTAATATTTAAATATTTTTGAAATTTTTTGTAAATTCATAAACAAATTTTTTAAATTATGCTACTTTTGCGCGAGTTGTATTAGTTTAATTTAATATACCACTAAATAACATTAGAACTGTCTCCTTTTAACAATGACTAAACAATAAAATACATACATTTTAATTTTTTCAACGATATTTTTAACAATTATCTTAAAAAAATTTTAATAAATTAACTTAACCTATAAAGATAACATGTGACGATTGTGAACACAGAAATATAAAACAAAACCATTAATATTGATTTTAATATTAATTGTATGATTGTAAAATAATAAATTATATAATTTAATTGTATCAATTATATAATTTTTTGCTACTGAATGCATTTTATAATGTGTACGGATATGTGTGAATAAGCAGCACGAATGGCACACAGCTGTAGCGGCGCTGACATGTCATTGATATGTGTAAATAGATCTTAATCATAATATTCCTATATAGATTTAGAATTATATAGAAAAAATGTACAAAATTAATACGTTTTTTTTAACATTTGTTTAATAATAAAACAGTAAATAAAAACGCACCTGTAAAAGTAATGATGCAATAGCTGGAGTAGAAGAATATACAAACACGTGGAAATAAAAAGTTAGAATGAAATAAAATAATAATTATAAAATTAATTGTATCTAATAAGACAAAATTAATTAAATGTAGTAATAAAAATTACTGTTTAATTAAAAAATATCGTTATAAAATATTAACTCTTTGAATTCAGACGTTTAACGGTCAAAAATTTTCAAAGAAGTGACAGTTGATAGCAGCGCCAGCGGGTAGCAGCGTATTTGTAACGAATACCAACCTATATTATTTAATAACTAAACTAGGGATTTTTCTTTGAAATATGTATATATTTATAATTATATTTATTATTACAAAAAGATTAATTATGATACCGTAATTATTATATTAATAATAAAAAAAATATATAATGGTTGAATAATTTTTAATATTTCTTGTATATATGTTATATGTTTACATATTATTTAATATTGATTTATAAATAAAAATATCACTTTTTTGTTTTTGTATTTTTTTTTAAGTGTTGTATTTTTTATAATTAATTGTATTTTAATGTATTCTACATTAGCGCAAAATTTAATAAATATTGTTATTATTAAAACACAGAATCACAGAATACGCTTTAGCGAAAATAAGTAACAATTATTTATTAATTTTTTTTTAATAAATTTTAATATCAATTATTAAATAATAGAATTAGAAGCGTTTGTGGTCACTAAGAAAAATTCTTTGTAAAAATTTGTTTAAAAACTGATAAATGAGGCGTATAGATGCAAAACTCACTTATTCGACAAAAAATGAAAAATCAAATTTTGCGCGATTTGGACCTAGAATTTTACAAGGAATACGATATTTAGGTTAGTTAGAAAAAAAAACTCAGTATTTAATATGAGAAACACTCTTTAAAGTTTAGTGTTGGATGCAAAACTGACTATTTGCGTTGATAGTTTAGATGCAAAAGTAACTCTTGGAAAGTTGGCAACACTGAATTTTACTAAAATAATATAATTTATGTGGCAACTAGAGAAATCTTTTCTAAAAATTTGATCAAAATCGGATAAATAATGTAGCTACAATGATTTTTTTTAAATTTTAGTAATTTTTTTCTCGATAAGTTGGCAACACTGTATTTTGTTAAAATTGTGCATGATTTATGCGGGCACCAGGACAATCTTTAGTGAAAATTTGATTAAAATCGGTTGAATAACGTAGTCATAATAAATTTTTAAAAATTTTAGTAATTTTTCTCTCAGAAAGTTGGCAACACTGTACTTTGTTGTAATTATCTTATTTATATGGATACCAGAAGAATCTTTTGTGAAAATTTGAACAAAATCGGTTAAACAACATGGCCGTAATAAATTTTTTAAAATTTTATTAATTTTTTTCTCAGAAAGTTGGCAACACTGTACTTTGTTGTAATTATCTAATTTATATGGATACCAGAAAAATCTTTTGTGAAAATTTGAACAAAATCGGTTAAACAACATGGCCGTAATAAATTTTTGAAAACTTTAGTAATTTTTTTCTCGGAAAGTTAGCAACACTGTATTATATTAAAATTACGTAATTTATGTGGGCACTAGGGGAATCTTTCCTGAAAATTTGATCAAAATCGGATAAATAATGTAGCCACAATGAATTTTTAAAAATTTTAGTAATTTTTTTCTCGAAAAGTTGGCTTCACTGGAAAAAACCAAAACCACATGACCATCTTGGGCACCAGACAAATTTATCTTAAAAATTTCATTTGAATCGGTTGAACCGTATAGGAGGAGTTGCGATCACAAAATTTGGTCTGACGACCGAGCGAGCGAGCTGACGACGCACATCCATACACCCACATAAACTAAGTTTAGATTCGTCATCTAGAGGCTATATGAAGGATTTCTATATTCAAATTTTTTTTTTTGAAAATGTTACAGACACCGTACCAAACGCTATACCACTTTTCCTTGCAGTCAAAGTGGTAAAAATTTAAAAAGACGGATTTAAAATTATAGGGGAAATGAACAATAATCAAACGGATACAAATAAACATTCTGTATTTTAACTTTATAACCAAATATGAATAAGATAAAACAATAATAAGATAAAATAATAATAAAATAAAATTCTTTGAACAATTAAAGCCTTCTTCGCCTTGGATGGGCGACCCACATTTCTTTTTTTTTTCCTATTGAAATATTTTTAGCCTCAACTGGAGGAACAATTAATTCCAACCTGATTGCCAGCCCCAAAATATGCTTGCACATATAGTTTTTAAGAAATGCTGGACAATCACAAGTACTTTTTAAATAATTTTCTGTATTTAACACAACTTTATATTGATCGCAACACGAATTTTTGTATTGATCGAATGTTGAGATATACGTCATACATTTATCTTCCGATAGATGTTTCAATTTTTTACCGGGTACAAGATAATTAGTTGCATTTACTAATTTAAAGTCTGTTTTGCTTTATTTTCACTGAATGCGTGTGAGTGTTCAGAACTTGATCTGTACAATAGTACTTCATTGCTTGATGAAATATAAAACAAGCAAACTCTGCCAGCACACTGCTCTCCTTTAAATTTTACCTTATTGCATCTGTATATTACTATTACATTTCCATCACTGTCTTTATAATTTGTCCATCGGCTCCAACATTTTTCTTGGTCAATTGCACTTATTGCGGAAACACTATCCGGGAAAGAGCATTCCTTGTTCCATATTATGGGTGTTCTTTTCTTCCTTTTTTTGGGAACTTCGTTTTCCACGTCTTCATCGGACATATATTCCGTAACGCGTAACATATTCTTCCAACTAGTAGGGAATTAGATGTAAAATTATTTTATTAAAGCAGTTTAAATTAAATTTACAAAAATAATAAAACTAAACATACTTGTGAATATATTCTTTCCTGCAATTGAAGACAAATATTTCAGACGCAGGTGCTTCGATTCAGAGAATCGAATGTTTATATGAATATAGCAGAAATCTATAAGTTTAATAAAATTGTATATATAGCAGAATTGTTTTACATATATAGTAATATGTATTTCAATTTATTATTGAAGATTTATAGCAATTGTTTTAATTTTTATAGTGTTTATCATTTCATAATATAGTATTTGTAAATTTCTTATATAGCGATTTCATATATTATATATAGCGTTTGTAATTCTTATTATAGCGTTTGGTATTTGCATATATAGCGGTTTATTGGTACCCTTTGCAAATCTAAGTAATATTTAATGTAGCATTTCTAATTTTAATATAACATATGTTACTTATATATAGCGTTTGTTAATTCTGTATAACATATGTTACTTATATATAGCGATTGTTAATTCTGTATAGCATATGTCATTTATATATAGCGTGTGTTACTTAATATAGCATTTGTTATTTATATATAGCGTTGGTTGCTTATTTATAGCGCTTGTATTTTTATTATAGCAACGACATTTTTCAATATAACTTATCTATATAGTCTTTGTTTTTTCAATATAGCGTTTAATTTATTCTGAATTTTAAGTCTTTCAGGGCAAGTAATATAAACGCTGGTTAAATTTAATTTAGAAGTAAATGTAATTACACTAAGTACAGATTTTCGTTCTATAAAAACAGAACAAAATTAATGTAGTGATATTAAAAAATAGTTATTATTATTAACAATAATAATTTGGTAATAAATTGTTGAAATAACATATATTTTAAGAGTTATTTAGTTGATAAGTAAATTTACTTGTGAAGTAAATTTAACCAAAGTTTATAATACTGGCCCTTAAAAAAATTAATTATTGTAATACACGCTCTGATTCGAAATTTATAGGTTCAATTCGTTTTCATCTTTGGACATCAATTCCAACTACTGTTCACAGATTGTGATTATCCGAAAATATTCATGGTCTGGATTGGTTTCCACGGTATTTTGTTCTTATGTTTATTCTCTGATTTCTATAAAACAAGTTACACGAAAAAGGATAAGAAGAAAACTGATGGCCTTTGCATGGTAAGAATAGATCATATTAAACTTTTCTCCAAATTTGTCGGATATAAAAAGTTTATGATAAAATTAGTTTAACGCGTGGCTTCATTTGTTTGGTTATTTCATTCAGTTAGCGATATTTACAACTCCGAATAAGATGTGGAATAGTTAACCATAGAATAAAAGTATATATTTTTACATTGAATTTATTTCATGGATAACTAATTTATATTTAATCCGGAGTTGTAAATATCGGTTCATAATAAATGAATATGAAATCTTGAATAATCTAGACACAATGGACTTACGTTTATTGAATTTAGCATTACGTATGAAATAAATAAATACGAAAATTTTAATAATCTGGCAAAATTTGACATACGTATATTAAATTTAATATAGCACGTATGAAAAAAAAAAATAAAGCGCTACTTTTTTAAGCATGATTTTCGAATTCTGGAAGCTATAAAATTGTTTGTTTCCAAATTGACTGATTACTTGCTATTTAGTTAATATAATAGAAATCAAAAATATTATCAATAGACTATTTGCACAACGCGTGAAAAACATGGCCGCAAAGTTTTTTGTGAGTAACATAATTAAATTTCAATATATATAGGTCTGTATACGTACTTAATGTACGTCTTACAGTTATTGTGGAATGGTTAAAATATCTATTAATGATATTTTGTATAATTTCTGATTTAAAATTAAATACATAGTGCATAATAATACTGTTTTAAAAATATCACAATGCAATACTTAGGTGTATTATTACATAAATGTAAATAAAACTGTTTAGAATTTGATATGACAGTTATCGATTGAATTCATTTTAAAGTTTTACACTTAAAGTATTAAAGTAGTGATCAGAATTGAAATTTACTTCAAGTATCAGATCAGAATAGTGGCATAAATTTTATTTCTATTTTTTTTTTTTTGAATTTTTACAGTGTAAAATGGACATTATACTAAATATGCTGTCACATTTAACTTCATTATCATTTAAATTAGATTTACATTTGGACAATTTATTTATTACTATAATCTTTAAAATTATAATATACACTAGTTTTGAAGATGTGTTTAAAAAAAAATCTGCATGAAAAATTCAAATTTTAATATACAGGCTATTTATACTGAAGTTTAATTTTGTTGCCCACACTAATAATCGCAATATATGTCTATGTCTCTTTGTGCAAATGGTCTATTATAGATGAAAGAGAAATACGTAATTTTGTTATCGCAAATTGAATTAGGAATTAGTTTTATCACATCTAACAAATTTATCTTCTACTATATGTGCAATTTGTATTGCTTATTTGTACATTAAGTTATTACTTCAACTTTAATTTTAAAAGAAGACATACTGAATTTGTGAAGTTGCAGAAAACAAAGGATTTTTCAATATTTTTCATTAATTTGTATTTTGTTTTCCTGTTTCAGCCGGTACTAAATCAAAGTTCTGTAGAGAATGGCAAGCATGCAAATGGCACATCATTAAATGGTAACTAAGCCTCAACAGAATATTATTCGAAAAATATGAAGCCATGTTACTCGAATGGTGTCAATAAAGGTTTTGTATCGCACGGTAAAAAATTAGATTCATAACGTAAAAAAAAATGAATTTACCGTTTTTTTTTCTTCTTTCAATTTATAAAATGTATTTGATTTTTACTTAACATACAAAAACATACGCAGATAAGTACACTTTTTTTTTTAGTTTTTTCGTATTGTATGTTGAAAAATTTATGTTTATAAATTGTTAGGTTGGTAATATTTAATTATGTTTAGTGTTGTTATTTTTTTGTATGTTAATATTTAATTAATTAAGATTGTTTGTGCAAACTCTTAAACAAATTACTTTTATTATTTATTTTTGTAGTTCTATCAATAATTATTTTGATTGTTATCTATAATGACTGAATAAAGGTTTATGCATAATTGTGACGCTGTGCGGCCTAGCAACAAAATATTTCAAAACTGTACTAAATAAAAAAAATTATGTGTTATTAGTACATATTATAATTTATATTTTTATTGAATTGTCAATAAAATATAAATCAAAATTAAAGTCGCTATTCATTGTACTTATATCTTTTGAAATGAACAAATAGTTGCTATCCTGTGCAGTGTTACAGTGAACTACTACCTTAAGTCAACTTATTACGTAACTAGTGCAATTATTTGCAAAAAAAATTCTATATATTAATCTCGCACTAACATATTAAAGAAATATTTTTATAAAATTTTTGAATATTCAAAAGAGTATTAGTACTATTTATGATCTTGTGTTATTAAATAATAATCGTTGATTTAGAATAGAAAAATTAATATTAACAATATATATATATATATAGATATATTATGTTAATTATTATTATCATTATATAACAAATTTAATATTTGTTGTAAATAATTAGACGAGCTTAACTTTTAAGAGTTTGCTCGAAAATTGTGTATATTTTTTTTGTATTTACAGCCTCTAGTTCATGTTATTTTAAAAGGTTAGAATTCATAAATTAGTTTATATTTAGTAATATTATATTTTAATATGAAGTAGTTCTGATGATCATTCGAATATTAGTTGTGTTAGGTAACACAATAAATAGATCGTATATTTAATAAAGTAAACAAGTTACTAATGAATTGTTTATTTATTTTTTTCGTACGTTTCGATCATTATAAAATGATCATCTTCAGCATAATAAATTATTTATATTTTATACATTTGCGTCCATTTCTGACGCTGTAAATTTCAATAGTTTCTGCGCTTCCCTGATAAATGTGATGATTGCACCTAGACATCCTTCGAAAATTCAAGATGTAATCTATATTCTTAAATAATAATTCTATCAACAAATTCTTCAATATTCTATATGTACTTTTATATTTTTTAACTTGTGACTGTTTTGTATTATACAATTTTTAAAAAATTTAGCATGTGACTTACGAATTATGAGAAAAAAAATCATAACACAACTTAATTTATTATGCTGAAAATGATCATGTTATAATGATCGAAACGTACGAAAAAATAAATAAACAATTCATCAGTAACTTGTTCACTTCATTAAATACACGATCCATTTATTGTGCCATCATTTACCTAACACAACTAATATTATATTTATTTAGTTTACAATTTCAAGTCAATTCAGTTGCGTCTCTAATGGGATCAAAGTTTTGCAGAACATTTAGTTTATTTGTTAATTACAATTGAAACATGTAAACAGTTTTCCTCGAATTGAAAGTTTTATATATAATTATTCACAACTCAGATTATTGTAGGCGGCGCTGTTTATAGTATAGACAGATTACATCAATTTGTTTTTATAGCTTCGTTAACATTTTGTTGAATAAATAAATATATTTTTTTGTTGAATCTCTGTTTTCGAGTTTAAATAACCGCAATAACAGTGCTTCTTGCTTAACCTGAGTCACGAATGCGTTAGTTTTTTTAATATCATCGTTGTTTTTATAGAATTTTTGTTTTGTTGTAAAAAGTGCCTAAATTGTTTTGTTTAAAATTCTATCCTGCGATTATCAATTTTTATTGATTAATTATTATAAATATTTATAGTTTTGTCAATTTTAATTATTCCATCATAACAAACATATACTTGCGGGATACTTGAATTTCATTTTAATTGCTTAAATAGTATGAATTATTTTGGCAGCAAGTGAACTTAGTTAATTGATAGTAAATTTTTGCAGGGTATACGTTTGAAAAGTTGATTTAGATCAGTCACTACCATGGAAAACCTGTAATATATTAAATAAATATCTATCGAATAAAATATATCTAGATTTTTATATGTACTTAACAGAAATTTTACTCAATAAACTCATTTAAATTACACTGTAATAACAGAGTTTTTGCAAAGCTCCTCTAAAATTACAATAACGCTAAACAAAAGAAAATTGAAATAGAAATAAAAATGTTTATTTTAAAGTTATTCAATTTTTTGTTTTGCAAAATGGATAAATATAATAAAGAATAAAATATTGAAATATAAATTGTATATTAAAAATGTTTAATATGATATAGATTTCTTTTGCTACTGACCTACAGACCTACACCAACTTATCAAACACCCTGTATAAATCTAAGATAAATAATTTATGTTAATTTCGATTTGTTTTCATGATTTTGTCGCTAAGTCGAAAAAAAGCACACTAAACAAAATCTATTTGAGCACAAAACGGAGATACTGTTTTTATACTATGTAAAATATAAATTTACAAAAAAAAATACGAATAATTTTTTGATCTATGATCAAAAAAGATAAAAATATGAATGTATTCTGCATTTGTATTTGATTTTCCAAATATTAAAAAATGTAAAAACTATGAGTAATAAATGTTCAATAAGTTGATTTTTTAAAAATAAATAATTATTTTGTGTAACTCAAAATATTATAATTAGAGAAAATTGTAAATAAACATTGTACTTAAATTTTAAAAATTGTCTAATGCAAAGTCCGTTTTTTTGTATATAAATTAAAACATTTTAACTTCAGAAATAAATACATATTTTAAGCTGGTTTCGGATTTTTTATTTTACAACACTCCTATATCTTCATTTTTTTGCAGAAAATCATAACCACAACGTATAACTGGCCAAAACTTTTCAACAAAGTATAATAATATTTTATATTTTGAAAATCACATTCTATGAAAATACTGATTATACATTATATTTAGTTTCATAAAAAAAACTACCAAATTTATGTAAAACAAAATCATTTTAGGTACTTGTATACCTAATATTGTTGCAGCACTTATACTTTTCAAGTAAGTACCATTTCTCACGGAAATTTAATAATATTAAAAGTTTAATAGTACAAAATATATATTATATTTTAGCATATCTTAACATTTTATCAAATTATAATATAAAATATTTAATGCAAATAACTTTTCAAATATTATCAAGTACTATTATTAAATGTAATTTTATTATAAATATGAACAAACACAAACTATATACTAAAGAAATGATTTTTGTTATTATTGTTGATAAGTTTTCAAAGACAAATTAACCTAACCTATAATATCAAATATAAGTAAAATTTATTTTAGAACACAATTTAAGTAGTTATTGTTTCGAATTATTAAATAACTGTAAATAAAAATGATTACTTACAATTTTGCAGTGCAGTAATCTATATTCATCACTCTGAAAAATGTTCAACTTTTTTTACTAATACACAAATTACACTATCAGGGACGCTATCTTATACAGAACAAATATCAACAGTGCAACGAAATTCAACAAGTTAGAGGCTATGGCTAACGAATTATTTCTAATTAACTAAATCCGGTTATGTAAGAAACAGTTTTAACAACAATATTTTGATAAATTTCAAATTTTGTTTGAATGACACAGGCATTACAAATATTCATCCAGCAAGCATCGATAAAGAGTGGTATCAGACACACGTCTTAAACCGCTGAAATATTTTATATTTAATATTCTGTGTTTTCATTGGTTATTTCATTTTAGATGTATCTCGCAATACAAATTTATTACTTAAAAATAATTTATCCATTTTAATAAAAACTAAAAATAAATAAAGATTTCGAATTTATTTTACCGAAAGAACATGCTACATTTATAGCTTTTATATTTAAAACAAAAAATAATGACCGTACATTTACTTTATAGATCTACTGATTATTAAACTAAAATTTTCATAATTAATCGATTCGCTTTGTTTATTGAAATGTACTCATTGTCTCCGTTAATAAAATTTTGAACTAGTAATTATGAAGATATGTACGTATTCTCCGTTCCAATTAATAACATAATACGAAGAATATAATTATAATAAAAAATCAAGAATAAATAAAACAGTAAAGCATATAATAGTATAAAATTTTATTAATTCAAAACACTCCATTAACTTATCGGAATCTGTCAAGACTTCCTTTGTGTGTAGAGAATTTTCCGGTATAACATGTTGTGAGCCCACCAAACAATCTTTTAATTGTGTACCAGCTTCAATAATTGCACCATCACAAATGATACTGTTTTCAATTGCACATCTATAAAGTTTATAAACAAATTTTACGTTAAAAATAAACAACTAAAATTACTAACCTCTCTTTGACAACAACATTGTTCATTAAAATGGAATTAAAAACTCTAGTTTTACTTTGGACTTTGCAATTTGGTCCAATAATTGCGTTTTTGAACGATGTTCTTTCGCTTAATTTAGCCGACTCCCAAACAAAGCATGTTTCATCAATTTGATTAGATTGAATTTCTGCTCTCGGATCTCTAACAATTAGTTCTTTTCCAGGTGCGATTTTATTCCAAATATTATGTATCTAAACATCAAATTATTAATTAAAATACATATAAAATATAACCAAATAATAATAATACTATATACAAAATATTTATTTGCATCATTAAAAAATATGCTGAAAATAATGCCATTTTGTCTCTGAAAATAGGTAAAATTTGGGATTTTTTTTCGAGTAGACAGGATAAAGCACATGTTCCGTGGTTTTTATATATTTTAAAGCTTTATTTGGTCTACAATTTAGAAAAATTGCAACCAAATTGGTTGCAGTTGTGAGCTGCAATTCGCTCATTCGTGAACTCGTGTTTAAAAAACATTGGTCCATTGTCCAGACTCCCGAGTAGCACTCAAACATAGAAAAACATTTTTGGTTACTCTGCCCAAAGGTAAACTAAAAAATCTAGGATGTAAAGTTGGATTATTTTCAAATTCATAAAATTACTAATAGCAGCAGCATTTTGGAAAAAAGATGTTTTTTTCTCATATAAAAAATCAATTTTGAAAACACATAAAAAATCCAAAAAAAGTAGATAACAAAAATATCCTACTCTATATCCTAGAGAATTTAATTCTCTTTTTTTTTTTAGAGAAAAACTCAAGTCAATTAGACCAATAAGTTATAAAAACGCTTTTAAAGTTTGAGATACCCTATCTACCTCCCTGACACGACTTTGTAAAACTCGCTGTAACTCCGCAACAAGTATTCTACACTATAAGCTTTCAAAAAAAATCGATTTTTTGAAAACGTCAGGCTGGTGCCCCCCTTTAAGTTTGTTCCAATCGGTTCCAATCTACATCCAATCAGTTCAAAACTGTGGAAATGTGCAATGTGGATTGGTTTGTAATTATATCGTTGCCTAAATTTAAGAAAATAATTGTATATGATGCGAATAGACTGTCTCTCTCTGAATGACCTATTTCTATAAAAAGTAATGATGTGCATGCATTGACTCATATCGCAATTCGATCATTCTTACCTTATTATTTATCGACCAATATGCAGGAATTGTATTCAGTCGAACGCCTAGAACATCTTTGCTTGGAATATACGCAAAACATTTTATAATATTGTCATGATAACAACTTTTTAGATCACCTAAATGATCGTTAAATGTAGATGATTTTCTAATAAGAATATCTAATTCGTTTTCTTTCGCGAATGAAAAAATATCGTTCTTTAATTCGGTGTTACAAATCGAAGCGGTTTTATCGTCAATTGTTTTCGGAGGTTTAGACAATTGCTTTTTAATAATATGCGGTAGTAATTCATCCTTAATCGTAGAAAATGATTTCTCATTTTGAAGATATTCGCAAATCCAATGTTTCATAATATATAAATGTGCGTCTAATAAATTACTTTGCATTGTTACAGTGGTATGCTTCTTTAGAAGTAATTTCTGTATTGTTAAGTTTTCTTCAAAGTCACTAGCGCTTGCCAAAAATACTAAACGATTTGTGAATGTGTCAATTCCAACTAGATCCCGTTCTGTAAAACATTTATATATACATATAGCTTTATTTGTTAATTTAAACATAGAATTAAAGTTTTATTTCTTTGCTTCTATCTCCATATTGTTTGCTACTTTAACGAAATATAATATAAACATC
The DNA here is from genome assembly GCA_963966155.1 of Clivina fossor. Classification (NCBI taxonomy): domain Eukaryota; kingdom Metazoa; phylum Arthropoda; class Insecta; order Coleoptera; family Carabidae; genus Clivina; species Clivina fossor. The sequence goes on from CAWYQG010000219.1 coordinate 548,885, forward strand.
GTTAACGTTTATTCCAAAAATTTAAATTGTTATTTGACAATGACAGCCAATAAATAACAACATTAAACAGGGTGGCCAAAACTTTCTCGATTTTCCAGAATTTTTTTGCAAATAATATAAAAACTCATACCTGGTTTATGCTTGGCTTTCGGCCCAGGAACTGTAAGTCCATCACTCGGTTGCGGATTAAAAAATATGCTAACAACAGAAGCGCTATGTTTACGGAACAAATTTAGTGCTTCATGTAAATCTACGTCAGTTATTAAATCGCACGAAACACAAATAACATCGTAAATTATTTTATCACTGAGCAGTCTTAAAGAATCAGCAGTGCCTAGGTCTTCATTTGACGGTATTACAAAATAATCGATTGTTAAGTTTAAATCGGTTTTGTCTAAAGTCGCTTGAATTTCAGTTTTTTGTGACTCTGGTACTATTAATATCACTTCTATAATAATAATAATATCATTATTAGTTACAGTATTTTTGCTAAAACTTTACTTTACGGTTACCAATGTATTTACTTCAAACTTTGCAGACTTATTTTAGAATATTTTACGAATGACGAAATTTTTGTGTGGAAATGATATTTAAAATATTAAAACTGATTTGAAATATTCGTTTTTAACATGTTGAATGTTGAAAAACTGCTTCCATATTTTTCCATGTTTATATAACTACTAACAGATACTGTTAGTTTTAATTTATTATGCTAAAAATCAACTAAATATTCCTCACGTTGCTTTAATTTTACTAAACATTTAACGTTTGTAGTAAAAACATTTGGTAACCGTAAAGTTTAGCCGTATTTTTAAATAATGAATCATGCACGCAATATTAATAATCGGAATTGTAAATGTACCTTGAAATCCAGCATTTTCTAACATTTGCAATGAATACCAAACCATTGGTTTACCACCAACCGGAAGTAAACATTTTGGTGTACCTGAAATTATTTCAGGCATTCTGGAACCTTTTCTTGCTGCAAAAACTACAGCTTGAAATTCTGCTTGTACCATATTGACAACTAAAAATTTATATGTAGGTTATGTATTGCATATGAAATGAAAAAAACTGGGTATAGTTATAGAACAGCCTCCCGTTTTTGCGGTAGGCACGCGAGTTGAAAAACCAGTGACTGTCAAACTATTCGACATAACAAAATATGATTTTAAATGTGTCTTAACGGTTTTTAAAAAACAAACTCCTACCTGAAACCTACCTACCAAACCTACTCTAACCTACCGGACTTCTTAACGGTCTTTAAAAAACAAACTCCTACCTGAAACCTACCTACCAAACCTACCCTAACCTACCGGATTTCTTAACGGTCTTTAAAAAACAAACTCCTACCTGAAACCTACCTACCAAACCTACCCTAACCTACCGGACTTCTTAACATAACATAACAAAAGGAAAATTACTAATGAAACACTTTGAGGTTCACTGGTTTTTATACACCAAATATGGGCGTTCCGATGCTCACGCATGCGCAAATCTGACTTTTTTAAAATTTGTGAAACGGGAGGCTATTCTGAACTTCAGCCAAAAACTGTTACCTGCACTAACTTACTTTGAAAATGATATTAGCGATTTTAAAATAAGGTTTATAATAAAATACGGTATATAATAAATAAATATGTGACAACAAACATGTATGTAATATTTCTGTCACTTGCTCATACTTTGTATGTATACCTGACGTAACCTTTTAATACATTAGCCAAATAAAATCGTACACTTCACGGCAATTATAATTGTAATAAATTTAAAACAAGACAAGTTTTATTATACAATATACATGATAATGTTGTAAAATAGTGAGATGTTTGCTCCTCAATATATTTATATTCAATTTAGAAATAATTCAATTAATTTATAATTATTATGTCTTTCGAGTTCAATAAAATTTTGTAAATGTTTTATTAAATATATATCTTTTTAATTTTGTTACGAGATAAATATATATTCCAAATACAATAAACGAATAAAAATAATAATGAATTTAGCAAGATATTATTTCATATTTAACCGTTTGAGTGCCAAGCAGCGATTTTTCGCTTCTTCTGTTTCGCTCGAAACATAAAAAAATAAAATTGGACTAATATTACACTTTGTGGGTGTACACATTTTTATTCTAATAAACAATGATTACTATAATAATATAATGAACTATATAATGTAAAATAAGGAAATAAGACAAGCGCGAAAGCGCTCCTTGGCACTTTAGAACGGGGAAACAGCAAAGACCCGTGGCATTCAAACGGTTAAAATTTGCACAACATGTTTTAAAAAATATTTTGTATTATGTAATTGTAAACGTAATGAAGATTAGATATTAGGAGGAAATAAATATACAAAACAAATAACTGAAATAGATATGTACTAAAATTACCAATTGTTACATATCTATATGTTAAATATATACAGTCGATTCCGCTTAATTGGGACACCGCTTAATTGGGACAGCCGCTTATTTGGGACAAATCTCAAAGAACAGAAACCAAACCAAGGAACCAACAGTAAATTTACATGTTTAATTGGGACAACATTCCGCTTAATTGGGACAGTAAATTTAAGATCACAGTATATATTATGTTACAAATATGTATTCACAAGAAAAAATATTTACAAAAAATTTAATATGATACGCTTCATATCTTTTTGATTCACAACATGGAAAATTATATTTAAAAAACTAGCAAATATGTATCAATTAATTATATTAGTATCGCGCGCTGTGAACTTTTTTCCCAACACATTCATTCACGTATGAAGTACGGACCCACGCGCGCTCAAAGGTTAATGTTTGTCCTCGCGTCGGCGTGGCGCGGCACCGGTCATTAAAGCTGTGAGAGTCTACCCTGGTGTCTCAATCGTTACGTATTCAGTTATGATTCAGTTACCACTACACCTCGCGCGTGGAAGGTTCGTTAAACTTATATTTTGTCGATTTTATTTAAAAAAAAATGACTCTTGCCAAGATGCCAAGAAGTGATATGACAGTTTCTAGTAAAATTGCTTTGCTGAATAAGTGTAGAAGTGAAATGTTTCAAAAACAAAAGACAGACTACACTTAACACATTTTTGAATTGAATTAAAAATGTATGTATTTATTTATTATTTAATTTTGGAATTTATTATTATTTTTTCTTAAAAGTTTATATTTTTTTGGTTTTATGTAGGTTATAGTTTTATCCAAGAATTTATAAAATAAAATTATTGAAATAAAAATATGGATTGCTTAATTTTATGTAAAATTCGGTTAATTGGGACAGCCGCTTAATTGGGCCAAAATGCCCTAGTCCCGATGTGTCCCAATTAAGCGGAATCGACTGTATATATAATTAAACTGATTTTGATTACATTGTAGAGGTCGCTACTAGACACGAAAGTTGTTTGTCAAATTTGTTATTTTCTCTTATAACATCGTCTGCTTAAATGTATCATATTAGTTGAAAAACTAAGACAATGTGTATTCTAAAATTTGTAATTATAGTACAGTGGCCGGCAATAGAACTTTTTTCCACATACAATTAAATATCGTGATCAAACCAAATGTTTAATTCGTAAATCTGTGAGACTAGAATGCTCAATAACGATAACGCTTCAGTCGTATATTTTTATTTGAATCGACTGTAGTTGAATTTATATTATTGACAAGTAAGTTATATATTAAAATATGAAACGGCTGTAAAACATATTAACGATTTGAAATTATTAAAAAACGTTGAATTTTGGGATAAAGACGAAACATACGAAAAAGTAGAAGAACTGCTCTCTATATGAAAGTTACTAATAATATTGCTGAAAGAAGAGTAGTTTTGGTGGAAGAGTGCAACCGGTTACATACAAACAATGAAGAGAAACAATAAAATTTGTTGTTATTAATCAAAAATTTTGACAAAAACATGCTGATTATAACAAATAAACTTTATGTTTTCAAAATAAAATGTAAATATACTATTACTGAAATATTTAGTTGAAATATTGTTTCGTTAATTGATATTTGTGTTATAATTTAAAAAAATATGTCTGATAGTGACGTCTACAATTTAATTGCAATTGTTAGAACACATATTTTCACATTTTTCGACTCATGTAATACATTTTTGTGGAGTTTGCTATGACAGAAAAAGCCAGTTTACAATAAAAAAAAAAACTTGTATGTCTGGTAGCGACGCGACCTCTAGAATGTAATCAAAATCAGTTTATTTACGTCCTCGTATCTTTTTTCAAGCGGTGGATTATTTTATTGTGAAATAAAATACTGCCATCTGTTTCCCAGGTCTTATTATTAATTTTATATATGTTTTTTTTTTTTCACCAATTCATTTTTAACATCCATTTGATCCATTTTAAAATTCAAAAGACAGCCATATAAAAAAATCACGTGATCCCAAACACAAACGATAAACCAAGGGTATTCTTCGGTTTACTGTTTGGATGCATCAGACATTTTCATTTAGCGGAAATTCTTGAAACAGTATTCGTGAAACGGAAAGTGTTTGTGTCACTTGAATGTGACCAAAGAAATTTAAAAAAAAACAACTTTAGTTTTCAATGAAATTGATAACAGCTGTTTAATTTAAAAATTTAAAATTATTTTATATAAGCTAATTTTCGAAAGTATATATTCAAATTTATTATAATTTAATTAAAAATCACACAATACAATACATAACAAATGTCAAATAAACACGAACATAACCTCGTAACATAACTTTTCCACATGTATTAGATATATATATATATATATATATATATATATATATATATATATATATATATATATATATATATACTGGGTGTCTGAAAAGTTTGGTCAAATATCTCAAGAACGACAGGTTGGATTAACACGATTGCAGGGAAGGTTGTTTTTGACACAATTATCTACCGAACTCTGTTGGAAAAAAACCACTCCCACCCCTCCTAAGGGGGTGAACGTAAGGGTAGTTTTAAAATTTTAAATAGAAACCCCCAATTTTTTTTTTATTTTTGGATTCCTTGACAAATTTTGTGTATGGCCCCAAAATTTCACACCCAACCCTCATTTCCCCTCCACAGGGGATGAAAAAAATGATTGAAATAAAAATGATACTGAACAGTTTAAATGCTCAACTAAATTCACAACGAAAATAAACATGTCAAAAAAAACATGTAACCCCCACCCAAAATTTCACCCCCAACCCCCGCCACCTCTACACAGGGGAGGAAAAAAATGAAGAAAATGATTGAAATAAAAATGAAGTATGAATAAAAATTGAACAAAAGTAGACACTCTCTCACTTTCTTTCAAAGTTCAATTTGGCTGAACACTTTCTCTAAAATGTGTACATTTCCCAAAAAGTTAGATATATGTGAACTGAATATAATGTATATGTACATTTCCCGGCAAACGTGTACTCTTGCCTTCACGTTTTGGTAAATGTATACTCTTACCTTCATGTTTTAAGAAAAGTTGGAATACAAATAAATTAAAAATGTTGTTGCAGTAAAAAAATATTTATTTAAATAAACATAATAAAAAAGGCTTTAATAACGAAAATTATTTTAATTAAAAAATGTAAATGACAAACAAAACATACTTTTCTTTGCATATTATATAATATGTCGTAGGTTATGATCCCAATATTCCTAAATACAATTTTCGTCCTAGTTTTTCAGAACCAATACGATGGGAATCAAACAAATAATAATAATAACATACTTTTCTTTATTATAACAGTTAAATTTTATAAAACTATAAAGGAACATATAGAAATTTCATAATGAAAAAAGTTTTATTTATTTGAGCAAGAATTGCTATTGTGGCACTTGGAATTACATAATATTCCAGCATTTTTACAACTGCATTTTTTTTAGGAACATGTTCCTTTACAGATGCATCTTTTAAAACCTTGTCCACCAGTAAGGGACTGCATTCCTATAATTTCTCTCATTTCTCATTATAGATAGAGCACTTGCACGAAATGTGTAACGTGAAATAGCAGCGCCTACTGAACTAGCCGAAACGGTAGTTCGCGTACTACTACAAGTGCGCATGCGCACCACATTACTAGCACTTGCAATTTCGTATTTTGTATGCTCACATTTACCAAAACGACATGGTCATTGTGAATTCAATGTACATTTCCCTTATTTGAAATTGTAAATGTTAGTTGAATGCACATTACCCAACCGAGGAGGCAAATGTGCACATTTACCGGAAAATGTGTACATTTGCCGCAATATTTACTTTTACCGTAACATATATATATATATATATATATATATATATATATATATATATATATATATATACAGGATGATTTATTAGTAATTGGAAATATTTTAACTGGAGTTTCCTGGGCTAAGAATATGAAGATTTAACGCAAATCACTTAGATAAAATGTGGCTTCTTACTGAGCTACAGGGTGTTTTATTTAAAAATTTAAAAACGATTTAGTAATAGTCTAATAGTTTTAAAGTACTGGGCAAAAATCGTTTTTAAATTTTTAAATCAAACACCCTGTAGCTCAGTAAGGAACCACATTTTATCTAAGTGATTTGCGTTAAATCTTCATATTCTGAGCCCAAGATACTCCAGTTAAAATATTTCCAATTACTAATAAATCACCCTGTATATATATATATATATATATATATATATATATATATATATATATATACTGGGTGTCCCATTTTAATCCGCCACTTGCAATAACTTCAAAATTGTGCATTGGACAAAAAAATGTTCCAGATAATAAGTAAATGGTTTCGAGGGGGACATCTGATGCAGAGACCCTTGTTCCTCTTGGACCCCCTGGGGGGCAGAAACGGGGAGCAACTTTGAAATCTTAAATAGAACCCCCTATTTTTTATTGCAGATTCAGATAGACTATTAAAAAGTATGTAAATTTTATTTTGTGATTTTTTTTATCTTTGATAGATGGCGCTGCAAACAGCATTTTTTTTCTCAGTTTATCAGTCTTTAATTTGAAAAAAAAATTGTAACTAAGTACGATATTCAAGTTCTTCTCAGTTCTTTGAAAAAGGGGGGGGGGCAAAGGTTACTGAATTAGATATCCTCCCGAAACCATTAACTTAAAGTTACCTCCTCGAAACCATTAACTTAAAGTTAATGGATTCGTGGGGGATATCTGATGCAGTGACCCTTGCCCCCTCTCCACCCACAGAACTGAAAAAAACTTGAATATCGTACTTAGTTACACCTTTTTTTTTAAATTGAAGACTGATAAACTGAGAAAAAGAATGCTGTTTGCAGCGCCATCTATCAAAGATAAAAAAAGTCTTAAAATAAAATTTACATACTTTTTAATGGTCTATCGGAATCTGCAATAAAAAATAGGGAGTTCTATTTAAGATATCAAAGTTGCCCCCCGTTTCCGCCCCCCAGGAGGTCCAAGAGGAGCAAGGGTCCCTGCATTAGATGTCCCCCTCGAAACCATTTACTTTTTATCCGAAACATTTTTTTGTCCGATGCACGATTTTAAAGTTATTTCAAGTGGCGGATTAAAATGGGACACCCAGTACTATATATATAGTAAATTTTGTCGAATTGATTTACTAGATACTTGCAAGCAGTTAATCTGCCCTGTAAAAAGTAGTTGCATTACTCGTAGCATACTCGTAGCGCCCCAGTGTTGCCAACTTACGTTATAATAGTAGCTATAATACATTTTTACTACGTCAATATTACAGATTTTTTTTGGATTTTCTAATTATAAATCCTAACGCAATTGTGGCACATTTTTTTTTATAAAAATGTGATTTTTGTATTGAAAGTAATACTTAAATCTTTCACACGGTTAACGCGGTTAACGCGGTTTAACGCGGTTTAACATACTTTTAGTTATTTGATAGTTAAAAGGGAGAAAAATTTTAGTTGTTTCTAACATAAAAAATTGTACATAACAGCATCTACCAGTTGTTATATAAATATGAATAAAATATGGTAGCAGTTTTTCAACATTCAACATATTAAAAACAAATTTTCAATTTCCAGTATTAATATTGTATACTCATTTTCGCACTAAAATTTTTGACTGGTATTACGAGCTCAGTTTTTGGGTGTTTTAATTCAATTTTTGTAGACCTGCTCTTAACACATTACCGACCGCTAGTGATTCAAAAGCATACCCACGTCCGACCGGCCGCTTAGGGGCAGATAAATCTGGCTCTCGCCCTTTAAAATTCAAATTGAGATCTCGTGCTGTAAAAATGCGCGCATATTATGTTGTTGCATATCAAATTGTAGCTAAACACACCCGCTAACCGATGAATAATGAGATTTTACTGCGAAATTGCTCAAGAAAAAGTATTTTCATTATTTTGATATCAATTTGACACATTTCTTTCATGAAATTTAATATGTCTGCGAGAAAAAAAGAGATTTATTTTTTTCAAAGCTGTCTATGTTTATTTATATATATTTATTTTTTAATGCGATATTTTTATGCCATTATAAAGTAACGTATTTTTCTCATCTTTCTCTCAACATAATCTGTATTATTTCACGGAGTTGCAGTGTACGAGAGGTAATTATATGAATACGATGTGTCAAGAGAATTATGTACAATGTGTTTTATTGTAAACAATGTGTTTTGTAAAGAATTATAATATATGTAAATAACAAATTACTGTTCATATATTGACAAAAATTGTTTATCGCCATGGCAACCGAGGCTATCGGTGGGTAAGCGTCGGCGACAGAAAGCCGAATAATAGATTATCGATCGGTAAAATGTTAACACACTTAATACAGGTATTAGTTACAATCAATTTTAAAATCGAGCTCGTAATACTGGCCTTTATGATTTATGTTCATAAAATGTGCTAAATTAACAGTCTGTAAAGTTTGAAGTAAATACATTTTGTGGATTGCAAATAAAGTTTTTTCAAAAAAAAGAAATAAATATTAAATTATAGAATGGTTTCTTTTTAGCTTATTTCGGTCGTATGCACCTTTTTCGTGGTTCTATTGCAATTTAAAAGTTATAACCGTAATCAACAATATAGCTACGGTAATTAAATAAGATCAAGTGTTCCTGGGAAATGTATATGATAATATCTCAGTTTCAAATCAAATATTTTAATTAAACTATACCTTTACACAATAAACAATGTGTTTAAATCTATATGTATGTTGTTTTATATGATATATATGCGTGTGCCACGTTTAATATATATACAATACCTCTGTATCAAATTTTTTTAAATAAATTATTATATATAATTTAACAAGTGTATAAAATGTTATACTTCATAGTCCCCCCCCCCATAAAATATACTCAACCATCCCTCGGATTTTTTTTTTAGAAATTTAAAGTTATAGTTAAGACTGGGCGATATTATAATTCCAATTTATTTAAAAAATATTGATATATCGATATATCAATATTGTGGATACAATAATATCGATAATACTGATATATTGATATTTCGATTCATATCGATGCTGTTTAGATATTTATATATTCAATGGAAAAGTTAACTTATGTCAATCAATATATAACTTAAACAATATATCAACGTATCTTTACATGAAAAGGCTTAATTAAAATTGCTGAATAGAATTTTAATAATATTATTGATGGCCATAATAGAATGATATTAAATAATCGGTATTCAAATAAATTCCATAATGGAATAGTAATTCGAATGACGCGACGATAGGAATGAACTTATATAAACAGTACAACTAGTGTGAACGATTGTATCTATCTGTCACGTTATATTCAAACCGCCAGATGGTACCACAATCGGAACGTTTTACATATAATATTTGAATGCATTTTTTAAGAATTGAATATTATAATAATAAAAATATTTGAAATATCTGTTATGTTAAATAAATTAATATTTTAATTATTTATTAAATAAAACAAAAAGTGTATGTAACTAGTACAACAAAATAACCTTACTAAAATTACATTATTTAACTAAATACATGCTTTTATTATTACTTATTTAGTTATATGGAAAATTAAAATAAAATATATTTATTTATAAGTTATATTTTGATATTTTTTTCCCCACTTCAGTCAAAGTAGCTTCTATAGTATATGGATAGTAGCTATATTTCCATGGTTATGTAGTTATGTTGTTTGTTACTTGGTTAATGCCCGTTTGCACCACTTCTACTTAACGATTAAGGATAAGATTAAGTTATACTTAAAAAAAAATATAATTGTGTGATTTTGACAATTTTTGTGAAACACGCACCGAATTTTATTTTTCGTGTGTCATATTGTCGAGTTACAATTTTAATAATATTTTGTTAAATTTATATTAAATTTATATTTTTTGTTTTAATTTATGTCAAACTTAATTTTCAATTTCAATTTATATTAAACTTAATTTGTAATTTTAATCCATATCAATTTAATTGTGTTAAACCTTAAATTTAAATCAAATGTAATTTTGTCAAACTTAGAATTTATATTGTGTTCATTGTATAGGATTTTCCAATAAAAGGTTTCATTTTGAATAGCCTGCTATCTGGGCAGCTGTCACTTTTAAGCTATTATTTTTTGACATTTGACAAGTAAAAACTACGACATTTCTAAAAATGCAACGATACACGCTTCAACAACGCGTTGAAATTGTTAAAATTCACTACAGAAATGGTGAAAATTTTGCAGTCACAGTTCGCAAAACTAAAGCACATTTTTTGTTGTCGTGAAGCACCTTCTCGGCCAGCAATAGTGAAACTGGTTAAAAAATTTGAGCTGTTGGGACAACTTAGTGATGTGAAGAATCGATACCGTGTGCGTCGCGTCGCTCAAGAACAATTGAGAATATTGCTGCTGTAGCCCGTAGTGTTGACGAAAACCCAGGTTTGTCGATTCCTCGTCGATCTTTGGAATTAGGCATTCCACAAACGACATTACACCGTATTTTGCATAAAGACTTATGTTTAAGGCTTTTAAAGTTCAGTTAACACAAGAACTCAAACCGGTCGATCACCAGCAACGTTGGCCGTGTTATTTCTCGAAGAGGTGATTAAGATTGGCCCCGAGATCTTGTGATTTAACATCTTTAGTCTTTTTTCTTTGGGGCCACGTAAAAGATAAGATCTATGCCAATGTTCCACAATCGATTAATGACCTTAAAGATGGAATTCGTGAAGTTATCGAGGACACACAGCCGCAAATGTGCGAATTGGTCATGGAAAATTTCATGTAAAGGATATGGTGCTGCAACCGTAGCTGTGGCGGCCATTTGGCTGATATCGTTTTCCATCGTTAATGGCATACCTTTCTCTTTACAATGAAATAAATATCTATTGATTTCTGTTAAAAGATACTCGTTTTTTTTTAAATATCAAAATGAAACCTCTTATTGGAAAACCCTATACATGAGTACTTACACTTAATTGTTATTAAATAGTTTTGAGTGCAACTATAATTTGAGGTTTGTAATTTTTTTTATATAAATTGTAAAATTTCATGATTTAGATTTAATACAGCCTTGGTACTTGAACTGCAAGATTTATTTTGTTTTATTTATTAAATTGGTTATTGGGGCTAGTTTCCGTGTGACGACTTTTGAGAGACCAGCACTTTTCGAAGTTCGGTGTTAAAATAATAAACTTCGGGGCGCCCTTTTATGTATTTAGTTTTGTGAACCAGAATTTCTTAGAGAACCGAATATTATTTTTACCCCGTCCGTCTTCACTGCAGTTAGTCGCGGTTTGGTCGGAAGTTGTTACAAATATTTTTTTGTTATTTCGCTTTGAGCACGTAACAATCATTTTTTCAAAACTCATCGAAAACAAATTATGACAAATTGGGTTATAGATAAATTTCTGTGAATTTTTAAATATTTTTATTAATCGGGTTAGTCATATACTTTTTTTCAAAAGCTATTTTAAAGGTAAATACTTTATTAAAACTCACAAAAACAATCAAGTATCAACGAAACATAACATAAGTGAACAGCCTTTATAAATTATAAAAAAATTTATTAAATAAATATATAAGAAAATTTCTATTGCTTTTGGTTTAGTGTAAATTTATATTATCTTGTCTCTGTTGGCTTCTGGACAGACTTTTCCATTATTTGATATATCAGATGTTGAAGATAATTGTGAGATTTAATATTACTTTCAAGAAAGGGTGTTTACGCCTAAAATGATGTTTTTTACGTTTAGGTGTAAATCAAAAAACAACGTAAAAATGTAAAATATGTAAAGAGTGTATAATTTTCGTTCTTTTATTATGTCACTAGCATGGTTTTTGTTTGCATTTGTCAAACTTGTTATAAGAAGGGATATAAATAACGTGTTTTTATAAGTATGAAGAATAACTTAAAATGACGAGGGGTTCAAGATCAGTACGTTTTTTAAAACTTCATTATAAATTAGTCAAACAAAGTAAAATTACTCAGCTTTATTCAGGTTGCATAATAACTAGTACAAATTTACTAATTATATATTTCTTTTATATTACAACTGTGTTTCTTTTGTTCAATAATTGCATCTATTTTTATGATATTTTTTTATAATTTTGTTTAACTTTTTTTAATAACTTTTTTGTTTTATTTTTGTTACGCAGACGTTGTAGGTAGAAATTTGATTAATATTGTTCATTTATTTTATAAATTCCGAAAAATTTGTGTAGGTACAAATTAAAATAATTTAATGCAAATAACTCTGATTCAAACATAAATAATGTTTTTTTTTACATATTATACATTTTTTACTTAAAGAATTCGTAAATTTGTTCAATGTAAAAAATACTTTTTTTACACGTTAAAAACGATGTATTAATACATGAAGTATTATACGTATTATTATATTATACATAAATATTGAAAAACTACTTAGATGTTTATATAAATATTTTAATAAATTTACGTGTAAATATACTTGTAACTTTAACTAGTAGATATGTTGATAAAATTATGGTACTTATAAATATAACAATTATAATCGTATGTTTTTAATACAAAAATAGCTTTTACTTGTTTGATAATTTATTATATAGAATACATTACTTAGCATAGAGTATATAGTTATAACAATTGTGTGTATATTAAAAAAATAATACTACTATTCACTAATAACAAAAAAACAATTTACCATATTGGTTAATTTATTAGATACAACTGGAATATATCTACGTTAAATGAAAGCATATTTCTGAATAAACGTTTATATGAATATGTTAAAAAAATTTACATGTAAATATTCTTGTAACTTTAATTAGTAAATATTTTAATAAAATTATAGTACTTATAAATATAAAAATTATTAATATATTGTATTGTCGACATACTAACTTTGTGAAAATGTTTAATATTCAAAAGGTTTGAAGTAAAATAACTTTGTAAATTTTCACTAGATTTAATGTTTTGAAAATGGCGCGAGCCGAAACATGTCAACAAGGTACAAATAAATCTAGTGAAAATTTACAAAGTTATTTTACTTCAAACCTTTTGAATAAAAATTATTACTTGAAATCATTTGTTTTTAATACAGAAATAGCTTTTACTTTTTTAATTTATTATATAGAATGCATTACTTAGCATAGAGTATATAGTTATAACAATTGTATATATTAGAAATATAATATTTATTAATAATGAAAAACTTTTACCATATTAGTTAATTTATTAGATACAAGTCTACTTTAAATGAAAGCATATTTCTGAATAAAAATGTCGCGAACGTCAGATAAACATTCGCTTCGAGATATTTTAAAAATAAATCGTGTAATAAATATAATACTTGGAATATACGTCTATGTTCCAGAAAATTCTAAAAATATTGTTGTTTTTCATACATTTTACGAAACTTATTTTTTGTGTGTATAAGTGCAGCAGCACTGTATAGTGAAATTGTTCATTTGCATGAATATTCAGATCCAGTTCGCTCATTTGTTCTCACATTTGATTTGATAAAATGTATAATAATATTTTGGATGTTATCATGGAAAGGAAATATTTATTATAAAAGAATACAAAAAATTATTTTCGAATTTGAACGTATTGATGAAATTTTCATAACATTTGACTATCAAATAAATTACAAATACACAAGAATATTGTTCGGATTATGCAGTTTTCTTACAAATTCTACAGCTTTACTTATATATATTTGGTTTTTGCAATATTTTATCAAAACTGTTCCCGTGTGGATTCTTAATGTTGTAGTTACTGCTATGATAATAAACTTAAAATTAGAATTTGCTATTATAATGTTTACCGTGTTAAATAAGTTCACAATACTAAATAGAATTTTAATGAAATTCAAACAAAACAAAATTCAACATATACGATATGCATTTCAAGTGTACGATCACTTATTTAACATCAAATCTGAATTAAATTCGGCATTTTCATTATTTTTCCTCATTGATACTGTTGCGAAATAAATACGAGAAGTTATAAAAAATGTGTAAACAACTTGTTTACATATTCAGAGGCAAACTACATCAAGCCTAGAAACGACTAGAACATTCTTTTCAGAAATCTAGAAAAGACTAGTAGCTTAAAGCAGACCTATATAGGCCACGCATTGCTAGCAGCCAACCAGTGTACGCCGACATGTTATATTGAAAAGTGCTAAGTGAATACGAGCTATCGTTGTGCGGGCTTCGTTGACATAAATTGTTATATAAATTGTATAGGCTAAACCGCTCGGCCGTTTGATATAAATATTAAGTAATATTTATTCGTATTTTTGTATTAAACATTTAACCATTATTGCTATTTATATTTATCCATTTATTATTACGTATTATATCTTTGTAGTGTTTAATTAACTATTTTATTTTATATCTTTAAATATATTTCTAGTTTTAGTTAATTTAAGTGTTGTGTTTGTTTTTAACCAATTTCACCTAGTGCGAACTTTAAACACGTTACAATTGGTGTCAGGTGTAAGGGGTGAAATTGTGTGTAAAATAATATTTAATATAAAATAGTTATATTTAATAATATTTAAAATAAATCTGATAATAATATTTAATATAAATACGATTTAAAATAAATAACTACATTTAATAATAATTCAAAATAAATTACTATATTTAATTTCGATTCTTAAAATATTGTGTATTCAAGATGGCATCAAGAAAGTTATTGTTAAAAGATTTAAAAGTGGAAGAACTAAAAAAAGAATTGGAAGAAAGAGATCTAGATACCAGTGGTAAGAAAACTCTACTCAAATCACGATTGCAAGAGGCAATGATAGCAGAAGGATTTAATACAGAAGAATATTTGTTTGAGTTTCCGTTGGAAATAAATCAGCTGGTTAATTCGTTAAAAAATGATTTAACGGAAAATGTTAATTCTTTGAAAAATGATTTAACGGAAAATAATAAGAAAATAGAAGATAATGTTAATTCGTTAAAAAATGATTTAACTGAAAATAATAAGAAAATAGAAGATAATGTTAATTCATTAAAGAATGATTTAGAAGAAAATGTTAATTCGTTAAAAAATGATTTAACGGAAAATAATAGGAAAATAGAAGAAAATGTTAATTCGTTAAAAAATGATTTAACGGAAAAATTAACAGAACACAATACGAAAATAGAAGAAAATGTCCAAGCATTAAAAAGCGAATTAACAAATAAAATAACAGAGATTAAAGGAGAATTTAATGAAAAAGTTCTTAGTATGGAAAATAAAATAGAAGCATTAGAAGAACAAATGAAGAGTCGTGTTTCTATATCCAGCGATAAGCCGAAATCAGAAAAGAATCATGAAGAAAATAGCGTTCATAAGCCAGCATCGCCGTCAAACACACATATCAAACCACCCACTTTTGACGGACAAACATCATGGGATATGTATCTACGCCAGTTTGAAGCTGCGGCCAGTGCAAACGGCTGGTCATTGTTTGAAAAAGCCTCGGCTCTCGTAACCTCACTTCGTGGCGAAGCACTAGAAGTCTTACAGACTTTAAGCGAGGACGAATTCCGACATTATGATCAGCTGGTTAAGCGGCTGAATGCAAGGTACGGGCATGCGCATCTAAAACAGGTGTATCGGATGCAATTAAAGAATTGCTACCAAAAGAATACGGAGACTCTCCAAGAATTCGAGGCAAGTGTTGTCCGATTAGTCCGGCTTGCTTATCCTAATGCACCGGACGACAACTTTTTGGAAGATTTGGCCATTCAAACCTTCAGTGACGGTCTCCGTAATGAAGATACCCGACAAGCACTGCGAATGTCCCACCCTTCGACATTGTCCACTGCGCTGGCATATGCGCTGGAATTCGAAGCATCTCGGCAATCCTCGAAAATCTGCGCACGCGTAAGGTCAACCAGACTGGAAGACGAACAAGAGGAGTCGGTTGTGGAGGTAATACGCCAACTCTTCAAGGAATTCCTGCCGAAACAAACGCCTAAACGGCCGTGGAACAACAGAAGAGGTGGACAGGGCGGTCAACGCCCGGGATTCACCGAGCAGTCGAAAAACTAAAAAGGGTCGACGTGAAGGGGCAATCGCCGACTCATAACCACCAGGCCCCATTAAAAACAGCATTAGTCGCCTTACTTCAACATCCATCCAGTAGCATGTTTGTGGATGGCTTAATTAACAATAAGTCACATGCTATGCTACTGGATACAGGGGCGACAAGAACAATTGTCCGTCCAGATGTTCTGCGACCATCAGTCCACATCAGGCCAACAAGATGGCAAATTCGAACCGCAACTGGGGATCTGGCCACGGTTAAAGGTGAAACAAATGTACAATTCACCATTGGGAATACCACCTTTTCCTACCAAGTGCTGATTGCCCCTATTGAAGAAGAGGTCATACTGGGTATGGACCTTATGAATAACTTTGGTTTTCGTTTGGATCTGGGACGTGGCGTACTAAATATCCAAAATGAAGAATTGATTCTTCACGGACGCAACGAGACAGCTGTACGCGTGGTCTTAGCCGAAGATACGGTTCTGCCTACCAGAAGTGAAGTAATGGTACAAGCCACAGTCACCGATCAATCCGGTAAAGGCCGCGTAATGATGCTAGAGCCACGCAATCACGATAAAGACTTAGGCCGGGGCATACTTATTGCCAAAGCCTTGATTAAAACCGACCAGATGATACCCGTACGCATGATGAATATCAACAGCTATGAAGTATCACTAAAGAAAGGTACCACCTTGGGACTTTGTTCACCAGTATCTTCCGTGGTGAGTCGGATCACTAACACAAGTAGTACTGACAATGGAATTCCGGAAAAACTTGCTGAGTTAATTAAAACCTCATGCAAGGATCTCACAGCATCCCAGCAAGGTCAAGTCGAAAGGCTTGTGCATCAATACCAGGATGTCTTTGAGACTGAGGACGGCCTCAAAGGAAAAACTGATATTGTCAGGCACCAGATAAATACCGGGAATGAGAAACCGATCCGACAGGCACCGCGGAGGTTACCATTGATGAAGCGTGACGAAGCCAAAGCCATCATCCGAGACATGGAACGTCACAAAGTAATTGAGCCCTCAAATAGCCCATGGGCATCACCAGTTGTCCTGGTAAAGAAGAAGGATGGGTCGACAAGATTTTGCGTCGATTACCGCCAGCTCAATAATGTCACCAAGAAGGATAGCTATCCTCTGCCCCGGATTGATGACACGTTGGACACTCTTGCCGGATCCAAAATGTTTTCTACCCTGGATCTGAAAAGTGGCTACTGGCAGGTTGAAGTAGCTCCAGAAGACCGCGAAAAAACAGCGTTCAGTATTGGAACCGGGCTGTATCAGTTTACAGTCATGCCTTTTGGCCTCTGTAACGCACCGGCTACTTTTGAACGTTTAATGGAAAATGTGCTGAAGGGGCTGTCGTGGAAAACCTGTCTCGTATATCTTGACGACATAATTGTAGTCGGAAGATCCTTCGAGGACCATTTAAGTAATCTCGCAGAGGTGTTTAAACGGTTGCGTAGCGCAAATCTAAAACTAAGCCCCAAGAAGTGCCACCTTTTTCAAGCAGAGGTCCATTACCTTGGCCACATAGTGTCCCGAAAAGGAGTTGCGGTGGATCCCGAAAAGACCCAAGCAGTTAACGAATGGCCAATACCAAAGGACAAGCACGAACTAAGAAGCTTTCTCGGCTTGTGCATTTATTATCGTCGATATGTGCTGGGATTCGCCAATATCGCTAAACCACTAACACGATTGACCGAAGAGGGCCGCCAGTTCAAGTGGGACGAAGAATGTCAGAACGCCTTCAAACTATTAAAGCAGTCTTTAGTCAGCGCACCCATACTGAACTACCCTTGCCTAGACGGTCAGTTCATACTAGACACAGATGCAAGTAACGTGGGCATCGGGGGTGTTCTTTCCCAAATACAAGAAGGACAGGAAAAAGTCATCAGCTACTTTAGCAAAGTATTGTCAAAACCAGAACGCAATTACTGTGTGACTCGACGAGAACTGCTAGCCATTGTGAAATCTGTAGAACACTATTCCAAATACTTGTATGGTAGACACTTCCTGCTACGAACCGACCATGCCGCTTTGAAATGGTTACTACAATTCAAAAATCCTGAGGGGCAAGTAGCAAGGTGGATAGAACGACTGCAGGAGTACGACTTCACGATAGAACACCGGGCTGGTAATAGCCATCGAAACGCCGATGCTTTATCTAGAAGACCCTGCCCACCTGATTGCAAACACTGCCTACATGTTGAAGAGAAGGTAGCCTTGTTGGCTAGAACAACGATGGTCGACGACGATTGGACGCCAGACAATATTTGTCATGAGCAAGAGAACGATGATAACTTAAAGCTCATGAAGCAATGGAAAACGGCAAATCAAAGACCGACGTGGGAAGAAGTAGCGCCCCACACTCGTATCCTGAAAACCTACTGGTCACATTGGGACTCCATCATACTTAAAGATGGACTCCTAATGCGTGTCCTGGAAAATGAAGATGGTTCCCAAAGGCGGCAGCAATTAATCATTCCCAAAAGTAAAATCTCGGATGTTTTGCGCCAGTTACATGATGGAACCTCAGGGGGACACCTGGGAGTTAGGAAGACCACTGAGAAACTTCGTCAACGTTTCTACTGGGTAGGTTGCCAGGAGGACGTAAAAAGTTGGTGCCGAAATTGCGTGATCTGCGCCTCCAGTAATGGACCACACCGAAAACGAAAAGCACCAATGCGGACGTACAACGTCGGCAGCCCATTCGAGCGCATCGCCATCGACATAGCAGGCCCTTTCCCAATTAGCGAACAGGGAAACCGTTATATTTTAGTAGCCATGGACTACTTTAGTAAATGGGTAGAGGCATACGCAATACCAAATCAAGAGGCTGTGACTGTAGCCGAAGTATTGGTGAAGGAACTCTTCAGTCGATTCGGAGTACCATTAGAATTGCATTCTGACCAAGGACGTAACTTCGAGTCTGCCGTTTTTCAAGAGGTGTGTCGGATCCTCGAAATACGAAAAACCAGAACGACTGCATTACATCCGCAGTCCGACGGCATGGTCGAAAGGATGAACAGAACAATGGGGAAATACTTATCGAAAGTAGTCTCTAATCATCAGAGAGACTGGGATCAATATCTCCATTTGTTCTTAATGGCCTATCGATCAGCAGTCCATGAAACTACGGGGCAGACACCCGCCAGTATTATTTTTGGCCGCGAGTTACGGTTACCTTGCGATCTGAAATTCGGCTGCAAACCTGGCGAAGACCTGGCTGGGGACGGATATGTGGATAACCTCCGAAGGAAAATGGATGACATACACCATCAAGTTCGTGGGAATATTCAGATAGCCAGTGATCGGATGAAAGATAGCTATGACGTTAAAGCTAATGAAGGCGGTTATCAACCAAATGACCTAGTCTGGCTATATAACCCACGACGACGCCAAGGCTTCTCTCCAAAATTACAGAGATCATGGGACGGACCGTATATAGTCGTCAAAAGGATCAATGACGTCATCTACAGGATCCGAAAAACGCCCAATGGAAAACCTATGGTCATCCATTACAATCGTCTAGCAGCTTTTTCCGAACGTAACGAGGAAGACAGTGATACACGGGAGGGTCGTGTTAGGAGGCTCAAGGATGAGAAACCGAGCTTTGAATACTTCATGTCTACGTCCTCATCGGGCCGCCGAGTAAGACATGGAGTCACCACCGAGGTCCAGCAGGATCTTTTTACCGTCCCAGGTGAATACGCCCTCGCACATTGCGTCGCAAAGGACTTGCGAATGTCAAGGGGAATTGCCTCGGTCTTTCGCAAGAAATATGGGGGAATCGACGAATTGAAATCACAATTACCCACTGTTGGAGGTACATTGTCCCTGCGTGAGTGGCGTCGGCAAATATATTACCTGGTGACGAAAGAATTGTCCCAGCAGAAACCTAGCTATCAAACGCTATGGGACTCCCTGTTGGTGCTGCGCGAGCTACTAGTGAAGGACGATGTGAAGAAACTCGCGATCCCAAAAATAGGCTGTGGCCTGGATGGACTCAACTGGAGGATAGTCTGCAACATGCTGGAAACAATTTTCCGAGACACCGGAATCGCCATCCTCGTTTGCTGTTATAATCCCATCCGAACGGCAAAAAACGGAAAAAACGGTGGACTGCTACTTTTTCCAAACAGGACAGTGTAGACAAGGCCCAGCATGCCGATTCCTACACAACCCCGCAAGTGCTCTGGGACAGAACACTCCTAAGGGGGGGGCAGTGTTGCGAAATAAATACGAGAAGTTATAAAAAATGTGTAAACAACTTGTTTACATATTCAGAGGCAAACTACATCAAGCCTAGAAACGACTAGAACATTCTTTTCAGAAATCTAGAAAAGACTAGTAGCTTAAAGCAGACCTATATAGGCCACGCATTGCTAGCAGCCAACCAGTGTACGCCGACATGTTATATTGAAAAGTGCTAAGTGAATACGAGCTATCGTTGTGCGGGCTTCGTTGACATAAATTGTTATATAAATTGTATAGGCTAAACCGCTCGGCCGTTTGATATAAATATTAAGTAATATTTATTCGTATTTTTGTATTAAACATTTAACCATTATTGCTATTTATATTTATCCATTTATTATTACGTATTATATCTTTGTAGTGTTTAATTAACTATTTTATTTTATATCTTTAAATATATTTCTAGTTTTAGTTAATTTAAGTGTTGTGTTTGTTTTTAACCAATTTCACCTAGTGCGAACTTTAAACACGTTACAATACTATATACCTTTTTACTAAATTTCTTCGTGGTGCATATGTGATAATGAAATTTATAATAGACGACGAAATTTCGAATATTGATTTTTTCGTTAATATTTCGTCGTTGATTGTCTTACTATTTCTTTTCAATGTAAATACAATAATGTGTAACTTATTTCAGAGAAAGGTAATTTTATGTCTGACATACGCACACAGTGTGACACATATCTCCTATTGATATAAGTAATAAATAGTGCGCAGAGAAAAAAGTATTGCAAAAGAAAGATATAAAAATATACAATTGATATAATACAATTTATATTTAAAGTATTTTCAATATTAACTCAAATCGCAATTTTTATGCAAAATATTTTAATTTTGTCGAAGTGAATAAGACAAATTATTTTCAACGGCACGAGATGCGTGTCAGACTGTAAGTTACAATGTTTTACATTTACAACCAATTTCAATTTCGTCAATATTAAATTTATTATTTATAAAATTACATAATGAATGAGTTGTAGGCAAATTGTTATTTCAAGAAAATAGCCTTTTATTAAGCAAATACTATATGCTTCGGCATTTTTATTTAAATAATATTTTTCTAAACAAATACACTTGTTGGACAAATAATATTTTGTTTTAAAAATTTATCTCTAAATATTAAAAAAAAAACATTAGTAACTTTTCTTGATTAATTTTTACCGATTTTGTCAAACTTCCAAAAACAAATAATAATCCCAATAAACTTCAATAGCTGAATAGTTAAACTGTAATAAAAACTATTGTAGGCATTGTTTATTTTTGTGAAACTCTTCTAACGTATGTTTCACCGAAGTCTGCAAATTCCAGAAAGCAAATAAATAAAAAAAATTTGATAAATAAAAATTTTTATATTGAAATTGTTTGCAAATACAACATTATAAAATTTAATATATGCACACATGTACGACTGACTGTTTATGAATCTTAAATATTTTTTTATATAAAATAAAATTTTAAATTTATAAATAAAAAATATTTCTACAATGATTTAACGTAAAATATTACTTAAGAAAAGTTTAATTTATAATTTTATATAAATAATTTTTTTAAAAAACCTATTAGTTAGCCAAATTACATTCTTAATATTTAAATAATGTATAGTCAGTTTTAGGTTAAAATATTATTTATAATATTTAATAAAAATTTAAATTAATTTTTGAAAACATAAAAGTCAGGGAGTTAAAAAACAAGATAATAAAAGTAAAATAAAGATTCTGTTAGAAACGGCATTTGTTCTGATAATAGTGATACCAAAGCTCCTAAATAAATCCTCCTTGTAAATAATAAATAAACACAAATGATTACGTTTCATATATTTTTTAAATGTATCGCTATATTTATAAATATATAATATGTTGTTTTATATTAAATATATTCTAACGATAATTATGAAAATTTTAGAACAAAAATTTAATATATAATTTAAATAATTTATACAATAAATATTATAAATTGCAATTTAAACCTGGTTATAACTTCATAAAAATCCAGTATTTAAAACTTCTACATCAACGACAAAAATTTTCAGTATACGGACTTTTTAACATTAATTTGAATCTATGTCATGTGGTAAGATAATATAAACAAATTTTGTTAATTTTGATTTGATATTTTTTTTTATTATTTTAGCTTATTTCCACAACCATTAGTTATATTATTGTTTTATATCAATTTAGAAAAATTGTTGGTCTGCAGTGAAATTATATATTACAGTTCGATTTGTATATAAAGCAGGTTTTTTGTCCACCTCATTTGACTACAGTTGTCATTTGACATTGTAATATACGAGTGTGCTCACTAAAGTTATTTTCAATATATCATTTTTCTTGTATAAACTGTTACAGTTTTATTTTTCTAAACGATATGCAACCTTCTTGTCGCAAGGGAACTCGGGTCGTCTATTGGTATTCGTCGTATGTGCAAATTAAAATTTGGCATAGACTAGTTAGTATTGGTTCATTCGCTGAGTTGTGCACACGTTAAATATTTGGTGGTATTTGGAAAAGCATATTTTGGCTATTGGGACCACTAATCGACTGTAGTCGAATTTGAAACTGTGCACAAGCATAAAGAAAGGGTTTTTCTACGACGTATTGTCGGATTTGAAGCAAAAAAACTCAGCCATTAAACTTACTCGAGAACCGCCTTCCAGCTCAGGTAATTGTCGTTTAATTTTATACGTTTACTGAGAAATATTAATTACTACTATTGTTTTCTTGCATTTTCATATGTTTTGATATTCAGTATTAAAGTATAATTTCTTTGTGAAAAGTAAAATTAGCGTAAATAAGAAAAACGTGGCTTTGAGCGTACGAATACCATACACGACATGTTTAATTAATAACATCGTTTCAGGTTCTTTTTCGTCGTTCTTTTTCGTCTCTTTCTTTTTTATCTTTTTTGGTTTTTGGGTTGTACTTTGTACTTTTGGTTCCATTATTATTTCCGTATCTTTTTACGATTAATTGGAATCGTTTACTTGGGATACACTTTGGAGCAATTATTGGAACGATTCTGGGATCTTGGAGTTACGGAATTGAGTTCGAACCTTGGCAACACCATTTCATATTCGGCTAGACTGAATCGGACGGCAGTACCAGTTGATGGAAGAATCCGGCATCAGGAACTCGCTGGATGCAACTCGGATCGAACGGACTACAGCTAAGGATTTATTATTTATTTATCTTACCGTCAACTATTCAGCTAGTCAATACTGTCGCGTTATTGCTCGAACCATAGTATTATGTAGATAGGTTATTTAATTAGGATTAACAATTATTGTGTATATTTTATTTGCATTTGTTTAATTAACGTTAGTTCAGGCTATAGGTTAGGTTATTATTGATATTTTTACCGATTTGAATATTATTATTATTATTGATATTCATATCGATCTGAATATTATTATTATTACTGATTTTTATACCGATCTGAATATTACATTATATAATCGGTTATTGCCAGATTTATGTTATTTGGATTTTTGATATTGTTGTTGAGATTAGTATATCAGTTTGTCAACTTGTGACTGATAAATTTAAGAGGATTTATTCCTGATAAATCATTTGTAATACAATTGTTTGAGATCAACATAATTTATTATATGTTCAGTTTTGTAATCGGGTATAGAATACGGATCTATCATTTGACATTATTTGTAAGTAGTAGATCATTCACTACTCGTTTGAGCGTGTCTGCGTTCGTCGGTTTATTCTTATTGTTATTATCAAGTAGTATTTCCTGCTCCGTCGTTAGGCCGGTTATTTACGATATCCGTGGTCGACCTCGCGATTCTCGTCAATGCAAAGCCGAATACGACGCACTTTCGTATTATAAACCAACGTCGTCGAACCGATCAACCGAGCAAATTTATAATATTTTGGATTATTGCATCGCTTACTTTATATACAATTCACGTGACTCTAAACTCGAATTAGCGTTCGAAATATCGTTCGATTGTATTCGGAAGAAACTAACTCTTATAATTTACTTGTTTACTGTAAGAATATTACTGTCCAAATCAACGTAGTTTGTAATATTATAAGTTTAGTATTTAATATAATTATTATTAAGAATCGTGTTGGAATTTTTTTACGTCGTCTCCTGATATCACGTTTATTTCAGTATTGGTACCGTTCATTGCTTTGGCAACCCATCGGAGCTGTTGACCGTTCTGTAGGGTTTATAATAGCGTTCCGGCTGGTCAACTGGCGCCCATATTATTAATATTAATTTGTATATTTATATATACTATTGCTTGCTAATTGCGTTTTGGATAACATTACCGCACGACCGTCTCCACTGCAAGCTAGCCGCGGAAGTGCCATAGCAAAAAGGAAATCTTGGTAGCAAAACATATTGGTTTCTTTTATTTTTTAATAAAACTATTTATGTCACTTAATGCTGTGGGAACTTTTGCTAGGAATGTAAATGTTTCAATAGAGGCTTGTTTAAGTATATGCAATGCAGTTTTGGTGCCTACGTTGATGTATGGTAATGAATGTTGGGTTTGGTTGCAAAAGCATAAACGGAAAACGGACTGCTGTGGAAATGAGATTTTTACTTGGCGTATGTGGTGTAAATAGGAGAGATCGGGTACGAAATAGAATAGTGTATGATGAGTGTGAAATTGAAAGAAATGTTGTAGCAAAAGCTGATGTTAGTCAGTTAAGATGGTTCGGACATATTGAGCGAATGTCTAATAAACGTTTAGTTAAAAAGATTTATTTGAATGATTTTGATGGTATACGTTTGCGTGGACGTCCAATGAGTAGTTGGAGTGATATGATTGAGAGTGTTTTGCGTGAGCAAAAGTTTCCAAGTAGTAGGAATAGAAGAGCATGTATGAGAGGAATTATGAATGTAGATGAAGCGAAAGTTGCTTGTTTGGATAGGAGTGTTTAGAGGCGACTGATTTCGGAATGATAAAAAAAGTTTGTGCCACACCCTTTTGGGTACATGGCGTGATTGTGTATGTATGTATGTATGTATTATTAATTTTAGTAATCATTTGTATAATTTTAGAAAATTAAACATATTATTTTATTTAATTCATGCATGTCAGTTTTGGTACTATTGGATGTTTCAAATCTTATTTGCTATAAAATGGGTTAAAAATTGAATGGTATTAGTCACAATGAAATTGGTATAATTCACCACAGGAAAATGGCGTTGTTATGGTAATGGGTTGTTAGAGACAGTCATGTTTTAATGTTTATTATTTTAAAAAACGTTTTTTCCTGTCAATAAATATTTTCTCACATATTTGTTTAAAGTTAATTTATATAATGTAAACTGTGTACTAGAGGTGCGCAATATGACCCGAAACCCGTGACCCGACCCGACCCGACCCGTAAACGGGTCGAGTCACGGGTCGACCCGTGAATAAATTGGGTCGGGTCGGGTCGGGTCGGGTCGGGTCGGGTCACGGGTCGGGTCGGGTCGGGTCGGGTTACGGGTCGGGTCGGGTCGGGTCGGGTCGGGTCAGGGTCGGGTCGGGTCACGGGTCGGGTCGGGTCGGGTCGGGTCGGGTCGGGTCGGGTCGGGTCGGGTTACGGGTTATATCTTATTAATATATTTTAATATATTTAAAATTATTTTTGTGTATTTTGTTAATTTTCAATTAAATAAAAAAGAATACCGTTTTTTCTTTTAACAAAGTAACATCAAAATATATAGGGAAGAGTACAATAAAAAAAAAGAATATATATATATATATATATATCAACCGGATGATATTTATAATTTAAAAAGTAATAATGTGTGTGTAATTCCTTTTAAAGCAAAATATTTTTTTTTTTGCCTTTTATTTTTCCTATCGAACAGTGCATCGTAAATATCATAATTATGAAGTGAATGCAAGAAATTTTGCAATGCTGGTATTGGTATTTTTTTTATCTAATATTTTTTTAGTCATTTTAAATATTCTTAATTTAAAAAATTTATAGTTAGTAAATAGTAAGTAATTTATATACAAATGTAACAATGTTACAAAATCAACCAATAACTGTTTTTTTTTTATTCCAAAATTATGGCTCAGCAATCTCAGCATATTCATTGTGCGAAATAATATATTTATTAAATAGTTTTTATTATACCTGTATGTATATTTCTTCTAAACAAAGTGTTTTTTTTTTAAATGAAATTAGAATTTATGTTATAGTAATATTTAATTTAGCTATTCAGTTTACCAACTATTTTGCATACATTACAGTTATTTGTTAACTATGTAATGTTCTGGGTGTTATATTATTGTTAAATTAATATTTACATCATCAGAAAGTCACCATCACCTGGTGCACAAACCTCTTTGACGATGATATTTATTATGTCCATGAAGATGATGTCTGTGGTGCGCAATTAATGTAGAAAAACTGTAGAACATATTTACGCAGAAAATTCGACAAACATCTAAATAATACATGAGTTACAAAACCATAACCGTGTCAAGTTTCCATGGCGATGACTTAGTAGAGCGATAGTCTACCACTGTATTGGAATTAATTGCAAGTATTTTTACATTATTATTTTACTGCATGATTGAGTTATAGGCATAATAAGACAGAATAACTAGAAACTAGTGCTATCTTATGAAATCTATATGTAGAAAATAGAAATATATTTTAGTTTTTATGTAAAACAACACGAACACTGTTGAATTAATACCAGTACGGGTAACGGGTCAGTACGGGTAACCCGACCCGAAATCTGACCCGACCGACCCGACCCGACCCGACCCGGACTAATCCGTTCTGACCCGTTACCCGTATGGCGTATGGCGTACGGCGTACTTGTATCCATTCAACAGTGTTGTTTTTTTCTGCATATAGATCTCGTGAGATAGCACTATTTCCTATTTATTCTGTCTTATTATGGCTGTAACTCCATTATGCACAAAAATAATGTTGTGAAACTAATTCCAATTGATTCCAATACAATAAAAATATTATACTAATAAATTTGAAAATACATTGAATCAAATATCAGACAGAACATATTACAATATTTTTTATTTGATTATATTATATATATATATATATATATATATATATATATATATATATATATATAGGTATATATATATATATATATATATATATATATATATATATATATATATATATTAAGAATATTTACTTGTAGTTGTAATATGTGCTAACTGGCCTTTTATTATTATTTTATAAATATATGCACATCCACATATTTATAACTTGAATAACAGGTTCCTTCTATCAAACAGTACACACTTACAAAAAAAGAAAAAATTCTGATATTGGTAACTTGGTTATTTTAGATTTTAGATATTCATAATTTAAAAAATTTATAGCCGGTTACTAATTTATATACATTTATGATATCTATATGAAGAAACATATTTTATTTTTTCTGTAAAACAACTGTTAAATTAATACCCGTACGGGTAACGGGTTAGTACGGGTAACGGGTCGGGTCGGGTCGGGTCGGGTCGGGTCGGGTCGGGTCGGGTCGGGTCGGGTCGGGTCGGGTCGGGTCGGGTCGGGTCGGGTCGGGTCGGGTCGGGTCGGGTCGGGTTACGGGTCGGGTCGGGTCGGGTTACGGGTCGGGTCGGGTCGGGTCGGGTTACGGGGTCGGGTCGGGTCGGGTCGGGTCGGGTTACGGGTCGGGTCGGGTCGGGTTACGGGTCGGGTCGGGTTGGGTCGGGTCGGGTTACGGGTCGGGTCGGGTCGGGTCGAGTCGGGTCACGGGTTGGGTCGGGTTAAAAAAAAATTGAAAATGCGCACCTCTACTGTGTACCCTTTAATTGGTGACCCCGACGTAAGTAAAGTAAAATGCAATTTCAACCAACAAAATGTCGAATAATGAAACTTCAGCAACAGACGCCAACGTACAAGTTGCGCGTGTAAGTATTAAAATTCCGCCATTTTGGGCAGACAAGCCAGCGCTCTGGTTTGCACGTCTCGAAGCGCTGTTC
Organism: Clivina fossor; assembly: GCA_963966155.1. Lineage (NCBI taxonomy): Eukaryota > Metazoa > Arthropoda > Insecta > Coleoptera > Carabidae > Clivina > Clivina fossor. The sequence continues at coordinate 577,544 of CAWYQG010000219.1, forward strand.
GTGCAAGCACGAGATACAACTGATGATACCAAATATAATTACGTCATCGCCGCACTCGACACTACACAAATAGCGGAGATCGAAGACATCATCTAGCAGCCGTCTACTGCAGATAAATACGGTGTAATCAAACAACAAATTATCACCTGCCTCGCACCGTCACGTGATCAGCAACTGCAACAACTTTGCGAACAAGAAGAATTGGGCGATCGCACACCGTCACAATTTTTAAGACGAATGCGTCAACTCGCATGTGGGGCGGTGGCGGATAAATTTCTGCAATCACGGTGGCTACGACGGTTGCCCGATAGCATGCGCGTAGCTCTCGCCACACAAGCAAGTGCGTCACTAAATTCTCTCGCCAGAATGGCCGACAGGATGCACGAAACCATCACAGCCACACAATGCGCGATTTTGCAACGATTGGATAGACTGGAGGTTTCACACTTGCAACTTTCACGCAGTCATTCCCCTTCTTATAAACGCCGGAGCTCATCAAATCGAAAACCCACAGAAGACATGGGCGAATGTTGGTATCATGTAACATTTGGCACGCGAGCGCGAAAATGTGTACCACCATGCACGCGTTTGACGGCGCGACAGCAGCAACAACAGTTTTTACAGCAACATCAGCTGGCGCCAACGTTGACACGTCCATTAACGTCTGCAGCGTTCTGCACCGCCCAAACCGACGCTGATAACGCCTCAGTCGTCAACATTAGCGCTTTCTACGCAACAGCAAGTTACAGCAGCGATTAACGACGGTAAGCTACGCCGATTGTTTATTACTGACCAAAGCACACGTGTTTCTTTCCTGGTTGACACCGACTCCGACTTATGCGTTTACCCTCGAAAGAAAGTCTGCGGCCCATAGAATAAGTAATATATATACAGAAGAAGCGACAACGCTGTGTATTTGGCTGTTTAGGAAATTTCACAGAGCCATCTATAAACCACTGATTAAATCATTTGTTTAGCGCGGCCCTTACGAATTATTCAGTTCAAACCTTTTTTGTATTAGAAATTTATTTCAAATTATTTTATGTATTTTGATACTATTTATATGTTCAATTAATTCATGTATTGAACATAAATGAACCAAACATATAAATACATCAAAATACATAAAATGAATTGAAATAAATGTGAAGTACATATTTAAAAGAAAATGGACACAAATAATAATAACAATTAATAATATATATTATAATTATATTTAAATATATATTTAAAACAAAAACAAAAAATTTCAATTGCAAATAATATACATATTTTTTAACCTACAGAAACAATTCTAAACTTAAATATTATGCATTTTTTTTATTTTTTCTTTCCATAAAATGTTTCAATTTACTTTTTAATGGTGGATATGCCACAGTAAGATATTCGTCAATTATTTTCGGAACCGTTATCATTTCCAAATTAATTTTTTTGTTGACCAGTGATATGAAAGCGTATAAAAGAATTTCTATTAAAATAAGTTTGATGTCCTTATTAAGATCTACGGAATGAGTGAAGCAAGGAATGGGGATAACAAATTGGATATTTTCAAGGACTGTTTTTGAAATATTAGGAGAATTAATATATTTTAGGAAAAGAGGAAATATTTTTAGGCGCATAATGTGAATATGGGAAATAATAACTTCAGAAGGATATAAAAGGAGTTGCTTATGAATTCCGTAGTCTTTTAATTGAATAAGTGCATGCTTGTCCGTGCAATTTTTAGTTAATAAATATTCGACACAGACCGAACATTTACATTTTTTAAATATTTTATTTAAAATAACCCCAGATAGATATGCGCTATTATTTGTCTGTAGTAACTTTTTGACGTTATATTCTGATAAATTAAATGACGGCGAGCACTTTTTGGCATTTGGAACAGCATTTCTATTTAAACGTGGCAATTTTTAAGTTCTGGATAGGTTTTATCCAGTAAATCGCACCTATTGATAGCACGAAGCCATTGTTCACGCATAATTTCACCCTGAGGTAATACATGAAAATGTACGCTCTCCGATCCATCACAGCCCGGATGAATACAGGAAGGCTGAAACATTTAAAAACTATTTAATATTTTAAATCATATAAACATATATATTTAACTTACCATTTTTGCACGTGTTATGACGCAGGAATAACAATGAAAACACAAGCACAAGAAACAACGTTTGAACTCAAAAGTAAAAACAAGAATGGCGTCATTCAAAGCGTCTGTATGCTAGCACACGTGCTTACGTCACGTGATTCTGCAATGTGGCGACATCTGCTGCATAAAAAAATAAATATTGCCAAAAAACTTATCTTAGGGGTTTATAGATAGCACCACTAAAGCTCAATATTCAAATTGGAATACCTATTGTCACCCCCCTGCTGCGGCCGACGACATAAAAGAACTACAGACTGTGCGCGGCCAATAGTTTAACGATTGCAACGTACGGGACAGTGACGTTCTGTTTAAACTTAAAACTACGGCGTTTGTTTACGTGGAGATTTATCGTTGCTAGGGCTGGGAAAAAATCTCGATATATCGATAATTTATCGATATATCGATATATCGATAATTGATATTAAAAATAAAAATTATCGATATATCGAAATATCGAAATATCGATATATCGATATATCGATATATTGATATATCGATATATTGAAATATCGATATATTGATATATCGGTATTTCGATATATCGATATTTAAAATAGATGATATCCTCTTTGTAAGCTACAAATATTTGATCTCGCATATGGATGAGACATAATAAAAATGATTGGTTTTAATTGAAATATATAACGGTTTACAATAACGACATTTAATATACAAGATTAATCATTTTTATTTGCGCTTGATAATAAAATATATTTTAAAATCAGATAAAATTAAAATTATCTATCTATATATTTTTGTTATAATTAGTTCACAAGTATTATAAGTATGATATGTCAAAGTAATTATAAAACGTTTTATTTATTTTTTAAATTAAATATTCCAAAATGTTGATAATCATTTTTATTTTCAAATAAAATTTTCATTCATTCACTTTATTTAAAAATAAATAACAAAATGTTTGGCGATTATTTCATTTCATATCCATACTGTTATTAGCATATTATAAATTTAAAATTTTTCTGTTAGTGTTTCTATTTTAAAAATTAAATTATATTATCCAGTAGCATTAGGGCTGGGAAAAAATCTCGATATATCGATAATTTATCGATATATCGATATTACGATAATTGATATTAAAAATAAAAATTATCGAAATATCGATATATCAATTTATCTATAATATCGATATATCGATTTATCGATATATCGATAAATTAATATATCGATATATCGCTTTTTCGATATATCGATATTATCGATATTTTTTGAATATAAAATATCGATATTGAAATTCCAATATCGCCCAGCCCTAATCGTTGCGGATGTGGATCAGGCGATAATCAGGGCAGGCTTTCTGTCACACTTCAAATTGATGGTGGATGTGAGTTGACAAGCTCTTTTGGACAATACAACGTGCCTGGCAACGTGTGGCAACACTGTTTTAACGGAAATTGATTCAATCAAGTCTGTGGGCGAGGTGTCGCAATATTCGAAATTGTTGTGCGAATTCCCAGAACTCACATCACCCACTGGTTTAAGTGGCTCTGGCAAAGACAGCGTGATGCATTACATAGAGACGACACCAGGACAACCGGCGTTTTGCAGACCACGCCGACTCGCACCTGATCGTCTCAAGTTAGCCAAACACGAATTTGATCTGATGCTCAGTGAGGGTATAATTCAACCTTTCAAAAATCTATGGGCCTCACCCCTCCACTTGGTGCCCAAGAAAGACATGGGAATTCGGCTGTGCGGCGACTATCGCACTCTCAACAGCCACACCGTGCCGGATCGATATCCAATCCTACACATCAAAGACTTCGCTCAACTGTTAGCAGGCAAGAAAATCTTTTCGACCCTTAATCTGTTACGCGCTTACAATCAGATTCCGGTCGCACCTGATGACATACAGAAAACGGCAGTCACGACACCGTTCGGGCTATACGAATTCGTACGCATGCCGTTTGGCTTAAGAAATTCTACCAAAACATTTCAATGGTTTATCGGTGAAGTAATCCGGGGACTTGATTGTGTTTACGCTTATCTGGATGACATACTGATTGCATCCCGTAATGCACAAGAACATAAACAACATCTACGCGACGATTGCAACCGCCTCAAAGAATATGGAGTAGTTGTCAATCCTAGTAAGTGTACCCTTGGCAAGGAAAAGTGCAGTTCCTAGGATACAGAGTACATCTGCGTTGTACGAAGCCGATGCCCGAACGCGTTGATGCCATCGCCAAGTTCACTACCCCAGAAAACATTCGTGAACTGCGACGCTTCCTAGGCATAGTAAATTTTTACAGACGGTTAATACCAAACGCCGCACTACTGCAACATCAACTAAACAAACTGCTAAAAGAACAAGCCAAGAAAAGCAATGCGCCAGTGACGTGGAATGACGACACTTAAAAACGTTCTCAGATATCAAAGAAGCTCTGATGAACGCAACGCTGCTAGCATATCCAGTCCAAGACGCTCATCTGGCAATCATGGTCGATGCATCGGACTTTGCAATGGGCGCATCAATGGAACCAAGGTGCCTGGCAGCCGCTAGCCTTTTTTACCAAAACATTAAGTACGCCACAGCGAAAATACAGTGCATATGGTCGCGAACTGCTCGCTACCTATGCCGCTCTGAAGCGCTTCCGCCACAGCGTAGAAGGACGCCCCCTTACGATTTTCACAGATCACAAGCCGTTGACGTTTGCTTCCAAACAGAAGTTGGACAAGTGCAAGGCCCGCCAGTGCCGCTATTTGAGTTATATAGGCGAATTCACATCGGACATTGGCCATATTAGCGGTTCCGACAATATCGTTGCCGACGCCCTGTCTCGCATAGAAATGATCACACAAGCAGCATACAACACAGCAATGGCAGCAGCTCAACAGGATGATCACGAGCTCAAAGTGCTGTTGCGCACAACAGGCAGCTCGTTGAAATTTAAAAAAATTGCTCTACCCGAATCTAACTGCACCCTTTACATACAAAACCTCCAATTTACCAACGGGTAAAAACCCCTGCGTCATATTTACGAAATCGATATACTATAAATAAAATCACATTAAAATATTTTTCTTTAATTATAAATTTTCAAACACACTCATTTTTAAATTGTTTTTAATGAAACTCTGTAATTCGCTCATGTGGACTTAATTTTTCTAAATGAAATGAAATATTTTTTTATTAAACATATTTTGTAGGTTTTTTTATTTGCGGTTTAGTTAGTTCCGTTATGCACTCGGGTGTTGGGCTTGCGGTTACAGCTGCGGTGTCGCTAATTACGTTACAGCTCTGACCTTGCTCATGTTTGTTTATTTTTATTTTTTAAAAAAAATTTAATTCTTTCACCTACAACACACACAATGAATGTCTTTTTTAAATTTGTGTTTGAATTTTAACTGTTGACCTTCTAGTGGCGAAAGGGGGTGGTTGTCGGTAAGGTAGAGTGTACAGTGGCACCATCTATGTTGACGGGTTAGATTAAGCTAGGTCATGCTGGGTGGGGTTAGGGAAACAACTAAATAATATTTTACATCGCAGGTATGTTGTATGTTGAATACATACACAATCACGTCATGTACCAAAAGGGTGTGGCACAAACTCTTATCATCATCCCGAAATCAGTCGCCTCCAAACATATTCCTATCCAGCACAGGCAACTTTCGCTTCATCCACATTCCACAATTTCTCCTCTCATAGCATGCTTTTTTATGCTCCTACTACTTGAAACCTTTCGCTCACGCAAGCTACTCTCTCAATCATACCACCACTCCAACTACTCATCGGACGTCCACCTGCATACGTTGTGACGTACTTTGCTGGTAAGGCACAAAGTTTGGCGTGAAAATGCTCGAGCGCCAAACGGTCGGATAGCTGGTTTGGAGATCGTAGGGTTTTCAAAGAAAAAACAGTTATTGGGTGAATTTCTTTTATTTAATCCAGAAAATATGTTAGCTGTAGTATGGTAATCGGTTTTAGCGGCTATCAAAGAATTGTACACAGTAGAACGGTAATTGGTAGTACGGCAGTCGGTAAACGGTATTCAATAAATAGGAGAACGGTAATCGGTGTGACGGTAAACGGTAGAACGGTAGTCGATAGTACGGCAAACGGTAGAACGACAATCGGTGTAACGGTAAACGGTGAAACGGTAATCCGTGTAACGGTGAACGGTGGAACGGTAACCGGTGTAACGGTGAAACGGTAACCGGTGTAACGGTGAAACGGCAACCGGTGTAACGGTAAACGGTAGAACGGTAGAACGGTAATCGGTAGTACGGTAAACGGTAGAACGGTAATCGGTAGTACGGTAAACGGTAGAACGGCAATCGGTGTAACGGTAACGGTAAACGATTGAATTTGGTCGTAAGCGAAACCGTGCAGCTGGAATACTCGCTGGCTGCACCGCGGATTTATACTGCTGGAAAACTCGCAGGCTGTATCGCGGACGCGAATGTGTGCAGTTGGAAAACTCACTGACTGCACCGCGGATATATACAGCCGGAAAGACTTGCTGGCTGTATTGCGGACTCGAGTGTGTGCAACTGGAAAACTCGCTGGTTGCACCGCGGACGTATACAGCTGGGAAAACTCGCTGGCTGTATCGCGGGCGCGGGTGTGCGCAGTCGGACAACTCGCTGACTGCACCGCGGACGCACACAGCTGGAAAACTCGCTGGCTGTATTGCGGGCGCGGGTGTGTGCAGTCGGACAACTCGCTGACTGCACCGCGGAGGTATACAGCTGGAAAGCTCGCTGGCTGTATCGCGGACGCGAGCGGTGTGCAGTTGGAAAACTCGCTGACTGCACCGCGGACGTATACAGCTGGAAAACTCGCGGCTGTATCGCGGACACGGACGGTGTGCAGTTGGACAACTCGCTGACTGCACCGCGGATGTATACAGCTGGAAATCTCGCTACTGTATCCCGGACACGGACGGTGTGCAATTGGACAACTCGCTGATTGCACCACGGACGTATACAGCTGGAAATCTCGCTACTGTATCGCGGACACGAATGTGTGCAACTGGACAACTCGCTGGTTGCACCCGGAAAACGGTTTTCGACCCAGAGGGCTCACGGTCGGTATATTAACGGCAGAATCGCTTACCTGGTGAATCGGTTTTAGTGGAGAACTCGCACTAATGTTGTTGTTTGATTTGTGTCAGAAATCAACTGATCTTTTGCTTGCAAACGGCCGGCTTTTTATAGTCAGATTCCAAACTGTGCAAGTTTGATTTCGGTTTTCGTTGGTCGGCGTCAGTACTTTACATTCAAAACTATATACAAATTTGGTTTAATTTGGAAATTGTGTTTCCCGATGGAAAATTTTGCTCATACTATTTTTATTCGATGTAAAAATATTTATTATTCTTATAAAAAAAAATCTTTTCGTGATATGATTCCGCGTAGCCGAGTTATTAGCCGCTAAAGTTAAAGCACGTGTTTTTCGCGATTTACTTGTGCGAATTTACTTCGTCACATCCCCCGGTTACTTCGGGGAAAAAGAGAAGAACCGTACTTTCATCATGGATGGTTGGAGGATTAGGGAAACATCCTAAAAAATTATTATTTTTTATTTTTTGTTTCAAAAAAAAAATTCACTTAACAATAAATCCCAATATCAAAATTTCCTTATATTTATCTTATATACTAGTTGAATTAATAAACTAGTAACTATATTAATAATAATAATAATCAAACTAGTAATTATATTTTCAAAACAAATTCAAAAAAAAAAATTTTTAAAATAAAGACAATTTTTCTAACTAAACAAACTTAACTAATTCTATACTAAATATCCCTACCTTACTAACTAAAAACTAACTTAACTAACTCTATGCTAAATATCCCTAACTTACTAACTAAAAACTAACTTACACTAACGTCCACGGATGGCACCGTAGTGTCCGAATCCGGGCGCGAACTACACCACGCACTTCACTTTTTTACGTGTCCTGGGGGGGTATGGTGACTCGTATCCCGTTGGGGAGACGGTACCGCAGTCGTTTGTTCCGAGGGACGCCGGGGGGCCTCAACGACTGTAACCACTGGTCGTAGCCGGGTGTACCAGGGTTTGGGGGAATAACTGCGGTGTCCGGGATACGAGGGGGGTTTTCCATGGGGGGTGTGCTGATGGTGGCGGACGGGGGGCTACAATCCGGGGACAGCTGCTCCATAATATCCATTAATTCTTGGACGGCGTCCTCGACGGTGGGGCTTCTTTGGTCCTTCGGCGTTGGTTTTGGGTTACCTCCCTGGCTGTCTCCGGCCGTCTGCTTGACCTGACAGACGTCCTCCTCCGTGTCGGTGGGGATAGGAGATGTTGTCAGGTCAATTGTGTCTCCCATCGGACTTGGGGACCGGTACGGCCGGATTACAGGGGTAACCGCCGTTTTGGCCGGATATGGGCCAAAGTAGGTCGTGAGGACGCGGCGCAGCTTCTCGTCCCCGTCCCCTGGTTTCCATCTTGGCTCCGGGGCTTTGGTAGGTGGTGTAGTTCCGGGTGGTGGGACTCGCAGGCTACTCAAGACCTGGGTAGCTGGCCTGATCTTGGGTCGCGTGCGTTTGCCGACCCGACTCCCGCACGGCAACGAGATGGTTTTGTTGCCGGCCCTTCCTCCCACCCTACAGGGTCGGGTCGGTTGTCAAACCCATGGGGCTGCGACCTCTTTCGCTTCTTTCATCCGGCTGATTAATTGGTTTGAGGTCTTTAATATGTATTTTCGTGAGTTTGCGACCGTGCGCCCCACGTAAGTCGTAAACGTTTGCCGACCATTTCTTTGCTACTGTCCACGGTCCGGAATACCGCGGCGCGAGTTTCGCGGCGAAGTTCCGCGCTGCCGATAATAGTGGGTGTTCGCGTCGCATTACCGTTTCTCCCGGCTGTAATTGTAAGGTAAAAACGACGGGCTGTGTTTGTTCCGGCAGCTGGCTCGTCCGTCCTAGCGACCAGCTGGCTTGGCGTTTCCCGCCGGTGATTGGCACGGGTAGTCTCGAGATAGACACCCATTACGACCACAACGAGAGCAGAATAGCCTCGGTGGATTTTTACACTCACGACGCATGTGGCCGAGTTCTCCACACCTCCAGCAGACTCCTCGTGATTGGTTAGCAACGGTGTTACTCGCATGTACGCGTACTTGTGTCTCCGGTTGGGATGGTCGTTTTCTACTGTCTTGAATTTCGGTTTGCAGCATCTCGAATTCTCGAACCGCCAACAGCAGTATAGAAATGGTTGGGCAGTCTTGTCGCCGAACGTATTGCCTGTACTCGGGCCGAAGATTTTTGTACAGACGATACAGCTGCTGGTGCTCGTCGAAACCCCCGTGTCGTCTCATAAAGGTTTGCAGCTGAATTGTGTAGTCGAGCACTGGTTCGCCTATTCGATGAGTTCGCTGTTTGATTTGCTCCTCCAGTCGATGTTGCAAATCTGGCAAAAAATAATTTTCGAATGCATTTCGGAAGTTTTCCCAAGTCTGAAACCGTTCTTGGTTATTTCGGAACCATAACGTTGCATTTCCTCGTAAAAGTTCCGGCAGCGCCGTGAGCAGTTGTTCAGAGGATATCTGGTAACTGGTCTGTAATTCAGTAAGCCTCTCTAGAAAAGCCACAGGGTCGGTTTTTCCATCAAAGGTTAAATTCCATTTTCGCACGGTTTCACAGATGTGAATCGGAGTACAAGTGGGTTCCGGTGACACGGGTACATTTGCACTGGTTGACGGTTTTCCATCAAAATCATTCAAATAAATCTTTTTAACCAGACGTTTATTACACATTCGCTCAACATGACTGAACCATCGTAACTGACTAATACCAACTTTTGCTACAACATTTTGTTCAATTTTACACTCATCACTCTTCACTATATTGAATGAATTTCTATTATTAATTGATATGAAAGATTTAAACATATGTCATGTATGATATATGATTGTGCAAGTAGTGATACAAGTACACTTAGGTATATTTATCTGAACAAGATTAAGAAATATATGGGTAAACCCATATATATTTGTTATTTCGTGCGGAAGAAAGTGGCGTATATATATTATATGTGTTGTGCACGTTAAACTGTAGCTAAGCGTATCCTCTAACCGCTGAATAAACAGATTTTACTGCGGGAGTATGCTGTACGACATTTGACATTTTTCAGAAAAGACAAAATTCAATATTTCAATATTTCTCTCTCTCTCTCTCTCTCTCTCTCTCTCTACCTAACCTGTATTATTTCATGGAGATGCAATGTACAAAGTAATTATATACAATGTGTCTAAGAAAATTATTTATAATATGTTTTATATGATGCATCTAAAAAATCATATATGCAATGTAGCGAAATAATTTTTTGTTCTTAATGTAATGCATTTCAAAATCTTTAAATTTATATTACAGTATTAAAATTAGCTTTACGGGCCTGGATAAAATTCAGCAGTCAGAATTGACGTAGTTTAGGGAACAGAGTCAGTAGTAAATTGTATTTTTTTGAATCGTTGTTGATTTCTAGTTCTTTGCTTTTATAAAATCAGGCGGTCAGCACAAAACAGGGCCTCGATTTTATAACTATAATTTCTACAAGATTTCAAAATCTACTAGAATTCAATTTTCCCCCTCCATTTCTTTAGATGTCATGGGGAATTTTGTTCACTAAAGCGATTTTGTAAATTCTATAAGAAATTTCAAATTTCGTGCGCGAAAATGTTAAAGCTGTTTGTTTTTGCGTAATTATGTATTGCAGTTCATTTATTTTGAGTATTGTTTGTGTTGGTGTTTTTGATATAAGAAAATGGAAAAAGTAACTATTATTCAATTTATTATAAATATATCGAAGTTATAAAATGAAGAAAAAAGTATATTTTATTTTATTTTGGGTATTATATCTGTATACTTAAACAGAGTTTGGTTAATGATATACTTGTAGCTAACTTATACAGTGTGTCCCCGGATTGAGTTCACTATAGGTGTAATCGGCAAAAAATTTAAGAATTTCATTTTCATGTTTTGGGATTCCGCCCTGCTTTTCTGAAAACAATTTTAAGCATATTTTTAGTTTTTTTAAAAATCAAAGCGGCTATGAAAAATGTAAAAAACTATTTTTTGTTCAGGTAAAGTGCCTTTTTGGTCAATAATACGGCATAATGTTATTGTGAAAAGTTGTTCAGAATATGAAATTATGGCTCTGTGCAAAATTTCAAAAAGATCAGTTTTAAAAAAATGTGTCTACACAAAACGCCGACTGGACAAACGCCGACCGAGGACACAACGCCGACCGGGCCGACCGCCTACCAGAGACACTACGCCGACCGTGGGTTGAGTAAAATCTGTCAATACATCAATCTCATGCAAAATATCTATTAATAACAACGATTAGCTTGCGCAAATGCGAATAAACGGTCGGCGTTTTGTCCAGTCGGCGTTATGTTCTAACATTTTTTTTTTTGAAATTTTGCACAGAGCTATAATTTCATATTCTGAACAACTTTTCTCAAGAACATTATGTCGTATTATTGATCGAAAAGGCACTTTGCCTGAATATAAAATAGATTTTTACATTTTTCATGGCCGCCTTGATTTTTAAAAAACTAAAAATATGCTTAAAATTGTTTTCAAACAAAGCAGGGCGGAATCCCAAAACATGAAAATAAAATTCTTAAATTTTTTGCCGATTACACCTATAGTGAACTCAATCCGGGAACATACTAACGATAAACTATTTATTGCACAAATCAAATCAAATCAAAAATGATAAAGTATAAAATAAACATTAGTATAATCTAAATTCAAAAAAACCCAAGTTATAGATTTTACGGTTACGAAATAGATTAGTGTATGATGAGTGTGAAATTGAAAAAAATGTTGTAGCAAAAGTTGCCCCGTGTTAGTCAGTTAAGATGGTTCAGAGCCATCTTGAGCGAATGCGTCTAATGAACGTTTGCAGTTAAAAAGATTTATTTGAATGATTTTGATGGTGTACGCTTTTGCAGGTGGACGTCCGATGAGTAGTTGGAGTGGTGTATGATTGAGAGGGTGGCTTGCGTGAGTGAAAGTTTCCAAGAAGTAGGAATAAAAGAGCATGTATAAGAGAGAAATTATGAATGTGGATAAAGCGAAAGTTGCTTGTGCTGGATAGGAATGTTTGAAGGAGACTGATTTCGGGATGATAAAAAGAGTTTGTGCCACACCCTTTTGGGTACATAGCGTGATTGTGTATGTATGCATGTATGTATGTATGTATGTATAGATTTTACAACACGTTATAAATCATAATAAAGAAATATGAACCGACCAGCACGATTCAACAAGACACAGTTAGTTCTGTGCTGACCGCCTGATTTTATAAAAGCAAAAAACTAGAAATCAACAACCATTCAAAAAAATACAATTTACTACTGACTCTGTTCCCTAAACTACGTCAATTCTTACTGCTGAATTTTATCCAGGCCCGTGAAGCTAATTTTAATACTGTAATTCCGAATTTTCCTAAGTCGAAAAATTAAATTCGAAAAATAAATTTATTATTCTAGTATATAAATTTTTAAAATTTTGAGACGCATTGCATATATATAAAAACAAAAAATTATTTCGCTACATTGTATATATGATTATTTAGATTCATCATATAAAATATATTATAAATAATTTTCTTAGACACATTGTATATAATTGCTTCGTACATTGCATCTTCATGAAATAATACAGGTTGGGTAGATATGGAATACTACAATATAATGAATGAAGAATATGAATAATTTTTTCGTTAAAATATTTTCTGAAAAATGTCAAATGGATATGAAAATGATGAAAATACCTCTCGTACAGCATACTCCCGCAGTAAAATCTATTTATTCAGTAGTTAGAGGATACGTTTAGCTATAGTTTAAGGTGCAAAATACATATAATATATTCGCTACTTTCTTCCGCATGAAATAACAAATATATATAAATCTATCATATCAATTAATAATAGAAATACATTCAACATACAATATGCATACATACATACACAATCACGTCATATACCCGACAGGGTGTGGCACAAACTCTTTTCATCATCCCGAAATCACTTGCCTCCAAACATTCCTATCCAAACAACCAACTTTCGCTTCATCCACATTCATAATTCCTCCTCTCATACATGCTCTTTTATTTCTACTACTTGGAAACTTTCGCTCACGCAAGCCACTCTCTCTCTCTCAATCATAGCACCACTCCAACTACTCATCGGACGTCCACCCGCAAACGTATACCATCAAAATCATTCAAATAAATCTTTTGAACTGCAAACTTTCATTAGACATTCGCTCAACATGTCCAAACCATCTTAACTGACTAACACCGTAACTTTTGCTACATTTTTTTCAATTTCACACTCATCATACACTAATCTATTTCCTACCCGATCTCTCCTATTTACACCACATACCCCACGTAAAAATCTCGTCTCCACAGCAGTCATTTTTCGTTTATGCTTTTGCAACCAAACCCAACATTCACTACCATACATCAACGTAGGCACCAAAACTGTGTTGTATATACTCAAACGAGAGGGCTTCTTTGGAAACATTTACATTCCTAGCAAAAGTTCCTAAAGCACCCAAAACCTTACACCCAGCATTTACTCTCCTTTCAATTTCACAATCAAAACATACAACATACCTGCGATGTAAAATATTATTTAGTTGTCTTATTTTGTGTTTTCAAAGTTAAACTTGTAGAAAGGGAATGTGAACACAACACGAATTAATAATTTATATAGAATTTACTTACCGTAAGTATTTATCACGGATAAAATTCAAAATTAAATGTTAAATGTAAACAGCGACAAAGAATTTTTTTTTTCCACATGCTATAAATAATATCTATAAACTATTCAATATTTACATAAATCATTAAAAATAATCGCGAAGAACTTAAGTGGGAGCTAGCTCCTGCCATTTATATTTGTATATTCAAAATAAGTTAAGGACGCCTACAATACAATGATTTTTTCGAAATTTTCCAGAGCATTCATTTTAAATATATAAAAATTATGATATTTTAAAATAACAGTAATTAAATTAGAATTACAAGCATATTCAAATAATTAAATGATTGAATATTTCTATGCAATGGGGAAATCTAACGTATTTTTTATTTCTTTATTTGGTTGGATATGGCTTAAAAAGTGATGTTTAATTTATCATTTTTCTCAAAGATGCCCAGATTTCCTAAAAAATGCAAAAACATATCGTGATGACGTCAGTAATGTCATCGCAAAACTTATGTCGACATCTGAATCAGACGCACATGTATTGCCATGGTTACCGATACAAGCTATTGGCTGGGCGTAACCGAATCAAAAATAATCAACATTTACTACGACATACGTTTTCAAAATTATATCTCACCAATTATTTTGCGCTTGCGCACAATAAGCTTGTGACGTCAGTAATGTCCTTACAAAAATTGTTAATAACAAATAAATGAAATAATTATTAGAAATTTTAATGACAGTTTCTGTTATTATTTTATATACTTATATATTTAATAAAAAATAATTTTACACGCAACTTCAATCACACTAAACTTCCCCATTGTAATAGGCAGCATTTTATGCTATTTAATTTTAATTTGAATAGAGAAAATAATTTTGGTTTAGACAGTACATAGAAAAATTCTTTAACTTTTGATGATGCATAGTAGAGTATTATTGTTTCGATAAGTAAGATATGAGACGCGCGGCTAGACGTAACATAAACATATATGTAAACAAATACTGATATTGCTGAAGATGCACCTTTCATTGAGAGTTGTATATTAAAAAAGATAGAGATATATAGGTCAATCTCTGTCCTACTCATTGGCGTAGCCAGGGGGTTTTTAGGAGGGGTTGAACCCCCCCCCCAGAACCTGAACTACTAAAAAACATACGTATGTGAAATATGAAATATGTTATTTTACTTTCATTTTTATAAAAATATAATTTTTATTGCTCTTTATTTTTTATACAAATTATAGTATTATCTTTATTGATTAATATTAGTAACCCCCCCCCTCCCATGACAAGTTTCTGGCTACCCCACTTGTCCTACAAATTGTTCTTATGAACATTCTTCAATCCCTACCAAATCCTACCCGAATCCAAATTCAAATTCCGGTTACACCGGAAGTTGAATCTTATCTGTAATAAGCACATATCAAATTTCGTAACATAATATTATAAAGTTTTAAACATTGATAGCGTAAGCCCGTAGTAAATACTAAATGCTGTTGTATTTTTGGAAATATTTTTGAAAAAATATAAACATACACAATCACGCCATGTACCTATTAGAAGCAGAAATATAAGTTTCTGCCTTTTCTCCTAGACAAGCAACATTTGTCTTGTCCACATTCATAATGTCTCTTTTATTCGTACTCCATTTGGAAACAATCGTGCACGCAAAATACTCCCAATACCATCCACTCATTTATCACTCGCCGAACCAATTTCATTGACTAACATTAACTTTTGCAACATTTTCTTTTCACTTGTCCCTATCTCCTACCCACCACATTTCAATCTGTTTTCGTCGTAAACACTTTGAATGAAGCTCCCCACGCCGAAACGAATATATATTATAATAATTGTAAATACTTCGTTTGCATAAACAAATTCCCCCTTTTTCTATCGCGTCAATAATAATTACAACCACAACTTGTGACCAACACCGGTGTGTGTGTGTGTGTGTGTGTTCTATCTAATTGACACAAAATTCAACATATTTGCTTAATTAAAAAAAAAATGGTACAGTCACAACACAAATCTATTTATGAATTAAAAATATTTGCTGTAAAAAGATTGTCAGAATATCGTTCGTTTAGAATTACAATGTCGTATGTACATTGTTCACTATTGCGAGATTTTTAAGTTTAAAAATTGTCTGGGCATTATTTTTTAATTGATCCACTTAATGAAATTGAGATTTTGCTACAGTACTTACCGAAAACCATTAACTAGGTTTATCCAAGAATCCACCCATTTGCTGGTCTTATCCGATAAAAATAACTAAATCAAAAAACACGTACGACTTTGTTACTGTGATATTTGTTATTTACTTTATTTTTGGCGGATACGACTTTGTAGTTCAGAAATTAATAAAAACAAAAATGTAAAATATACAATAAGAATATGTTTAAATATTATTTAATAGGGTCCGAAACCCTAAGCTTTCTCATCTCTTTTCTTGTTGAAGCCTTTTTACTGGCACTTTTTCCGTGCTTGAAATTATAAACAATTTTTTTTTCATGTTCTTGCAAAGTGTAAAATTTTTGAAAAATAGTTCTTCGTTCAACAATACAAATTAATATTTGGCACTTGAAAACACACTTCAAACAATTTTTTCACGTTTTAATTTTCTTTGAAGGAACGATTTTAGTTCTGACAGAAATATATTCCAAACCGGGATCATGAGTCTTTTTTCTAGCTACAGATTTCCAATTTTGAGTATTGACTTTTCTTTTACGAAAACAAATAGTTTCTGATAATTGAAATGGATTTGAATTACTATTACTCTCATGTCTAAAATTAAGACACAATACAATTGAAATATCGGTAACAGAGTTAAACAATACCTACGTTCTTATTCTCATAAGATTGGCAAGTGGAATATTATCTTCATACTTAGGATCACTTTCAGCTGGCTGTGGATAAATTCTTAGCGCGCACCGATATAAATTGTAATAGTGAAATACGGTTGTCTCATTATAAAAGCCGATACGACTTTGTCAACCCAACAAATATAAAATTAAAAACATACGACCTTCTAATTTCTAATTTTTAATAATGAAATACTAACAAAATTAAATTAATAATAATACTTACACGTTCCTCATACACTAAGTAACTTGTTACAACAATTATGCAAAATTATTCAAAAATGTCGCTTACGCCATTGTAATTCTAAACGAATGATATGTCATTGAAAATATATATATATATATTTTTTCAATTTGCCATGCATTTTTAAAAATTAACTATTTTATTAAAATATTACAATTTTTTTATTTTGCAAATTTTATTTTCTCACAAAAAATACTTCAACATAATTTTTTTTTAATAATTTAAATCGGAGCGCGAACCAAAGCCCGAGCAGGGCCTCGATTTTATAAGTTAAATTCTACAAGATTTTAAAACCTACAAGAATTCAGTTTTTCCCCACTCTTGTCGAGGTGTGGATTTTGAAATCTACTGGTCAGAGGCAGTAGAATTGGTGACCTTGAATTTCTATCTGTTTACTAGTTTGACGTTTTGTACTTTTGTAAAAAGTGTGGTTAGAATATTTCATAATTATTATAAATAATTAAATAGGTTTGTAATTTATTTTTAGATGTATATTATTTGTTTTATTTATTAAATTATTGATAAATAGATGGGTTTTAATATTTTCGCGCACAAAATTTGAAATTTCTAATAGAATTTACAAAATCGCTTTAGTGAACAAACTTCCCAATGACAACTAAAAAAATGGAGGGGGAAAACTGAATTCTAGTAGATTTTGAAATCTTGTAGAAATTATAGTTATAAAATCGAGGCCCAGGTGTATAAATATCGGAGCAGAGCAGTTAAAAATTTGGACTGCCCAAAGTGCTGATTCTAATAAATGATATATTTCTATAAAAGCTATAAAATATTCTTCTAGTTCACGACAGATCTTACTGTATAATTATATATTAACCACAAATTAATGATTTTGTATCAATACAAATGTTAGATGAACCGCAACGGCTACACACACACACACACACACTCACACATACAACTGCGCAGTTAAAAATCGGTCAGCAACAGATTTCACTCAGTCCGAAGAAATTTTCAACTAAACAGCATTCCGATTTGCGTCATTTCGATTTGTGCTATACACTGATCATGTATTTATTTTACTGCTTCACTGTATGAAAAATTTGATGGGTAATTTTTTAGAAAAAATTCAGGTACACTGTGTAATGGGAGTATCCCGTTCAGCGGCTGCTGTTATGACATATTTAATATACACGAAGAAAATCCGAGCTTCGCAAGCCCTCAAATACGTATTTCAAAAGCGCATCGTTCAACCGAATGAAGGCCTCATGGAACAGTTGGCACGTTTTAGTAATATGCAAGAACGAGCACGCAATCATCATTAAAATTTTCATTCGAACTTCACCGTCATTAATTTATCCGAAACATGCTAATCTAATAATACAAATTATACCAATGTAACATATACAATGTAGTTGCGTTAATACATATTTTTGATGCGCATTAAGGGGGCAAGTAGGTTTTTTTTCTTTAAAAAATTGATTTTTTTTTAATTACAAATTCTTATAGAGATATCCTTTAAGAATTAAAAACAATAAACCGTTTTTCGAAATCTTAATAATTAAGAAAGTTACAGCGATTTTTGTCGCGAAACTCCGGAACTCGCTTAGGTGAGGTACCCTAATTCATATGACTCTCGTCGCTGCCACCAGTCAGCAATAAGAACGGATCATTCTACACAAGAGGCATGGATTCGGCAGAGATTGTCCTTAAAAATAGACACCCAAGATAAACAAGAGGAATGCTTATATGGCCCTGGAATTGATGATTACATGTAAGTGAAAAAAATTTACTTTTCTAACTTAAAACTTATTTTGAAACTTTAAATGCGTTTTTCTTGGAACTAGATTTTTTTTGTCGGTTCCAGGATTATCTCTGGAACATATTTACCGATTTGTCTCATTTTTTGCCAGCAAAAAGAGAATAGAATTTGGAATCGTTTGAGGGATCCTTTTTAAAAAATGTTTATTATTTTTATTTTTTATCATCCAAGAAAGCAGAAAAAAAGGTCGAAATTGACTACTTTTTTTTTAAGAGTCCGCCATTTTGCGACAAAATCGAATTTTCAAAAAAGGATCCCTCAAACGATGGGGAATATATTCAAGTTCAATAATCCGAAACGGTTTTTGTTTCAGATGAAGCAGTGCAGAGGAATTCCTGGAACCACATACCTCCAAATTCCGGACATGGCTTACGGGAAGCGGAGTGGGGGGTCAAGTTTGGGGAGAGGAGATGACCAAAAAAATCCGACATACAAGTCAATAAACGATTTACATGATGAAAAAAGTCGCATTGCTCTAGGCCTTCCCTGTACAGTAAAAATAATTCCTGAAAATGGGCTAGTTTTTCATTAAAAAAACCTACTTGCCCCCTTAAGGGATATAACATTATTAATTAAACAGACACGTCACTGTATATTGTTTAATAAATAAAATATCGTTTTATTTCTTGTTTTTTCTTCTTTTTTTTTTTTCTCTACTATATACTATATATATGACGCTGTGATCGTTTATCATCGCCGCATAACAATGATTTTAACAAAATTCTATGACTTATTCATTTTATTAGTAGATTCACTTCATCTAAATATATGTTACTAAAATAAAATTACTTTGTTTAAATATTTAACAAAGCCAACGCAAATTTGATAGCCACAAATATATTATTACAAATGTTAAAAATTTTATTATTTAGCAGCAGTAACTGCAGTAGTTCATTCTTTTTTGCGTGCAGCGGAAGTTTCCAATTAGTGGGAATAGAAGAGAACATGCTATGAGAGATGAATTATGAATGTGGATAAAGCTAAAGTTGCTTGTCTCTGGATATAGGAGGAGGCTGATTTCAGGATAATGGAAAGGAGTTTGTGTCACCCACACACTTTTAGGTATAGTATTTTTTATTTCTGTTGAGACATACGTCACAAACAAGACTGTATGAATCAAGTAAAATTTTTGGGGGGTAAATTACGCCCATCAATGCCGCTAGCCACACCCTCGCGTTATGAAAATGCACAACAAACTAATAGATTGGCGATAGCGCTACCAGGATTGGGCAGATTTTGATTATTTGATTTAAATCACAATTTTAATCATTTCGATTTCTTTAATATTAATCAATAATTTAAATCAATTTTAATTAATTACTCGTTTTAACTAATTTGGTTTCTAATAATTATTTAATTAAAATCTTTAGCTATATTTAGCATAAAATTAATATTAAATCAAAAATTTATATACATACAAATGCGGAATATATTTAGGGTATATAATATTGTAAAATTTGTTTGTTATTTTTGTTTGTACTACATTGGCATTCTTAAATATATCTTCGTATCCAGATAAATAAATATATTATAAACGAATTGTAATAACCAAAAAATGCTTACAAACTTATAAATAAATTAGTATTATAGCGTTACTTTATAGTAAATGCATTTTCATATTTAAATAAATAATATAAAAAGAAATAATTTAACAACAATGAAATAGACAAATTAAAAATATGTATTAATGTATCATATATTTTAGTTGACATAAATATAAAATCATAAACTCATACTTATAGTGATACGGTGTATGTTAAGTTTACAAGCACATAACTCAAAAATGGTACAAAATATTAAAAAAATTTCAAATAAAAAAACTTATTTAAACATTGCTCTAAAACTTTGTCGAATATTATAAGCACTTATTTCTTAAGGCCGAAAAGTTTATAACTGTGCGAAAAATTCACCTTCAAATTGAAAAAAAACCTGCTCGCTAATACGTTTATTAATTTTTTATGTTAAATAATAATTATATTAATATATTTTTTTAAAGAAACGTACACAAAAATAGTTAGTAAATAAAATAAAAAAAGAACTATGCTAATAATTTGTATAGTAACCGAGATATGATCGGTTAAAGTTAAAAAATAATTACATTTCAATTTTTAAATTTTTTTGGAAAAATTTAATTTCTGAAATTATGCAAAAAAAGAAAAAAGTGCATCTACCCATCATCAGATCGGGCAGAAAATTTCCTATAAAATGTTGTTTTCAAAAATTATATACTACAAAGTTGTATTTCACAACTTTTGAATTTCATCGTAGTTGGTGCGGAGTTAAAAAACGAAATGGATAGATTGACTGTTTCTATCTTTGTTCTACTTACTGAATAATAAAGGACAAAATTTTGCAGACATTACCTACAAAGCAATCGCTATAAGAGCTGCTTTAAGAAAGAAAGAGAACGTATTAAACAAGTTTGTGATTTCTCATACGATCGATTGTGACGTAAGTCTCAACAGCCAAGATAAACAGTATATATGACGTAATTGTGTATGTATGTATGTATATTAAAATGAGAGAGCAATAGTAACCGACGACGCAAGAAAATCAAAATCGCCATTAGAATAGAAAATATAAATAATATCAAAAATTTTACCAACTAAAATTACTATATAAAACAATATAAACTGTCATTGTCCAAATTTTATCAATCAAACATATAAATATGCTCAAAAATCGAATTATAGAAAATTATTATCAATATTTTTCTATATATTATCACTAATCAAAAATGGTAGATAATACTACGTAAATATCATATATACATATATTTCAGTGTAGTAATTAGTGAAATTTTGAAACATTTTCGAAAAGAATTTTGATATAAGATGAGGAGCCATACAAATGAACGAATTATACGAAGTAAAACAAAAAAACATAAATAAAAATTTACTATGTAATTATCAGCAATTGCGTAATTTAGTTAATTAATACAAAATTAAAATAATTTTCAAAAATAATCGTTTATGAAAAATGCAATTTGAATTGATTTTATCAAGAATTTAATCGAAATAAATATCAATCAAAAATCAATACATACATAATTACATAAATAATTTACATGTATTAAAAAACACAATTACAAACAAGTAGATATTGGTCTATATTTTCACATAAAATACATATTTTACATCTACCTGTTTTTATTTAGGTTAAATTTTATAGAAATTAATTTTTAGGCTTCTTTTCCTTTACTACTTTTGTGAAGTCTTCTGGGTTTTCAGTCGCGTCCTTTGCTCTCTTGGCGCGAATTCCAACTAATCTAGCATCAGCGCGTGCCTGAAAAACAAACAATTATTTGACAATTTTCTTGACTGTCAAAATTCATTAACAGGAAAAACAACTACTCGGACCTCAATCAATAATTTTTATACCAATCAAATCTTAAAAACAATTTAATATTTCGAGCTCATACATTCCATCCTCAGGAGCATGGAGCCATTTTGAATAGTTAGTTGTTTTTTTTTTTAAATAATAACGTGACGTTACCTTTGTGATGAAGCAGAACGCGTTGAATTTCTTTTCGTCTTCTGTGATAACACGAGCCTTTGTTTTGGCAACTGATTGACGAATTGGCATAACTTTGTGTTTCAGTTGAGTGGCCAATTTACGTTCTTCCGCGGCAGCCTCTCCCTTACGCAGCTTCTTCTTCTCGTGACGCGGGAACAAGATCAATTTGCTGCGGTATTCTTTTAATCTTTGTGCGTTTAATTGCAAAGATTCTACGGATTTATTTCTTCGTTTATAATCTACGGATACACCAACAGAACGGGCAAACGGAGCATTCAAACCGGCAGCCTAGAAAATCATTTAGTTTTTAAACACTAGCCACATTTTGACATTTTTTTTTATACATTTACTGCACTACTGACATTAGTTTCTGTTTCAAAAATATGACAAAGATACTATTTCCATCTCATTCGAATTAGATGGCTACATTTTCGATAATTTGCCTATTTAATTAGATGATATTTCCAATAAAGTTTAGATAAATAATTTTTAAGTTAAATGTTTCATTTAATATGATTAGAAGACTAAAAATTTTATTTAGATAAAACAACTAAAACATTAGTAAATCAACTAAAGATTGTTTCCTGTGTAAAAATAAACATAAAACCTTAACATTTTCTATTAAAACAACATAATCTGTAGATCTGTAGATAAAGTTCTGTTTAATTTTATATGTAAATTCGGCGTATTGATATACCTGTATGTATTTCATCGTCCGGAAAAAATATATACAAATGACAAATAATAAACAAATAAAACATAGCAATAAGTTTCTAGGTTTAAAATTAATTCTTTTAAGATAATTGTGAAATATTTTATATTAAATTACTAAGTCATAAATTACAAGTAACTAGATTACAACATTTTAAGATACACGTGTTCCAATAAATAATAGTTATTATTACAAATGTATCTATTTCAAGCGTGAATTCTATAAGTATTAATATTTATAAAATGATAATACTGCTGTTGAATAGCAATGGACTGTATAGTTTTATTTTGAATTATTTGTAATATAAACACTGTTTTATGTTAACGGCTGTTAGCGTCACACGTGCGTGTACACTCATGCTCAAACTCATATATGTAATACTCCTATATTCCGCACTGTATATGAAACGCATTGATAAAAATTCTGCCGATGAAAGGAGACAAAACATATATCGGACGCACCGTTGATCCGACGAGACACTATGCGCAAGCGCTGAGATTACCAATCAATTATGTACTAAAAATTTAGCGGTAAAAGATTTTTAATTCAAATAATATTTTAATATTTTTTTTTGTAATAACAATTTTAATATTCTCGGATATTGTAAAATAATATGCATTAACATTACACTTAATATTTTATTAAAAGGTACGGGAATTACAATAAAATTAATAGTAATAAAGTTTTTATTTCCAACATTACACTCATGAAGAATATATGAAAATTACAAATTACAAAACAGCAAATTATAAAAAATAACTGGTAAAAATATAATACAATCGATTCATTGGGACTAGGGCATTTTACATAAAATTAAGCAATCCATATTTTCCTTTCAATAATTTTATTTTATAAATTTTTGGAAAAACCTATAAACTACATATAACCAAAAAAATATAAACTGTTAAGAAAAAATAATAATAAATTCCAAAATAAAATAATAAATAAATACATACATTTTTAATTCAATTCAAAAATGTGTCAAGTGTAGTCTGTCTTTTGTTTTTGAAACATTTCACTTCTACAAAATCAGCACAAGTATTCAGTGCGGCTCCCTTCATTTACTTCCTGCATAAAATAACGCTGTAAGAAGGCCATATATTTTTTGCCTCCTGGTTAGTCACAGGCACAGGTGGATCATCATCATCGTCATACTTCATACGTGAATGAATGTGTTGGGAAAAAAGTTCACAGCGCGCGATACTAATGTAATTAGTTGATACATATTTGCTAGTTTTTTAAATATAATTTTCCATGTTGTGAATCAAAAAGATATGAAGCGTATCATATTAAATTTTTTGTAAATATTTTTTCTTGTAAATATTTGTAACATAATATATACTGTGATCTTAAAGTTACTGTCCCAATTAAGCGGAATGTTGTCCCAATTAAACATGTAAATTTACTGTTGGTTCCTTGGTTTGGTTTCTGTTCTTTGAGATTTGGCCCAAATAAGCCGCTGGCCCAATTAAGCGGAATCAACTGTATATAACATCAAAATCAAATACTGAACACATATTTTTAAATAATAATTATTTTTTAAATAAATAATTATTCCTCATTAATAATAATAATAATAATAATGATAATAATATGTATTATTAATATCATAATAAACAACTGTCACTTTAATTTGAATATTTTAAATAGTATTAATGTGAAATATTTATTTACCAGTAGAAAATTTTTTGTTTCATCTATTTCCCAGATCTCATTATTAATTACATACATATATTTTTTTGACCAATTTATTTTTAATGTCGTCTATTTGATCCATTTTAAAATTCAAATAACAGCCATAAACAAAACCACGTGACCCCAAACACAAACGCTAAACCAGAGAAATTCTTTGGTTCATTGTTTCGATACCAAGCATTTGTGTTTACGTCAAACATTTGCATTCAACGCAAAATCTTGAAACAGTGTTCGTGAAACGGAAAGCGTTTATGTTCGCTGAATGCAAACATTGTTTCTTGTGCTGTAGTTATGTACATCTGAGTGTTTATCAAATTTTGAAATATTCATTTTTACATACCATGATTGTGTCTGCCCCTTCTTCACTCAAAAAGTTTTTTTTACGCAAATATGATAGCATACTTTTCAAACATGATACACGCTTTGTTAAGTATCTGTTTTTGTTTTGTAATCGTTTTATTTTCATTGTTTTCTCTTTATCAATTTTCCGTACCATCACAAGCATCCTTCGAGCTTTTCTTGGTGAACTGAGATGTTCGAGAGATAATTCCGAGGGAAATCGAGCTTCTGAAAACAAACGTTTTCTGGACACGCTACCTCCTTCATCTACAAGAACAAAATATTGTTTAGTTATAAAATAGTTCGTTTCTTTAAATCTGCTCTCATAATAATTGCATAGTCTTTAAATCTATATTAATTTAAACAAATTTTAAAACCAAGTAGGTATATTTATAAAAAAGTTTTAAATATTGATTGTCACTTGAATCTATTTTACATTTTCTATAAAAATCTATTTACCTATATTTTTTGCTGCACATGGGCTATTTATTGACAAATTACTTGGAAGATCTATTCCAACTGACTGTTCTACTGTAGATTGAACAAACTGAGACGTAGATGGTAAATCAGTTACATAATCTGCCTTTGTTAGTATCTTCTTTCTGCTTGGAACTGAACCAGGTCTTAACACTGGCTTGCCACCTAGTTGTTTCCAATTTGGTTCAAGATAGGCCTCAGATGCAAAATGTAAAGAGCAAATTCTAATATTTGAAACATTATCATTTGCATTCAAATAACAAATTTTATACCATAACTCACGGGTTTTTTCGTCACGAGGGAACCTAAAACAGTAGAATACAAATTTATCTTCCTGACATGTATGTTGGTTATAAACCGTATATTCCAAAATTAAACGGTACTTGTGTTCATTGGCAGTTAAAATTCTAGTCGGCTGAATTTTGACAAACCAAAATTTCAGATACCGTGGTTCGAAATGAAACCGGTTGCATTGGAAATAAGCAATTGGTTTAACTGGTTCGCTTTTGAAATATACGGAAAAATTAAAAATTAAAACTGTTTATACTCGCTGTAGCAAACATTATTATTGAATCGTCAATTTTGTTTTTTTTTTTAAATTGATTGAATTAATTTTTACTAGTATATCACAGCTTTCATGCAATACCCGAAATTAATTTTTACTTACTTATGAAAAGAAATGCCGCATCGTGGTTTCTCATCACACAAAAAACACTTCCAATTCCCCATTATTACAGGTAAAGATAGTAAAAAAGTATTTAAAATTGCACTGTTAAACGAAGAACTGAACAGATTGCTATATATTGCTACGCAAAGAACAAACTCGAGATCGCAAACAACATTCAAAGACGAGTGACGAGGTTAAAATCATGTCAGAATCACGTCAAAACACTATTATTTAGCGCATGCGCATATAGTTTAGTTGGACTAACGGTACATCCGATATGTTCTGTCTCCCTTCATCGGCAGAATTTTTGAACGACAACTATCAATATAGGAGTATTACATATATGCTCAAACTCAACAACACTGACTTGAAGTTGGCAGCACACACAATGTCTGATACCAGCAACTTAAGTATAAAATTACAGATTATCACATTAACAACTGCCAAAGGTTGAAATTTAGTACTATCATATCATATCACATCCAAAGACTACAATTTTCATAAATGAAACTAATTTGTAAAAAGTAATTAACTTCAAAGTTAGTAAAAATCACCAGATACTCGTATATAAATACATATATGTATATATATATATATATATATATATATATATATATATATATATATACTGGGTGTCCGAAAAGTTTGGACTGGGTCAAATATATCGAGAACGAAAGGTTGAATTAACACGATTGCAAAGGAACGTTGTTTTTGACACAATTATCTACCGAATTCTGTTGTAAAAAACCACCCCCACCCCTCCTAAGGGGATGAGCGTAAGGGTAGTTTTAAAATTTTAAATGGAAACCCCCAATTTTTTTTTTATTTTTGGATTCCTTGACAAATTCTGTGTATGGCCCCAAAATTTCACACCCAACCCTCGCCACCCCTTCACAGGGGATGAAAAAAATGATTGAAATAAAAATGATACTGAACAGTTTAAATGCTCAACTAAATCCACAACGAAAATAAACACGTCAAAAAAAAACATGTAACCTCACCCAAAATTTCACCCCCAACCCCCACCACCTCTTCATTTTTATTTCAATCATTTTCTTCATTTTTTTCCTCCCCTGTGTAGAGGTGGCGGGGGTTGGGGGTGAAATTTTGGGTGGGGTTACATGTTTTTTTTGACATGTTTATTTTCGTTGTGGATTTAGTTGAGCATTTAAACTGTTCAGTATCATTTTTATTTCAATCATTTTTTTCATCCCCTGTGGAGGGGTGGCGAGGGTTGGGTGTGAAATTTTGGGGCCATACACAGAATTTGTCAAGGAATCCAATAATGAAAAAAAAATTGGGGGTTTCCATTTAAAATTTTAAAACTACCCTTACGCTCACCACCTTAGGAGGGGTGGGGGTGTTTTTTTACAACAGAATTCGGTAGATAATTGTGTCAAAAACAAGTTCCCTTGCAATCGTGTTAATCCAACCTTTCGTTCTCGAGATATTTGACCCAGTCCAAACTTTTCGGACACCCAGTATATATATATATATATATATATATATATATATATAGAGAGAGAGAGAGAGAGAGAGAGAGAGTTGGAATAAATAAAATATTGAACCTTTGATTATATAGAACTGGATACGCTGGAGCCTATAATATAATGTACAAGGTTTTGTACTTGTACGCCAGACGAAGACATATATAAAATCAAATAGTGTAAAAGTGACAGAAAATATAAAATGTAAAACTGTACTGCGCAAATTCCATCATATACAGTTGTCATATACAGTTGCGCTTGCGCAATTCGTTTTTACAATTTATTCTCTATCCCTGTTCTTCATACACGGTACATACTTCGTGACATCCAGTTCTATATAATCAAAGTATTGAACTAACTTTGAACTCCTGGAGTGTGAAACCACGTCCAGCCCGAACTTTAGTGTGGTATCTGAATGTGCGGCACCTGACAACTGGACGTAGTGGTCCTTGGACTGGACGAGGAGCAATTTCCTTTGCTTTCTTGATGCTGTTCTGTCTGCGTCTGAAGTTTCTTGCTGGTTGATTAAACCAGGTCTTCACAAATCTTTGCCAATCTTTATGGAAGTGACCATTTGGAATCAAATTATTCCTTTTGGGTGCCATCGTGACGGATATTCACTAAACGTAAAAAAAACTTGTTTAAAAATTGTTCTGTAAACACTTTATACTAATGCAAAATAAACTATAGTATCCCGGTAGCAGTCCTTATGTCACAACATATTAAAAGATATTTATGTACTAAATGAAATCACAATATTTAGCTTTAAGAAATATCACAATATTTAATTTATAAAAAATTACAAATTCTTAAATTTCAGAACTAGAATTACATGTAACGAAGTACATATTTTATAGTTTTCATTAGTTTGCGATCACACGGTTCTAACCTCTACAAATTTTGTGAATGAGCAAAAATAAATATTTTCAGAAAATAAAATTATACTTATTAAATTTAGTCGCTTCGTAAAAATTAATAATATTATATTAAAATAGTTTATAACACAAGGATTGCAAAGAAAAACACAGATATATTCGGAAACAATTCTTACCCTAAACCAACAGTGAAACGACACAACGTTTGATGACGTTTAAGAAGAAAAGGTACTCGTTTCGTGTTTGTTATTTCGCTTCATGATGATTTCACGTCAATGCTGGTTAAAAAAAATTTGAGAAAGTCAAATATCCCTAAATTTTATTTTTTGACTTTATGACTAATAATTATAAATAAACAACAATTTTTATTAAATGTAAATAACGTACTAAGATTATAATTTAATTTTAAGTTATTTTTAGGTGACAGCAACATTTTTTCAAAGCTTTTTGGTTATAAAATCTTGTGTGACAACATTTCAATTTTAACTACTACTACTACTTCATTTTTATCTGCACTAATTATGTGCACTAATTAAATTATGTGCACTAATTAAAATTTTACGTAATTAGTACCGTTTTAATAATTTATATGATAATACATTAAAATGGGAAAGAGTTCATCACTTGAGCAAACAAACACTTTACTTATACAACACAATACTTATACAATGATATTAATAAATAAGTATTTCATTAAAAAATAATATTAAATTCAATCACAAAATATTCCAACAAATTAAATGCCATGGGCACTTCGGTCGTAGACCGATATGTATGTATAATACACATTGAACAGTAATTATTCAAATTTTAAGAATAATTTACTTATCAATCAAGTTCGTATTATTATTATTTCAAAAGGATATAGCAATTTTATATTGGATGTGCATTTAACTCTTATTCCTACAATTATGACAGCAATAATCAATTTTATAAGTATTTATACTACTAGTAATCAGAAAATACTATCTTCAAATCTTAACTTTTTCTTTTAATTTGTTTGTCTAAATCTTTTTAAAAAAGTTATTGTATGTAAAATAGTAATATATTGGTTTAAGAATGTTTCTTTTAAAAAAAAAAATGTGTATATTTGGTATTAATTAATAAAGAAATCTTTGAAATATATATATATATATATATATATATATATATATATATATATATATATATATGTTTTTTTTTATACCTTTCACAACTCATATTCATGAAAGATAACCTGTTTACATTTATATCTGATATAGAAATTTTAAAAATGATATTTAATAGTAATATTTATCTTGGATAAATAAAATGAAAGATAAAAAATATTGGACATAATTGAAAAGTATTATCTATTTTCCTATTACATTTTGGATGTGAGTGGGTCTTTATTCTATACTCATTAAAATGAGAGAAATAATACACATACAAGTAGGACAATGCGGAAATCAAATTGGCTCAAAGGTAAATTATTTATAATTTATTATAATTATTTAACGAATACAATCATATTCTGTAAATTTTAATTTCGACACGTACACAAATTATCAATGATTATTTTTATGTTATTTCCGTTTTTTTTTTTTATTAATAATATTTCTATTAAGAAATTTAAATGATAAAAAATTATAAACTGATAAAATTTTCAAGTTGTGTTACGTATGTTTCTGATTTATTATCAAATATAAAAAAAAATGATATTGGTTTATGAAAAATGTGTTCTGGACTTTCAATTTGGAAATATAAATACGTCTTTTACCTACTTATTAGTTTTGGAAAGTGATTTCAAGTGAACATGGTGTGGATAGGAGTGGAAAATATGTCGGAGACAATGATTTACAATTGGAAAGAATAAATATATATTATAACCAAGCCTCCAGCGGACAATATATGCCTAGAGCTGTTTTGGTAGACTTAGAACCGGGTACAATGGACGCAGTCCGGTCAGGTCCTTACGGAATGATGTTCCGGCCCGACAATTTTGTTTTCGGACAAAGCGGTGCTGGAAATAATTGGGCTAAGGGCCACTACACTGAAGGTGCCGAATTTGTTGAAGATGTTCTTGATGTTATACGTAAAGAAGCTGAAAGATGGGATTGTATGCAAGGATTTCAAGTTACTCATTCTTTAGGAGGAGGTACTGGTTCTGGAATGGGCACTTTATTAATGTCTAAAATTAGAGAGGAATTTCCAGATAGAATTATGAATACTTTTAGTGTTGTTCCTTCTCCTAAGGTAATTAATTGTTTTACAAATAAATTAACTGTAATTCGCAAAATATTTTATATTATTATTATGTAATAAAAATTCTTTTTTCTGTATATATATATATATATATATATATATATATATATATATATATATATATACGAGTATATAGATATATATTTTATAAACATTTTTGAATACAATAAACAACGTTTTTAATTAAGAAACAAACAGTTGAAGCATCAAAAAATAAAAAGTTCTACTCCTAAGGTATGTAACAATTTGCTATCTTAGTGCAACTTAAGATGACAAATTATACTTCTGAGTATATCCTTTATCTGGTTAGATAAAGTTGCACTTGGATCTTGGTTATTAAATAATTACGATAGACAAATATAATCAAATATATAAACTTTAATAAACAAATATAATAGAAACAATTACCGAATAATTACTTATAAAATTTAGCGACAAAATATGAATCCAAAATGTAACTTAAACGGAGTCATTCTTACCGTGAATCGTAACTCGACTCTGACCGTCACTCTGACCGTAACTCCCCGTTGACCGTAACTCTCCGTTGACCGTAACTCACTCAGTCTTGAAGCTAATCCCTTTTTAAGTTACATTTTGGCCATCGAACTGGATTCTGCGGGGAGGAAACGTAAGCATAAATTAACTAGTTCACCGTGCAATCGAACTTTGAACGTTATTTCAATATATGTTGAAATTGCTGACACTAGCTCAAAGTTCGATGCACAATAATGCTTAACAAACATTTACGTTTGTTACAGGTAATTGTTTTACAAATAACTTTATATTATTATGTAATAAAAATTTAATTAAGAATAAACAGCTTACGCGTCAAAAAGTAAAACAACGCGTTAGAAAATATTCATAGTGTAAAAAAAAAGATAACATCAATCAAAAAAATAAACAGAACTTAATGTAAAACTTTTTTTTTTTTATTGTAATATAAGTTCTTAACGATTTTTTACTAAACTACAACAAACAATCTTAAATGTAATTCTTAAATTTATGTATCACAATTAGATGTACTAGTCAAAAAGACTAAGTAATAATCAGTAAGAATCAGGCATATTTCTTTGTCAACTTATAAGAACAGAATCAATCATATTAATTATAAATGAAATGTAAAATGATTTACAGGTGTCAGAAGTTGTACTAGAACCATACAATGCAACGCTTTCCGTACACCAGCTGATTGAATGTAGCGACCAAACGCATTGCATTGACAATGAAGCACTCTATGACATTTGTTTCCGAACACTCAGGATGACAACGCCTAGTTACTTTGACTTAAACCATTTAGTTTCTGTAAGCCACTAACATATTTAATTAATTAATAATAATAATACTATTAATAAATTAAATAGATTAGACCGTGGCCACCATCTTCAGAGGAAACATATCCATGAAGCAAATTGACGAACAGATACTGGCTATACAAAATAAAAATTCATCTTATTTTGTTGAATGGATTCCGAATAATATTAAGGTCGCTGTTGGCGATATTCCTCCGCCCGGTTTAAAAATGTCCGCTACTTTTATTGGAAACACTACGGCTATTCTGGAGATATTTAAACGGGTTAGTGAGCAGTTTACGGCTATGTTTAGACGCAAAGCCTTCTTACACTGATATACAGGAGAAGGAATGGACGAAATGGAGTTTATTGAAGCTGAATCCAATATGAATGACTTAATAGCCGAGTATCAACAGTATCAGGTACGACATTTATTCATTCCGTATTCCGTTAAATGCGTGGATCGATCTGAAATCAAATATACTTTATAGTTATTTTTTTAAAGGTCCTCCTCATTGTACTTTGACAATTATCTTACCTTACCTTCAAAAAGTCATATATAAGTTTCTTTTCTTTTTTTTAAATAAGTCATTAATTTACAGGCCGCCGATACTGAAGAATACTACGAAAACGAGGAAGAAGAAATACCAGAAAATGTCGAAAAATAAAGTATTCATTAATAATATATTTTATAAACATTTTTGAATACAATAAATCAACATTTTTGCAAATAACTTTATATTATTATGTAATAGAAATAAACAGCTTACGCGTCAAAAACTAAATCAACGCGTTAAGAAATCTTATAGTGTAAAAAAAAGATAACATCAAAACATCAAAAAAATAAACGGAACTCAAAATAAAAAAA
Source organism: Clivina fossor (assembly GCA_963966155.1). NCBI lineage: Eukaryota > Metazoa > Arthropoda > Insecta > Coleoptera > Carabidae > Clivina > Clivina fossor. Next base: position 610,448 of record CAWYQG010000219.1, read on the forward strand.
ATAAACTGAACTCAAAATAAACAAAATAAAATAAATATGACCATTCAATGACTAGTTATTTTTGTAACTGAAGTTTTAATCTATCACAACAATCTCTTCGTAAACTGCAAAAATAGAAAAACAATAAGAATTTATTTATTTTACAAATTTTCGGTTGTAACTTACGATTACTTGAACGTATTTGGTTTACCATACTAAAACAAAAATTGTTGATAAGTAATATATATATATATATATATATATATATATATATATATATATATACCGGGTGATTCATTTAATCTGGAATTTGTTATATTTTGAAAAATACGCATCGGACAGAAAATTTTGCCGAATCCAAACTTTAATATCTTAAAGGGGGGCATCCATTAGTACTAAATTTTTGCCACCTCCAACCCCTGTGGGCGGGTCGGGGGGCAACTTTGAAATCTTAAAAATTTCTTGCAATTACAGCTCCATCTGTCGAGAATCAAAAAATTTTTTTGGACAAAATGTACGTAGTTTTTATCGCAAAATCCGAATCTGTAATAAAAAATAGGGATCCCTATTTAAAAATTCAAAGTTGCTTCCCGCCCCGCCCACAGGGGGTGGGAGGGTGGTTGGAATTCAGCACTAACGAATGCCACCTTTTAAGATATTAAAGTTTGGATTCAACAAATTTTTTTGTCCGATGCGTATTTTTCGAAATATAACAAATTTTAGGTTAAATCTATTTTGTGCGATTACAGCGCCATCTGTCGAGAATCAAAAAATTTTTTTTTAACAAAATGTACGTAGTTTTTATCGTAGAATCCGAATCTGTGATAAAAGATAAGGGTTCCTATTTAAGATTTCAAAGTTGCCCTCCGCCCCGCCCACAGGGGGCGGGAGGTTGGCGGGAATTTAGTGCTAACGGATGCCCCCCTTTGAGATATTAAAGTTTGGATTCGGCAAATTTTTCTGTCCGATGCGTATTTTTCGAAATATAACAAATTCCAGGTTAAATGAATCACCCGGTATATATATATATATACCGGGTGTTCGTTCGTTAAGTTCGTATGGGCGTTTAACATTCAAATTCGATAATTTGCGACATACTTCTTTCTCGAGTTAAATTCGGAGAAATACTTACAATACTTTTTGATAGACAATAAAAAGTTCTATAATTTGGTTTTAGTTTTAATTTGCTAGCATGTGCCGTTTGGGCGTTGGATTTTTTTTTTTTTTTTGATTTTTTGGTTTTTATTTTTTTTCTCAAAAACTATGAGGTCTAGGAAAATGAACATAACTGAATTTTTAAAAACGGCACATGCTGGCTAGCAATTAAAACTAAAACCAGATTATAGAACTTTTTATTGTCTATCAAAAAGTATTCTAAGTATTTCTCCGAATTTAACTCGAGAAAGAAGTATATCGCAAATTATCGAATTTGCGTGTTAAACGCCCATACGAACTTAACGAACGAACACCCGGTATATATATATATATATATATATATATATATATATATATATATATATATATATATATATATATATCTCGAACATGAACAAAGATAATATTAATAAACATACTTTGGCATCATTCCCTGAGTTAAGGGTCTCATTATACTACGAATCTATTATTTCGCAATCGGATCCACAGTCTGCATCGCACTCAATTGTTTCGCTGTCAATTGTTTGGCAATCATCACCACCATCATTATCATTGGCATCATCCTATTTGAAAAATTTGTATATATAAGGAAATAATCAAACAGGTTACATATTTTTAAGAACAACAAAAAAAAATTGATATTTTAATCTAGACTATGATCGAAAGTATGAAAAATAGAAAAGAAAAGAATTAAAATCAAAAACTAGTCAAGTCGTATTGCAAGCGCAGTTTTCGGATGTTTTAGTTAAATTGTTTGGTCCCGGTTTTGGGACAGTTGCATTAACTTAAAACTCATATTAGTTTAAACTGACTTTGTAATTAATACTGGACAAAATGTTTCTAAATAATCTGAAATAATGTAAAACCTTTTGAAAAGAATGATTTCTACGAAAACTTAAGTTTCATACCGCATGTGCTGTAGCATCTGCTCCAGTATCCAGTATAGTGCGAACATCCGAAATAAGAAATTCAAAACAATTTTTTTGTATATATTTTATATTTTCTTTCTCGATTGCAAGATCACCTTGTACAGACATTTTTATTTTTTCATCGAAATAATGTATTTTTTTAACTTTAATTATCGAACCATCTTTGGCCAATAAACTCTTATAATCGTCTTCATCTTCGTCTTCATCAACTATTACCTGACACATTTATAAATTTTTATAGTGTTGTAGTTTGAAAAGAAAATATCTATCATTATTTTTTATATAATTATTTACGGCATTTTATTGTAATGAAATGATATAATTATTACTTATCTGCCTTTATTATATTTTTTAGTTATATCATCGAACTATTTTTCCCTTAAAAAAAAAGGAGAAAAAAAAAAGAAAAAATGTACAATAATTTATTTATTTATCAGGATAAGGATATTACTAAATTAATCATAAACAAATTAATTTGATTTAATAAATGATTTTTGATTTTTGCATGCAATACAAATTATAATTGGAATCTTTTAAAAAATTTAAGACATTTTGTACTAACAAACTACAATATGACTGCCGAAAATAATTAAATAAAACTTAATATAATAAATCTCTTCAATTTTTCACAAGATTTACAAAAATGTAACATTTTATGGCTTATCTTATATAGTTACATTTTCGGTATTAATGCTCAGTTTCATAAAAGAATGTTAAATTTTAATGCGGATGTCAAAAAAGAAAAATGTTACATACATACTTAACACCAGTTTTAGAAATGTTAGCTTTTATGTTAAAACATTTATGAAACCGGGCATGAATCTTGTAAACAACTAAAAAGACCTTTACTATTTGAACTTATCAGTTAATACAGAAGATATCTGCAATATTAATGTCAAAATATAACTTTTGTTCTTGGGTCCTAAACCTGCGTTATGATTAATTATAATGTTATTAAATTCCCTATCAGGTTCGTTATTGTTTTTAGCAATGACGCGTTTCGACTTTTCAGTCATCTTCAGATTTTCTGAGTTTGGTCTATGTTGAGGCTCGAATGACAACTATATACAAAATTTTCAAATAGAATTATGCCAATGGTAATAATGGTGATGATGATTGCCAAACAATTGACTGCGAAACAATTGATTGATCTGAAGATGACTGAAAAATCGAAACGCGTCATTGCTAAAAACAATAACAAACCTGATAGAATATCTACAATGTTAACTACTGCATATTTTTCTACAAATACGCATGTTCTCATAAACAAAAATAAAATTTTCAAATAACGGTTTTTTCAAATCAGGAAAAAATTACTCTACAATCGAATTTTATAGTGTGAAGTAAAAAGGTCTCTACATATGGGGAACAAATTATTAATGCATTTATGAGAATTTAGTTTTCAGGGTAATTGTTGGTGCTTGTTGAACGGTTTATTTTGATATAAAGAAAATAAATGATAGTACTTTCCGGTATATGAAAAACTCAATGTATTTTTTTTAATTAATTTATTTTAGCTTTATTTGTTATTATAAAAAGAAGTTGTTTATTATACAATTTTACACCTATACACAAATTTCTGACGCAAAGTTTAAATCAAAATATGTTTGAGGTTAGGTTCTAAATAGGTACTATCATTTATTTTCTTTTTCTCAAAATAAACCGTTCCAACACCGTTCCAAGCACCACAATTATTCTGAAAATAATTTTTACAAATTCATTAATAAAAAAAAATTTCATTTCCTCCATGTAGCCGACGACACACACTATCACTGGCACATTATCACGGTGTGCTATTATTGTGCGTTCCAAATTTCGGTGCCAACCATTTCACGATCACGAGAACTATAATAGTGATATTTTCACTCTACAAGTAGGTATAACCCCTTAATATAAATGTCTACGTCTGTGCCTTCGTTTTATAGAATAAAAACGGCGACTTAAACAGGAAAAAAAAAACGATACTACTCCATTATCTAGTAACATATGGAAATTTTTTGGTAAGTTAAGGTACATCTAAAATGGCCATAGAAATGTGCACAAAAAGTCCCATTTAACCGATGTTGTAGCTATTAATTATCGTTCTCGAGATCCCAAACCTGAATTTGAAACACACAGTATATATATATATATATATATAATGTGTGTCCGTAAAAACAAAAAAATTTCCAGTCGTGGCTAAAAACGATAATTTTACATCGAGAAAACATAAGAAATAATATTTTTTGCTTGTTTTTACGAAAGTAACAGGTTCCTCTACACAATTGAAATTTTCGACAAACGCGTGTTAATATATACGCGATTATATACGATATATGTATTAACACGCGTTTTTCGAAAATTTCGATTGTGTAGAAGAACCTGTCACTTTCATAAAAACAAGCAAAAAATATTATTTCTGATATTGTTTCGATGTAAAATTATCGATTTTAGTCTTACTGGAAAATTTGTTTTTTACGGACACTCTAATATATATATATATATATATATATATATATATATATATATATATATATATATATATATATAGGGTGTTCATTCGCCAAGTTAAAAAGTTTTATTTTGAAAAAATTCAAAATAAAACTTTTTTCAAAATTTGCTCAAAAAAATCTGAAAAAATTCAGTAAAATAGAAAAAAAAAAATTAGCTACAAAATAGCTAAGTCACTTTTTTTTCTAACTCATACTGATGTAGCAGGAAAAATTATTGAAAATTCTAAAAAAACATTACAAAATTAAATTAAAACTTAAACCAAATTATATAGCTTTTTATTCCCTATCGAAAAGTATTCTAAGTATTTCTCCGAATTTTACTTCAGAAAGTAGTATTCTGCATATTATCGGGGTATGCCATGTTATTGCCCAATATCAACCTGGCGAACGAACACTATGTACGATTTTTTGTTTTTAAATAATAACGTATAAAAAATGATATTTTAATACGTAAGTGAAAAAATCTGTGCCGAAAAGGTACACTTACCACGACATCACTGTCTGATTCTGTTTCAATATAGGAGGAATTCGTTTTGTTGGATTCGGTAGTAATGGGTTCAGTTAAAACGACATCGATAATTTCATCATCTGATGAAACTGAACTGACTTGACTACGTTTCCGTTTTTTACCCTTTCGGTCAGTAGTACGTTCCGCCGCCGGCGAATTGGAATTGAATATAGCTGAGGTAGATGGTTGAAATGTAGATAAGGCATAAGATGATGTGGATGGTAATGGAGATGATGACGGGGCTGGAATTGTTGTTGTAGATGGAGGTGGGATAGATGTCTCAGCCAAAGCGGCTTCACAATTTTGATCAGACTGATCGTTTTTCATCCGTGGCACGCATACCGCGCAAAACCATTTTTCGTTTTTCTTTAATTTATTGCAGGAAAGATGCGTTCCTTGTGAACCGCATGTATAACACAATACTATTGTCCATCTAGAAAAATAAAATACTTACGTAAGCTGACTTCACCAATTAACAAAAAACAAAAACAAAACAGTGTAGATTTTCTTTTAGACAAATAAGTAAGAAGCAGGGTTGGCCTGATTTTAATCATTTGATTTAAATCACAATTTTAATAATAATTATTTTAGAGTAATTCCCCAATAAAATCTCAACGCGCATCGTTTAGACGGTGCATTTTGCTACAATTTGATATGCAACAGCATCAGATTCGCGCCGTTTCACCGCAAGAAATCGCAATTAAATTTCATTTTAACAACTGATTAATTAAAATATCTAGATACATCTAGCACAAAATAAATATTAAAAATATATTAAATAATATTTAACGAAATGCAATCAATAATGATAGTTATGCAAAAAGTATTACAAATAAAAATTGTCGATATAAGTATATTTCTAGTTTTTATTTTTAATATTTAGTAAATTATAAACATAAAAAAATATTATATTGTCATTTCACATTAAACTTAGTGATATTTCAAAATAGAAACAAAAATATAGTTAAATAATAATGAATAAATTTGTCAAATCGTAAAAAAATCAAAACAAGCCAAGCAAGCCTGGTAAGAAGAATGAATGATAAATTTCAAATTCAAATTTACTTACGATCCAACAGCATTGTAGTTGCGTCCTCGTGTACAAACACAGTTATCAGCATTACATTCTTTATGTCTGTGAAGTAAGTCTCGATATGCATTCGGTTCAAGTTCCCACGAAGCATCTCGTTCTGGAACGAACACACCATACTTCTTCATGGTCTCTTGAAATATTTCATCATTATTGCATATTGGGCACTTAAAAAAATAGCCAGCGCTTAACGCCATTATTTGTATACAGGCTTTATGAAAGTACGAATTTTTCTTGCAACAAGGTGCCCACAATATTTCAGTCTTCTTTTCTACAGCAATTTCTTCGTAACATATTGGACAAAAAATTTGCTTGTCTTTAAGCCTCGGTAAGTTCTGTTTAGGTCGATGATTAAAACAAAATGAGCTGAAATTCACAAAATTTATATAATTAATACAAGTTATCAAAATAATTACAATAAATTAACACCACTTCTTAAACAATGTAACAATTGAATTAGTACAATCCAAAAACCAAGTTTATGAACAGGTGGCCAAAACTTTGTGAAAACCAGTTTCCTTGACTTTTCCCGGTTTTCCAGATTTTTTTTTTAAATTTTTCCCTGAATTTTATTATTAAACAAAATTTATTAATTTTTGCCGATATTATAATAATACAAAGCACAAAACTAGTGTTTGACATTTTTTTTTGTTTGTCAAATTTTTTTCCTGATTACAAATAAAATTCGCTGACTTTCCCAGGATCAACAAAATTCTCTGATTTTTCCCGGCTTTGGCCGCCCTAAACCAGCTATTGTTTAAAAAAAATGTGTAAAAGAACTTAAAACTTACTGAAACCCTCCAAAGAACTGATGTCCTGAATTATTTCGAATTCCACAAGGAAGATGAAATACTATTTTACAAGTACGTTTGAAGCATAATACGGACGCCCCTTGTTCCTTACAATAATAACAAGTCTGACAAACAAATTAGTTTATTAAAAAAAAAAAGAATTAAAATAAAAATTAGAAAATCACTTACTCTTTGTCGCGAACGCTGCAATTCACTGTTGATATCAGAAAGTAAAAATCCTAAAATACCTTCGTGATCCCGTCCGGTTTGTGTAATGGTGGCTGCAAGTAGCTAAAAGTAAATACATATTGTAGTAATATTATTATTTTAGTTTAAATACAATAACTTACTAGACAATAGTAATGTACATGGACATTTCCACATGATTTCAATTCTCCTAAATGTAATTTGTCATCGTCAGAAGTATAGCACAAGCAACATTTATTTTTGTTTCCCATTTTGAATACTATTCTCTGTCTATTGTCTGTCTATCTGAAACTAAGATAATAATTCTGAATTATTTATACAAGCTTCATATTACAAATTATTATAAACAAATCCAGTGGCGTCACTAAGAGAATGTGGATCGCATCGAGTAACATTATCAGAAAAGGTGACACCAAAGTAATTTTTGTGCATTCTTGTTTTTATTTGATGCTAGTAACTTTTATAGTCACTGATATTGTCAAGTATTCAAATTATATTAATAGTATATTCATTTACATATAAAATAAAAACGTTATTTTAATTGTTACATAAAATAGATACTAAAAATTAATTTAAATGTAAAGCGATTTAATAATATAATTTACAACAATATATTATACTGTTTCATAAATTTTAATATATATTTAATAATACAGTGTCCGACATGCTAAAGCCTAATAAGAGGACAAGAAGCACATACAAAAATCAAAGATATTAAAATGTAATATGATCATAGATCATATAATATAAAATGGATACAGCTATACCATATATATCACATAGCCAAGAGTGTTTACAACATGTTTGTAAATCAACGATAATATTTTTTCTTTTCTTCTCTTTTCATTTTGTAAAAACCTAATATAGCTATCTCTCTTTAAGTTCTTGCTTCTGCGCTTGCGCAATTTAAGCAATGAATATATGTTACGTAGAGCGTAGATAACTAATATGACAGTTGTATGACGGCATTTTGCTTTATATCTTATTTATTTCATTAGAATTGTGATTTTTGTCAGCTGTTCGTATTGTTTCTTTCGTGTTAGATAAATAAAAACAATGGTTAAAAAGTGTATTGTATGTGGGTGCTCATCTAAAAGTACTGTGGATACATCGTTTCACAGGTAACGTTTCAAAAACTTATCCAAATTATATACTGGGTGTCCCATTTTAATCCGCCACTTGCAATAACTTTAAAATCGTGCAACGGACAAAAAAATATTACGAATAAAAAGTAAATGGCTTCGAGGGGGACATCTGATGCAAAGACTCTTTCCCTCTCCGAACCCCCTGGGGGGCGGAAACGAGGGTCAACTTTAAAATCTTAAATGAAACCCCTATTTTTTATTAAAGATTCGGATAGACCATTAAAAAGTATGTAAATTTTATTTTAAGACTTTTTTTTTATCTTTGATAGATGGCGCTGCAAACAGCATTTTTCTTCTCAGTTTATCAGTCTTCAATTTGAAAAAAAAAGGTGTAACTAAGTACAATATTCAAGTTCTTTTCAGTTCTTTGGGAGGTGGGGGGGGCAAGGATCACTGCATCAGATATTTCGAGGGGGATAACTCTAAGTTAATGGTTTCGAGGGGATATCTGATTCATTGACCCTTGCCCCCCCCTTCTCCAAAAGAACTAAAAAAAAACTTAAATATCGTACTTAGTTACACCTTTTTTTTCAAATTAAAGACATAAACTGAGGAAAAAAATGCTGTTTGCAGCGCTATCTATCAAAGATAAAAAAAATCTCAAAATAAAATTTACATACTTTTTAATGGTCTATCCGAATCTGCAATAAAAAAATAAGGGGTTCCATTTAAGATTTCAAAGTTGACCCCCGTTCTCGCCCTCCAGAAAGTCCGGGGTGGGCAAAAGTCCCTGCATCAGATGTTCCCCTCAAAACCATTTACTTTTTATCTGGAACATTTTTTTGTCCGATGCATGATTTTAAAGTTATTGCAAGTGGCGGATTAAAATTGGACACCCAGTATATATATATATATATATATATATATATATATATATATTATTCAAATTTATATATATGATCTATGCTTAAAACAAAATTAAGTAAGGTTAATGTAATAATACTTACATTTCTATATACAATAGTAACTAATTAACTATAATCACAATATTATAGTAAATGTTTCGTAAAAATAAATTACATTCATTTACAAATACGTGTTGAACTGCTGTCAAAAATTACAGGTTAAATTTTAAAAAACTACTTTATCGACCGACCACAAAATAGTTACATTGTAATTTAATAGATAGCAGCACTAATTATAATTTATATTATTATTAATTATTTTATTTAATATTATTTTTTTTAATGATAATTTAATATTTTAAATTATTTTCCAACAAAATATCAAATTTTTATTAGCATAGGCTGAACTATAGTTTTTGACGTTTATGTATACCAAATATATTTACTTTCTAATATTCTAAGATCAAAAATAAAATAACTTACCATAATCGCAAATGTAGATATTACACACAAAATATTTATGGATTTAATTTATATTTCAATACGTACAATAATTATTTTTAAATTTTATTGCTTAAAATTTTGTAATATTATTTGCATTTCAATGAATTAAAAATTTATCGACTGTTGAATATATTCAATATTACTTTGTTTTAATATTTATTTAATTTTTAAAATTTAAATATTGCCTTAATTTTAATCAAAACTGCATTACCGAATGTTATTTAATTAATATAGAAAAAAATAGTTTTATTGTTTAAAATATTAATTATATTTCAATAAATTAGAATTTATAGACTATTAAATATGTCCAATATTACTTTGTTTTAATATTTATTTTTAAAATTTAAATATCACTTTTATTTTAATCATACTACATTGCCGACTGTTATTTAATTTAATATTTAGAAAATAATAAAATAGCCGGCTATGAAAACAAAACAATAAAATTTTCTGTAAACATTAAAAATTGCGTAATTAGAATCGATAAAAAATTGAAAGATCGAAGATAAATTTAAACGAAGATTTTTCCACTATTTCCTCAATGTCTTCATTAGAATCACTGATAATGGAATACGAACAGAAACAGAAAATCTGCGCTTATAATATTAAAAAAATTAACGAAAAAATCTCTGAGCAAGATAAACAACTAGCGAAATTCGAAAACGAACGCCAGAATATGGAAACTGATTTGATAATTTTGGATAATCAAGTTAATTGCACCAAAGAATTATTGACTAATCGAAGTCTATTGATCGAAAAAGAAAAAGCTGTACTTGACGAGCTTCAGCAAGCAGTTTGGAAGGAAGGCAAGGCATTCGATAACGATATTATGATTTGTCCGAATCAACACGAAACAATCGATAATTGCAATCACGATAATTTCGATTAGGAATCATTGAATGAATATGCGAAATTACAGGGCGAAATTAATACTATACTCGGTTTTATTTGTATACAAAATCAATATTTGACCGCGTTGGACAGTTCAATTATGGAGTTGGAGACACACAGGGACGATTTGGTTAAATTACTTACGAAAATATAATTTTTCTTTAATCTTATTTATTTCTTATAATTACCTAATGTTAAATAACATATAATTTGTTTTTTTTTTGTTTTCAATATTTTGTATTTAAATAAATATTTCTATAATATTCTTAATAGTACAAAACATTTGTAACTATAACAATATTTAATGTAGAAAAAACTGTACTTAAACTTATTAATTGAATAAACTATAGTAAAAGTTTTATTCAAATAGGATTCCAAAGCTATGAGTCATTTACTACGGTTACATGATACCCTGTAAAAATTTTCACCTCACAAAATCGCACAAAATCTCTAAATTTTGATGGCTTTGACGTTTAGAAAAAAACCAAACATTATTTATTTTTTGTTTCGTTGCTAGGATTTGAGTTTAGGATTGTCAGATATGGGAAAAAAAATAAAAGCACACTTATCATTTATATTGATTGACAGTTATAATGTTTGAAACGTTGGAAAACTAAGCATAAACGTAGCACGTTGAAAACAACAAGCTAGTTCGGTTGAAGCAAACCACGAAACACGTAATTTGCTTTCATCGTTCAACGGAACGGATTAAAAGCAGTTAGTACGTAGAGATTAATATATTAGAGATTAAATTATTAAAAATTCCTAATTGGCTTTGGAATCCCATTTGAACAAAAATTTTACTATAATTATGTTCAAAGTAAATAACAGTAGTTTTTTTTATTACAAAATATAAATACGATGACTAAATATTTACTCTTGAGCTATGTATGTAACAACAATAACAGATAACTTTTTTCGTTTAAAATGAATAAGTTTTGATTGGTACAAGACATTGTTTGGCAAGTTTATGGTCGCCTGGTAAAATAATGTCCTGTATTCGTTTCTAAAATGTTAGTCGATGATTTGGTATAGTTATAGAACAGCCTCCCGTTTTTGCGGTAGGTACGCGAGTTGAAAAACCAGTGACTGTCAAACTATTCGACAAGACAAAATATGATTTTAATTGTGTTTTAACGGTTTTTAAACAACAAACTCCTACCTGAAACCTACCTACCTACCTTCCCTAACCTACCGGATTTCTTAACATAACATAACATAAGGAACAATCACACTTCCTAACATGATATAAGTTTTAACGGACAAAATTGTCAAAATTACTAATGAAACTATTTGAGATTCACTGGTTTTTACACATGGGGCATGCGCATTCCGATGTTCACGCATGCGCAAATTTGGCTTTTTTAAAATTTGTGAAACGGGAGGCTATGCTAAAGTTCAGCCGATTTTATTATTTTTTTGTTTATTATGGTACACACTGATGATAGTTCCTAAACGCTAATAATTTTATTCTCAGTAACCACTCTTCTTCAATGCTTTGAGATCTACGACCTTGTAGTAATCCTCGCTGGTAACAACAAAATATTTATTTTTTAACATTTTATTCATTAGATAATATTTGTTCCTTTTAAGTTTTTAAAACGGTGTCCATCTTAAACATATTACTAAGTTACTTGCTTTGAAAAAATAAAGACGGAATTTGAAGTATTTTTGAAAATAAAATTTAGAATTTTGTATTTTACGGACACCTTATGAAACATTTATATTTGTGTATTGTAGTGTTGTATTAAACAATAAGTTACCTTCACATTTTATTTATAAATTATTTTATTCTGTTAGGTTTATGCAAACATTTATACAGTGTGTCCCCGGATTGAGTTCACTATAGGTGTAATCGGCAAAAAATTTAAGAATTTTATTTTTATATTTTGGGTTTCCGCCCCGCTTTGCCTGAAAACAATTTTAAGCATATGTTTAGTTTTTTTAAAATCGGCGGCCATGAAAAATGTTAAAAACTATTTTGTATTCAGGTAAAGTGCCTTTTGGGTCAATAATACGGCATAATGTTCTTGAGAAAAGTTGTTCAGAATATGAAATTATGGATCTGTGCAAAATTTTAAAAAGATTAGTTTTAAAAAAAATGTGTTTAGACATAGCACCGACTGAACAAAACGCCTACTAAGGACATTACGCCGACCGTTCATTTGCATTTGCGCAAGCTAATCGTTGTTATTGATAGATATGTTGCATGAGATTGATGTATTTATTGATAGATTTTACTCAACCCCCAAAGTTTTGGTTTGTGCAAGCGTCAACCTTTTGTTTATTTAGCTTGCGCAAACGCGAATGAACGGTCGGCATAGTGTCCTCACTCGGCGTTTTGTTCAGTCGGCGTTATGTCCAGACAATTTTTTTTTAAATTAATTTTTTTAAAATTTTTTACAAAGCCATAATTTCATATACTGAACAACTCTTCTCAAGAACATTATGCCGTATTATTGACCAAAAAGCCACTTTATCTGAAAATAAAATAATTTTTTACATTTTTCATGGCCACCTTGATCTTCAAAAAACTAAAAAATATGCTTAAAATTGTTTTCAGACAAAGCAGAGCGGAATCCCAAAACATAAAAATTAAATTCCTAAATTTTTTGCCGAGTACACCTACAGTGAACTCAATTCGGGGACACACTGTATATATATATATATATATATATATATATATATATATATATATATATATATATATATATATATATATATATATAGTTAATACTCAAATATAATCATAAAGGAATAATCTGAAAATGAAAAAATCAGATTATTCCTTTATGATTATATTTGAGTATTAACTGTATTTAAATGATATATCTATCAACTAACCAGATTAATGAATATATATATATATATATATATATATATATATATATATTATATATTTTTTTTAAAAAAAAACTGTTCTAATTGTCTTGTATAATAAAATTATTATTAAAAAAAAAAATACGGAGTTTGTAACCAAATTTCACTTTTATATATTGTTTATTTAAATTATGCCTTTACTTGATATTTTTTCAAAAACTTTTTTCTTTATTTTTAAAATTTTAATCTTTGTCTATTTAATGCCTGTTAGTGTGCTTTTGTGATATTGTTTATATCTGATGTATTATTTTTATTTCTGTCAGAAAACTTATGATATTTGTTGTGTTTTTGTATCGTGTGCTTCCTTTGGGTTATTTGGTATTTGTAGTTAATAACTTTAAATTAAACAACATTAAAAGTAATAAATTAGAAAAACAGTCGACTGTTAATATTTAATAAATAAATAGTAATAGAGGGAATTCAGTCTTTTATATATTTTTATTAGTTACTAAACCAACGTTTCGGCAATTACTATTGCCTTCTTCAGGGCTAGCAGAATATTTTATTTGATGGTACATGTAAGGCAAATATACATATTTGATTAGTAAATTTAAAAATACAAATTATCATTGTTATATAAAGAACATGCCAAAAAATCATTTTAATAATAAATGTCATTTATTATTAAAATAATAATAAAATAATCAATTAAAATATTCTGATAGCCCTGAAGAAGGCAATATTGATTTCCGAAACGTTGGTTTATTAGTTAATAAAAATATATAAAAAACTGAATTTCGTCTATTACTAATTATGTATTTATTAAAAATAATTTTGACAAAAGCGTTTATACAATTAAAATGAAACTATGAGCTTACATTATTACGTTGCTTTTTTTAATTGTAAAAAATAAATACAATTTTAAAATTGTATACATCATACACTATTTTATAATCTAAAGAATATATTATATAAATTTATTGCATTATATAGTTTTTGCGATAAAATTATCTATATTATACACATATTCATTAATTTTTAAAAAAAATTTAAAAACATTGTTTTACAGAGCTAAATCTTTTTCGAGATTGACGATTTAATAGGTACTTTTAGAAGATGTTCTTAAATGCTTTTAATTAATTCTTTTATGCGTAGGCAACATTCGTCCCAGTAAAAAATTTAACGCATTTTTTGATCCCGCATCAAATTACATCTTACTCAGTAGAGACGGACCGCCGCGCCACTTGTAACATTTCCATGGAAAACTTGTATCGAAAATGCAGTAAATAGTAAAAAATGGCGACATGATGTTTTAGCAAAAGTTAACAGTCTTATCGTTCATTTTCTAAATGCTGTCGAAGCAGTTTTGTTATCAAAAGCAAAACGTTGAAATCTATGCGATGCAAAAGCAATGTCAGTAACATTAGAACCCACCGAGTATTGTTGTGCAAGCGTCACAGCATTATGTGCAAGCTTTATATCAAGAAGATGGCCGTGGTGCATTAATGCTCAATTATAGTGATAAGTTGAAAAATAATACGAAAAATGGTATAATCGCTGAACAGTTTAATGATGATAAATTTAAACAATTATGTTTGGAAAATTTCTCTTGAAATATACACATGCAATTTAAGTACAAATTTGTTATTTATTTCTAAATATGTTATTAAAGAATTGAGTATTATTTGTACTTTTACGAAAAAAATAAAAAAATACATGGTTTGACATATTTTCATCAACAAAAAAAGTTTTTGTAATTAATATTTTGACAAGTAGCATGTTAAATTTAATATTTTCCTTTTATTAAAATTTATTTTTAAACAACAGTTTATTATTTTTAATAGGTATTGAATAAAATCTGTTATGAGTGTTATGATAATGTTTTAATAAAATCTTTCAATATTTTGCCTTAATATAGTAAATTTTACTGAGTGCAACAAGCCACACTATGTCAATATATTTATGGGGCATTTATTAAAAATCTGTCTTTTTAAATAATAAATATAGGCAATACACTTGTGTAATACTGGTTGCATAATTATTTATAAGTACTTTAAGGGTAAATGTAGCTGAAAATAAGCTTATTTTCCTAATTTTTTTTTATTAAAAATAGAAAAGAGTTGTCAGATAGTACATATCTTGGACTACATATACGAATTTTTTTAGTCAAAAATTCTTTCCCATAGCATGCGTCAATAGCGCACGCGCGACTGGAACGCTCTATTGGCGTACACAGTCCAGCCCGAACGGTTCATCTTCAATTAAAAATGGGATGATATGCCATAAATAGACTAAATTTTTGGGAGCTTGACGTAAAAAAAAGTAGAAAAAGTAGATTTTGTGGTTAAAATAGCAGCCTGTAAAAAAAGGCATTTTTTTCTTTGTTTTCTTAGGTTTGAAGCCCTATAAAAAATACTTAAAATAAACTTTTTAGAAATTTTTCTCCTACGTCAAGCTCCCAGTAAAAAGGTTCTTTACAAGTATGTTCAAACCGCAATACTGTATGTTAATTAGATCGACCGCAATCGTGCACGCCAGTTTGAAAAACATGCCTTCCAGAAAATTGCCTTAAAAGTTTTGTCAGTGTTATTTTGTTGATATATGTCTTTTTTCTAACTTACAGCTAATTATATATTATTGTTATATATTATTATCATATAGTAATATTTTATATATTATATATTTTATTATATATTATTATAATATATATTATGCGTCTCATATGACCGCTGCGCTGCGGCTGTACCCTCAAAATGCAATTCCACTCAAAGCTAATTTGAATATTAAAAAATTATTTCAGGAGCATATTCTAGACCCTTCAAAGATTGCAAAAGACCAAAAAAATTTTTTGGGATTTTTTAATTCGAATTTACCGAAATACGTTCTTAATCATAATTCTTATACTATACATTATTTTGTATTTTTAATAGTGTAAATATTTTCCATTTTTGAATAAAATAAAAAATATTATTTCGTCGTTTTAAAATAATATATACGTAATTGCAAATAATGCAAAACCCTAATTTTTAATATAAATCTATCCTTGTTTTATTACAATAATCAATCTAAAAATTTCAAATTTAAATAAAAAATAAAATATATTTTATCAAGTTATTAAATTTCTTTTATTAATAAATCAAAATTCATCGTTTTTTTTTTTATCCATCATTAAATTCGAAATAAAATAATTTAATATTTAATATTCGTCAACTAATTTTATATGATTAAATTTGTCTTTAAAACATGTTTCTTTTTATTATAAAAATCATATGTTAAGTAATAACTTTTATTGTGTGTTTTATAATTTTATAATTTTTGATAAATACGAAAGCAGAAAACAAAAATAAAATGGTGATGTACTAGATACAAGATATTACTCTAAATTAAAATCCTTTGTAAAGAAATTTAAACTTATAATAGCCGAACAACGCCAAAACATTTCGAGACAATTTATATTCATTCGAAATAAAACTAATAATAAATTTTTAATTAATTTTCCCTCGAATAAATTAGTAATAATTAATAAATTAATACCAATAAGTTTGAAATTCATTTAATACGTAATTGTGAATTGTTAATTTATAAAATAAAATGTAATTGTAAACACATAATAGGCCTGTATTCTCACCTCACTTTTTCGTGAAAAAGTGCTTTTATTATTAATTTAAAAATAACTTTTTGCTTCTGCTTTTGATCAAATACAAATAATTTTACTATTTTTGATACTTTTTATTATATATTTGATATTATAAAATTTAAATAAACTATTATAAAGTGTTTAATAAATAATTTTAAGTAAACGTCAAAAGTACTTTTAGCAAAAATCACTTTTATAAATGAGGTGAGAATACGGGCCTTAGTCAGTATTCACAAAAAATATATTTAACAACGTAAATACGTATTTCAACAGCAATGCTGTCCTCATCGGTACAAATAAACTACACATTAATACAAGTTGATTTACAAACAATACATAGTTTTATTTATTTTTAAAAAAATTTGAAATCTTGTTATTATTGGTTTGTAGTAGGTGTGTTTTTGACCAATCGTAGCAAATTGTTTTGTAGGGGGGTCAGATCTGTGGTCATCAATTTATCTTTATTTTTATACATAAATATATTGATTCAAAAGTATTTAATCTACTGGAATTCATGCCATTACAAATTTTTTCACATTTTACGTTTTCTAATAAGTTTTCTAAATTGTGTTCTTTAAATCACTTAGTTATACCCCTTCTAATAGAAAAAATGATGTAAAAACTTTTAAATTTTCTTACAATAGAAACACTCACAATAAATTAAATAACTTATTTAAAAAATTTGACATACAATTAGCTTTCACAAATAAATTTAAACTTAGGAACATGTTAAATAATAAAAACATTTCTAAAAAAGACAAATTAGCTAATTCAGGAATTTATTCAATTAGATGCTCTGATAAAAATTGTAAAAACAATTTATATATAGGAAAAACAAAAAGAAAAATATCTAATCGATATTTATTACATGATATTGTCTACATGATATTTTTTTTTAGTTTAGCCGTTTCAAGTTGAAACATAGCTGCTTCTATAAATAAATTTTAATATTATGTTGTTAATTGCAGGTTAAACAAGATTAGAAGTATATGGGTAAACCCATATATAGACTACTTTGACATTTCTCGGAAAGTTGGCAACACTGTATTTTAATAATATTATAATTTATGTGGGCAATAGGAGATACTTTTCTGAAAATTTGATCAAAATCGAATAAATAATGTAGCCACAATGAATTTTTTAAAAATTTTCTGATTTTTTTTCTCGATAAGTTGGCAACACTGTATTTTGTTAAAATTGCATAATTTATTTAGGCACTAGGAAAAACTTTTATAAATATTTGATTAAAATCGGTTAAATAAAATGGTCAAAATAAATTTTTTTAAATTTTACTAATTTTTTTTTTCGGAAAGTTGGCAACACTGTATTTTGTTAAAATTACATAAATTACATGAATACTAGGAGAATCTTTTGTGAAAATTTTAGTCAAATCGGTTGAATAACATGGCCATAATAAAATTTTTAAAACTTTAGTAATTTTTTTCTCGGAAAGTTGGCAACACTGAAAATTAATAAAATTATGTAATTAATGGGAGCATTAGGGAAATCTTTTCTGAAAATTTGATCAAAATCGGATAAATAACGTAGCCAATATGAATTTTTAAAAACTTTAGTAATTTTTTTCTCGGAAAGTTGGCATCACTGGAAAAAAACAAAACCACATGACCATCTTGGGTACTAGACAAATTTATCCTGAAAATTTCATTAAAATCGGTTGAACCGTCTAGGAGGAGTTGCGGCCACAAAATTTTGACTTACGACCGAGCGAGCGAGCGAGCGAGCGAGCGAGTGAGCGAGTGAGCGAGCGAGCTGACGACGCACACACATACACCCTCATAAACTAAGTTCAGATTCGTCATCTACAGGCTATATGAAGGATTTCTATACAATTTTTTTTTTTTTTTGAAAATGTTACAGACACCGTACCAAACGCTTTACTACTTTTCCTTGCAGTCAAAGTAGTAAAAATAAAATAAAATATAGTGACCTCAGTATGTATATTACCACATACAATTGTATGTTTTTTTAAAAAAAAGTAATTTGCAAAAAAACCTTTTAGTTTAATATTATAGTTTTTCTAATATTTCTGAAGCCAAACCTGTTCGGTCCCTTACGAACAAAAACATGGTCAAAAAATTTTAACTTCAGTTGTGTGCAGTTTATGACGGTTCACGTTTGGCAAAATTGATTTTTCATGGTTACGTTCTTGTGTTACTTGTTAATTATCATATTAAACTGTAAGTATTCCTTTATTTTATTATTTGTTATATATTGTTATTCTAGTGCACAGTTTAATTAATTTAGTTTCTGTATGAATAATATTTTAACTTTTAACCTACATATGTGTTTGAGAATTAAAACTTCATATATTTTTTAAATAAACGTATTTTTGATAAAATATTACAGTATTTTATATCGGTCCATCAGACAAATTATTACCAATAAATATTAAATATATTACTGGTTAAAAGTTAAAAATAGCAATTGAAAAAATTACATGCTTATACTTTGATTTTGATACACGCATATGTATAATATATTAACGGTTGCATTTTACAATACCCAAATTGAAACTATATAAAGTATTTTGTTTGTGTTTAATAATTACTAGTTCTGTTTTGTGCAAACAAGATAATAGTATTATTTATTAGTTGTATAAACTTTCATATAGTGAACGTAAATATTGTTAAATAATTCAGAGTTTACAACGAAACGAATCACAGTTTTTAAATAAATAACTTTAGATAGTCATTTGTAATTTTTTTTATTTATTTAAGTGTAGAAAAAAAAAATACACTGAATCAATATACAGTAGAACTTGTTATACAAGCGACTTGTTGTATAAACCGGCATATTTCAAAATGGTTTGATTCCGTAAAATATCGTTATTAAAATCTATTTACGAACGCAATTATAAATTTTTATTTTATTAAATACAGAATATATATATTTTTGTTGGACTGTGATTTTTTTACTGAGCTCAAACTTTGTTATCTGGAAACAGTAGGTACCAGTCACGCACGTACACAATAAACAAGATTAGAAGTATATGGGTAAACCCATATACAGACCACTGACATTTCTCGGAAAGTTGGCAACACTGTATTTTAATAATATTATAATTTATGTGGGCACTAGGAGAAACTTTTTTGAATATTTAATCAAAATCGAATAAATAATGTAGCCACAATAAATTTGCAACACTGTATTTTGTTAAAATTGCATAATTTATTTAGGCACTAGCAAAAAATTTTATGAAAATTTGATTAAAATCGCTTAAATAAAGTGATCATAATAAATTTTTAAAAATTTTAGTAAATTTTTTTCTCAGAAAGTTGGCAACATTGTATTTTGTTAAAATTACATAAATTATATGATTACTAGGAGAAGCTTTTGTGAAAATTTGAGTAAAATCGGTTAAATAACATGGCCATAATATATTTTTAAAAACTTTAGTAATTTTTTTCTCGGAAAGTTGGCAACACTGGATATTAATAAAATTATATAATAAAAAGTTGGTATTACTGGGAAAAACCAAAACCACATGACCATCTTGGGCACTAGACAAATTTATCATAAAAATTTCATTAAAATCGGTTGTACCGTCTAGGAGGAGTTGCGGCCACAAAATTTTGACTCACGACCGAGCGAGTGAGCGAGCGAGCTGAAGGCGCACATTCATACACCCACATAAACTAAGTTCAGATTCGTCATCTAGAAGCTATATGAAGGATTTCTATACACAATTTTTTTTTTTTTAAAGAATGTTACAGACACCGTACCAAACGCTATACCAGTTTTTCCTTGCAGTCAAAGTTGTAAAAAGCATTTACTATATGCAAAAACTAAATTTTATATAATAAACTATACCACAATTTTTATAAATAATTATAAAATTTGATAGAAAAAATTAACAAATTACTTAAAAAAATCTATTTGTAAAACTCAATTTTATAATTTTTATTTATAAGTTAATATTAGATTAAGGTTTTTTTACAAAAACAGGAAAGATATTTCATACACTTATTTTATATACATATATAAGGAACAATTTATTATTACTAAGGTTGTATTTATTTTAAAAAATAATTCTCTCGGCCGTTACTTTGTGAAATTTCATATTGAAGTAAATTAATAAGACACTATTTTATACTTTGATAATTTCACTTTTTATTATTGAATCGTGACTGCAGTTTCGCCAAACATTGGCATTGTCGAACTGTACATATTAATATATATGTAATATGTACAGTTCGACAATGCCAATGTTTGGCGAAACTGCAGTCACGATTCAATAATAAAGAGTGAAATTATCAAAGTATAAAATAGTGTCTTATTAATTTACTTGTATTTATTTAATAATAATTATGTTGTTGCGAAATAATTCACAACTTTTACTTGAAAACTAACTTTATTTTGATATGTAGGTACATTTGTAGAAATAGGCTCAACGAATAAGAGAGTGATTTTTGGGTGATTGGGGATTTATATCCCTGGCTAAAATAAAGACGAAAAATAGGTCCTAAAATGGACGAAAAATAATCGAAAAATTTTGCGAAATATTTGAAGAACAGAGAAAGATTTAGATTATAAATTTAGAAAGTTGACTTTTTACAAAAGTTATATTGCTTCCCTTAGCTAGGTAACAGTATATATATATATATATATATATATATATATATATATATATATATATATATATATATAATATATATATATATATATATATGTATATATAATATATAATATATATATAATATATAATATATATAATATATTATATATATATATATATATATATATATATATCTAATAGAAAATACCTGAAAATGGTTTGTTCGTACATGCTATTAACACCGGATTATTCCAAGTATAAGTAAACAGACACATTGTAGAAAAACAGAGGAACTTATCTAAACAATTTTAACTCAGTAAAAAAAATTTAGAACTTATTATATTAAAATAAAAGGGCTTTAGGTTATAGTTCTATATTAATATTTATTAATAATCGACATTTCGTCGAACTCAACGTTTATCTTCATCAGAAAAAAAGGTACAAATTATATTTACAGTAAGTAAACAAAAGGTAGACACAAGTTACTAGACGGAACAAAATAAGTAACTAGAACATAAAATTTAAAAATATTAATACAAAACTATAACTGAAACTCGTTTTATTTTAAATATTTTTAAATAAGTTAAATAAAAACTTTTTTTAACTTTGAAAATTTTACAGTTTATTTTGTTGTGACTGCAGTTTCGACAAACATTATCCTTTTCGGACTGAACATGTTACGTCAAATTTTTCCTTTATATAGGATTACAAGCAGGTAGATTATATTTTAGTATTTACAAAATTTTGGAAAAACCGTAATTAAATAAAACTTAATGTTTAAGCACACGCATAGTTGAAGCCCTGGAAATATATAAAACCAATAAAATCCCCCAATTTACAATCTTAAACAACCAAACTGACATAATATATACATTAATTTTGTTATGCGTGTATTTAAACATTAAGTTTTATATAATTACTCTTTTCCCAAAATTTTGTAAATATGTACTAGAATATAAAATACCTGCTTGTGATTTTATATGAAAAAAAAATTTGATGTAACATGTACAGTTAAACAGAAAATTTCAGCTGTGGAAATGAGATTTTTACGTGGGGTATGTGGTGTAAATAGGAGAGATCGGGTACGAAATACGATTGTGTATGATGAGTGTGAAATTGAAAGAAATGTTGTAGCAAAAGTTGGTGTTAGTCAGTTAAGATGGTTCGGACATATTGAGCGAATGTCTAATGAACGTTTGCAGGTGTAGTATGGAGTATGAGTAGTTGGAGTGGCATGATTGAAAGGGTGGCTTGTGGGAGCAAAAGTTTCCAAGTAATAGGAATAAAAGAACATGTATGAGAGGAATTATGAATATGGATAAAGCGAAAGTTGCTTGTTTGGATAGGAATGTTTGGAGGCGACTGATTTCGGAATGATGAAAAGAGTTTGTGCCACACCCTTTTGGGTACATGGCGTGATTGTGTACAGTTTGTGAATGACAATGTTTGTCGAAACTACAGTCACAACATTTGTATAATAAATTGTGAAATTTTCAAAGTTAAAAAAGTTTTTTTTATTTAATTTATTTCAGTATGAAGTTTCACAAAGTAACGGCCGAAAGTGCTAATTTCTTAAACATTTTTATGTTACAAAATACCTATATTTTAATGCAAAATCATTATTTTTTTGAATTATTTTTTAAAAACCAGGAATACATTTAAACACTTTTTATCTATAGCAGCACATACTGTTCTACAAAAATATACAAATGTTTTTAATATGCAATTATTATTATTTATATCATTAAAAAAAAAACAAGAATGTATTTAATACTAAAAAATATTGAGATTTTCAATTTTTCGCAAAATTTCACATGATAATCAGTCATTGAATCAGCTGTTAAGCTATGCATCAATGCAAAATTGAAAATCTCAATATTTTTGATTATTATTATATTAAATTTCACAATGACAATACGAGCATTTATTTGTTCAATGTCCAAGAATGTATTTCTTAAACGTTTTCACTGAGAGCAGCACGGTATGTTACAAAAAATATTTTTAATATAAAATCAATATTTAAATTTGTTTTAAATTATAATATATTATATAAAATGTTACAGGAAAAAGCATATTTTTTTAATATTTCCATTACAAAAGTAATTGTAATTAATCTATACATATTTTGTCTCTGTCAAACTTACTGTTTTCACTTACTCACTCATTAGCATCTACATTTGTTGTAAATTAATTTTTAATATTATAGTATGCTTAATATTTTGTTTTTTAATTTTACTAACATATATAACTTTTTAAAATGTAACTTTTTATTTTATTTCCACGACTGCACTGCTCTTTGTTGGCACGATATTGTTTTTATTAAATATGTACAAAAATACATATAAATTTTATACTATTTTACTATACTAAATACAAAGCAATACATCTTTGTACAAGTATTATTATACCCCGTTGAGTTCTGGCAAAACCCTGTATACTCGAAAATTGTATAGGAATATGAAAAACTTAATTTAAAAAATCGGTAAATTTTGTCTTAAAATTTTTTATAACGAAAATATTAAAAGTTAAACGACTTAAAAAAATTAATTTGGATTAATTATAAAATTACTAGTATTAATAATTATCTGCAAAATAGTAATTAATGCAATAAATACTTTTATCACGAATTAGAAGCTAGTAAAATTTAAAGATTTTATTTTAAAAAACCAAATTTTTTTTTAATCAAAATTTAAAACAATAGTAAATACCTAATTGCTTTAAATTAGTAGTTTTAATTTTTGGATTAATTATTTTCAAATAAAATAGAGAATCAGTGATATTTCAAAAATTCTTCAGATAAGAACCTTTTTACTTTTTACTCGGCACACGCGTTAGATAAGATTTTCCGGTAAAAGAGTGTAGGTACATTTTTAAGTTCAATAAAATGCATTGTTTAACACAGACATAGCTACTGTTATAGCACTTTTTGTTTAAAGCAATCCCAATTTCCATAATAATTTTTGCTTTTATTATATATCAAATATAAACTATCTCAAAATTAAATTCTTTTTATTATATTTAAAATTTTAAAATATAATCTGTACAGCTCTAAACTTATTTTAAATAACTATTTAAAAACACTTTATCTAAATGTACCTTAAAAGGGAATTCGAAAATGGGCCTATATATATTTTGTATTTAATAAAATTAAAATTGAATTCAAAATAAACAAGAAAAGTGAATATAGTCAATAAAACTAATTACAGTTTGTATCTGTTTGCGGTTTTTTAAATTAACAAATATAGATTTGCTTCATTCTATATCACTGTATTTTTTTAAATATGTCGGTCTGAGACCGTGCTGCTTAATAAATATCGGATAACACAGCTTTTACTATAGTAATAAATAATGTAAATAATAAATGGTTTTAAAGATATTAAACTGATTTAATATTTACCCAATTCTATATAATTATTAGTAGTATTATTTTACTTTAAAATATTTCTCACTTAATCCCAACTTCTCTTGAAGTCGACAAAAATTTTGTAACATTAGTATATAATTAACGTTTGGTATTAAAATTTCAAAGAAGTTTACTTTAATATTCAGAAATGCTATCTGTAGAATTAGTAGATAATGATGATTTAGTAAGGTATGAAAAAATTTTAAACGATTCTTAATCGTTTTATTGTTGTTAATTTTTTTTTTTGAAAAATAAGTTTGTTTATTAAAAGTTTATGTATATTTTATTATAAATACATGGAATAGTAAAAATTATTTCTCAAAATTGTACTTACTGAATGTATAATTATTATTGATTATTAATTTGTTGTTTTTTTTTAGTAGTGTTATATTTTTGAATTCAATACGTTTGCAATAGTTATTATTTTTTCCAAATATGATTTTGTAGTAGCTAAATTTAAAAAAAGCAATATCAATAGTTTTTAATATACATTTCAAGTATCATATACGCATTTTATGTATGATTATAGGGCAAACTATAACGATAGTATTATATTTATTTAAGGAGAATATAAATAAAACTTTATTTTTACAAAAATGTTATTATTAAATATTCTAAATTAAATTTAGTAAATAGTCGGTAACTTCTGTCTTATTTGAAACTCTGGTGTTCTGTATTAAAACATAATCAGGTTTAATAAAACTTACATGTTACTAATTCTGTTTGCCTCATAAAAAATCTCGTTCAAAACAACAAAGTTTTTATCATATGGTATACTTGGAAATACAGACGTTTGCAAATTTCTATTTTGTCTTATTTTTGTTTGGTTTTGTCAATTTAAAATTTCGAATTTTAGTTTTTTACTTATCAACTAAAAAAGTTCAATAAATGCATTTATTTTGTCAAGGAATGTCAAATAGTAGTTTTTTACTTTTTTCAAGTACATTTACTTTATTGTTTTTTACATTATATTATTATATTTTACAAAAAAACTTATTTGATGTACCTAGTTTTAAATATATTTATTGAGTCAATTTATTATTTCAAAATTTAACTCTTAATGAATGAATAATATTTTGTTTTGGAAATACATTACTTAAAGAATCTTTTAATTTTTTGAACAATTGTTTATATTCTAGGCATAAAGGGAGAGGCACATAATAATACAAGTTTTACATAAATATTGTTTCCGATTTTGCTGAAAATTATATGAATTTACCTATTTTAAACGGGATGACCTATATGTACATGTAAATGTTTCAAAAAAAAACCCGTTTGTTTATATACAATGCTCTTTTGGTAACATGGTTCGGACATGTTGAGCGAATGTTTAATGAAGTTTGGTTTAAAGAATTTGCATGAATGATTTTAAAGATATATGTTTGCGTGGACGCCCGATAACTAGTTGGAGTGGTATGATAGTAGGAATATAAGAGCATGTATGAGAGAGGAATTATGAATGTGAATGAAGCTAAAGTTGCTCGTCAGGATAGGAATGTTTAGAGGAAACTGATTTCGGGATAGTGGACTGGAAAGACTCTATGCCACACTCTTTTGGGTTCATGATGTAATTGTGTACGTATGTATGTATGTAAATTTAATTTTAACTTATTATTGTTTTGTTTTGTTTTTTAAATTTTATCAGTTTCAAGTACATCGGTAAAGAAATTAAGGAATAATAAAAATATATTATTTATATTTTGATATATTTATTATTTGCTAGTATAATATCTGTGTACGACTTAAATAAAAAAGGATATTTTGCTGTTTTCTGTTGTTCATAAATAGTTAAGAAAATTTTTATAAATAATAGGATTTCAACTAGTAAATTTTGGGAAAAAATAATGTTGAAATTAAAAGTATATTAAATAAAGAGCAAACGTGTTCAAGTAATAAAACAAATTGTAAGAGTATTTTAGAAAATTTAAATATGTATTTTCAAAAAACTAGTATGATATTTTATTCAATAACATAGACTGGAAACTCTAATTTGTGTAATAATATTAGTAGTACTACTTTTTCTTAAGTATAGCAAGGTCGACTCACAAAAAAAAAATTAATTAAATATTAATGTTAATGATAATCTTTTTTACAAATAATATAAATTTTAAAAATTTAACAATTAAAAAAGGTCCTTTTATTATTTCAAGGGATAAATGGAACGATATGTTTAAAAATGATTGATTAAAATGTATTTATTATTACATTAAAAAAAAATGAAACCAATTAATAATACATATATTTTCAATATCTTTAAAATGGTGTTATTTTATGTACTGCGCACATTATACATGTAAATCTTTTAAAGTACGAATAATATAATAGCACTGAAATAATAGCACCGATATTCAATTCACCGTTAAATTATTGTCATAAATTAACCAGAGTTGTAAATGGGACAGACAAAAATATATATATAAAAAAAAAACTATTAAATATTGTGATATTTACTTAAAAAATTTTAGAATTATCACCAATTGTAATATAACGAGGTAATTATTGAAATATTAAATAAAATGCCGTTTACAGAAAGATTAAATCATAAGCGCCCTCAGTTCATAACAGAATGATGTTTGAATATTAATGAGACAAAGATAAGACTAATTATTTTGCATTTAGACTCAACTAGTTTACCTAATAGTCGGACCACCAGCAATAGAATATCAAATTATATTATGCCCTTTATTAGATATGATTACTGCACAACATGATCATGTATCAATTGGTAACTGGTTCACCAAAAATTAAATATTTTACTCTCTCATATTTTACTTATATGTTATATAGCTTGCTTTTAAGCCAAGAAAAAAGTCCTTTTGAGAAAAGAGGCAAAAGTTTGGGTTCTAGAAGCAGAGCTATAAAAGGAGAATAGAAAAAATAAAAAACCATATCGAGTCATTCGAAGTAAAGCAAACTCACTATGCTAATCGGCGAATTCAGTACCTAAATGCAAAATTAAATGTTAAAATTATGCATTCTTTATTTAAAGAAAAGTATCCAGAAGAAAATATTACATATCTGTTTTACTTGAATTATTTTCATGAGAATTACTCGTATTTGTTTGGACGTCCTCAGAAAGATGTTTGCAGCTTATGTGAAGAACTGAGCACTAAATTAAAAAATCCAGCACTCAGTGATAATGCTAAAAGAGCAATTGTTGCTGAACAAACGGTTCATGTACGACGAAGTAACAAATTCTATAACAAAATAAAACAGGTGAAAGAACTAACACAAAAGAATAATGATGTTGCAGGGATTTGTATGGATTATATGCAAAACCTTCCACTTTCTGAAATACCTGTCCAGGAGTTGTTTTTTCTACGCCAACTATGGGTGTTTAACTTTGGTATCAAGAATTTAGGAACTGGCAAATCTCATTTTTATGTTTATCATAAAGGACAAGCCAAGAAGGGACCCAATGAGATATGTACTTTTTTAAATGAATACATTACTCAAAACATACTTGAAAATTGCAAAGAATTGCATATTTTTTCTGATAACTACCCAGGGCAAAATAAAAATAATATTGTTGTTAGATTTTTTATGGCCTTGGTAGCTACTGAAAGATTCCAGAAAATATATCAATATTTTCCCATTCGCGGTCACTCATTTCTGCCATGTGATCGTGATTTCGGGTTAATTAAACGCAACTTGAAAAAAATTGATCGTGTGTATACGCCGCTGGAATACGCGAAACTCATTGCAACTTCAAGTAGCAAATGCAACTTTACCGTACAGCTAATGAATGACAATTTCAGTATCAACTATAGAAAATGGTGGCCTAAAATATTTAAGAAAAGTGTTCTATCAACGGATTCACTGGGAAAACGAATTCCGAAAGATATGAAGAAAACCTTCTCTGTCTCTCAGTATTCTGAATTTCAGTACGAGGCCACAAAACCTGGAATGGTGTCCACTAAAGACTTTATCGGTAGAATTACAGGTTACGATTTTAATCTTTTGAAACCTGCCACAGTCATTACGCTACCAGATGTGAAACAGAAGGCATATGATGGCAAATGCCCTATAAAT
Organism: Clivina fossor; assembly: GCA_963966155.1. Classification (NCBI taxonomy): domain Eukaryota; kingdom Metazoa; phylum Arthropoda; class Insecta; order Coleoptera; family Carabidae; genus Clivina; species Clivina fossor. Next base: position 639,452 of record CAWYQG010000219.1, read on the forward strand.
GCCAAAAAGATACACAACATACAACAGCTTGTTAAATATGTTCCAGAAAATGAGGTTAGTTTTTATAACGAGATAACACAATGGCCAACTACAACAGAGGAATATGATGACTGAGGTACCATGTTAAACTATTACTTACATCATCTATTTTTACTTATTAATATTACTAGTGGTTTATGTATTATTAAATATTGTGTATATTATTTGTTGGAGTTTAATAAAAATTGAGTTTTCTGATTCACACTTGTTTTACTAAGGGATGAATGTTACTATTGGTGAAATGGGGGAGCATAGTGTTCTTGTCTAAAAATGGCTCCCGACACCCTATATTCTGTAAAAAAGGGTATATAGATACATAGAGACATCTAATTTGTACAAAAATTTTGAAAAGGGCATGAGTCACTAATATTCAACAATTTTTTTTCGGGACTGATATGTAGGTTGATTACAAATTGCGTACTTCTATGATCAGTCTATCACTAATATTCGATATACTAAAGTAAATGTCATATTAGCGCATTAAATACAAATATATTCAGTTTTTCTCAATTTTCTTGAAATATGGTTATAACGACTGATGTCCTTTTCATAACAACTGATTCATTTATTATGGCCACATTATTTATCTGAGTTTAGTCGGTTTTTCAGAAAAGAATGTTTAGTGTACACCTAAATTACACAATTTGTGTTTTGTACGGTAATGCCAGGTTTCTGGAAAAAAAAAAACTAAAATAATAAATATTATAATTATTTTTATTTTTTGCATTAAACACCATTAATTTTATATTTATTTATCTAATTAAACCTAAAGGTCCCGGGTTCAAACCCCGGCAAGGCCAATGCATTTTTCTTTAATTTAAAAATTGTCTAATGTTTAATTAGATAAATAAATATAAAATTAATGGTGTTTAATGCAAAAAATAAAAATAGTTAAACATTTACACCAAAAGAATTTATAAAAATTAATAAATATTATATTTTGGCTTTAATTTTTATTCGATTATAATAAAATTTTCAGAAATAGTTTCCTTAAAGTTTACAAAATTACATAATTTACAGGGTTGTCAACTTTTAAAGAAAAACATATAAAAAAAATTTAATTTTATTTATTTATCTAAATTTAATCTAATATTTAGAAAATATTCACCCAATATTTATGAAAGTTTCAAAATTTTATTTCCATTATAATTTGTATTGTTTAAGTGATTTTAATCGATTTTTAGGATAGATAATTCTGACTCGTATTCATGTCAATTAGATACTTAATTTTATTTTGCAGTGTTGTCAAATTTTGAATTAAAAAATTATTTTATTTTCGTTTCTTTGAATATTTATGAGATAATGTCAAAATAGTAAAATATATACTAGCATGTGTGGATTTATCAATATTTTGTTTTTGATTTTACTTTATTCATAATTATGATGATACTAACTCATAAATTTTTTTTAAGTTTTAGCAAGCATTTACAACATTTCAATCCGACCTACACCTTCAATATTTTTCATATATCCCCGTGTACAGCTGCACTAACAAATTTTGAGACATGAGGCAAAACACAAAATTGTGCCGAAAATGTGTAATAATTAAATTTGGAAATTTTTTTATAAATAAAAATATGAATCCTATTAAATAGTTTTAATTTGTAAAATTTTATTTCAGTTTTTTTAAAAAAATTTTCTATTTTTCTACAAAATTCTGTGTATAAAAAAATAATACAAATATTTTTTTTATTTTAAACAAATGTAAATAATAATAATAAGCTTCAATTACTAAATAAATTTTAGTTCCAACTTAGAAAAAAATATTACAATTAAATTTATATTTTTTTAAAATTCTAAGAATGAAAATTTTAAATTACTTTTAGAATCATCTGTACAGGTTTCGAATTAACCAAATCAATTCGAAACATGATGATTCGTTTGCAGATTATTAAAAAAAAATCTATTTGTGTTATAAATAATATTTTCAATAATAATAATAATAAAACCAGAATTTATTTGACTAATTGAACTAAACAATATTCTATCAGTTTCTTTAAAATATTGTTATTTAAGCACAACTAAACTATTTAACTAAAACAACACTTTGCAAATTCACAATTTTTCAAATTATGTAGGTACGTATTATAATATATATATATATATATATATATATATATATATATATATATATATATATATATACTTATACATATGAATGTTCTTCTTTGGAAAGTCTTCTGTGGTGATGATATTTTACATATACGTGATTGTGTTGAAGCTGCTTTAGCGTATGCTGATGACGTGGTAATGGCTAAATGTGAAGAACAACTGAGAACGATGGATGACTGAATTAATGTTGTTGGAAAAGATATAAATTTTGAATGTGTAGAATGATGATAAGTGTTTCAGTACTAGAGAAGGCTGACTTAAAGACTGAATATAATATATCTGTTAATGGTGCAGTGCACGATTAGAGCAAATAGATGAATTTGTGTATTTGGCTAGTTTATTATCTGAGGATGGTCGTTTTGATCGTGAAATTTAAAAAAAAGTTAATGTTGGTTGTAAGGTTTTGCTTTAAAAGAGTCAAATTAAAATCTATTAATTTAATTAATTAACTTTGAAATGAAAACAAAACAGTTTATAAGATGTAAATATTATTCTCGAAGTAATTTTTTTCACAAATTCACAAAATGTTTATATAGATCAGCTAAAAATGTTTTATTATAATATGATTAACAATAAACTAGCGTTACACAAAAAACTTGTGTCATATTTCGATTTCTTTTAATATACACTAAATGCATTTCTCAGATTAATTTTTTTTACTTCTAGTTACACTTATACAGTGTGTCCCCGGATTGTGTTCACTATAGGTGTAATCGACAAAAATTTAAGAATTTTATTTTCATGTTTTTTGATTCCGACCTGCTATATCTGAAAACAATTTTAAGCATATTTTTATTTTTTTGAAAATTAAGGCGGTTATGAAAAATATAAAAAACTATTTTGTATTTAGGTAAACGACCTTTTTAGTCAATAATACGGCATAATGTTCTTGAGAAAAGTTGTTCAGAATATGAAATTATGGCACTGTGCAAAATTTTAAGAAGATCAGTTTTAAAAAAATTGTCTGGGCATAACGCCGACTGGACAAAACGCCGACCGGGGACACTACTCCAACCGTTCATTTGCGTTTGCGTAAGCTAAATAAACAAAAGGTTAACGCTTACACAAGCCAAAAAGTTGGGGTTGAGTAAAATCTATCAATACATCAATCTCATGCAAAATATCTATCGCAAATGCGAATGAACGGTCGGCGTTTTGTTCAGTCGGCATTATGTTCAGACACATTTTTTTAACTAATTTTTTTGAAATTTTGCATAGAGCCCTAATTTCATATTCTGAACAAAGTTTCTTAAGAACATTATGCTGAATTTTTTTTTCTACGTGATTTAAGTTTGTTTATGAATAAGGCCGAAAACATAGTAGAGCGGTGAGCAAAGCAGAGAGCAAAGCCATGAATTCAAAGCAAGGCGGCGTCGGAATTGCGATGAAAGAGCAAAGCAACGATTTCAAAATATTTTGTTTATTTGCTCTTTGCTCGTTCACTAACTTTATTATTTCATTAGTTATTTTACTATACTAGAGGTAACTACAAAATATTATAATAAATATTGACGAATTAATAAGTATACAAAAAAAAAAATGCTCTTTGGGACCAAGCAGATCTACAACATGAAAATCGATATATTTTCAATAAAATGTGGGATACCGTAACAGAGAAAATAAAATCGAAAAGTACGTATTAAACATAACTTTTCTGAAAATTTGATCAAAATCGGATAAATAATGTAGCCACAATATTTTTTTTAAATTTTAGTAATTTTTTTCTCGGTAAGTTGGCAACACTGTATTTTGTTAAAATTACATAATTTATGCGGGTACTAGGAGAATATTTAGTGAAAATTTAATTAAAATCGGTTAAATAACTTGGTCATAATAAATTTTTAAAAAATATTGTATTTTTTTCTCAGAAAGTTGGCAACACTGTACTTTGTTGAAATTATCTAATTTATATAAATACCAAGAGAATCTTTTCTGAAAATTTGAACAAAATCGGTTAAACAACATGGCCGTAATAAATTTTTAAAAATTTTAGTAATTTTTTTCTCGGAAAGTTGGCAATACTGTATTTTATTAAAATTACGAAATTTATGTGGGCACTTGGGAAATCTTTACTGAAAATTTGATCAAAATCGGATATATAATGTAGCCTCAATGAATTTATAGAAACTTTAGTAATTTTTTTCTCGAAAAGTCGGCATTACTGGAAAAAACCTAAACTACATGACCATCTTGGGCACTAGATAAATTTATTCTGAAAATTTTATTAATATCGGTTGAACTACCGAGCGAGCGTGCTGACGACGCACATCCATACATCCACATAAACTAAGTTCAGATTCGTCATCTAGAGGTTATATGAAGGATTTCTATACAAAAAATATTTTTTTGAAAATGGTACAGACACCGTACCTATCGCTATACCATTTTTTCCTTATGCAGTCAAAGTGGTAAAAATGTGTAATGACCCTTGTTTGAATAATTTGAAGAATTTCGTTTACTTTAACCGAAATTGTATCTTTTAATTAAACTAATAAAATAAATATTCACATTTGTTAAAAAACTATTTGTTGTATTTTGACTGGGAAATGCACTATTGCATATCAAACGACAAATATAGCACGACAAAACTAAAACAATTCACGACATAAACACACATTGATAAACATAAAAATATTAATTATCAAAAATTCAATTTGAAAAAGCTAATAAAAATATAAATAATGTAAAAAAAAACTTAAGATAACACAACATGTTAAAATAAATACAAATGAAAACAGAAAACATTCAAAACTTATTTTATAAATGAAATATACAGGCCTTATAATAAGCGGAGATCGCCTTAATACTAATATAGGTACATGCAAAAATCGAAAAACAAAATTCGAATCTAAAAATCAAATAACGTGTGCCAAATAATTAAAAGAACAATCTAGAAAAATTCAATAAAGCCATTCCAATAAATAACTTTATAGCTATTTCACGAATTAGATTTTATTACGATTTTATTTAATTGTATTCATATCATTTATATTTTTTAGTTCATAAAAAACCATTTTTTTTTATTACTAGGGCAGCAAAAAAAATCATATTACATATTTAAACACTGTTTTTTTATATTAGCTGTATGCATTTATTAACTTCGACTAATACTAATTATATTTATAGTACGTCTATTTATAGCAACGTCGAGCTTAACAGTAAGTAGTAAGTTAATTTTGCATTATGACAAGAACAGTAAATTTGGCAACATTCATATGGTTTAAAAAACTGTTGAAATTTTATTAAAACATGCTAATGCACAATAGATGCGCTAGTTCTGCGATGAAACTTTCTTGAAAAACTATGCCATCTATGGAGCGTGCTGAATTCGACGGTGCTGCCCACTGGATTCGGAGGAAAAATAATGGTTACAAAAAATAACATAGGCATGGAACTTCTACTATAGTATATATTCTTTGGATACATCGTATATAATTTCTTTGTACACTGCAACTCCGTGAAATAATATGTAAAAATAAAATACGTTGCTGGTATACTATAATATCGTAAAAATATCGCATTAAAAAAAAAACACAAATAGTAGATAGCTTTGAAAAAATGAATAATATTTTTTTCCCTGAAATATTAAATTTTGTCTTTTGAAAAATGTGAAAATGATATGAAAATACCTTTCGTACAGTATTCCCGAGTAAAATCTATTTATTCAGCGGTTAGACTGTACACGTAGCTACAGTTTAATGTGCGCCAACATCATATTCGCTACTTAATACCGCAGAAATGCCTAATTTAATTTTAAATTATATATTAGAATTATAATATTATAATAATATACAATAATATATCTAATTTCTATAATTTGCTCACAGATGAAAAAACAATATTAATTCCCGTACCCGTACCAATTTACGTGCCATCTCCAATGCATATGTACAGCGCTCCTGTTCCAATTCCAATACCATTTCCTTTGCCAATTCCAGTGCCAATATTTATACCAACTACCCGAAACTCTGCCGCTGGAATTATGAAAGAAATTAAAAAGATTCAAGTTAAAATACCAAAATGACAAGGTGTAAAATATTGATTGAGAATTTAATTTGAATTTAGCACCTGAAGAAGCAGTGGACGATCCTCAACCAATGCATCCGTTAATGGACAGACAAGCAATACGAGGACGTAAACGACAAAATCGTCAGCCTCGTAATATAAATCCATCAAAAAGAGGTCGTCGCATGAGTACACATGTGGAAATGCCTTTACTTCCACCGCCACAACCGGCACCTCCACCAGAACCTATTGAAAAGCCGGATGCTAATATGTGTTTTAAGGTATATTAAGATATATTTCATTCGTCATTTGAAATTAGTTGATTTATGTTTTTTTAAAAGAAAAAAAAAATGTTCTAACTATCACAGAATCGACCGTCACCATAAAGAACTTAAACAAAAACTTTTTAACAGAAAAATTATTATTGCAAAAGATAGATAATAACATATAGTATGTTGATTATTTATAATTTACAGTAACCATGGAAACGTAGCTACTTAAATAAAATATTTTAAAAGTTTATTGTCTTATCAAAAAATGTTTCAAATGAAATTCGCAAAAAAAGGTAATATCAGTACTTACGGTGGACGAATTTATACCGAAAGGTGATCAAAAATTAGCTTTACATGTGTCCACAGATTGACTGACTGACTGACTAAAAATTGTTGATCATATTACAAGAAGCCTAATTCGTGCTTATTTGTAAAATCTAAAAAAGTCAAAATTAGTATGATTACAATACCACTTCCCTCGATAAAAAATGAAAAAATATTTTTTTTATTTAGTACTCATTTGGCGTAAACGCTTGGAAACAATGGGTTACAACTAAAAATGCCGAATTAGAAAAGTCTTCTCGAAGGTGTAAATTATTTAAGAATGAAATCTTACAATTAACGGCTGATGAATTAAATTATTCTCTATGTTTATTTGTAAAAGAATTTCGAAAACCAAATGGAACTGAATGTGCTCCTGATACGATTTATTATTTGTGTTTGGGTATGTTCGATGAAATTTTATTAAATGAATAAAATTATTGAAAAAGGTACATTTTAAATTGCAGGTATACAACAGTATTTATTTGAAAATGGTAGAATAGACAATATCTTTACTGATGCCTATTATGAGAAATTTACTGATTGTTTAGATGAGGTAGCTCGAAAATTCTCCGTACAACGATACAACGATTCTCGTAAGTACAAAAACTGACTTGGATAAATTTGAAAGATTAAATTTGAAATAACAACGTGTTTTTGAATAGATTATATTGTATCCCGTGTTGAAGAAGAACATTTATGGGAGAGCAAACAACTTGGTGCTCATTCACCGCATGTACTTTTAAGCACTTTAATGTTCTTTAATACGAAACATTTTAATTTAACAGTACGTTCTTTGTTATTTATAATTCATATCATTAAATGTATAATATATTTAAAACTATGTATATATATATATATTTAGACAGTGGATGAGCATATGCAATTATCCTTCTCCCATATAATGAAACAATGGAAACGTAATCCGAAACAACCTGGTGCTGCGAAACTACCCGGATCTAGAAATGTATCATTACGGTTTTATCCGCCGCAAACTACCTTAGGTTTGTTGATAATCTTTATTTTAATAGTATAATTTCAATTCAATATTAATGTAACATTTATTATTTGTCAGATGCTAATTCTCGGAAAAAGAAAGTTTATGAACAACAGGAAAATGAAGAAAATCCATTGAAATGTCCTGTTAAGTTGTATGAATTTTATCTTTCAAAGTGGTACGTTTTTCGTTTTTTTTTTTTACTATTTCATGTAAATGAGATAAGATATTACCAGCGAAGCTACAATATATATATATATATATATATATATATATATATATATATATATATATATATATATATATATATTCCTCAAAAGATTAAAATAATACATTAGTTGGTAATGTTTATACATAACTAACTAGTTAAAATCGCAATAGTAACGTGACACTTTTTTTTATATATTCAGTTAGTAGTATGTATGTATGTAGTTGGTAGTCTGGAAAAATACGGTAGCATTATTTTTTGTTTAAAAATTACACATGTTTAATATTGTAATAACCTAAATACTAACAGATATTAATTGTATACTTGTTTATTTTTCAGTCCGAAAAGCGTAAAAACACGAAACGATGTGTTCTACTTACTGCCAGAACGTTCTTGCATTCCAGATAGTCCGGTATGGTATTCAACTATGGCTTTAGGTAGTGAAGCACTAGAGAAGATGTTGCACAGGCTGAAAATGGTTAAAGAAATAAATGTCGCAGTATTAACTAGTTAAGTATCGAAATATCTTATACAAAATTTATTTATTTATTTATTTATTTATATATATATATATAAACTTTGAGACAGGAGATATAGGTCAATAAAATAAAATTAAAAAAAAGCTAGTTTCTTCGCATATGAAGCAACCGGAATTTTAAAAAATTTATTGACCTATATCTTTGATAATTTCTCAAGAGTTAATTTTAAGTAAGGTTATATATATATATATATATATATATATATATATATATATATATATATAGTATTATTTTATTAATATTTTTATATTCATGGAACTAGCAAAGAGGATGGGCAAAATAAAAAAACGAAAATATATGCTTTTTCGTTTTTAGTGACAATGTGGATTGGTAAATGACAAACACTTACGAGAATTTGATCAAAATACAATAAAACCAAACAGATTGATTAGGTTAGGTTAGTCAGGCGCCTAGTGCATTTTATTTGTGGTAGCAGTTTGCCATTTTATGCTTGAGTTTTTATATTGGTAGTGATTTCATGTTGGCCATCTTGACACGTTGACTGCCATGAGAAGCATTACGTGTGATGCACGTTAAAATTTCCACAACAGCCATGAGCAGCAAGAGTTAATTCTCAAGCTGGTTTAGTTTCAAAAGCCAAATAAATCAGCGTTTGCTTCACAGGTTAATATAATGTTTAGGCAGTACAAAATACATGGCTGTAAGAACTAGAAACTGATATTGGCCTGCATCTAAGTGAATCAATCAACAGCAGATTCTCATTGTCTGAAATATTAGAAATTGAATTTCCACTCAAAGACACAAAAACTCCACCAGATATATACTCCACAAGATATATTATTTATAAACTTAATACAAAATTAAAATAAATACATTAAATTTTTGTAAAAAAAAAAATGAAATTTGCAAACAAAAAAATGTTATTTGGTACATGTATGAACTTGAAAAAAGTAACTCAAACAAGCATTCTATACACGGATATCTTTATTGAGGAGTTTTGTGTTGCGCGTTTTTTCGATCGGTTTCTGCAAATTTCTCATAATATACAACACATCTGCGACGGTTTTTAGACCCTACGTCTTCTAAAAAGTATGATTCACATGGCCTGGCCAGTAAGGCAATTTTCATCTATGGTAGCCGCGTGAATCATATGAAACTTCTCAACTGAAAACAATAAAAAAAACATGGGTTTTGATTTTAAAAAAATCATAATTTGACATTTACCATTTTATTGCTAGCCTATTTAATCATAAAATTGCTCCGGCCAGAATGGGTGAAATTTTAGTGACTATTGTGGCAGTCAACGTGTTAAAAAATACTGACCTCAATTAAACTAAGGTGTTTTATTTTGGAATATAGTAAATATTACTTAATTTTTTTTGTAGTTTCATGATAAATATTCGAAATGTGAAAAATTAATTGATATTTAATATAAAAACTGTTTTAGGGTAAAATTCTGTTAATTATTTATATAAAAACAACGTTTCAACGCAGCTGAACGCTTTTCACCTTCACCAAGTATAATAACAATACATAGAAATAAATTACTAGGTAACAAATAAGCAACTAGATCATACAATTTATAAATTTTTAATTAAAGAAAGCCAAATTTTATTTAAATCAGTGTCATCACAGTGATTAATGTTATTCTTTTCTTTATAAATTTCTATTTATCTCTATTTAGAATATATTTTCATGATGTAAAATTTGAAGAATATTAGTAGCAGATTCATAAGAGAAGCAATAGAAATTAATAAAGAAAAGAATAACTGTGAAAAATCACTAAGAAGGCAGTGAGTTAACTAAAATTTTGCTTCCATTAATTAAAAATCAATAATAGTTTATGATCTTGGTTACTTATGTGTTGCCTAGTAACTGGTTGCTATGTATTGTTATTTACTTTAATGTCATTGATAAATTTTTGACCTGATGAAGACGAGCGTTTAGCATTCGTCGAAACGTCATTTTTATATAAATAATTAACAGAATTTTATCGTAAAACAGTTTTGATTTTAATACAATGAGTTCTAAAAAATATTTTACTATAGCTGTATTCTTTTTACCTAAAATTTACTGAGATCTCATCTCACTTAAGATAAACTCAGATCGACTCAGAAATTTCTTATTCTTTTTATCTTAACTGAGCTACGACAAATTGAGTTGGATACCTTCTCCCCTTACCGATTCTGCTGCACCCGCAAAATAATTTCAAAATGAAGTGAGATACTCAGTTAAGTAGTAGAGGTTAAGTTTGTGTCAATCTTGCTGTTTTTAAGGTTAGCGACAAAAAAGTCATACGAAATTGAATGATTGAATGATATTTAAATTTTATTTTTAATTTTAATGCACAATTTATCAAAAATGTATTTTTTGATTCACAAATTTACGGTTGATTATAAAAACAAACGTCAAAAAAAAGGTGTCAAAGTATTTCGATCTTTGTCACTTATTCGTGTTCTCTTGCTAGAGTTTGAATATTTTGTTCTTTTATAAAGCAACTCAATTCACTTCACTTCGTTTCACCTCACTTCACTTTCCAACTGAGATGAGTCAATTTTTGATAAAAAGAATACAGCTTCTGTAAATTGATATTTATTATAATAAAATATACTTAATGAATTTTATGAATAATGAAATAAATTTATTTTCAGTGGAGCGTTGTAAAACGCATGGGGTTCGGAATACGGACAGGACATAAGATTCGATCCGTAATTGTTGCGGAACACATTTTCCTTGTTAAACTCGACAGGCACTATTAACTTTTCGATACCAGCCGAGGCGTCGCGTCGCGTCGTATGCCAATATGCAGGCACCGTATTTTTATTGTACTGTATAAAAATAACTTCACAAAATGTCAAATCAAATGCGTTATAACCTTGCACACTTATCCATCATTACGTTATTCTCTGATTATATCGTTTTAATTTTTTATTTTTATCAAGAATTTTATTCGACACAAGGTTATATCACATAAATTAAGAATTATTTGATTTTTTTTTATTATTATGTGTTCAAATTTAATTATTCATTTTGATTTTGTTTCAAACACCTATCTGTTTATGTTTTTAATGTATTAATATTTTTTGGATCAAACTTTATGTACTGATGAATTTACTATGTAAACTTACTCTTCTCTTTATTATCTGTAAATTACATTTTATTGTTAACATTAAGGCCCGGTTTCATAAACAATAAATAAATTAAACAATAAATAAAATAAACAATCTTAAATTTCAGGTTAGTTTTCGAAATTTCCTTCGGCGCTTTCAGAACTGTACCTTCGGATACCGAAAATTGATAACGCAAAAATTCATATTTATTATATGCATTTTATAAATTTTTATTTTATTATACAAACTGGTTCAAGTAAAGTAGTATAAGTCATGTGACTCATTTTAAAGAATAATTTAAGTGTATAGACTATAGATAAATAACTCATTGTTTTCTGGTTTTCTTTTTTAAATTGTAACAATAATAATTTTATAAAAATTCGTAAAATAATATTTTAATGAAAAAAATACTTATAACGTATTGATAACATAAAATTAGTGTACTATTGTGACCACATAGTACATCAAATTTTTTTAACAATCTATTTCATTACAATTTTATATATAGGTAGTTAAAAATTTTTTCTTCTGTATCGATGTGAATAACAATTTATTACTATTTGTTTCGTACAGTTCGATATCCGCAAGTTAAATCGAGAAATCAGTAGTAAACTCGAACGCCGGTTACGACAAGATGACAAGGTAAGTGGAGATATATATTTTGCCTATATCTACATTTTTATTTTAATTAAACAATATTTTCATTCTAAACGTATCTTTTATACAAGACCGACAAATTTCGAAATCCTCTAGAAAAATTAGCAGAAAATTACATAAACATAACAAATTTTACAAATTAAGAAAAGCACAACAAACCATTTTTATTATAAACCAAATAGAAACTAAATTAAAATTAATCTTTGTAATTTTTGCTTTCACCAATTTTTTGAAAGATTGTCGAATTCCATATTCCTTGTGACTAAAGAAGAGTTAAACACTTTTTGTCAATTGTTAACTTATATTATTAATATAATTTATTTATTTAGTTTAGAATTTTACCATTAAACAATAACTGTTCTAAAAATGTACTCCAATTCGTAGAGGAGGGTCGGTCGTGAGTGTAAAACTGAGTTTTGGTACCTGTGAGTGTTATCATTTGACTGCCATCTAAAATAAAAATGAAATTATTATTTTTTTATATATCTCCGTAACTGTGAGTCTATCAAAATATTTTTATAAATTTTTATAATGCAATTTTCTACAACATTTATTGACACATTTTTTGGCATAACATAAATAATAAAAACAGATATGAGCGGAAACATTTGGGCGTAAAAAACTTTTGAATGAAATTACTCTTTTATTTTCAATTTGCGATAAAAATTCATTTTATAGAGCATTTCATAATAGACAATTTAATCTATTTCCTATTTTTATTCAGTTTATTATTTTTTGAGTAATACATACATAATGTAACACATTATTTATTTTTTTTCTTCTTATAAGCGCGAAGCTCTTTTCGAAAAAATTGATATTTCATAAAAAAAAAATTGGACTGATAATTTCTACAAAAATTTAATTTTCTCTATTTTTCTTTAAAATACGTAATGCTGGGCTATATACGATACATTTTTCTATACAATTTTTTAAACAAAATTATATATAGAAAATATACAAAATTAATACGTTTACACGATGTAGAATAAAATGTACAGACGCATGTAAAATAATAGTTAATAACATTTTCATAATTTGTTTTTACCTAATTTGAAAATTTAATTTCTTCAAAATATTGTTTCTGCTTCAACTGAATAACACTTTTATGAATACTATGCAGTTTGACGTTTCTAATATCGATGCGCATTCAGACTAGCGTCGAATTTGCATGAAAAATCAAACGTGTTCTAACTCATACATTTTTCTATATAGACTGTCACGAACAAACTGAGCATGCTCGCGTATAAAATATTCTGTATAGATTTCTATATAAAATCAAATATTGGATCGTATAATACAGAAAATTTTGTTTGTACAGAAAACTATATTTTTTTCTAAAAATATGCATCGCGTAGTCAGAATAAGACCTAGCTGGTTACTGTAGAAGTGTAGACTTTATAGAACACAATTATTAAAATTTTTATATTTGTTACTGACATAGCGAGGCCTTAAATGTGTCACACACACATATCTACGCACATATGACATATAAGCGTATACATATACATAGAACAAGAGTGAGTGCGCACTTGGGAAATGCAAACGCAATCAGTAGCTAATTAAATAGTTAATTTATATTCCTAGCTCGCTGATATTGTGCGCTGTTACAGACTGTCACAGTATTTTTTTGAATTAGTGCTTGAAATTTAAAAATATAATTTCATATTTCTCGTTAGTAAAAACGATACATATATAAAAATTTGTCCTAATTCTCTTTCAGTAATTAATATTATACATATATATATATATATATATATATATATATATATATATATATATTGTGACAAAAACACTTTTTGTCACGAGTCAAATTTTGTATAAAAAATAATTGTATTTTGTAGAGTATTTATTTTTTAGTCAAATGGCAATATTGATATATCGTGTGAAATTAGCATTCACGTAAATACGCTTGTACAGGTGAAAATCTCTCTCTTCCGTAAGCAGTCCGCTTTGAGCAATAACCTACTAGTTTTGTCGTCGCTGTGTCTGTGATAGTTTGAAGGTTAATTTGCCATGCGGTATTAAGAAAAAGTATGTATTCAATATGGAATTGGTTCGTTTGGATTTGAAACGATGTAAGTTGACAATTTATTTATTTTGTATTATGTTTGAATTGTTATTCATGAGATTTTATTGATATTTGAATTATTTTAGTAACGTAAATTTTGCTCTCGTGAATACAATGATGGTCAACTTACATTTGATTACGTTTTGTATATTTTGTAAAGCCAAATTCTTTCTTGAATAATTTTATTAGTTATTTTGTTTTGAGTTATAATTTGTAGAGTTCAATTTATTAGAGTTTGTATCGTTATATTTTAATTGAAGATTAGTAATTTTGAGATGATAAATTAACCTTGAAGCAGCCACAGATTCCTTTCCAATCCTCATTTCCTTCTTCGTAAAGACTAGTAGATATGCTTTCCGATTTCCGTTTGTGAAAGTCCTTCAGTGCGTATCATTGTCTGTGTTTGTAAATTTCGAGCCCTTGCTAGATCGCGTTATGATCTTCAGATTTTTGGTTGCAGTGTTGCGACACTGCGTTCGATAATTTTATTCGCGTTTAGAACGTACCGTCGTTTTATTGTTTGAGCTTTTGTAGAGTTCGTGATTATTGCAATACGAGTTATTTTGAGGCTGAGTGCCATTGTTCGTGTTGCAATGATTTTTTGGTTTATCGTATCGTATTATTTTTGCTATTATCACAGCGCTTAAATTTTAGGCTGAAGAAGCTATATCGGCTGTGATGATATTTTGTTTTTAGTATATTTTTTGTGGCCACGGCGTAATTCTCGGTGAAATACCCTATGTTTTCGTGGGCTACGCTTATAAGATCACGCGCGTTCGCCGGCTTCCAGATTTACAAACTACGGGAAAGACATTCTGTCTAGATCGGCTGAAGTTCTTTCGTGTTTTGTCTCTCCTGTGCCCGCGACCCTGATTTGTTCCCTGTTCTATGTTCCCTCTTCGTGATCCCTTTTCTTTGTAGTATGAATGTCATGTAGTAAATCGAAAGTAGCAAATCATCGCTTTAATTGTATTATTTTTTGTATTGAAGATTTTGTCGTGAGCAAGTAATTTTGACCTATTTAGCTAGAAAATGTTGTTAAGTAATTTTGTTTTAGTACTGCTAAATTTTCTTTGAGTTATGTATTTTTGTTTCTAGTTAAATACTTTAATTTTGCTTGAAAAATTTTGAACTTTGATATTTTCGCTTAGATTTTGTATTGTACGATTATACTGCTGTTATCTATTTTGTTTGCTAATTGAATTATGTTATTATCGCTTAAATTTTGTAATCTGATATTTATTTTGTTTGCTAAATTTATTAACGTCACTTGAGCTAACTTATGATTTGTGTAATTTAAATTGTAGCTGGTAAATTATTCTGATTCTGTATTAAACTGTTATATTGATGATATTGTATGAAACTATTGCCTATCGTTGTAATTTCGATTGTATCGACCTTTATTTCAAGTTCGATTTGTTTGATTTTATCATGTTTGTTATTTTGGATAAATCTGCTGTGCCCACTCATGTTTAGATGACCAGGCTGTGGTTTTCAACGTCGTCCGGGCGAGATTCAGTTGTATGGCAGCATCAGTCTTTTGTGGAAACCGAGTTTGAATCAGCCAATGAAAGATATCGACCATACTCTAAATCGAGCAGGAATTATTGACTGGATGATTTTTTATGACGTACTAAAGCCCGCGGGGCGTATTCCGATTACGAGGGCGATCATTCTCCTGATGTCTCCATCAACGATCACACCGCTTTGCTGCGCTGTACAAACTGGCATCTCCTCGGCGCTGACGAAACCACAGACGAAGATCCTCATTAGCTAGACCACCCGCTAACCAGCAGATATCAATCAAACGACTTACATAACTCTGTATTGAACAACTATCATGCAATATAACAACTGGTATTACACAATTGTAAGTAATTTTTATTTAATTAATTTATCGCATTTCCGAAACAAATTCTCGAAAAATGAAATCAATCCCTATCCCGTTAAGTTCCTTTTTGAGATTTGTCAAAGCTTCTCATTTTGCGTCAACATTCCGCTTTGACTGGCGCCCACCTAATTTACCAACATCACAAAATAAAGTTCCTACCAACCCCACCTACGACCCAGCTCTCCTCCAAACAACTGACTCCGGTGCCCATTATGGGTGACAGGTAGGTTAAAAATCAGATGAATAAAATATTTCAAAATTTGAACACTTTGATAAATTTTAACTTTTAACATCTAATATTTTTCTTCATCTAAATGTCACAATATATATATATATATATATATATATATATATTATTTTGTTTCTTTTAATGTTTTAATATAAATCACTTACAGAAAAATTATCTTACCCTAAGTATTTTGTAAGTACGTATCTATAATACAAAAAAATCAATTTCCAACCTTAATTTTCAAAAGTAAATCTAAGTAAACATTTTTCTTTCCTATCGTATACTAAAGAAAAAACATATTTTTTTTTGCTCACTGAGGAAACGTATTCTAGCTTCACATTTTTCAGGATACTGTAGTGTGTTACACTAGATAAAGTAGGACGTATAAATGTGGGTACTAGATCGGTCAATTCCGAAAATCTGGTTGCGCTACGTAATTTACTATCATGCGACTTCCTTCCAAATTAAAAAAAAAAAAGTTTACAAAGCCATCATTTTAAAATCATCAACCGATGCGTGCTTTGAATAATTTCACTAATAAAAGAAATTTTTCATTATATGAATGGTTTCTCATTATTGTAAAGATAAAATAAGATACCAGATATTTAAACAGGTAGATTACTAAAATATGCTTTTAAATAATATTAAAATTAGTGACCACTGGGTACGTTGAGTATTTGTGTAATCTTAGATTACTGATTGGGACTTTAGCTTTATCTTTTGCTACTGATGATAAAAGCTTAACTTTCAAAATACGTATATAGCTTTTTTGAATTATTGTTTGTGGTTTAAGGGATGTTATTTTATTTTATTAACTTTTCGCGACAATCTCTGTAGATTAACCGAAATAGTTAAAACTTCGATTTTTTTAATAATTTTCCGAAATATTAAATATATAAAATGTGAAAATAATTTTCCATTTAATTTTATAATATTAGCTAGATACTATAAAATATAACTAACACGTAAATATTTAGTATTTGTTTGCAACTAAATTTATATTTATATCCACGGTAAACTTTTATTTTCGAACATCTACCTTTCACTATGAAAATGAAATGTTTTTGAAAAAAACTGATAATAACATCAAACAGAATTTTCACAATAAAATTTTTGGAGAGAAATTTTTCTCGATATTCTTTGTTAGAAGAAAATATTAAAAAATAAACATTCCAGAATTGATGTTTAATATTGAAATTAATTTAAAACAGACTAAATATCAAAAATATTAAAAAAAGTTTGAGAAATAAATTAATATTGTTATAAACAAAAAAATAAAACGGAGCATAACAATAATATATTTGTAATTCTTTTTTTTTTACACTTATTTCAATAACAATTATATGTTCACGAAACAAAAGTTAAAAATTATAAAATACAATTCATTATATATCAGCATATTATATAGTGTGTTCCTGGATAGATGTTACAAGATGACAAATGTGCCAAGAATTTTATCGAATCTCAACCAAATGTAGAAAACTGGCCCTTCTTGATCTAATACCAAACTAAACGCAAAATATTAAAAAAAAACAAATTCTGTGAAAAGCAAGAGATAGATATCGTCAATCGATTTTTTGTTTGTTCCGTATCACAAAACCTTACTTTCGAGAAAATGTTTGAAAATTGTTTATAGTAAGGATATAGAACCAATTTGAATTTATATTTTCGAAACCATTAAAACTGTAACATCAACGATTGTGAAAATAGATAGAAAACAAACAAATATTGCTAAAATAAGCAATAACTCAATTTGACCAAAAATGATGTATGAAACAAACATTTTGGTACACACTAAATATTGAGTTGTTTTTTTAGATTTTTTAATAATGGCTAAAACTTGTTTGCGCTTATCTAAAAAAATCTTTAAATTTATTAGCCATATTATTTAATAAATAAAATATAGAATTCTAAAGTTAATTGAAACTGTTTTAATAAACTCTAAAGATGATATCTGTTAAAAAGTACGTAATTGCGATAAAAGTTTGGACCTTGATAATGACGATACTAATAGGCAGGATTTCGAAACAATAGAAGACGACGCAAAAAATAAATTGGTTAATAAAATAAATGAACATTTCAAGCAAGATAATGTTCACTGGCTCATAGAATCAATAGGATTAAAACAATTTCCGTTTACTGAACAACTACAATTTCATCCATCACGTTACAATTTATTTTTTAATGGTATACAGAGTGTTTCAAGCTCAAATAATCTAATTTACAAAAAAAAAAAAAAAAAAATTAAGGACTTCAACAAGAAATTTAAATTTTTAATTTTTTTTCGGCTTCAGTCACATTGTAGAAAATTGTTTTTTTTATTTAATATTAATAAAATATTTGTCATTTAAATCAATATACATCTGCAATGTAGCTGAGCCAAGAAAAACTTATCATTTAAATTAATTTGAAGATTGAAAAAAAAAATTACATATTTATACTTATAACAACTTGAATTTATAGAATTTTCTAGGCTGGTATGCCGTGGTTGACATTATCCTTGTCGCAGACGTTTCACCAGCCCAGATAATTCTATAAATTCAATAAAAATTTAAATTTTTGTTAGGGGAAATCCAGTTATGCTCAAAGTTATGATAAAACATAAATGGTAGAATAAAATTTTTGTTACTATTTATAATTTTACAATATTATATAAAAATTAAGATATTTATTTAAAATATGAATTATTATTTCATAGCAATATATACATATATAAATATATATTTTAAAATATAAATAATATAAATAATATTTTAAAATATAATGTAATTTTTATATTTTATTAAAAATCAAATGTGAATCCCAAAACGTATATGACTAACCAAGAACAAACAACAAAACTTATGAACGCGAAAAAAAGCTTTTGATTATGACAAATACAAAACTATGACTATATGTACTAAGCATTGCGAATGAAACTTTACCGCAGACGATTTATAACGATGATGCTGCGATCAACACGTGATGTAATAGAGTTTACGTGTCCAGTAAGCAACTTAAGCAGCTATTATATAGTAAAAAGTTATCAAACATAACTTTATTATCGTAAATTAAATTAAAAATTATGACTACAAAAATTTAGAAGACTACGTACAAGTATGTCAATAAATTATTGTGTCTTACTTTTCGCTCTAATCTAAATCATTTTTCCGTACAACACGAGGATTCTGTTTAAATAGTGTTTGTAATGTTTCACAAAAACCGAGTGTTTTTATTATTTTTATTTGTTTATACATAAAAAAAAGTTTCACCGACCAACAACGTCTTAAATTAAAGTTATAAGTTTAAGTGAATATATTTTAAATTTATTATTAAAAATTATTCGCATCTCATTGATGGTTATTTATGAAACAAATCCATGAGAAAAGTGAACAACTATAAAAATAATGGATTAGTTGAAATTGAGAGTGAAGCACTTATTATCATCGGGCAATGATATGGTCATATCTAATTAATTCAAAATCTCCGGTAAGATTTAAATGGAGTGCCTGCTATACGAATTTCAACTATGACAAACCTGAACGAGAACTTTCGGCGGATTAATTAATTATACTCGATTTTTTATTCACGTTCAACTGCAAGAAGTCGTAACTCTGTCTGACAGTATGCAATTTATACTTATACGTCAGCATTGTTACATTTGGTTTTATCAACTTCGCTTCATACTCACAAGTCAAATTTATTCAACTTCTAACCAGTTTTAGTTCCGTCATGCAAATTTGTATATATTTATTTGAATGTCGGAAGTTCAATGAAACATTTTTTTGTTGCTTAATGCCTTAAATATTTTTTCTTACACAATGCGAACGTTTTTTACAATGTATATTTTAATAATACAATGATAGCCCCAATAAATAGTTACTAGATACTAGTTAATTATTTTATAAAATATTTGACACACTAACTAAAAATTACTAATAATAATAAAAATTGAAAAGCTTTAGGTTGAAGTTCTGTTTAATTTTATCTGCTACCGCCTCCAAAGTTAACACTACACACTATAAACACTGAAAAATTGGTAATTGACGTACCAAACATTATTATAATGCAATGCGTAAAGTAACCAGCGTTAAAATTTTAATGATGCTATTGAAATCAGATCAAATGCATTATTATTTTATTATTAATTGTGTGTTAACAATTATTTCTTTAAAGAAAAGGCGTATTAAAATAAGATGAATAATTCTATATTATTTTTAAGTGCAGATAATTTATTAATGAAAATTATATTAAAATAAGATAATTATTTGAAATTTGTCAACAGTGTTCATGGTTATTACAATTTTGACTGCAAGGAAAAAGTGGTATAATATTTGGTACTAAGTCCGTAACATATTCAAAATTAAATCTTTCATATAGCTTTTAGATGATGAATCTGAACAAAGTTTATGAAGATATATATCTGTGCGTCGTTCGCTTGCTCGCTCGTTAGTTTTTTGTGATCGCACCTTTTCCTAAACCATTTATCCGATTTGCAACAAATTTTTTGGGTACGTTTGCTATCTATAAAATGATAAAAGCGTAATTAAAGATAGTTGGATAAATATTGCATAATTATCAAAATATTACAATAATAACATATAATCAAGTAAAAAACCCAATCGAAAAATAAAATGTCATTTTATAATTTTTTTGTTTTTTTGAAAAACAGTGCAACATGGCCAACTAATTCTATCTACCGTTACTGTCACAGTATTTTTGCCTTTTTCACCACCTTAAAATTAGAATTTCTAAAAATCCTTTCTTAGTAGGTTATATAAGAAATATATTCCCCAAATTTCATGTTTGGTAGTTTGGACTAACATAGGATGTAGGTACTAAAACGTTTAAACATATTTTTAATTAGCTTGTTGTTATATCAATTGTTTGAAAACACTTACATAAATATTATGATAAATAAACAAGTTTTTTCTAAAATTGTATTTATTAAAATAACTATATTTTCTAAATTTATATATTGCTAATATTAGACTTTTGTGTTAATAAAATTTTGTTAAAATGATTAAATGTGATTGATAATTGACAGCAGAAATAGCAAAATAACTGTACCGTATCGTCTTATTGATAACTAAACGCATTCATTCACAAAACAAGATTATATAGAAGAGAATGGAGAATGAAAGCAACAATATATCGTTAGAAACTCGAGAATTCGAAAAAAATTGTTGGATCTGTTTTGAAACAGAAGCTGAAGATAGAGAAGTTCAGTGGTTACAACCTTGTAAATGTAAAGGGACTTCAAAATGGGTTCATCAAACTTGTTTACAACGTTGGGTAGATGAACAACAACGTGGCCAAGCTAGAGCAAGAGCGTTGTGTCCGCAATGTAAAACAGAATATATAATTTTATATTCTGATATGGGAACGTTGGTTGACATATTGGACACATTTGATAATATTATTAATAAAAGTTGTCTGTTTGTCTCTTATGGCATTATAATTGGAGCATTTTACTGGTCAGCTATGAGTTACGGAGGTCTTATTTTCTTGCAAATAGTAGGAATTAAAGAAGGTTTTGCTGTATTGAAACAAACACGTCTATTGATATTAATAATTGGTTTAGCAGCGATACCATTTGCGTTAATTGTTGGAAAAATGTTTTGTTGGGAAGACACGGTTATAACTTATATTAGACGTCATTTGGTTAATGTTCCATTAATTCAATACATTTTACCTCTTCGAATTGATATTAATCCATTATCAAGAACAAATTTGGAAAGTGATGTGCCCCCGTATTCCGATCTAGTGGTAGCCGCACGTCGTTTTTGCGGTGCCTTATTACTGCCAACATTTGCTATTGTATTGAGAAAAATGTTTTTCAATTCCGTGAAATCAAATTTTTACAAAACCGTACTCGGTGGATTAACATTTATAGCTGTAAAAGGCGCACAGTCTATCTATCGCAGGCAACACCTATATGTAAGACAATGTCTGCGACGAATTCGGAATCATTCAGAATCATAAATATCTACCTATGTACTTCATGACTCCAACAAACCAATACCAATGAACAAATCGGGATTTGAGATCTGTACTAAAATTGGTGGGGTAGCGCCTCTAATTAATTTCAATTATTTATTTTAAATAAATATATTTTTTGCATTGTAGTTTTTTTACTTTTAAATAAATAAATTTGTTTATAAAAATTATCTTTATTAGTTCGTTAATTTATAAATATTTTTCCTTAAATCTGACGATAAAATAAGAAATATTCAGTTTAAACTACATAATAAAATTAATAAACTTTCTTGCTAGCTGAAAGCCTTTCTATATGTATATATAAAAAAGTAAGTAAAAATAATATAATTATATAATTTTATTATCGTAGAACGTTGCCAACTTAACGAAAAAAAATTAGAAAAATTTAAAAAATTTAAGTTTGGCTTTATTATTTATCAGAAATTAATTAAATTTTCACTAAAGATTTTCGTAGCGTCCACAAAATTTGTATAATTTTACTACAAATACTAGATTTAGGTAATATGTACTAATAATAAATATTGTATGTTGTTTATGTATAGTGTCCGGAGCGAAAATGTTTTTAAATATTATACCGTACCCAAAATATTTTAGGTAGAAATTTCCTTCAAAAAAATAATAGTTTTGTAAGAGTTCTTTTCAATATTGCTACACAACAAGTTTATGTGAATTTAAGTTCTCTAGATACATTTTAAAAAAATAAATAAATTAAAATTAGAATAAAATAGAATTTCTTAAATCGTGTCATTACAATACCAAGCAATTAATTGTTTTCAGAAGGTTGAACATAATTACTTATACGTAATAAAATTATAATGAAATGATGAACTTAATAATATAAAATTTGTAGGCGTAAATAGAAATAAAATAAATTGTCCTTTCCACATGATGTAATTGTTGACATTTAACGCTTTATCGTGTGGGACAGTCTCTGCTGTGTTGCGCACGAGTGTGAAAAAACCTTTTTTATTTAGTCGTTTGTTTTTAGTCTATTTTTATAACTCCACAGTAATAGTTTTTAATTAGTCTATGTTTCTCACAATAGAAATACTATTTTCAGATTTTATGTTTTAACTGTAAATACACTCTTGTTTATTAGTTTGCTTTTTTTTTGTTTCGTTTTTATTGTTATAAAATATTTACATCATGGGATAGTTTTTAATATAAAAATATTTGCTTTCTCTGTAAAAATTATTTCAAATTTTAACATTATTTTAAAGAAAAATATGATTAATATAATAATATAAATATATGCAATTTCCGCCAAAAAGTCGGCAACATAAAAAAAAAAAAATTATTATTTGTTTTATAAAAATTATTGCTACAGGACTTGTTGGTGCTTATCTAAAAACTAAAAATGCGTTTGCCGGATATACTGACATCACTTCCGTTATAGTAATATTAAAATACGTAATAATAAAAAAATTCAACTAAACTTATTTTATTTGTAAAAATTTTGAAAAAAGTCATTTGAAAGTTTCAGAATACCATTTTAGGATTCTATAGATATCTTGATATAAAAATACGAAACTAGTATTTTTAAATGTTTTATAATCGTAATTTTTAATTTATTTGAAAAATATATATTTTTGCTCAATTTAATCATTAAGTGACAATAGTATCATTCGTAGAAATGTGTTACTAGTTAAAATTTGTAGCAGTTGAATGCTATTGAAAATTTTTGTAATTTTTCATAAATAGATATTACCACTTGATGCAAAGTTATTTTATTTTCTCAAATTCACATTATATATATATATATATATATATATATATATATATATATATATATATATATATATATATGACCTCGAAAGCTTGCACTTTGAATTGAGTTGTTTTTATTTTTGACTGAAAATCCCACGAAACTAATAATATATATATATATATATATATATATATATATATATATATATATATATATATAAAGTATATCAATTTTGTTTAGTGGCTGGAAATATTATATTATATATATATATATATATATATATATATATATATATATGACCTCTTTCTATGTAGACAATATGGTAACGTAATATTAATATTATGATATGCTTGAAAAAAATATGTACTTCACATAATTTTCCTTTCGATAATTTGTGTGTCTAGTTATTTGTTATATCGTTAAACAAAATTTCTCTTAAAAGTTGCAGTCCAATTGCAATTAGATTCATAGCTCTATTATCCAACCGAGTTGCGTAATTGTAAGCCAATGTGGCCAGAGAATACATTCTTAAAGCAACTCTACCTCACGGTAGAAGAGGAATTTCGATAATGAAGGAAAACAAATTCTCCATCAACAAAATAATTTAACACGTGCTCAATATTCATATTGTCGTCATACATAATTATTGCAAAAATTCTACAACAAAATCCATTTCCAAATTTCACAAATTTAATACATTGTTCTCTGAGCGCTCGTTGCACAAGAAATGAGTCACTCGGCGCAAGTTAGACTCAAATTTCAGATCACTTTAATCATTCTACGAGCTCGCTATTTTATGACTTCATTCTGCGTTTAATTTGTTTTTCAAAAGTAATACACATCTTTGGGTCTAAATATACAGATAACGACAGATATTTAAGATTGTCAAAATTAGTGTTTCTTTAAATTAATAATTAAATTAACTACGCCAATGAACCGCGATACAAAAGTCTATATTCTCTTTAATAATGCTTCAAAATTTATAAAAAAAAATTTAATTCAAATACAAATAATTTTATTTTATAATAATATTGTGTTAAAGTAAATGAGATATATCGAAATAAAATTAATGTTTTTGTAAATGCAATATACAATTTTTGAACATACCTGTGACAAAAATATTATTTAAATTTTAATTAGAAAATTAAAAATATATAAAATTGCATGCAAATATTTTTAAAATATAAATTGTACTACAATGAATACTTGCGACATACAGTTAAATTATAATAGGTATTGCTAAAGTTTGTTAAATTACTAAAGTGTCAAATAATGAATACTAATATTCATTTTTTTTAAAACATAAAGGTACGATACACATAATAATAGCTCATAATAGCTCATAATTTACTTTCCAAAATATAGTTTAAAATATTGTACTGATTTTTTTTAAGTTTTTTTTGTTTTGGCTTTTATGGACCTTACGTTTTGGATTTTGAAATAAAACACATGAATTTTATATATTTCAATCATTTTAGAAATAGTTAAAATATCTTTTTACTACTTTGACTGCAAGGAAAAAGTAGTATAGCGTTTGGTACGGTGTCTGTAACATTTTCAAAAAAAAAAAAAATTTGTATAGAAATCCTTCATATAGCCTCTAGATGACGAATCTGAACTTAGTTTATGTGGGTGTATGGATGTGCGTCGTCAGCTCGCTCGCTCGCTCGCTCACTCGCTCGCTCACTCGCTCGCTCACTCGCTCGGTCGTCAGACAAAATTTTGTGATCGCAACTCCTCCTAGACGGTTCAACCGATTATAATGAAATTTTCAGGATAAATTTGCCTAGTGCTCAAGATGGTCATGTGGTTTTGGTTTTTTCCAGTGATGCCAACTTTCCGAGAAAAAAATTACTAAAGTTTTTAAAAATTTATTGTGGCTACATTATTTATCCGATTTTGATCAAATTTTCAGAAAAGATTTCCCTAATGCTCCTATTAATTACATAATTTTATTAATATTCAGTGTTGCCAACTTTCCGAGAAAAAAATTACTAAAGTTTTAAAATTTTTATTATGGCCATGTTATTCAACCGATTTTACTCAAATTTTCACAAAAGATTCTCTTAGTATTCATATAATTTATGTAATTTTAACAAAATACAGTGTTGCCAACTTTCCGAGAAAAAAATTTGTAAAATTTTTAAAAATTTATTATGACCATTTTATTTAACCGATTTTAATCAAATTTTCATAAAAGTTTTTTTTTAGTGCCTAAATAAATTATGCAATTTTTAACAAAATACAGTGTTTCCAACTTATCGAGAAAATAATCACAAATTTTTTTAAAAATTCATTGTGGCTATATTATTTATTCGATTTTGATCAAATTTTCAGAAAAGTATCTACTAATGTCCACATAAATTATAATATTATTAAAATACAGTGTTGCCAACTTTCCGAGAAATGTCAAAGTAGTCTATATATGGGTTTATCCATATACTTCTAATCTTGTTATTTAAAGAAATAGGACGTTTCCGAAACAGGTCATCATATGCCATTTCCAGCTGTTACAATTTTATGTTACAATGTTTTTCAAAATTTTAATACATTAATAAATAAAATACATGTTGCTTTAAATTTCATTATTATCAAAAAAAAAAATTTCGTTTTGCAGCAGAAATGGAATGTGCACATTATAGAGAAACAATTTTAAATTATTTTTTTACAAAAATGTTCGAGATATTGTTTCAGTGTAAATCGATAAGTTATTAGATATGTTTGTAGAAAATAAAGAGTTTCCTAAAACATAAATGAAAACTGGATAATCACATAGTACACAGTCATAAGCATTGTACGAGGTTGAGACAGAAAAATTCTTTGTTTGTAAGCGTATCACGAATGGCTGTGCTTGACAGCTACCAATGGATCTTACATAAAGGCAGAGTTGTACGCCGCCACCGCGCCGTACGCTTTAGCTAATGGTTTTTCGATGGTAGTTACAGAAAACGTCAATAAGTCACAAAACGAAAAGAAACATTTTAGATTTTGATCAAATTCAACATTTATGCACTTGTATCGAATGTGTACACAAAAATATCATATTTTAATATGCAATCTATAATTCTATTATATTTATTATACTAACGAACATCGAAGTGATTTATACTATTTTAATTAAATATAATTTAGTTACTTATAAGAGTAGTATTTTTCAAAACAATTTGTAATATTTTTTACACGAATTAATATTTGATAACCAAAAACTTAATAATTTTTACCAAATTGAATTATGTAAGTATATATATAAATATAAAATAAAAGTTATGCCCCAAAAACTCGCAAAATGCAATGTAAATTTCGAAAAATCAAAACTTTGCGGCAAAGCATCGCAAGTCCTTGCAATTAAGAAGAATTTACGTGGATATGTTTACGACCGCTTGGTAAATTGAATCGATAATTTTTTTGTCAAAGTTCGACAATTTTTAAAGTCAAAACATTTTTTTTTGCGGAAGTGGTGGGAAGCGGAATGAGTCAAATGGTCAATCATCTTACATCATCTTAAAAACGAGACTTGAAATTTTTTCGTACAAAAAATTTCATTCACTATTGTTCAAAATTTTTTGAGTTATACCTATTTGAAAATCGGTAATTTTTCAGATTTTTCAAGTAGCGCGTTTTTCTGCCTAGTGTATATTATGCATTTATAATCTACATGTATAAATATAAAAATTTAAAAATCGTTATTATCTTAACGAAATGTGTTAATTAATTGGTTTGTTTTTATTGTGCAACCTGAAGATAGGTTACTTTGTGATACGATAATGAAATAATCAATGAATTGTTTAGAACAGAGCTTCTTAAACGCTTCCTGCTACCGACCCTTTTTACTAGAAAAAAATTTCACGAATAGACCGAATTTGTCGCGACACTCATATTCAATTACGACCCCCATATGAAGTCGCAAACCATAGTTTAAAAAATCCTGAATTAGAGCTACTAAAAGACCGAAAGATGCCAGTGCCCGGATTTCATAGCAAAATCAAAATCTTAGTTGTAATCGAAACAGAATAGAGCAACACTAAGATTGCCGAAAAATGGCAATAAACTATAAATGCAATCAAATAAAGTTGGTCTATCTGTCAAACCCACTTGAAATGCTAAAATGCAAGCGAGAAGTTTCAATTGGCATCAAACAAAATTCTATCATTTGAATTTATAATGTGTCGTCATTCATCAGAATTAGTTTGTATTTACATTGTCTGAACATTATATTTTTCTTTTCAATTCCAATTTCAAA
This sequence comes from Clivina fossor, assembly GCA_963966155.1. NCBI lineage: Eukaryota > Metazoa > Arthropoda > Insecta > Coleoptera > Carabidae > Clivina > Clivina fossor. Next base: position 667,788 of record CAWYQG010000219.1, read on the forward strand.
TGAAATTTTGATTTTGCTATGGAATCCATCTACAGTTTTAATACTGTATTTTTAACTAATTAAATCTTTGTAGATTGTGATTAAAATGCACATGTATGTATATACATGAATTGTTTCTGTAAAATACCTGTTAACATAGTAAAACATCTTTCAGAACTCATTATATTAAAATAAAACTGCTTCAGATTATAGTTCTATATTAACATTTATTAATAATCGATGTTTTGAATAATAATGAAAAGAACATAGGAACAAGTTACTAGGAAACCAATATACAAGTATTTAGGTCATAAAATTCAAAAAAATTTAAACAAAAGGAAGCCAAATTTCATTTAAATGTTTTCAAACTGATTGATGTTTTTATTTTCTTATGAAAACGTACGTTGAGTTTGTCGAAACGTCGATTATTAATAAAGCTGTGTTATTTTAAAATAACTGTTGTTTAAATATGAACGGTATTGTTTTTGATTCAAAAATATTTGTTTCCGTTAAAGTCTCAGAATCGAAAATTTTCACTAAAACATTGCTTTTTCAAATCTGTGTGCAAAAATAGCGCAGTCGCTTCGGGGCTAATACAGTTTTAATCTCCGCCTCTGCAGAATAAAATTACGTCTCGTCTGTGTGTTACAACTACAGCAGCACACAGCACATATACGATGTTAGGTATCTGGTGAACCTTTCTACTCTACTTCTGCTAGCGGTAGCCTAGCAGTAACAGGAGCAGGAGCAGTAGCACAGCAATCTAGAACAAACAGTAATGCGTTTAGTCGTCGTCATTTTCGTCTAAAGCCGGGGATAGCGCACTTATGTTTCAAGTAATTAATTAAGACGTGGCTTTATATATGTCACGATAAAACCGTCAAAATCTCTACTCGGATAAATGTTCACTCCCCGCCCCCTCCTCCCCCCTTGACTATCTTAATTGACAATTGCTGCTTGCTTATTATACTATATTGCAAAATGCTTGAATACTAGAATTGATAGTACGTAGCAAACACTTGCCTTGACTGTCGCCACTAGAACATGGTGTTTACTTGCAAAATAATAGATCCGTTCATATTATACGAATAGAATAGGTTTTTGCACGACAAATTATGTACGCCAAAAATGTTTTTACACGACAGAATTGGTTAAATAAACGAATGACAGAATCGGTTTTTGCACGACAAAGATTTATTTTCTATTTCTTTAGAGATGTTGGGTTAGGTTAGGTTTAGAAACTGGTCCACATATGGAGACAATAGTACTTGCTGGTTTAATAGAGTTAACTAGGCAACTAGATTCTCCACTGTCTTCAAACCGCCTCATTGATTATTAAGTTGGTAAGTTAACGAGAGAATTAACTTCGGAAACGTTTAACATCGAGTCTAAGCCGACATAAAATTGTAGCCAAATTATATTCAATAAATATTTTCTCAAAAATAAACATTATTTTATAATTACAAAATATGCTGTCGTATAGAGGGTGTTGAAAAAAATATTATTTTTTGAAGAAGATGTTTGAAATGCTTTTATTCCATGTTTACGCAGACTCAAAAAGAGAATAGTTCCTAGAAGATAGATAAAACGAGGTTTTATTTTATGACCTCCTAAATCTTCTGACTTGACATTTTTAGACTTTTTTCCTTGAGGTTAACTTAAAAGTTTAGTCTACGTAGCACCTGTAAATATTCTAGAAAAATTACAACTACAAATTAAGCAAACCTGGCAGATAATTCAAAATAAACCGGAAATTCTTAAGCAAATATAGAACCTACACTGGAAAAAACTTGCCATTTTATATAAAAATCATAATAAAAAAATTATATATTAGGTCACCAAAATGATGGTTCACATAAATTTTCTGTAAAAATAATATAATTTTGTAATTTTAAGTAAAATAATTAATTTACCATGTTATATATGTTTTTTCTTATCAAAAAACTAAGTAAACTTACATAAAAAATACGTATTTTAAATTTATATAATGTAAAAATTTCCTGTGACGTCTGTAAATTTACATATTAAACTGATGTAAATCAATTGTTTTAGGTTTTTATGTAATATTACCGAATTTTTTTACAGTGTACATAGATGTAAAAGGAGAATATTTCAAAAATTTTCTTTAGAAAAACATTAAAATATTTAGTTGGCCAGCTCATATTTATTCTTAGAAATGCCTTATGTTTTAAAATCAGGCATATTAAAAAATAAATTAAAATCAGCTTTTGATAAAAATAAAACCTGTTTGTATTTAATTTTTATAACTTCAAATTTAGGTTTACGTCTAACATCAATTAGTCTTTATTAATTATTTATTGTACAATGTTAGTAATTTGACAATATACTATTTAATGGTTCAAATTGACAATGAAGCTAAATTGTTGTTGAAGCTAAATCACGCTAAATTTTAAGTCGTTTATAAATAATTTGTAGTTTAATGCGGTAACAAAACTTTAAATAATTTAACACGTTGAACGCCAATAGGATTTTTGCAAAATGTCAAAAAAAAAAATTTTGTGTTTTTAGGTTTTATTTGATAGATTATATGTAAATACAATTTTTTTATTTGTTTTGAGGTAATATTGAGGGAATTTATTGAGCTTTCCCATAAAAGAGTTTTATTCAGTAAATTTTTACATATACCACCATATATTTTGGTACTATGAAGATAAACTCAGGCCAAGCTGCAGGTACGTAGAGAAGGGCCACGTTGGCCACGCTGAATAGCAATTTATATGGAACGCGTAGCTGACAACCCAAAAAATAGAGTCAAAGCTAGGTATGTCATGTCGGCCACCGGTGGCCGACGCGGCCCATTCGAAATGAGTCGGTGTCGGCCACCGGTGGCGGACATGGCGTTCAACGTGTTAATTTGTAAACGTGTCCGTTTAGTTTGTAAATTTTTGATTTATCACTAGCTAACATACATTGTGTGGCTTTTATATATTTTATTTAAATTTTTATTTTTTAATCATTGGATAATTATTTCAAATAAATAAATATTTATTAAAATCAATGGAAATATTTTATAATATATATTTTTATTAATTATTGATTCCCTGATAGTTTAATTATTTACACCGTAATGCAACCGTGTCCAATTAATGTGTTCATATCATAAATCAATCAATGACTTAGGCCCGGTTGTATATAGCATTGTTAAACGCATTGTAAATTAACTCTTTCATTAACTGACCAACTCATCTGAATCAGTGTTTACACTGTAATGAAATAATAGTACGCACTCTACCACCGTACTTGTGTAAAATACCAGTTTGATTTAAAGTATAATTATTAGAAAAACATTCTCAATACAAAATTTTACTTACTTTTAATGAAGAGTTAATTTATTCGCAGTCACCTCTTAAAGTTTTTTTGACACACATATTTTTAAACTGTCACTCATCAAATAAACTAAAACACTAATACCTATAGTAATATTTGTTGAACATAATATTTAATCCCAAAGATAACTTCAAATATATTAAAAATTTCAAAAAATTAGGCTTATACACTTTTAATACTGTTTAAAACATTTAAAAAATACACAAAATTGACACTTATGTAGGTACATATCAAATAAAAACTATAATTTCGAGTTAAAATATTAGAATTTATTATAAACGATAAACGAATATTTTGCTATAAAATCCAAACACGAACTGATCGAGTGAAGGTTATAACTAGAAAAATTCTTTTACCAATAACAGGTAATCTCCGGATTGGTCAGGAAACAACAATAAAAATATATTAAATAAATCTAACGAGTTATATCATTCATTAAATTTATTAATAATCAGAGCATATTTACCAGTAAATATACACTTTTTACCAGTTTGACTGCATGGAAAAGTGGTATAGCGTTTGGTACGGTGTCTGTAACATTTTCAAAAAAAAATAAAATTGTATAGAAATCCTTTATATAGCCTCTAAATGACGAATCCGAACTTAGTTTATGTGGGTGTATGGATGTGCGTCGTCAGTTCGCTCGGTCGTAAGTCAAAATTTTGTGGCCGCAACTCCTCCTAGATGGTTCAACCGATTTTAATGAAATTTTCAGGATAAATTTGTTTAATACCCAAGATGGTCCTGTGGTTTTATTTTTTCCAGTGATGCCAACTTTCCGAGAAAAAAATTATTAAAATTTTTAAAAATTTATATTGGCTACGTTATTTATCCGATTTTAATCAAATTTTCAGAAAAGATTTCCTTAATGCTCCTATTAATTTTATAATTTTATTAATATTCAGTGTTGCCAACTTTCCGAGACAAAAATTACTAAAGTTTTAAAAAATTTATTATGGCCATGTTATTTAACCGATTATACTCACAAATTTTTTAAAAAATTTATTGTGGCTACATTATTTATTCGATTTTGATTAAATTTTCAGAAAAGTTTTTCCTAGTGCCCACATAAATTATAATATTATTAAAATACAGTGTTGCCAATTTTACGAAAAATGACAAAGTGGTCTATGTATGGGTTTACCCATATACTTCTAATCTTGTTCTATAAAAAGAAGAATTCCATTTACTAGAAAAAGACAACATATACTACGTAATGCTAAGAGTGTTACTAGCTTTTAAATATGCCCTTCTATTTACCACTTTGACTGCAAGGAAAAATGGTATAGCGTTTGGTACGGTGTCTATAACATTAAAAAAAAAAATGTATAGAAATCCTTCATATAAACTCTAGATCAGCCAAATCCGAACTTAGTTTATGTGGGTGTATAGATGTGCGTCGTCTGCTCGCTCGGTCGTCGGTCAAAATTTTGTGATTGCAACTCCTCCTAAACGGTTCAACCGATTTTAATGAAATTTTCAGGATAAATTTGTCTAGTACTCAAGATTATTATGCGGTTTTATTTTTTTCAAGCGATGCCAACTTTCCGAAAAAAAAATTACTAAAATTTTAAAAAAATTATATTGGCTACGTTATTTATCCGATTTTGATCAAATTTTCAGAAAAGATTTCCCAAATTTATTGTATTTGCATAAATATAAATATACATAGTATATAAATATAAATAATATACATCACTTTTTATCTTTTAAATTAAAAATTATACAGAAAATTTAATTACAAATTTACGAAAAAAACCATTGCTGATTTAGTAATCACCGTAAAAAAATAGCAACATATACGTCATAGGTTATCCCAGAAATAACATATTAATAGTTAAAATTATTTCATTTCATTTCAGAAATGAAAGAGTGCTAAGCACAACATAAATATCGGCAAAATATTTATTAAGAAAAGTGTTTGAATAAAAACCGAATTATATTTATAAACACAGTGTTCATAGTTCATTATTAAATACTCCTATAATAAAATATGTGTTAAATAATGTGAAAGAAACTAATAATAAAAGAAAACATTTATAACAATAATTTTTAACAAAAAGAAATACGTCGTCATTAATAAATATAATATAACATTTTTTAATAAAACGTTGTGTTAATATTTTTATATAAAATATTATAGAAATTGCGTCTCGAATAATATAAAATAATAATAGAAGCAAAAAAACATTTTACAAAAATAAAAAAAGAATAATATATTGTAATATATAAATTAATTTAGGTGTTAAATATTGCATCATGAAGTTTTCAGATAAACTACTTGTGTTATTTTTCTTGATACTACTGTGTGAAAAGTGTCATAATATAAGTGTTGAAATTAGTACTGATAATTATAGAGAATCCATCAATATTATACATTCACTTGATATTTCAAACATAACAAAATCAACATTTAACTATATTACATTAAAAAAATTAATTGTCACTGATTTAAAAAATCTGTATCACAACAATTTGGGAAATACGAAATTTACCTTATCTACGATATTTGGTACTTAATAATATCGAACTAAAAAATGTACGGGTATTAAATAATTTACCAAGCTTAGAAATCGTTCGTATAAAAACCAATAATATTACTACCATTAACAAACACTGTTTGTCCAAAGTAGCCGGTCGGATAATCAATTTTTCTAATAATTATATATCTGTGATGGAAGATAAAGCTTTAGGCAAGTTCCGATTTGTTTATTTAACTTGTAACAAATTAAACGTATTTTCAACGAAATGGTTCACTCATCCAGAAACAATAAATGTATTACATCTACAAAATAACAACATATTGTAACGTGAATTCGATTCGTCTCGGGGCTGTCTGAGCAGTATTGGAAATATTATAAATAAATACCATCATATTTGCGATTGTATTTTGACTAGCATTTATTTCACAATACTTAAACACTAAATAACAATTCTGTACAATAATATTAACAATAACAACTGTTAGCCGAGCGGAGCTAAACAAACAATTACACTATTTACATTTACCTATAATACAACTATCAGACTGACATTGACACACCACTTATGAACTAACACCACATTAATACATTTTTACACATTTATATTCACATATTTATATTACACTACTATTTATTTAACCGAGCCATCATCGTACAGCCCAATAATACAGCCAGACCGATATTAACGACACAACCTTGTCGCTTATCTGACAATGACTGCCTATCTGACTCTGACAATGACTGCCTATCTCACAATGACTGACTGCGCTGTCGCTCAAAGCGCCTAATATACCCTTAACCAATCCTTCCACAACAATCTAGAGTCTCTGTAGAATCTTCCACACATACATACAAATACAGCGCACACAGACATTACGTTCTTAAAGTAAACACACTCGACAAACATATTTTAATGATATGTTTCACAGCACGCATACATACACAAATATAAGCACGCATACACACATTTAAACATAATTACTTTCTAGAACTTATTTAATACTTCGCTTTGTTACAATATATATTTTATATGAAAATGCGTTACGTGATTTGGTAAATTTAATTTATATCGATATTAGTTCAAATAAATTACATACAATAGAAGATGGAGCATTGATTGGTCCACGTAGATTAGATTATTTAAGTTTAGCTAACAATCAATTAACCGAACTGAGTTCACACGTTTTAAGCACAATTCCCGTAATATATAACATTGATATTGAATACAATAAGTTGACATTTTTGTACGAAGAATTTCTAAATAAAATACGAAACTTAAAGACGATGAAAATCTACGGAATTCCATGGCAGTGTCCCTGTTTGAAGAGAATTGAGCAACTGGCACGAGATAAGAACGTAAAATTAATCAAGTCGCACAAAATGCAAGATGTTGCAATATGCATTGTCGGATTGTCTTATTTCCAAAAATGCATCAATACTTATGAGTCCGAATTATTCGATACCTATTCCAGAAATATTCCCGAATATAATAAAGTATAGCATAGAAGGTATTTTATATTATTATTGTTTGTTTTAGAAATTAGACATTAAAATGTACAAGTGTTGAAACAGATAAAGAAAAAGTTATAGTATTTTAATACGTTTTTATAAACTCGCTTTCTTTCCTGTTTTGTCTGTTCATTATAAATTTTGCAATCGATTTTAAAGTAACTTTCCGATGAGCTAGAGACTTGAAACTTTAAACATAGCTCAGAACTAGATAACAATACACTTATCTCGCGATTTACACGGCACTTGTTTTACACGATTTTGCTTTTACACGGTTTATAAATTAACGAATTTCAAAAAACTGGTAAAAATGCATCAAGAAAGCTCAAGTAATGAAAGTAGCATCAGGACGAAAAGACTGATAATTTATAAAAGTGATGACAGTAATTTAACTTATAATTAACTTTTTAAGGATCTTTTTGGTTTTTATTTTTTGTTTCTAATGTAAAATGAATTAAATATGTAGTTAAAGTTAATTTATTTATTATTATTTATTTATTTTATTTGTGAAATTCGGATCAGTTCGAAAGTGTTTCCAATAAGATCCGGTTAAAAATTATACTATAAAATTATCTATCAGAATGAATTTATAACTCTTACAAGTCCTTAAAATATAGATTTGAAACCACTTAAAATATATAATAAATATAAATAAGAGAGATCAGGTACGAAATACGATTAGTGTATGATGAGTGTGAAATTCGAAAAAAATGTTGTAGCAAAAGTTGCCACGTGTTAGAGTCAGTTAAGATCTGGTTCGGAGCCATCTTGAGGGAATAAGTCTAATAAACGTTTCGTTAAAAAGATTTATTTCAATGATTTTGATAGTATACGTTTGCCAGTGGACGTTCAATGAGTAGTTGGAGTGGTGTGTGATTGAGAGTGTGGCTTGCGTGAGCAAAAGTTTCCAAGTAGTAGGAATAAAAGAGAGCATGCGATGAAAGGAGGAATTATGAATGTGGATGAAGCGAAAATTGCTTGTTTCTGGATATAGGAATGTTTGGAGGCGACTGATTTCGGGATAATGAAAAGAGTTTGTGCCACACCCTTTTAGGTACATGGCGTGATTGTGTATGTATGTATGTATAAATCAATTAAACTTTAACATAACAAGAAATCTTTTGGAATTCATTATTTTAAAATAAAAAGTTTCAGCTTGATTTTATATTAAAATTAGACGTTCCGATTGATATACTGCAAATATATTAAAATTGAGAAAAAATATGTAAAGCCGTTTTATTTTAATATAAGTTTTGAAAGATTTTTTACTATTTAAGGTAAATTTAATGACCAGAATAGCGCCATTAATCTATTCACTGAAATAAATATATGAAATATTAATTTATTCTTCCATAATAATTTCGACGTTTCGACGAACTTAACGTACGTCATCATCAAAAAAAACAAAAGACATTAGAGTAAATAAACAGAACATTAAAAACAAGTTACTAAGTAACAAAATAAGAAACTAGATTATAAAATTTAATAAATTTTTAATTAAAGGAATCCAAATTTTACTTAAATTGGTAACGTGTTTTTATGTTCTGTTTATTTACTGTAAATGTCATTTGTATCATGTTTCCTAACAAAGATATACGTTGAATATATCAATTATTAATAAATATTAATACAGAACTACAACCTGAAGCCGTTTTATTTTAATATAATAAATTCTGAAAGAATTTTTACTGTGTTAAAAATTTAAAGTAAATTTAATGATCAGAAAAACGCCATTAATTTACTATATACTTTGTTTACCGTTTGTTCTCGCATTTTTTGTAAAATAGATTTTTATAAAAAAATGTCCCATGAGTAGTTGAAGTGGTATGATTGAGACACTGGTATTTATAAACAATCGCCAGAGCGTTGTGTCAGCGAACCGGCACTCAGCACGCCGCCGAATATTGTTTATGAAAAATTGATGTGACAGATCAAATCAATTTTGTTCGTTCCAGATATCTTTTAAAAAAATCAACTAGTAAGTTTTATGCGTATTGTTGCAATATAAATAGTTTTACTAAATTATTGTATAAATCTCTCAGACATGGCAAAAGCATAAACTGCTGAAGCAAAAAGAACTTTTGGTTCAAATTTTAAAAATGCATCCAATTTATTGAGGATAAAAAAAGTAATGTAACGACAATTTCAAAGAAAGCTGCAGCGTAAAAAACAGTTACTGCCAAATTTAATTCTTCCGTAATTGGAGAAACGGTAATTAATATATTTTTTTTAATCGACACAGAAACGTTTATTAAAATTTAATATTTTTGTCTAAAGAGAACTACTTTACAAGTTAAAAGGTGCTGGGACAAAATTAAACGAAATAAGGAGGAAAAGGCCAACGACAGACGAAGTTTGATGGCAACTGGAGGTGGTCCATCAACAAGCAAATTCGATGATTTTGTTGTGGATGTGGATTTAGTTGCTCCACATCTTACAACAGAAGTAGAGAATGTGGTGGATAGTGATGCCACATATTTACATAGCGTAACAACAGAAGAAATACAGGAAGAATATGAAGCGACAACAAATATTGTAGAAGAACCCAAAGAGACAAAAACTAGCTATAATAATCATGTGCGAAAGCTAATGGTACAACGAAAGAGAATTACAGATAAAGAATACGATCATGTTGTTTATATTAATAATATTAGAGTAGAAATAGAACAAAATAATTTAGAAATAAGTAAACAAAATTTGCAAACTGCAAAAATTAACAGAGAAATTGCTAAAATTAATTTAGTAATTAAAAAACGTAAATTAGAAAAAATAAATTAATTATAAAAATTATTAAGTTGTTTAATTATATGTTATTATTATATTTTTTATTATACTTTTATACATATTTTTTTTCTTTTATACATTAGTAAGGTAATATGTAATTAAACTTTTGTATAGTTGTAAGTTATTATTGTATTTGATATTATAATTTTGTTCTTATATTAAATATATATTTAAGTAAAATGTTGATTAATTAAATTTTGTCTAGATGCTTGTCCGTGTACATAAACTACTTGTGGTGGTAAAATTTCTTCATCATTTTCGTTTTATACATTTTCTAGCATGTCCCAATTATCATTTCCCTCAACAGCTATATTATGTAGAACAGCACAAGCTACAATTATTGATGGAATATTTTCTAATTTATTTCCCAGTTCTCGATGAAGGCAAGGAAAACGTCTTTTCCATGTCCCAAACAAACGCTCTACTACATTACGTGTATTTATATGTGCTCTATTATATCTTCGTTCAGGATCATTTTGCGGCGAACGTGAAGGTGTCATCAAATAGGGTAAGCAAGCGTAGCCACTATCACCTAATAAAAATCCTGATAATTCGTTTCTTTCGAATCTCATTTTCACACTGCTGTTATTAAAAAATCATTGAATCGTGTTCTCTTCCTGGCCAGCGTGCAACTATATCATATATTTTTAAATCTGGTCCTGCCACAACTTGGACGTTCAATGAAAATGATCCCTTCCGATTTCTATAAATCTCAGCCCGATCTTCTGGCGGACGTTTAATTTTTATATGTGTGCAGTCAATACAACCACTAACTCTTGGATTTTGTAAATTCCTTATATATCGTTTTTGTAAACGAAAAACTCTATTAATTTGACGTACTTCCTCCATTTCTTCCTCTATTTGTCGAATTACTTCTAAATCACGATCCATTAGGTCAAAATTTAAACCTTATTTGTTGTCAAAACAACTGTAATATCGAACTGGAGTATGTGCGATGCATCTCCGGCGAATCGCCGAAATTGCTGTGCATTGCGTCATGGTCGCCATGGTAATCAAACTGGCAATTCGCTGTATAATGTTTATAAAACGTAACTAAAAAATCGCCAGCGCACTGCTGGGTGCGTCCCTGGCTGGGTGTTTGAAACAGCGAGCGCGTCGTCAGTGAATGTTTATGGCTTAGCGCACAGCGGAATGCTGGCGGGTCGCTGGCGATTGTTTCAATGCTATTTCACAAATATTTTGTTGTTAAATTTTCGCCGAATATGTTATGCAAATTGGCTATATCAGTTGTCATGAAATAGTGACACACAGTTGAGATTTACTTGGCAAGTACCAAAATTTGAAAAATACCCGTTTTTATTCGCGTCATTGTTTTGTACTATTGCATAACTGTCATTGCATCGAAATAAATGTTTTGGCTACAAATTTCTAACGTGAAAAGTGTGTTTTTATTATTTATACAATAATTATTTATATTTACCAGTTTTTCACATTTATTACTACGATAAAAATTGATAAATTATCATGATTTATGAATGATTATTTAAAGTTATGTTAGACAAACAATTATTCGAAGAATTTCGTAATGATTTTATTGTTTTATTTTTATAGATAAAGTTTTTATAAATGTATTGTATATTTTATATTCGAAGCCATAAATATATATGCATAAATAAATAAATAACAAATTTATACTAGATAAAGAATACATTTTTTATAAAAAAATAATAATTTGTTATATTTATGAGTTGGGTGTTCGTTCTAAAACATTAATTTATGAGCGACATTTTAATTAAATTACATTAATCTTAATTAATTACGTATAAAAGTAATAAATAGGTACATAGGTAAATTTTTATTCTGTTTATTTAAAATAAAGTATTAGTTTTATGCTGTAATTTCTGTACACATCTCATGACTTTGTAGTGTTACGAAATATTTTACCTTTTTTTAGTAATTGGTACCCTTCTTTTGATAGAAAAAAAAAACAGTATACTGTAACGCGGCAGTTTAACATTATTTATTTTTTACAAATTTCTAAACGAAGAATTTTCATTTACTACTTTACTTTTGGCTATGATCGTCTAAATAAGGACCCGACGTTATGTTAAAATACTAGTAACCCAAATTCTAAGGAGTCGTGAAATGGCGAGGTATCGGAACTTAAATTTATCTAAAATAAAAGTCAAAAATAAACCTGAACTCTGAAGTCCATTTATTTGTCAATGTTGTACATTAAATACTTTAGGTATTAGTTATAACGAACACATGTGTATTTTATTTATGAGATGTAAACATTTTATTATTTTATGATATAAAATATGTAATTTAAAGGGGGGGGGGGAGCAGTGTCGACGGTTGGTCTGGCGAGCGAAACATGTAACAGAAAACAACGATATAAATAACACTATCATGTTATAAGTATGGGGTGTTGTGTCCGTGTGTAACTAACTTCACAAACACACAAACGCCAATGCTCGTATATAACGTCACTAGCCGAGAGTGTGATGGTCAGTCAGTGTGTAAATAACTTCACAAACACACAAACGCCAATGCTCGTATTATAACGTCACTAGCCGAGAGTGTAAATAACTTCACAAACACCCAAACGCCAATGCTCGTATTATAACGTCACTAGCCGAGAGTGTGATGGTCAGTCAGTGTGTAAATAACTTCACAAACACACAAACGCCAATGCTCGTATATAACGTCACTAGCCGAGAGTGCGATGGTCAGTCAGTGTGTAAATAACTTCACAAACACACAAACGCCAATGCTCGTATATAACGTCACTAGCCGAGAGTGTGATGGTCAGTCAGTGTGTAAATAACTTCACAAACACACAAACGCCAATGCTCGTATATAACTTCACTAGCCGAGAGTGTGATGGTCAGTCAGTGTGTAAATAACTTCACAAACACACAAACGCCAATGCTCGTATTATAACGTCACTAGCCGAGAGTGTGATGGTCAGTCAGTGTGTAAATAACTTCACAAACACACAAACGCCAATGCTCGTATATAACGTCACTAGCCGAGAGTGTGATGGTCAGTCAGTGTGTAAATAACTTCACAAACACACAAACGCCAATGCTCGTATATAACGTCACTAGCCGAGAGTGTGATGGTCAGTCAGTGTGTAAATAACTTCACAAACACACAAACGCCAATGTTCGTATTATAACGTCACTAGCCGAGAGTGTGATGGTCAGTCAGTGTGTAAATAACTTCACAAACACACAAACGCCAATGCTCGTATATAACGTCACTAGCCGAGAGTGTGATGGTCAGTCAGTGTGTAAATAACTTCACAAACACACAAACGCCAATGCTCGTATATAACGTCACTAGCCGAGAGTGCGATGGTCAGTCAGTGTGTAAATAACTTCACAAACACACAAACGCCAATGCTCGTATATAACGTCACTAGCCGAGAGTGTGATGGTCAGTCAGTGTGTAAATAACTTCACAAACACACAAACGCCAATGCTCGTATATAACTTCACTAGCCGAGAGTGTGATGGTCAGTCAGTGTGTAAATAACTTCACAAACACACAAACGCCAATGCTCGTATTATAACGTCACTAGCCGAGAGTGTGATGGTCAGTCAGTGTGTAAATAACTTCACAAACACACAAACGCCAATGCTCGTATATAACGTCACTAGCCGAGAGTGTGATGGTCAGTCAGTGTGTAAATAACTTCACAAACACACAAACGCCAATGCTCGTATATAACGTCACTAGCCGAGAGTGTGATGGTCAGTCAGTGTGTAAATAACTTCACAAACACACAAACGCCAATGTTCGTATTATAACGTCACTAGCCGAGAGTGTGATGGTCAGTCAGTGTGTAAATAACTTCACAAACACACAAACGCCAATGCTCGTATATAACGTCACTAGCCGAGAGTGTGATGGTCAGTCAGTGTGTAAATAACTTCACAAACACACAAACGCCAATGCTCGTATATAACGTCACTAGCCGAGAGTGCGATGGTCAGTCAGTGTGTAAATAACTTCACAAACACACAAACGCCAATGCTCGTATATAACGTCACTAGCCGAGAGTGTGATGGTCAGTCAGTGTGTAAATAACTTCACAAACACACAAACGCCAATGCTCGTATTATAACGTCACTAGCCGAGAGTGTGATGGTCAGTCAGTGTGTAAATAACTTCACAAACACACAAACGCCAATGCTCGTATATAACGTCACTAGCCGAGAGTGTGATGGTCAGTCAGTGTGTAAATAACTTCACAAACACACAAACGCCAATGCTCGTATTATAACGTCACTAGCCGAGAGTGTGATGGCCAGTCAGAGTGTAAATAACTTCACAAACACACAAACGCCAATGCTCGTATATAACGTCACCAGCCGAGTATGCGATGGTCAGTCAGTGTGTAAATAACTTCACAAACACACAAAAGCCAATGCTCGTATATAACGTCACTAGCCGAGAGTGTGATGGTCAGTCAGTGTGAAAATAACTTCACAAACACACAAACGCCAATGCTCGTATATAACGTCACCAGCCGAGAGTGCGATGGTCAGTCAGTGTGTAAATAACTTCACAAACACACAAACGCCAATGCTCGTATTATAACGTCACTAGCCGAGAGTGTGATGGTCAGTCAGTGTGTAAATAACTTCACAAACACACAAACGCCAATGCTCGTATTTAACGTCACGAGCCGAGAGTGTGATGGCCAGTCAGAGTGTAAATAACTTCACAAACACACAAACGCCAATGCTCGTATATAACGTCACTAGCCGAGAGTGTGATGGTCAGTCAGTGTGTAAATAACTTCACAAACACACAAACGCCAATGCTCGTATATAACGTCACTAGCCGAGAGTGTGATGGTCAGTCAGTGTGTAAATAACTTCACAAACACACAAACGCCAATGCTCGTATATAACGTCACTAGCCGAGAGTGTGATGGTCAGTCAGTGTGTAAATAACTTCACAAACACACAAACGCCAATGCTCGTATATAACGTCACTAGCCGAGAGTGTGATGGTCAGTCAGTGTGTAAATAACTTCACAAACACACAAACGCCAATGCTCGTATATAACGTCACTAGCCGGGAGTGTGATGGTCAGTCAGTGTGTAAACGTGTAGGTGCGTATGTGTAAGGTACCATGGGACTAGAGATTCCAATCCTAGAATCAGAATCCTAATCCTCGAGCCAGCCCGCTGTCAGCTCTTATAAAGGCAGCAGGTCCCCCCTACTACTTCCACCTGCGAAAGAACACTACCAAATATGGTCACGAAACAGAATGCTCCATTCCTATTGGTTGAAACGTTCGGCCCGGGAACGTAACTGTTAGAGAGGGAAATCTGCCCAGGACGAAACACTCGTTAACTTAAATAACATTACATCTCAATTTAATTATCATAATTGAATTCCTCATCATTTTCTGATAAATTTGATACTAAACAACATATATTTATTTAATGTGCTAACAGAGTTAACATAATTTCCATATACATTCATAATTAGAAATTGTTCACAAAAGAATAATATTATAATATAAAAACATATTCAATAATAAAATGAATAGAAAAAACATTAATCTATTGTCATAATTACATAGCGCAAATACGCACATATACATCAAAGCTAAAAGATAAGACAAACACAAGAACAATTAGACCAAACACAACGAGAAATTTCGATGACAGGTGCAAGTGCGTTATCTAAACTCAGTGCCGGATTAATTGCATTTTTCTAATACGGAAGAAATTCTACCATCTTTACTCATAAACACATGCAGATATAATACAGGACTAATATTGTAAACTACGGTTTAATAATCATAACATAAGTAAATACTACTTGTTGAAAAGAAGAAAAACGAAAAAATTCTCCGTCAGGGTTGGTCCCGTTTCAATACTAACAATAATTTCTAACCTGACAATAGGATTCATGTATAATCATTATTTTACTAAACTTTAATCTTCGATTAATGTAAATGTATTTTACATATAAGAATTATGAAGAATAATAAAGAATTGCATGTGTATGTTTTTGTTTTAATTTTAGACGCGAATGCAGTCATTGACTGCTTCATTGACACTGCTTCGGATGGTTCTCACAGAAGGACTTCTGCGACCTGTGAAAGGGATGAGTGCAGTTGTCATGAGCGCTGGACCATCACATGCTCTCTACTTCAGCTGTTACGAATACCTCAAAGATACAATGATACAGAATACGACTAGTGCTAGATATCATACATTCATATACGGTAAGTTTGTAACTTGAAATTTTTATATTTAATATTTTCAACTTATGTCCATAAAATGTAGACAAAGGTTTATTTCAAATATAATGTTTCATTCTCAAAATATTTCACTGCGTTATATGGTAAACAAAAATATTTGCGAAAACTTTTATCAGCATACCAATAGAGGACAATTTTTGTTTACTTTCAAATTACAAATAATTGTAATAATTAAAAAAAATTACACTCTTCTGTTTTACAATTCTTAAAACGATGTGTATATATTTTGTGCTGCTGGATATCTGTTTTAAAATAATTTTTATTTCTTATTTGGCAATTAATTATTGCTTTTTACTGTAAGTTATAGTAAAATTAATAAGTTAAAACATATATTTTATTATTCGTTTTGTAAAAATGGAAAGATAAAAACGCATGCACTGAACAATTTATAAATAATTTGATTTTTGTCTATAAATTTTATTTGAATTTCAAATTTTTTAATTTCCGTACGTGATTGGAAATTTATAATAAATTGTAGATTCCTTGTTTGGCTGTAAAAATGTTTAATGCACAGCTTTATGTTCTACTGAGAAATAAGGAAAATTGGTTTTAATTAACAGTAATATATCACTTCCTTAACAAATTTAATACAAACAAATATGTATAGTAATAATAATAAAAGATTTCACTATACTTGATTTTCCACTTTATTTATTTAATTGTTACATATGTTTCGACTTTTCAGTCATCATCAGACGTGTACAGATTTTTAAAAATTACAAGTATTTATACATTATTATGTACCGTTATATATTAAGTAGAGGTGAACAGCTTACTTCTAATTGGTCATTTACAATATATTTCCCAGAATTTACTGCTTTTCTAATCTCTAAATTTTCCAGAAGGTTCATTCTAAATCCTTTTTCCGCTAAATGTATAATTTCAAATTCTCCATTAAAATTATGATTATTTTTAATACAATGTTCAGAAAAACCCGTCGTGCAATTTTGTTTATCAATAGCATTAATATGTTCCTTAATTCTAGATTTAAAACTGCGGCCGCTTTGTCCAATATAAATAGCATCACAATTACTGCATTTAATTTTATAAACACCATTAAGATCTGATTTTATGGGTTTTTCTTTGTTATTTGAAAGTAACGTTCCTAGTTTATATTTATTTGTAATAGTTGTTTTAATATTATGATTTTTTATTTTTATTTTCTTAGCTATATTATTAGTTATGTTCGGTATAAAATTTAAATAATGCCACTTGGATGTAGTATCAACCGTTCTGGAATTACAATAAATTTTTTCACATATTACAACCTTCTTTTTATTTTTAATAATATTATCAATATGTATTGGATTGTATCCATTATTTGTCGCTATGTTTTTAATTGTGTTAATTTCTGTATTGTAATTTTCTTGACTAAGTGGGATTGTTAGTAATCTATGGACCATGCTGTGAAAGGCTGACATTTTTATTGAATCAGATTGATTAGAATCATATGGTATAATCGAATCAGAAAATGTAGGTTTCCTATATATTTTGTAGTCGAGTTTATTGTTTGTTATGCTTATCGTTAAATCAAGGAAATTTATACTTTTATTTATTTCTTTTTCTAAAGTAAATTTAATGTTTTTATTTATATTATTCAAAAATTCAAGAAACATGTTAAGTTGTCTGTCAGAACCATTCCATATACAGAAAACATCGTCAACGTACCGGCACCAAAATTTAATACAATTTGTAAATTTAGTATTGTCCATAATCAGTTTTTCAAAATAATCCATATATATATATCGGCAAATAACGGAGAAACAGGTGATCCCATCGGTAAACCTGAATTCATTTTATAAAATTTATCGTTAAATTTAAAATAATTTTGATCTAAACAAAGTTCAATAATTGCAAAATACTCAATTTTTTGAATTTGGTTAAGTTTTTTATTATTATCTAACATATCCCATAAAATTGATTTTAAGTCTATCGTAGGAATCGAAGTAAACAGATTAGTTACATCAAAAGAAATCAATTTATAATTATTTTCTATTTGCAGATTTTTTGTACGATCTACAAAATTTATTGAATTTTTTATACTAAATTTAGAGTTAAAATTGAGGATGTCTGGTAATATTTTACACAAGTACTTACAAATTTTATAAGCAGGAGCGTTTACATAGGAAACTATCTGTCGCATTGGGCAGTTTGGTTTATGTAGTTTTGGTTGAGCAAACAGCTGGGGCGATCTAGGATTCATACACTTCATTACAAACTTATCTTTTTCGCTAAACACTGATTTGCATTCTTTAATCACTTTAATAATATCCAATTGAAATTTATTTGTAGGATCACACTTTATTTCACTGCAATCACTGTCTTCTATCATTTTTAAAGTTTTCTGCTGGTATTCTTCTTTCTTCATGAGAGCTATTGTATTGCTTTTATCTGCTTTGCAAAGAATAATATTTTCTGTATCTAACCTGTTTTTCAAATCCCTTATAGTTTTACATTCTATTTTGTTATAAATTTTTGAATTACTGGATTGTCTACTATCTTTTAAAATTTTAGAGCACTCTAGTTTTATGCATTGTTTTTCATTAGGATCGATAATAGAATTTGTTGCAATTTCTGTATTAATAGCAAGTTCGTCAAAATCTTTTTGTTTAAATCTGTACACGTCTGATGATGACTGAAAAGTCGAAACATATGTAACAATTAAATAAATAAAGTGGAAAATCAAGTATAGTGAAATCTTTTATTATTATTATTAAAATGAAATTCCATCAAGAACCGACTACACACTCTCTTTTAATTATAAATATGTATAGAATTATAAATACAAATTATATGTGTATTCAATTGTAATTGTATATATTAGATAAGAATTACAAAGGTGAAATTACTAATGTTACATATTTAATTTTGTATAAAATACACTTATGAAAGACTAATCATATTTCACGTGTTGTTTTTTCGATTTATGAATTAAATTAATTGCATTTAAAATAATTTTAAGTCAGTTATTTTTATAATTATGAAAATGATATTTGATATTTGCACAAAATATATAATTTTTGTCGACCAAAATTAGTCAGAATATGTTCAATATTAAAATTTTTATTGAAAAAATTAAGGGCCATTTTTGCATTATCATGTTAAATGTATTTAAATTTGTACCGTGAGATATACATGTTACACTTCAATTGTGTAACTGCCTAATCTTTAATAAAGTTAGTTTGTTATTGTTTAGAGAAAATTGTTAAATTAGCAAGTGAAAAAAATTAGTTCACGAACGAAGCAAGAAATCATATGATTGAAGCATAACATACATACATATATAGTCGATACGTTTTTGTCACTAAAAGGATATCTAAAAATGGGATTGTACAATTAACTCTTTTATAATTATATTAAGTCGGTAAGATTTTTTTTGAATTTCGTCAGTGGATACTTTGTCCATTATAAGTATACGTATGTTTCATGTGTTACAAATGGAAAAGTTTATGGTTTAGTCACATTGGTAAATATTTTATAATCTTTCGCTTAAAACAGGAACAACGTCACTTTTGTTTGAATTGGAACAGACAATAACAAGCAATAAGGAAAGGTTTAAAAATAACAATTTATAATCGATGTTATTTAGAAATATATGTATAAATGTTTCTTCATTTATTTACAAAGAAATTTGTGATTAACATTATCAATTAATTTTTTTAATTATTGATTAGAAAAAAATAAGTATTTTTATCAAGAAACATGAAAAAAAATGATATGTAATTAAATGAGTAATCGAATTATTGACTAAAAGTTTATTTTTAATTATCATTTTTTTTTATCTTGTAACGTAAAACTTGATTAAGTTTCAATGGAATTAAGATATATTTTATCTTTAAAATAACGTAATTAAGACGACTCTTAATTTTTTTGAAAAGGATAAATAAGAATTTATATACTTTTTCTATAAGAAAATTATATTATATTGTTAAAAATGTAGTATTAACTAAAATTAACTTTGACTGCATCGAAAAGTGGTACGGTGTCTGTAACATTTTTCAAAATAAGTAAATAAAAAAAAATCATATAGAAATCCTTAATGTAGCCCGTAAATGACGAATCCGAACTTAATTTATGAGGGTGCATATGTGTGTGTCGTCAGCTAGCTCGCTTGGTCGTCAGTCAAAATTTTGTGTGCCACCTATCATGAATAGAAAAAAAATGTTTCAGACAAATTCTACATACTTTTAGCCATAGAATCCGAAATTGCAATAAACCCCGCCGAATGATTAAATTTCGATTATCAACATTTTTTTCGTAGAGTGCTTATTTTTCGAGATATTTGAAGTTTTCAAGTTAAAAATTAACTGCTTTTTTCTCTAATACATTTTACCTTATAATTTGAAAAAAAATGATCTCAACTCAATATATTCAAATTTGTCACTTGGTCTAGTTTTCCTCTGAACCCCTCAAATATCGAATATAATTAAATAAAAATAATATTATAAAAAATCCCAAAATCACACTTAAATTAAAATAAAGCTAAATACGTATTTCGGAAGCTAAGCTTCCATCTTCAGTAGCTAAATAAAATCTACAAAAGTTTTACTTGTGATCCGAAGTACATAAACACTTAAGCACTTGTTGTGTGGTTTTGGAATTTTTTATAATATTATTTTTATTTAAATTTCGCCACAGTAGATCATTTTCTAATCTTTTATCGGATGTAATAAAAAATACAATTTGAATTATACGTTAAATAGTGTTTTTAATTGTAAATGTTTCTAAAAGTGGCTATGGACACAAGTTACAATTTTACCATTTATAATGTTACCTAGAATTTAAAAATCTATTTGATGATTCAAATCAAAATTTACGGAAAGGACATCGAAACTGAAGCGATATTATTACAAATATTATTTTAATGATATAAAAATTTGTTTGTAAAATGTGTGTTTATTATACAGTTAATTTTTATCATTATTTTTTTAATAATATGTTTATTTACAATCTGTCAATTTGTATAAAGACAATATGCAAATTGTTTAACTGTTTCACTTGATATGAAGGAACTCTATGTGTTAACTTAATTAATTTATAACAGAACAATTTAATGATACACTTAATTTGACATTGATTTTGTAAAATTTTAGGAGCGGCCGGTTTTGTGGCTACTCTACTACATGATGGCATTATGAATCCTGCAGAAGGTAATTTTTTCTTTAAACTATTTCATAATACATAGAATTTAATTGTTTTAATATTCCGTAATATACCTTGTATTTACGTATAGGTATAAAATATCGTAATTATGTCGCAAAAAAATAACAGATAATGCTTTGTCATAGTTATTATCTTCTAATGCAAATCATTACCTGTATGAAAGATAAAAAAAATAATTTAAAAACTTGTTTAAAACTCTTATTATTTTTCTTCAATCAAACAGATATTTTTTTGTTATTTATTTTTTTATAATAACGCGATAATTTCTAAGTATTTTACAATAATATTTTTTTCCAATAGGTACTTTTATTTTATTTATAAGTATAAAAAGTAAATATTAGTATTATAGTAAATATTACTGTTGATATTTGTTAATAATAAAAATTTCAAATATGTATATTATTTTTATTTTATATTGACGCGCTAAATATAAAACAAAACTAGACAGTTATTTAATATTTGCCTTCAAATGGCGTCATATATTTAAATATTGAAAATTTATGTAAATGATTGCGGTTAATTTAATTTTTATATTATTATATAATGGAATTCTTTCTAGTAATATTTTGTGGGAAACATTCCAGTAACGAATTTGACATATATGTAGCGACTAAATTAGACAAAATACTCCAAATTAGTTTCTAACAAATAATTTTTTGAAATGCGTAAAAACAAAGGGAAAGCAGTGCTTTGAACACTTTGTCACTGAGCTAAATAATTTATTCTGTAATAATATTCATTTTAACAAATGTGCGGTAATTTTTACTTGTCACATTATTTAATAAAAAATTGTTTGAACTTGAGAAGGTCAATTCTGATAAATAATTATACAGGATTACATATATTAATTAATCATAGTACGTAATTAGAAAATTATTGAAGAAAGATATTGCAGATATAAATATATCGAAGGCTTATGTCTGATGATTTTTCTTCAAAATAATATAATAATTAATATAAAAATTAAATTATATATATTTAATAAAATATATACTTACGTTTTTTTTTCTATATTCTACCTTTGACATTTATAACGAAAAATTAAAAATAAACATTAGAAAATGACAAATCTGTTTTCAAAAAAGAGTAGATTTATATTTAGAATTTGAATATAAATATTGGATAAGATTTTATATATTTTTTTTTAGTCAAACGAATGAAAAAGTATGGAGTTTTGTCTAATTTATAGGAATGTATTAAATTAAAAAATAAATAAATATATATGGATAACTTTGTATAGTTAGATTTTTAAATGAAGGTACTTAAGAAGCATTTGCAAAATATATTAAAATATTTGAGATTTTTTGTCTGAAGAATTGGGTTATATCTATAAGGACCAACATTAATGTTACTATTATTTTGTGCTAATGCTTGTCAAGCATCGTCTTTAAACAAAATTAGATGCTTTTGAAGAATTGAATAATATTTGTTTATCTTTGTATGTTTCAGTAATAAAACAGCGATTGCAAATGTACAATACACCATACAAATCCGTATTAGACTGTCTCCGTAAAGTATACAAAACTGAAGGTGCAAAAGCATTCTATCGCTCATATACAACCCAATTAACAATGAATATTCCATATCAAAGTATACATTTTATGACGTACGAATTCATGCAGAAAGTCACGAATCGGGAGCGAAAATACGATCCGGCCGCACATATGCTCAGTGGTGGCATTGCTGGTGCAGTGGCCGCAGCTGCAACCACACCGCTAGATGTCTGTAAAACATTGTTAAACACACAACAAAATGCCCAAACACAAGGCTTATCCGAAGCATTTGTCACCGTTTATCGACTAGGCGGTCCCACAGCCTATTTCAGAGGACTACAGGCCCGCGTCATGTATCAAATGCCCGCGACAGCGATCTGTTGGTCAACGTATGAATTCTTCAAATTCATGTTGATCACATCTAGAGGAGTGGACGATGTATTAGCAGCAAAGACAACGACGACAACGACGCAAGATACAACACCCAGTGAGCCATCGATATCAGGTAAACAGGAAACGACGGACGTCTATTGTACATCCAGCCGAAACGATAGCATTAAAAACGCGCGAATTACCAGCGGTATCTGGTGCAGGTCTCTATGGCGCCATTTCATTCAATACGATACATCATACAGCTGATACAAATATCAATTGCACTAGGCGAATTAACGATAATTCGATTTTAGATATTACGCACACCTAGTTGATGCTATATTTATTCGTTTTTTCAAATTAAATTCTATGTATATTTGTTTTTTTTTTTTAAATTAGTTGTTGAATTGTCTGTTGGTTAAAAGTGTCATAACCTTATTTCTTTTTTTCTTCTTTTGTACAGTATGACGTTTGTAATTTATAAACAAATCAAAAATAAAAAAAAAACACAAACGTATTTTTAACAATACAACCTCGTTGACGAATATTTTTTATTAAAACATAATTGTCTAACAATAGATTTTCAATTCAAAGTATTTAGTTATTTTTTAAATTCTAAGAATGGTTTACACTGTAAATATAGATATACAAATTTTTAAAATATTTAACATCATATCGTTGAACGATTAGCGACAATAATGCAATGTCACCGAATTTAAGAATAACTAAATAATTTTCCATATTTATTTTCAAATTTTCACAATTTCAATTGTAAAGCATCACAAAACACATATATATATATATATATATATATATATATATATATATATATATATATATATATATTTGTTGTTGATAAAGTTAAAATAAAAAGAAAGAAAAAAAAATTGTTCGATTTTTTCGATCGACTTTATTTTTGTTGTTGCTTTAATTGTTTGTATGAAATATGAAATTTTTGATGAGATGAACAAAAAACCCAAAGAGTTTCTTAAATGGAAGACATACTCAAAATGAAATATACTAGTTGTACAAATTTCCTAGTTAGTCCTAGTTAATAATTTCTTTGAATAGAGAAAAGCAAGCCAACAGATTAGAGACAGTAGGTGATTGGCGTACATTTGAATTAAGAATTTTGAAAAATATGAAAAAAGATTATATTAATATTCACAATGAAATATATGATAGTTTTAAAACTTCCACTGATTATTTTAACTAAGCGTTGTATTCAATTTAATCAAAGAAAAACAATTGCCGAAAATTTTTGGTTAAGGTGTGCCAGATAGTGTTTTGTCTCTGAGAGATTTTCTCAATTATTTCGAGAGCGAAAATCGCTTTAAATTAGAATGGATATCTGCTTGTGTTTAACTAGTTAAAGAATTTAAAGAATTGCATATCTTCATTTCCTTTATATAGATAATAAATAATTCATCTAATAATTTTTACTATATATCATTGTATTTTTTTTCACTTGATATGCGGATAATTTTCTGAAAATCGCTTTTTACTATCTATATTTTGTTTTTGTTTTGATATGCATTTCTTGAAAATATAAAGATTAAAGTACTCGCATAAGAATAGTTAGTAGTAATTGTTACGAGAGTAGACAACAGATGGCGCCAGCAGTCAATACGCGACACAGCCCAGAGAACGAGAAATAAGCGCCAAGCTGTCACATAAGCAACCTCACATAAAGCAATATATTATCTTTGTAATACCAATAGTATTAATACAATATACAATTATTAAGCAAGTAAAGCCTTTTATTTACATATTGTCACATGGTGTCAGGTGTGAAAACTTTGTGAAAGATTGTATATGGAAAAAAAAGAAGAAAGATAAGATGACCACGTTACCAGCACCAGAACCTGTCAAAATAAACGACAAAGCAGAGAATAATTGGAAATTATTTAAGCAACAATGGATAAACTACAGCATAGCTACAGAGCTAAGTAAAAAATCACATGAAATACAAGTAGCTACATTTCTTTCTATTATAGGCAAAGAATGTTTAAACGTTTATATACACATTGACAAAGGAAACAACGACCAAACGAAGGTTAAAGGTATAATCGAAACTTTGGATACGTATTTTACACCTACAGTAAATACGATTTATGAAAGATATATATTCAATTCAGCAGCACAAGGAAATGATGAAAGTATATTAGAATATGTAAATAGGTTAAGAAAACTTGCAAATACATGTGATTTTGGCACATTACACGAAGGATTAATAAGAGACAGGCTGGTACTAGGAATATTAAATAATGAAACTAGGAAAAGATTATTGAAAGTTTCAGATCTAACTTTACAAAAAGCAATAAATATGTGTAGAACAGACGAGGTCACCGAAGAAAGATTAAAAACAATGGAAGAAAAAGGAAAAGAAGATGTACACTTTATGAAACAGAAAAATAAGCAAGAAACGAGAAAACAGAATCAGAATATGAAAAAACAGCAAAAAACCTTTTATAATGCAGGAACAAAATGCAAATATTGTGGTTATGTACATATACATGACAGACAAAAATGCCCAGCATTTGGAAAAACCTGTAAAGCATGCGGAAAAGAAAATCACTTCCAATCAGTATGCAAGTCAAAGATATACAAGCAGAAACAGAAACAAAACGTACACCAAGTGGAAACAGATGAAAGCACAGACGAAACAGAATCCATTTACAACATCAACAAGTTAGAAGCGAACAAGAAGACATGGTATGTCAACGTGACAATGCAATACACAAACAACGAAGCACATAAAATGAAATGTCAGATAGATACAGGGGCAAGTTGTGATGTTATGTGCTACGACAACTTTAAAAAATTAGGCACCAAGCAAAGCCTGAAACCAAGCAGTACCAAATTAAAGTTATACGGAGGTGAAATAATAACGCCGATCGGAGAAGCTATAATAACATGCAAGTACAAAAATAAGAAAATTAAAACAATTTTTCAAATTATTAAAACAGAATGCACCTGCAATCCACTACTATCAGCAAAAACAAGTGAGAAGTTAAATCTCATACAAGTAACAGCAGATCTATGCAAGATAGAAGCGGAAAGTACGGATAGACAGAAAGATAACATAATTAAAGAGTATGAAGACGTATTTCAAGGAATAGGTTGTCTGCCCGGAGAATATCATTTGGAAATAGATGAAACTGTGACACCAGTTCAACAAATTCCACGTAGAGTACCAATAAATTTTAAAAAGGAATTAAAAGAATATGTAGACAAATTAGAAAAAGACAATATCATAAAGAAAGTAACAAGACCTACGAAATGGATAAGTAACATAATTGTAGTCAAAAGGGACAATAAGATTCGCATGTGTCTTGATCCCAAACCACTAAATACAGCTTTGAGAAGATCTCAATACCAGATTCCTACGATAGATGAAATACTTCCGGAACTAGCAAACGCTAAAATTTTTAGTGTGATGGACGCAAAACAAGGATTCTGGCAAATCAAACTAGACAAAGAAAGCAGCTACTATACGACCTTCTGGACGCCGTTTGGTAGATACAGATTTCTAAGATGTCCATTTGGCATATCCACAGCACCAGAAGAATATCAACGAAGGCAATATGAACTACTAGGAGATTTAGAAGGAATAAACGTTATAGCAGATGACATTTTGATCATAGGTAAAGGTAAAACACAAGAAGAATCTGAAGCAGATCATGATAAGAAGATCAAGAAACTACTGAATAGAGCAAGAGAGGTTAATTTAAAGCTGAATAAAGAAAAATTTAAATACAAATTGAAAGAAGTAACATATATGGGACATACACTGTCAACAGAAGGAGTGAAACCAGATAAAAAGAAGACAGAAGCAGTACGGAATGCACCACAACCGCAAAACATAAAAGAACTTCAAAGTTTTCTTGGTTTTATCACGTATTTAGCAAGATACTTGCCGACTCTGTCAGCAGTATGCACGCCGTTAAGAGAAATAATTAAGCAGAAAGAATGGAACTGGAACAGAGATGCCGAAGAAGCATGGAAAAAGTTAAAGAACATGGTTGAGGAGGCTGCAACTCTAAAATACTATGACATGAATAAAGAAGTAACCATACAATGTGATGCAAGTAGTTTTGCATTAGGAGCAACACTTATGCAAGAAGGAGAGCCAGTTGCATATGCTTCTCGTGTACTAACACAGACAGAAACAAAATATGCGCAAATAGAAAAAGAGACACTAGCATTGTTATTCGCGTGCGAAAGATTCTCTCAATACATATCGGGAAGACAAATAGTACATATCGAAAGTGATCATCAACCTCTTGAAACAATTTTCAAAAAATCTATATTATCGGCACCGTGCAGATTACAAAGAATGATGTTAAGACTGCAACGTTTCAACCTAGACGTAAAATATAAAAAAGGTTCAGCAATGCACGTAGCAGATTATTTATCAAGAGCACCATTAAAAATTAAAACAACAGAAAGCAACAAAGAAGAATACATACATTATATAGGAGGAAACTTGATTGAAGAAATAATGAACATCAATATGGCCGAGCACGTAAATGTGACGGAACAAAGATGGAATCAAATAGCAACAGAAACCAGTAAGGATGACACTTTACAAGAACTAAAATCAATCATATTACAGGGATGGCCAGAAGAAAAAAAATCCATCAAACCAGACATAGTCAAATATTGGAATTTTAAAGAAGAATTATCAATACAGGATGGAGTACTGTACAAAGGCGAAAAAATTATAATACCAAATAGTATGAAGAACGAAATGCTTAAAAGAATTCATGCAAGTCATGCAGGAATCGAAGCATGTACCAGAAAAGCTCGAGAAACACTATATTGGTACAAAATGGCAGAGGATATAAAAGACTATATTTTAAGATGCTCGATATGTCAAGAATTCCAAACCAATCAAAGAAAAGAACCATTGATCTCAGAAGACATTCCAAATTTGCCATGGTCCACAGTAGCAATCGATATTTTCACACTGGATACAAAAAATTATCTAGTTATCACCGATTATTACAGCGACTTTTTCGAATTAGAAAAACTTAAGAATATGACAAGTGAACACGTTATTAAAAATATAAAAAAAAATTTTGCTAGACATGGAATCCCACACATAGTGATATCAGACAATGGGCCACAGTTCGACTGTAAACAATTCAGACAGTTTGCAAAAGAATGGGAATTTTTTCACAAAACTAGTTCACCATATCACTCAAAAGGAAACGGAAAAGCAGAATCATCGGTTAAAATAGCTAAAAGAATAGTAAAAAAAGTACAAAGAGAAAATAGCGATTTATATTTAGCACTTTTAGAACATAGAAATATTCCAACGGAAGAAATACAACTTACACCAGCGCAAAGACTGATGGGACGAAGAACAAGAACACGAGTACCTATCACAAAGCAAAAATTAAGACCAAAAATACACAACGATGTCCAAGAAAGAATAAACCTAAGAAGAAAAAAACAACAATTTTATCATGACAAAGGAGCAAAAGAACTGAGAATTCTTGAGGGAGGCGAAACAGTTAGAGTTAGAAATAAAGAAGGAAAATGGCAAGAAGGTAAAATTAGAGAAGAGATATCGCCAAGGTCATATAGGGTACAAGTAGAAGGAACAAATTACCGCAGAAACAGAATAGATATACGATCAAGTCCAACCAATAAAGAAATCGAGAAAGTAGAAGAAAGACGACAAAATCGAATACAAAATGAGGAACCACAGGAAATAAGACAACCAGTAACACCAAAAGCACTAAACAAAGGTAGTGTATATGAATCGCATAATGAACAAGAAGAAAGAAGATCGGAAGAACAAAATGGGTCAGCAACATCCGAAGAAGTGAGCAAACCAACTTTTACAAGAAGTACCAGAGAAAGACGACCACCCAAGTATCTTCAGGAATATATAACAAATTCGCCAAAGAAGAGGGGATGTTACGAGAGTAGACAACAGATGGCGCCAGCAGTCAATACGCGACACAGCCCAGAGAACGAGAAATAAGCGCCAAGCTGTCACATAAGCAACCTCACATAAAGCAATATATTATCTTTGTAATACCAATAGTATTAATACAATATACAATTATTAAGCAAGTAAAGCCTTTTATTTACATATTGTCACAGTAATAAGTGAACAACAATAAATATGTATATAATATAAATAATAATGTTTAAGGAACCCATTACCCTAAAAGTTGGCTGTGTATAGGTAAATCAAAAGCAAAGAGTTAACGCTCACACTTTACTTGTTTTCTGGTTGTCATGGCGACAAGATTACGTGTGATAATGGGTGAAAGATACAACAAAAGTAAGCGACGTAAATATTTCTTAGTTCTTATTTTTGTACATATTATTAAAACAAAACATTTGCGAAGTACTTTAATGTTATTGTATGCGTATTAAAAAGGCAATGCTAAAATAATAATTGTTTACTTTATTATTTATATAATTAAATAAAGAGAAACGCTGTATTTGGCTGTGATAGAGTGCTTATCAACAAATTCTATTGTGATATTGACTTTGTTCAGATGGAACTACTATCATGATTAAAAGCATATATTTTGTTACAAAAGTTGATAACCGACAAAAAAAATAGTCTGAAACTACTACAGTCAAGTCGTTGACCTCAGTCCGTCTTTTTTGAAAAAAATTATTTTTCTTACATTTCTATGTTTTTACTACTTTGACTGTAAGGAAAAAGTAGTATAGCGTTTGGTACGGTGTCTGTAACATTTTCAAAAAAAAAAAAAAATTGTATAGAAATCCTTCATATAGCCTCTAGATGACGAATCTGAACTTAGTTTATGTGGGTGTATGGATGTGCGTCGTCAGCTCGCTCGCTCGCTCGGTCGTCAGACAAAATTTTGTGATCGCAACTCCTCCTAGACGGTTAAACCGATTATAATGAAATTTTCAGGATAAATTTGCCTAGTGCCCGAGATGGTCATGTGGTTTTGGTTTTTTCCAGTGATGCCAACTTTCCGAGAAAAAAATTACTAAAGTTTTTAAAAATTCATTGTGGCTACATTATTCATCCGATTTTGATCAAATTTTCAGAAAAGATTTCCCTAATGCTCCCATTAATTACAAAATTTTATTAATATTCAGTGTTGCCAACTTTCCGAGAAAAAAATTACTAAAGTTTTAAAATTTTTATTATGGCCATGTTATTAAACCGATTTTACTCAAATTTTCACAAAAGATTCTCCTGGTATTCATATAATTTATGTAATTTTAATAAAATACAGTGTTACCAACTTTCCGAGAAAAAAATTAGTAAAATTTTTAAAAATTTATTATGACCATTTTATTTAACTGATTTTAATCAAATTTTCATAAAAGTTTCTTTTAGTGCCTAAATAAATTATGAATTTTTAACAAAATACAGTGTTGCCAATTTATCGAGAAAAAAATCACCAAATTTTTTAAAAATTCATTGTGGCTACATTATTTATTCGATTTTGATCAAATTTTCAGAAAAGTATTTCCTAATGCCCACATAAATTATAATATTATTAAAATACAGTGTTGCCAACTGTCCGAGAAATGTCAAAGTAGTCTATATATGGGTTTATCCATATACTTCTAATCTTGTTTTAATATACATATATATGTAAAGTAATTACGATGTACAATAAATTCATTTATGATATATCATTATTTGTTACACATAATTATATTTGTAAACCGTTTCAGTTACAAATGCACATCGAAATTATGTTTTACATTAAAACATTTTTATTGTGTAATTCAGTTTATCTGTGAATTAAATTTTTTTTAAAAAAATGCAACGGCAATTATCGATATTTTGGTAAAAATTAAAATAGACTGACTGCTATTTAAATATAAGTATTTTAGTATAAATCAATTTTTACAAAATTTAATGTTTTAAAACAAATGTTAGCTTTCTAAGCAAAGATCATATGATAAGAGACCTTGTCACCACAGAAGTATTTTTCGTTTGTGTAAAAATAAATAAAAAAAAAATTGTACTATGTGCTCGCACGTGTTTATCTGCTACAATAAATGTTGAAAAAATAAACCATCAAAATGGTTGTATTTGTGGATTTGAGTGATGAAAAAAGTAAGCAGATGTCCTATAAACGTATATGTACGTACGAGATTTGTGGTTTTACATGCAACCGCCCGTATTAATACGCGCGATATAAGTTAAATGTCCTTTAGACGTATATACATGTTTCATGGCTTTCTTAACTTAGCACACGCAGTTATTCGCAGCGTCCCTAACTCCGCAGTGAAATGGTTAATAATGGTACAGGTTAATTATTAATTTGGAAATAAACATAGTAAGTTATTCTATCAATAATTATTATAATGTTATTCCTAGAATAACTTAATTTGAGAATATAATTTTTTAATTTCATTGTAAATTATAAATATAACTTAAATTACCATTTTTGATAAATAAAGGGATAAGTAATAAATAATTACACATAATTGTCTTTAACATTATTTTCATATTTTTCCACAATAATATAACAACAATTATGAATTTTAATATAATTTCAGATCTCTTTAAACAAATAACAGTAGACTTCAACAAAAACATATTTTTCGATTATACTTACAATTATTCTAAACATAATAGTAGATATCAATAAAGAAAAATAATTTTTATAACATTTCGTAAATTTTCTTTGGGCAGTGTTACACAGATATGTTGTGATAAATGCAATAATTTATCAACATTTTTGACGCAACAATTTACATTAATTATTACATACAAATTACTTTTCTTATATCGTAAAACATTTTAATATGAAATGATTTATAAAAAAAAGGAATGTTATTGTCACTTGGAAATTGTTTAGATTATCTGTTTGATACGTTACTTTTTATTTACAAGCCTTTGTTGTAATAAACAATTTTTGGCGGATTTTTCATGCAGTTAATTTTTTTCTGTAACAAAAATTAAATCACTTTTTTTAAAGGAAACAATAATGTGGATACGCGAAAACCTACTTGTAATTCGGGTTCTAGTTGAGAGACGTAAACTTCGGATTTTTGCTTGAAGAATGCGCAACACATTGGCGTAGCAAACGTCAGACATACTGCTAAAAGACCACACTGTATCGGCAAAGCTGCCCATGGATATCTGCATAGTGTTCCACGCCGTTCAAAATAATTCATAACGAAAGGAGTCATTACTGAAAATTATTTTAAGGTTAGTATCGATTTCAAAATTTATAATAAATTATTTTTAATTTGTTATTTTGAGTTAAGGACATTTTTTTGAAACTATAAGTTACCATCAATTAGAGAAAGAATCAGCTAAGTGTAGTGGTTCAAACACGAAACTGAAACTTCAGTTCCGAAATATTTTACATTAAGTTTTTAAATTTTGTAGCTTGTTTTCTCAAAACTTAAAAATATCACTTGGCCTAGTTTTCAATTATTATATTTTTTTATAAAATAATATAATTATTTTTATTATGTAATTATTTTCCTACAAGTTTATTATTTTTTATGTAAAAATTCAAAATATAAAATTTACGTTTGCATTATTGAAATTGTATGTTTTTGAAATAGTTCTGTATTCATAGCCCCTTTTAGAAACATTTCGATAAAAGCATTATTTCATGTATATTTCGAATTATTTATTGTTATTTTCAAGAGTTCTATTTTGCTTTCAGAGATGTCAAATATAATGCAAATATCAAATATAAAAAAATATAATTATATTTGTTTATAGAAAATAGAAAAAAACATATTTTGTGAAATATTCGATTAAAAAGGACTATAAATGCGGACCAATGTAATCCTCTCCATAGGTACTAGAAAAAAATTACTTAAAATTGTTTTTTTTTTTTTTAATATCGTTCCCATATACAAGGGTGTCTTCATACTTCGAGCAAATAATTAAAAGGGGTATATACTATAGTATATACCAGGGGTGGGCACACATGAGGCCTAAGGGAGCCGCAATGTGGTTTTTAATACTCTATAAAGAGCCATACACAAATTAAATTTTTTTATTTAATATAATTGCATATTTCCAAAAGTCACAATATAAAATAATAGAAAAAATATCATTATAACATATAAACATAAAAATATAACAATGAAAAAGAAAATAATTATTTCAAAATTTTAGTAATAAAATTCAAATATAATAAAAATGAAATATAACAGAAATCTATATCATAAAAATATATTTACTAATGTGTAAATATGTCACCCATCTTCTAAAACTTTAATGGGAGCCGCACTTGACTCAGTGAAAAGCCGCATGCGGCTCTCGGAGCCGCATTTGCCCACCGTTGGTATATATTAATCATGGAACAAAAATAATTTTTTGAAAATTCGCAAAAAAATTTGCATCGTATTTAAAGTAAACATTGTTTTATCACTGGTTGATAGTCAATTTAACTCTACTACACTACAAATAATTGTTTAAACAACGCCTAATAAATGTCTGATGTTGTGTAATTCCTTATCAACAATTTAATTTAATTTACTTAGTTCGATGCAGCATAATACTGTGGTGGAGATTATTGCTGCTAGTCTTGCTAGTGGAGAGTGGTGTTGTGCTGTGTTTGTGAAAATAAATGCATACAGTGATATTGAGTTAGGGGATATGCTGTTAATTTATGGAGAATCAAGACAAAATTCATTGTTGGCACGACGTTTGTATGCAGAACGGTTTCCCCAACGGCGACATCCCGCTTCTCGTTTATTTGTGACGATCACTCAACGGCTTCGAGACACTAGTTCTTTGAGACCTAATCGTGGGAGAGACGGTGGCCGCCAAAGACAACGCAATTGCGTTATCTCTAATTTTAATAAGCAATAGGTGATGTAATATTGATAATTAATTTTGATTATGTAGCCTTCAATAAAGAACGCAACTTCACCAGCCTTAATTTTGCGAATTTTAAAAAAGTTATTTTTGTACCTTTTAATTCTTTGCTCGAAGTATGAATATGAATATGCGTGAGCATTTTACTCGTAGTACGAGTTCTGCTAAATTAATATCCGCATAAAAAACACTATTTAAATTTAACTATGCAGTATTATCAATAGTAAAACTAGCGACTATAATAAAAGTAAGGTAGGTAATCACGAAATTTTATAATGAAAAATGTAAATAAATTAATACTAACCCATGCCAGGTAAAGCCATGAAAATTCTACTAAATGTAACAGCTGAAATAGCTTTTTGAGCTACAATTTTCGAGTGTCCTATAGGCATATTTTTGTCATCTACTACTACGATTCCATCTTTAAGTTCTCTATAAAATATCATTAAGTAAATTATATACTTAATAAGATGATAAATTTCAAATATACATACTGTGCTCGCATAAATGGAATATTAATCATATTGGCAGCTGCGACTGCAGCAAATGGTACCAATCTGCCTACGATGCCTGGAGCTTTCTGGAGTTAATTCAAATTTCATTATTATGAGCAAACTGTATAATATTTAAATGCAGAGATTAAATGAATGTTTCTTTCAAAAATAAAAAAACATATGATATCGAAAGGTTTATTTTTTCAACATAGTGTGACCAATTTTCTTATTTGATATTTTATTCTTTGTACAATTTGATTATATTTGACACATCAATAACTAGTATTGATGCTAAAAATTAAATCTGCAAATTTGTAATTAATAAATTTATTTTATTTTGATAACAGCTATATAGATATATATTTTATATGACAGAAGGCTCTGCTTGTTAAATCTATAAAGATAAATTGTTGAATTTAAGATATATATCTGAACTAAAAATGATTTCGAAAATTTGGCTGAGTTGTATATGAATATGCAATTTTTACGTACTTTTGCCAAATGATTCAATCCCAGAGCAGTTCCTACAGCACCAGTTGTCGCACATACGTATGACGTGATTAGCTGCCTAAAACATGAAGCAAAGCAAAGTATTAGATTAGACAGTAGATGATCTTTGTCTGTCGATGACACACTTATCGCTAACCGGTCCAGCGCCACTTCGATTGGTATAGTTAACGAGCGCATTAAACGACTGATTGATCCATTGCCAGAATAGGGGACCCATAAAGCCTTTGTACCAGAGCATCATTCCTCCGATGATAAGTGTGTTCATTGGCACCTGAGCCGACATACGACCGACTAAGATCATTTTCTCACCCGTGTCCGGATGATAAGCCGAATCGTACAATTGCTTGGCACGCCATAGTTCGTCTTCTGTTATGCAACCTGGCAAATTCTCTTGATTGCTGCAACACAGTCAAAAGCGATTCAAATTCAATTCGAAATATTAGAACATTTATCAAATCAGTATATTTCATAGAATACTAAAATTAGCTATCTAAGCAATAAGTTGTATTGACCGAATTGACCGGTCACTTGCTGGTTGCTTGACAAAATCAGTTTTTCATTTAACGATTACTTAAAAATAAGAAATACATCTAAAAATTAATTTTTCGAGTCAATAAGAGTGATTAGATTCCCTTTTTTTAACAGTTTTACTTTATTAACGTTCGCATTTTATTTTTCTTAAGAAAATTGATAAAAATATGAGATTTTCTCCGATTCTTTACATCTTTTACATTTTCAAAAATCAGTATAGCAATTGAATTGAATGCTTATGTATTTTAAATATTTTAAAAAATTTTGACTTATAAATAAATAAATATCATTTTTGTTAGTTGAATATAATAAAGTTTGTTATATTTTGTTTGATTATTATGAAATTTCATTATTTACTCTTAATATAAGTAAGTTATAAATATGTACACCTTCTTTGTGAAACTAATTAATAATTTATAATTATAGTTGGTATATTTCTTGTATTTTTTGTAAGTTAATTTTGGGTAAGTGGTACTTATACATTATTTTTGGTTGTATCTCTTTTAAGGCAAAACAATAAACAGTGCAGTATTTCACTTTTTCTTACAACCAAATATTCAGTATTGAAATCAAATATTCGGCCCAATAGGCCAAATAACGAATATTAAAAATATGGCCGAATTCCGTAATTATTCGACTTCGATTCCATTACCAATATAATATTACCTAATTTTTGGAAAACTTAGTTATAGTAAATATATACAGAACTACAACCTAAAGCCGTTTTATTTTAAATATATTAATATGTATTAAATGAATGCTACTTGTCTGAATGTAGCAATTCATTAAACTTTTGGCAACAATGTGAAAATAGTAGCACATAAAATCATTACTTTTTCAATTTTTCTATGAAATAAACTGACTTGATAAATACCCAATACAGCTTGTCACACATAAAAAAATAATTGCTAGGCATATATTCGTCAAAAATTATGAAATATTAATTTCATAATATCTAATAATGTTTCATGTTTTATGCAGTTCTATAATAAAACCAGGTGCATATATATATATATATATATATATATATATATATATATATATATATATATATATATATATACCGGGTGTCCAAAAAGAATGGAAACTATTAAATATCTCGAGAACGGCACATAGGTTTACAAAGTTACAAAACACGTTTTTCTTTATTTTTGAAAATCTATTTAGGGGTGATATGCGAAAACCACCTACACCTCCCCTGGCGGGGGGAGCGGAAACAAGTTTTAAAATTTAAATAGGAACACCCATTTTTTATTGCACAGTTACATTCTCCATGAAAAAACTGTTTCTGGATTTGCAAATTGAGCTTCCCAGCTTCACCCCCCTCGGAGCAGGGAAGGGGAAAAAATTTGAAAATTTTTGCAGAAACTTTCACTTTTTATTGCAGTTTTGGATTCTCCTTCTAAAACTGGATATAAAAATATCGCATTTAAAAAAAAACTAAAATGGTAGATAGCTTTGACCTAAATCCAGCACAATTTACCATCAGATATTATTTGAGATGAAAAGTTGGTACCCATCCGCATGTGTGGGAGTAAGAATGGAGGTGCGTTTTTCAATTTTATATCCAGTTTTAGAAGGAGAATCCAAAACTGCAATAAAAAGTGAAAGTTTCTGCAAAAATTTTCAAATTTTCTCCCCTTCCCTGCTCCGAGGGGGTGGAGCTGGGGGGCTCAATTTGCAAATCCAGAAACAGTTTTTTATGGAGAATGCAACTGTGCAATAAAAAATGGGTGTTCCTATTTAAATTTTAAAACTTGCCCCCGCTCCCCCCGCCAGGAGAGGTGTGGGTGGTTTTCGCATATCACCACTAAATAGATTTTTAAAAATAAAGAAAAACGTATTTTGTAACTTTGTAATCCGATGTGCCGTTCTTGAGATATTTAATAGTTTCCATTCTTTTTGGACACCCGGTATATATATATATATATATATATATATATATATATACATATATATATATATATATTATATTTGATTGTAATATAATTTTAAAACGCCTATTTCATTTTTCTATATTACATTCGATTTTATCATATTGATAAATTTAAGGACATTTAAAAATATACATAATAACGTAAAAATGAGAAAAGAAAATAAAAATATTTAACCATTTCAGTAAATATTTGTATAGTAAAAAATACAGAAACGTTTTAAATAATCTTTGAAATATAATTATCTATGTTTATATATCAATTAGTAACTTTAATTAGTCGAATACAAAATTTGTATTGTTCGAAACATAATAAAAAGTTAGTTATTAATTTTTCTACACGGTATATTATTTTACACGGAACTTTTAGTTATTCTGCGAAAATATTTTATAAATTTTATTTTAATAATTCATTATTTTTAACTTACTATAAATAATTTTTAAGGAATATTATCTTGTTAATATATTATAAAAGTTCTTATATATTTAAACATAAAATTTCTCTTACACAAAACAGATAAGATAAAAATGTTTATTAATTAATGTCACAGTATATTACTTACTTACTTATCGTTTTTATTATTTTATTGAAGCATTTTAAATGATGCTTTATATTTTTATTATAAAAATTAAAAATAACTCAAATAATTTTACAAATACATATAATATGTTCGATTAGAAAATGTCAAATTAATTAGCAACAAAAATGATGAATCAATTATTGCTGTAATTTTTCTATAATAAATATTTAGAAGAAAAACTTACCGATATTTCTTAACAATACAAGCGACTCTTTCTAACTCTTTATTCGATGCGAGTAAATTTAACGGATTTGTAATTGAAAAGAAATGCAAAGCTCGACCCGTGTAAGTATTCTGATCATATTTGGGTTCTTCAATGTTTATTTGGCCTGCCTCTATACATTTTGCTTGCTCTAAAACATGATTCATTCATTCAATCATAAAGAAAACATCATTCATTCTCCTGTTTCAAATCAAATATAGAACTTATAATATTTTAGATAAAATATTCGTTAATAATTGCTTATCAAATTATTATTACAAGTATTGATATTATAATTTGTAATTTATGCAACTCTAAATATAAATATTCATATTAAAAATTAATAAGTAATGGAAAATAAAATATAACTTACAGTTTAAAATATTTTAATGTAAAAATATTGTACATATACTTAGTAAATTTTCCAAATTTTCTAACAAAAAGTAAGAAAAATATTTATTCAAAAATATATTATACCTGTTAATAAAAACTACAAGGCCGTATTACTTGAATGTCATTATATTATAAAAATGAAGGAAATAATAAATGTTTTGTTAAAAATATAATGTAATTACCTGTCATATTGTAAGTTCTCTAAAATTTTTGTCAGTCTTCGGGAAGTGTCAAAACAACACTAACTACTTAGAAACAGTATCGATTTTAAACAGTTGAATATACCTACTACAATTTTACGCATACAATTTTATAAATATAAATAAAAGATTATCAAACATCTGTAATAATAGTTGACAATGCTCTATGTTAGTTCAAAATATACATTTATTTCTTCAAACTAAAATATTCTTATTTTATGTATGTAAGTTCGTTAAGTTCGTATGGGGGTTTAACATGTAATTTCGATAAATTGCGATATACTACTTTCTCGAGTAAAATTCGAAGAAATACTTAGAATACTTTTCGATAGGACAAAAAAGGTTCTATTATTTGGTTTTAGTTTTAATTTGCTAGCATGTACCGTTTGTGCGCTAGAATTTTTTTTTTGATTTTTTGATTTTTATTTTTTTTCTCAAAAACTATGAGGTGTAGGAAAATAAGCTTGACAAGAGAAAATTCGGAATAATGAGTACGATAATTGCGTGAAGAAATCATTATTCTACAATGCATCGTTTAGTAGAAAAAAATTGGGATTTTTCAAAATAAGACTTTTTTCAAAAGTTGCTCAAAAAAATCTGAAAAAATTTAGTAAAATAGAGAAAAAAAAAATAGCTACATAATAGGTAAGTAACTTTTTTCTCTACCTCATTCTGGTTTGGCAGGAAAAATTATTGAAAATTTTAAAATGTCTTTTAGAATTTTCAATAATTTTTCCTACAAAATCAGTATGAATTAGAGAAAAATGTTACTTAGCTATTATATAGCTAAATTTTTTCTATATTTTACTGAATTTTTTCAGATTTCTTTGAGCAAATTTTGAAATAAGTCTGATTTTGAAAAAATCCCCCTTGTCAAATTTTTAAAAATTCAGTTTTTAATTTTTTTTACTAAACGATGCATTGTAGAATAATGGTTTTTTCACTCAATTATTGTACTCATTATTCCGCATTTTTCCGTATCATGCTTATTTTCCTAGACATCATAGTTTTTGAGAAAAAAAATAAAAACCAAAAAATTAACAAAAAATTCTAGCGCCAAAACGGCACATGCTAGCAAATTAAAATTAAAACCAAATAATAGAACCTTTTATGCCCTATCGAAAAGTATTCTAAGTATTTCTTCGAATTTTACTCGAGAAAGTAGTATATCGCAATTTATCGAAATTACATGTTAAACGCCCATACGAACTTGACGAACGAACACCCGATATATATATATATATATATATCACAAAAAGAACTGAGCTAAGGACTAACCAACTTCAAAACAAATAGTTACAATACTCCAAAATGTATGTACAGTAAAACTATTTCACTATTATTTACATTTTATTTTATATGAGTATATATTCCATTCTATAAAACACAATTTTCAAACAGTTTTGTTTGAAAACGAGAAAGATTTAATTATAAAACCAACAAAGTTGTAATTATAAGAATAAATGAGAATGATATTATAACATTACTTACATATCTCCGCTTCACGACTCTTTTTGTTCCTTTAAGGATACTTTATTCTTCTACGTGTTGATACTCCGATTACCTCTAGTTTTTTTCTGCGAAAACGTTTTAGCTTGGAGCATTGTTCACGCAGCGAACTTTTTACTTGGCTAGTGAAAAAAGTTTACCCAAAAAAAGTAACACGTTGACTTTTTTGAATAATGACAAGGCTTAGATTAAAGAGTCGTTTATTTCGAATTGACACTTATCGTTAAAGTTTATAGTTTAATTTATACAATGTCAGAACAGACTTTGTAACAAAATTTTGATTATTTGTCAATAAAATTAGTGGTGTCATGTAAAAAATAAAAGTATTAGAACGCAATAATTGTTGATATTGACTTACCCAATTAAATATTAAATATTATTAATATTGCATGTGTTTTTTTTTTTTAGTTTTTAGAGGTGTAAGTAAAAATTCATATTTTTATATTTTGAAAAAAAAAAAATAAACAAACAAAATAATTATAAAATGTTAAACACAAAGTATAACTATAAATTTATACATAGGTACATTATTAAGAAATAAAAATAACAGTAAGGTTATTATTTATTAAAACACACTTGGTTAGTTTAACAAAAATGGTGTCGTGCCAGTTGCGTACAATCATTATTTAATGCCATTTGCGTACAAATAAGGGTCTGGTCGAACCCCCACGAATCAAATTTAAACCAATAAATATAAACTTGGTCAATTTTAAAATTAAATACTGACTTGATTATTTGTAAAAATTATGTGCGATGATATTATAGCGTATTATAAATATTATATTTTGGTGTCGTGCCAGTTGCGTACAAGCCAGATGCGTACGTGCCAGTTAAATAGTGCCATTTGCGTACAAATAAGGTAGTAAAGCTAGTTAGGCCGAGTGCCAGATGCGTACAGCGATTATATAATATTTATAATACGCTATAATATCATCGCACATAATTTTTACAAATAATCAAGTCAGTATTTAATTTTAAAATTGACCAAGTTTATATTCGTTGGTTTAAATTTGATTTATGTAGATTAATATTTAATAAATTCATATCGTTTACCAACTTCGTTACTTTTTACTATATTATGATAAATTATGCTTAAATTCGTGATGTTAAATTTGTAATAATAATTACATAAACTTTTCCTCACACTTTTCCGTAATCATTTTGGAAATATGTAAATTAAAACACTCGGTTAAATTTTTACAATAACAATAAAAAATCTTTTATTGGCCAATTTCGGCTGTTAAAACTAGAAATACCGGCTTTTGCGTATTCCTAAAACTACCGAATACGTCAACTTGACGTATCTTATATTTTCAAGTTATACAATACACTTTGTGTAATATTTTCATAATAATGATTATATACGAGTAATTAATGATTAATTAGTATTTTAAAGTTAATTTATTGAAATAAATGTAATAATAAATTTTATTAAATAATCAGAAATAACATTTATTTTTATAATGTCTTATATCATATATTGGTTAAGAACATTTTTGTAATGAAACAACTCAAGTTGGTAAACGATATGAATTTATTAAATATTAATCTACACAAATCAAATTTAAACCAATAAATATAAACTTGGTCAGTTTGAAAATGAAATACTGACTTGATTATTTGTCAAAATTATGTGCGATGAAATTATAGCGTATTATAAATATTATATACTCGGCCTAACTAGCTTCACTTATTTTTACGCAAATGGCACTATTTAATGACTGTACGCAACTGGCACTATTTCTATATTTTGACCATAAGCACAACTCGACCTTTCCCAAACCGCTGTACGCAACTGGCACGTACACAACTGGCACTATTTCAACAAATATATTGAATCACTAAACGATCGTTTCAATTATTTCGATTATAAAATTGTATCGATTCAAGAGAAAAGTCATAAACTTAATTTGTTGGATTCGTTAGCTATTAACAAAGCATTTGCATTGCAGAAAGACATGGTAAACTTTGTTTTACCTCCATAACATACTGTTAACAGTAAAAACTATTTTTAAAATTTGTAAATTTATTCCTCCCCTCCGCATTTTGTAAAAGTATTTATACTAGAATAATTGTAAGATTTTTTTGTATCTGGCCGAAAGGTTGAAATGATCGTTGAGTGATTAAATATTTTTGTGAAACTAACCAAGTGTGTTTTAATAAATAATAACTTTACCGTTATTTTTATTTATTTCACGAAAAAGACCACATTGAAATTATATTGAGGAAATTTTCGTAGCCGACATATTTTATATGACATCAAGTATTTATACTGACTGCTATCTTCTTCTTTTTCTTTCAACTCTATATTTATATTTACATAGGTATCTTTTTACATTCAAATATCTAGAATACTTTGATTCAAATAAATTTTCTATATAAAATAGAAAAGTTAACAACCTCAAAATCTACACTAAAACATATTCTAATTATTTACTGTTAGAATTTCTAGTTAAAAAATGATGGAACATCAATGGGGTACTTACACAGTTTTGGTATTATTTTTTTTTTTATGAAAGATTAAGTAAATTAACTCAGTTTTTGTTTTATATATTAAATTTCTGTACGATGCAGACGATTAATGAAAAATGCACATATCCATTTGTTGGCAACACTGTATAAATTATATAAAATTAAAATGATTAAAAATAAAATAAAATAAAATTAGTCTTCAGTTTTCTTGGAATACTGAATCATTTATTTAAAAATCAATGAATTTTATTGTATTTTTCATTTCTCTTATTTTTCATTACATATTTTTCTTAAAATTTTGTTTATAAAAATCATAAAAGCCGTATTTTAGATAAAATTTACAAATATAATAATAATAATAATAATAATAATAATAATAATAATCTTTATTTATTTAGCAAAGCTATTACAATTTGCATAAGAATAACATATTTTTACATAGAAAAAATATATATACATACATATACATATTAAGTGGTATAATTATACTTACAAAATACTTCACAAATTTAGAAAATAATTTTTTAATTTTATTTTGAAAACTCTAATGCTTTCAGATGTTGTAATATCTTTCGGCAAATTATTGTAAGCATTGGCACCATTCCGAAATATGGAATTACTTGTTGATTTCTTATTGTATTTGCTTATATATAGATCACCTGTTTGCCGTGTATTGTATTGATGGATGTCTTTGTTATATATTATTCTGCTTGCAAGATACCCAGGTAAATTACCATTTATAATTTTATACATAAATATCATTGCATTGAATTCATAGAATTGTTTAA
The DNA here is from genome assembly GCA_963966155.1 of Clivina fossor. Lineage (NCBI taxonomy): Eukaryota > Metazoa > Arthropoda > Insecta > Coleoptera > Carabidae > Clivina > Clivina fossor. The sequence goes on from CAWYQG010000219.1 coordinate 711,604, forward strand.
TATTTAACCAGTTCAATGTTAGTAACATATCTTTAATTCTAGTATACTTGTTTACCCGTAAAACTGTTCTCATTCCCCTATTCTGCAACACCTGTAACCTATTCTTGTCCCTATTGTTACATAAATATATCACAGTACTACAATAAGAAAAATGAGGCAATATTATCGTGTTATATATTACAATCCGAGACCATAATGACAAATCCTTACCTATTCTATTTAGGAAATTAATTTTTTTTGCTATTATTTTACATATGAATGATATATACACATCAAACTTCAGTTTTCTGTCTATAATAATACCTAAATATTTCATCTCCTTAACTATTTCAATGTCATCATTACCTATGCGTATTTTCAAGCTATTGTCATTAATTATTGAATTATATACAGAATCAGTTGAAAATATCATACATTTTGTTTTTGTTACATTAAGTTTTAGTTTATTGACATCCATCCATAACTTTATTTTACTTAATTCTTCATTTAAAATGTGAAATAAAAAATTTATATTTTTATTTACAAAATATATCAAAGTGTCATCAGCAAACATGTGAATTTTACAATTTTGTAGTACTTCTTTTAAATCATTTATATAAATAATGAATAACAAAGGTCCTAGTGTACTACCCTGCGGTTAATTAAAGTTTCTGAAGCACAATCAGCAATTTTTACTCTTTGGTATCTTTCCGATAGATAATTTTTAAACCATTTAGCTACAACATTAGAAATACCATATTTTTTTAATTTACTTAACAAAATATTTCTATCCAACGTCTCAAAGGCTCTTTTAAGATCCAAAAATACAGCACATATGCTATAGGTATTATCTAAGCTAGTTTTCCAATTTTCAATCAGCTAGTTTATTGCTGTTTCATATGAATGCTGACTTCTGAATCCAGATTGTTCATCTACAATAATATTATTATCATTTAAAAATTCACTTACTTGTTCATACACAATCAACTCTATAATTTTTTCACATGCTGGTAACATATTTAGTGGTCTGAATTCTTCTATGAGTTTAGTATTTTTAATTTTTGGAACTGGACATATTTGTGAAATTTTTAATTCATTTGGCAGTGTGCCAGTTTCTAGTGACTTGTTGACAATATTTAATAATGGGTAACCAATTAAATAAAAATAATCTTTTAAAAATTTCATTGTAATGCCGTCAATACTACCTTTATTTTTTTGCGAAAAAATTTTATTTTTTAATTCCGTAATGGACACCAATTTAAAATTACTTAATTTATTATTATTTTCCTTGACATAGCTCAAGTAACTATCATTAATTTCCAAACCAACATCAATGCTATCAATAATATCTGTTACACTGTCAATAAAGTATTCATTAAAAGTATTACAAATTACTTGCGAATCTTTGACCGGATTCCCATTATAATAAATTTCTTTAATAGTATTACTAATATTCGGATTGATAATAGATTTTATTGTGCGCCACATTAGTTTGGAATTGTATTTACAGTCATCAATTTTTTTATAATAATACTGATATTTTGTTTCTTTGTTTATTTTAACAGCTAAATTACGCTTTATCTTATAACATTGCCAATCAATTTTCCTGCCAGTAAACAACCAACGGCGGCATGCAAAATCACGTTCATTAATATATTTTGCTATGGTATTATTAAACCATTCCGTTTTCTTAGTTATTCTTTTAGAGACTGTTACAATTGAATTATTTATACATTCATTAACATTATACCGGAAAGTTTCATACATACTATCAATGTCACATAGATTATATTGCCAATTACACATAATTAAGGAATTTTCAAGTTTAATATTGTCAGTTTTTTTTTCAAATCTATATGTGGGTGGGACTGAGATACTTTTGTTTATTGTATAAATTGATTATTATGAAACTATGGTCTGTTATTTTAGAAGTGTGATGCACATGGCTTGCAATATTAAAATTATTGCTGATAACTAAATCATTAATAGTTTTAGAACTGTCTGTAATACGTGTATACTCCGAGATCATTTGTTTATACCCAAAAAATTGCAATGTTCGTTTAAATTTGTTGGAATAGAATGTATTTTCACACCAATCTATGTTAAAGTCCCCTAATAATATTATAGTATAATTTGAATTACAGTTAAGTTCAAACCAGTCATTAATATACCTTATAAATTGTGCTTGGCTACTACTGGGTGATCTATATACAGTTGTTACTAGATATACAGTACCTTGCAGTTGAAATTTTACTGATAGCATCCAATAAACAGGATCAACTACATCGCACTCACATTCATTAAGATGTACACTGTCGTGAACATATATTATCACACCACCTGTATATCTACTTGCAGAATTGCATCGCAAAAAACATATAGTTTTTAATAAATATTTCTTTATCTTCTATATCTTCAGTAATTCTTGCTTCACTGATACACACTATTAAAGGTTGTTCACTTAATATTAAGTCAGTTATTTCATCCTTATGGGCCAATAAACTTTGCGCGTTTAAATATAATATTTTGTCAAGTTGATTAATATTCTGTAATTGCTATATGTAAGATGTTTTTTCTTTTTTTATTTCAATTTTTCTTTGAAGCACTGAACAAGTTTTATCAAATACTGTATGATTTTCATCTAATTTTAAATTAAATTTATTATTCATGGATACACAATTAATACATTTTGTAACATTAGAGTTACAATTAGCAGATTTATGGTTTTCACTACATTTACTGCACGTTTCTTTATTTTTACAGTTCTCAGCTTTGTGTCCAAAACCGCAGCATTTATAACATCTTAGTATATAGAATTCTTCGAAAACTTTGCACCTTTGCCAATCAATATTTATTTCACCTCTATGTATAATTTCCTTAAACGTTTTGTTGTCAACTTGGATAACTACGGAATAACTTTTATTTCTATTATTTTTCCACATATGTTTAATTTTAATATCAGCTTTTTCTGTAATAAAATAATCATTCTGTAATTTTAATTAATTTATCAAATCATTTTCCGACATTTCCCGTCTAATTCCAATAATTTTTATAGATGGTTTTTGTAATTCATTAATTTTTATGTTGTATTTATCACCCATTTTTTCACACATTTCTCTTTCGAGAATTTGTGTGTCAGTTTCTTTTTGACATTTAACAATTACGGTCCCATTTTTCGAATTTTTAACAGATGAGATACCTACAGCAAGATCTGCTGGTTTTATATTGTCTTGAAGCTCTTTACGTGTTTCATTACACTGTTGATCCTTCTTGGGTTGAATGATGATTGCTGAATTATTAACAACTTGTGCATACGATCGTTTATTTTTTTCTTCTTCTTCCACAACTTGTTCAGTTTTAGTTACAAGGGTGTCAATACTGTCCTTAAGCGACTTTATTTCGTTCGAATATTGTTTGACAGCATCATCTACAATGTTTCTTACTTGGCTGATACTCACTACAGTATCATCAATACATTTATTACAAAACCATTTAATATTTTTACATGAATCAATTACGTCAAAAACTTTGTCTTTCATCCCTACACATTTTGTGTGGAACCATTTATGGCATCTACCATCACATCCGACAATCTTACCAACATCACAAAGTTTTTTACAAACAAAACATTGTTTATCTTCAAAACTTTCTTCCATTTTTAATTATTATTTACATACGTATGTAAACAAACAAAAATTAATTGATAAGTAGGTAGTTGAACTGTAGCATGTACCGGTCAATAACCGATGTCAACCATTATTTATAATACAAAATCCTAGCGTAACTTGTTTATTTCTGCACTGAATTGTTTAAATGTGTCGGTAAACGAGAAAAATAAATATCTAGTAAATGTTTCAATAAACTGACTATAATTAATCAATATTACATCAATCCCTAACACCGAAATCTTACTCCAGTATCAAAATAAAGTTTTCTTCAAGATACACATTTTGATATCAAACTCACTGATTTTCACTAAAAATAACCACCAAATTTATTATTCTAAAGTACCAGCATGTAGCACATGCGTCTACATACAAATACATACAAATACATACAAAAATAAATAATTAATAAATATTGCTCGATAAATTTTGTCTAATTATAAGCTACTTTAATTTGCTCATTTTTATAACGCAAAATATTTTATATTTACTATTACAAAATAAAGTTATATAGCTATAGTAACAGTAAAAGCTATAATAATTGTAGGCGTTGCCGTCGTTCAATTAAAAATAACAAAATTCCATATTTTTCGTAATTTTTTCAATAATATTTATATATAAATTTACTTCATTTTTACATTTTCCTAAAAAAAATTAAATTTCATACTTGACTTTTCCATTTTGATTCCACAACTAGAAAAATAATAAAAAAATTTGTAACTACATAGAAAAACTTTCTGAAACAAGTTTTGTTTTAAATTTTAAAGAATACAAATTTTTGTTTTACAGTATTTTAAATTACGGAATTTGCCCGAATATAACGCGACACCGAAATTTTTCAGAAAGATATTTAGAAAAAAAAAAAAATGATTCGAATTTATTTTTCATAAAAGAATTAAAAATAAAATTCAAAATCAAAGTTGGTTATGTTAAAACAAAAACCAAACATTATCAGTTTAGAAAACTGCATTACTAGCTTGCGCTAAACGACTTTCTATCGTTCTTTAACTGTATTTCATCATTTTCCACATTCAAAATGGTAAGTTTATTGATATGATAATAATCGATTATTAGTAAATTAAGAAAAATAATAAAGTAATAGGCCCGTATTCTCACCTCATTTATAAAAGTGATTTTTGCCAAAAGTGCTTTTGACGTTTACTTAAAATTATTTATTAAACATTTTATAATATAGTTTATTTCAATTTTATAATACCAAATATAATAAAAATGATTAAAAATAGAAAAACTATTTATATATGATCAAAAACAGAAGCAAAAAATTATTTTGAAATTAATGATAAAAGCACTTTTTCAGGAAAGGGTGAGATATTGATATTTAATATTTGATGACAAACCGTTAGAAAGCTGCATTTTTTGGAATATATACAAATGTTTGATAGTCACGTGATGTTCTAAATCGCAACCAATCAGGAGTTGTTTCTTTCAAATCAAAAATTAAATATCCGTGTGGTTCTGAAGTTGCGTCTTTGTAGGCTTCTAATATAAATTTAATATTTTCGGGAAATACTTGCCTTGCTAAATGCGATATTTGTGCCTTATCGCGAGGATTTTTAAAATAAATAATATAACTTGCATTTAATGATATATAAAATATAATATATATATATATATATATATATATATATATATATATATATATATATATATATACAGGGGCGTAGCAAGACCTTTGTGGGCCGGTGTGCCACTGGGATTAAGGGGCCCCCTTTACTCCTTGTATTGTTTAAAATTTTAATGTTCTTTTGGCTCATTTTAAGTACTAAATGTCATTTTTAATTTATGTCAGTTTGTGCCTTATTCGAAAAAAATTTTCAAATAAAAGTTGTTTTATTTTTATGTTAATCAAAATTAATTAAAATTACTTTTTTTAAATGCAATCTGTATTTTCAAAATTAATAAATTAAAGTGAAATTCTTAAAGAAACAACTTGCCAAGAAATATATATGTATGTACCTAATAAAGTTGGCTTAACCATAAACAAGAAAGATGTGAAGATTTTCGATTTAACAGTTCAGAAGATAATTTTAGGATAAACGTTTTTAACGCAACGTTAGATATTATAATTGCACAATTAAAAGATAGATTTTCAAGTTTTACGGAAATAAATAAATTATTTGGAATAATTTTCCCAAAAAATTTAAAACAATTATCTGATGACAAATATACTAACGAATTAACCGCAGATTTTGAGGCACAGATATTATCTTTTAGGAAAACCTTTAAAAAACAGTTAGAAAATATTAATTCGGTATTTGAATTAGGAGAATTAATATTTATTCTATTCTTAGTTCGGCATTTCCGGAACTTTGTACCGCTCTTATTTTGTTTTTAACATTCCCCGTATCAACTTCTAGCGCTGAAAGAACATTTTCAAAATTAAAACTTATTAAAACATATTTAAGAAACTCTATGTGGGAGAATCGTTTATCAAATTTGGCGATTTTGAGCATTGAAAATAAAAGAGCACGTAAATTAAATTTAAATGAAATAATTCGCATCTTTGCTTCAATGAAAGCGAGAAAAGTTAAGTTTAGTTAAAGTTAATGAACTATGTTTGTAAACATAAACTTTAAATTTGGTTTGTACTGTATGTTTTTGTGTTTGTAAACTTAAAAGAATCTATGAAAATATATTTAACTTACTTTAATAAACTAATTTATATAATAAATATATTTAATCCTATGAATGGTATTTTATTCCTCTTCTTTGTTTTTTATTTATTACAAAAAAATTAAAATAAACAAAAAAAATGGTAAGTATTAATGAAAATAAGGCCCTATTAGGCACTTTGGCTCGTGGGCCCCTCTCGCTCATGGGCCCGTGTGCACCGCACTCCTTGCACCCCCGGTTGCTACGCCTCTGTATATATATATATATAATATAAAATTATAATTAAAATAATACTGACTGTCAAATAACAATAATTTAATATCGACGAAAAATTTTACAATTAATTTATCATTTATATTCATTAATATAGGTACATGTAAAATACCTCACATAAAACATACTATTGATATTAAATATAAATAGTTTTCAAATTATTTCATATCAATATACCGGGTGTCCAAAAAGAATGGAAACTATTAAATATCTCGAGAACGGAACATCGGATTACAAAGTTACAAAACACGTATTTCTTTATTTTTGAAAATCTATTTAGGGGTGATATGCAAAAACCTCCCACACCTTTCCTGGCGGAGGGGGCGGGGGCAAGTTTTAAAATTTAAATAGAAACACCCATTTTTTATTGCACAGTTGCATTCTACATAAAAAACTGTTTCTGGATTTGAAAATTGAGTCCCCCAGCTCCACCCCCCTCGGAGCAGAAAAGGGGAGAAAATTTGAAAATTTTTGCAGAAACTTTCACTTTTTATTGCAGTTTTGGATTCTCCTTCTAAAATTGGATATAAAAATATCGCATTAAAAAAAAAAAAATGGTAGATAGCTTTGACCTAAATCCAGCACAATGTACCACCAGGTATTATTTGAGATGAAAAGTTGGTACCCATCCGCATGTGTGGGAGTGAGAGTGGAGTTGCGTTTTTCAATTTTATACCCAGTTTTAGAAGGAGAATCCAAAACTGCAGTAAAAAGTGAAAGTTTCTGCAATAATTTTCAAATTTTTTCCCTTTCCCTGCTCTGAGGGGGGAGGAGCTGGGGGGCTCAATTTGCAAATCCGGAAACAGTTTTTTATGGAGAATGCAACTGTGCAATAAAAAATGAATGTTCCTATTAAAATTTTAAAACTTGCCCCCGCCCCCTCCGCTAGGGGAAGTGTGGGTAGTTTTCGCATATCACCCCTAAATAGATTTTCAAAAATAAAGAAACACGTGTTTTGTAACTTTATAATCCGATGTGCCGTTCTCGAGATATTTAATAGTTTCCATTCTTTTTGGACACCCGGTATATATATATATATATATATATATATATATATAATCGATTTTTAGAAAAGTAGTCAGAAAAACGGGTAGGTGTAAATCAGAAACTCATTTCTGATTAATTGTCAAGCTTTCGATGGCAGTATCCCATCTTTTTCAGGACATTACCAACTAAAGTTTTGTCAAAACGCACGTATGAAGTGATAGTTAGCAAAATTTATATTCTAACATACGTTATTTGTATAATTGGCAAGTTTTATACACAGAGATAAACATGAAGCACATGTAATAGTCAAAATTAAATAAAATAAAAATATATAATTTTAACAGCTCGTCAATAATTAAAATAATTGGGGTCGTTGCGCTCATTTTTTTAATTTTTTTAATGAAAAATATATATTTAGACAATTACATATATAGATATATATATATATATATATATATATATATATATATATACGACCCCGATACCAATAATAATAATAATAATTATATATATATATATATATATATATATATATATATATATATATATATATATATATATATAATGAGCACTATTTTGTTATTCATATCAAGTGCACTTGAATGAAAATAAAATTCAAAATCAAAGTTGTTTATGTTAAAACAAAAAACTAAAATTTTCACTTTAGAAAAAAAATGCATTACTAGCTTTGGAAAATGATGAAATACAATTAATGAACGATAAAAAGTCGTTACTTTTTATCGTTCATTGTATTTCATCATTTTCCACATTCAAAATGGTAAGTTTATTGATATGATATGATAATAATAATGTAAATTAAAAAAAATAATAAAATTAATCGTTTTTTTCTTGATATTTAATATTTGATGACTAACGGTTTGTCATCAAATATTAAATATCAAGAAAAAAACGATTAATTTTATTATTTTTCTTAATTTACATTATTATTATCATCATATTCGTAATGTAAATTAAGAAAAATAATAAAATTAATCGTTTTTTTTTCTTGATATTTAATATTTGATGACAAACCGTTAGTCATACGTGGCAAGGTATGCGGCGTCAGTCCGCCATCTTATAACTTTACCGGCTTTCTTTCATATTAATCAATTTTATTTATTTATTTATTATAGCGTGAGTGTATCTCCATCCATGTTGGTCAAGCTGGTGTCCAGATTGGTAATGCCTGCTGGGAACTTTACTGTTTGGAGCATGGCATCCAGCCTGATGGTCAAATGCCATCTGACAAAACTGTCGGTGGAGGAGATGACAGTTTTAACACCTTCTTCAGCGAAACTGGAGCAGGCAAACACGTTCCCAGAGCTGTTTTCGTTGATTTGGAACCCACAGTAATCGATGAAGTTCGTACTGGAACATACAGACAACTGTTCCACCCTGAACAGCTCATTACTGGTAAAGAAGACGCTGCCAACAATTATGCTCGTGGTCACTACACAATTGGCAAGGAAATCGTTGACTTGGTATTGGACCGTATCCGTAAATTGGCTGATCAATGTACTGGACTTCAAGGTTTCTTGATCTTCCACTCGTTCGGCGGTGGTACCGGCTCCGGTTTCACTTCCCTCTTGATGGAACGTTTTTCTGTTGACTATGGCAAGAAATCTAAACTCGAATTCGCTATCTACCCAGCCCCTCAAGTTTCCACCGCTGTAGTAGAACCCTACAATTCAATCTTGACCACCCACACAACTTTGGAACACTCTGACTGCGCCTTCATGGTCGATAACGAAGCTATTTACGATATTTGCCGTCGTAACTTGGACATTGAACGCCCAACCTACACCAACTTGAACAGACTTATCGCCCAAATTGTCTCCTCGATCACGGCTTCTCTTCGTTTCGACGGCGCTTTGAACGTTGATTTGACTGAATTCCAGACCAACTTGGTGCCTTACCCCCGTATCCATTTCCCTCTGGTCACTTATGCCCCGGTTATCTCGGCTGAAAAGGCTTACCATGAACAGCTCTCTGTTACCGAAATTACAAATGCATGCTTCGAACCCGCCAACCAGATGGTGAAATGCGATCCACGTCACGGCAAATACATGGCTTGCTGCATGTTGTATCGTGGCGACGTCGTACCGAAGGATGTAAATGCTGCCATTGCCACTATTAAGACCAAGCGTACCATTCAGTTCGTAGATTGGTGTCCAACTGGTTTCAAGGTCGGCATCAACTACCAACCACCCACTGTTGTACCCGGTGGTGATTTGGCTAAAGTACAACGTGCCGTCTGCATGTTGGCCAACACAACTGCAATCGCAGAGGCTTGGGCTCGTCTGGACCATAAATTCGACTTGATGTATGCCAAGCGTGCTTTCGTCCACTGGTACGTCGGTGAAGGTATGGAAGAAGGTGAATTCTCAGAGGCCCGTGAAGATTTGGCTGCCCTCGAAAAGGATTACGAAGAAGTTGGCATGGATTCCGGAGAGGGAGAAGGCGAAGGCGCCGAAGAATATTAAATTTCATTCTCATCAAAGCTATTATCTTATCTTTTTATATTGTTCAGTTCGATTTTTTTTTATTTATTTGAATATGTCTGAATTTTGAAATAAATTTTTTACACTGATTTTTATATTCATTTATTGTATAAAATATAAAATTACATTAAAAGTACTACTTTTTATTCATATCCTTTTCTTATACATTGTTAAAAGTTTTTCGTAAATAATCTAGAATAAAGAAACTAAACATTTGTTAAATTTACTGCAATAATGATTTTTAGTAATCAATACTGATTATTTATATTTGAATACATTATAGAAAGTATCACTTTTTTGTTTGGTTGTTCTTAAGATTGGGTAAACTAGTAAATTTAATAAAAGCAAATCGTATTTATTAACAGCAACAACAAATCTATGTTTATAGGAAATAAATGTCAGATTTGATTTGTTTCACTGCTAGTTAATTTGTTATTTTGGTAAATGATACAACGTGTTTATTTGACAACGTATTTATTTGACATACGATAATAGAAGAGAAGTTAGTAACATTTTACAGTTTATAATTACATGTGTACGTTGGCTATACTTTAGCGCTTAATTTGAATACATTTGACACCCGCCCTCAAGTTAAATTTCCTTTAAAGTATAAACAATAATTATATAAATTACATTACATTCATATTATATCTAAATGTTATAAATTTGACTTGACATAAGGCCTTTGTGAATATGTCGGCAATATTTTTATTTGAACTTACATATTGTATATTCATTAATTGTTTCGATACAATGTCTTTGATGAAGTGTATTTTTATGTCGATATGCCGCGAACACTTGCTGTTTTCGTAACTTTCTACCATATTTATTTGAAAATTCGGCTCCATTGGTGTACTTGTACCCTTACAGTTTTCCATGTTGACTTTGATTAAAACTTGTTCTATAAAGTGTTTTTGTGATATTTTTATTTTATTATTTTTCCTGGTTATATTAGTTCCAAGGAAATAATTTAAATCACCCATATCTTTCGCTTTGAATTCTTGCTTCAATAATTCGATGAGTTTGTTTCTTTCTTCTTTAAATCCTGTTATGAGTATATCATCTACCCATATTAGTAATGCAACTTTGTCACCGATGTACAAACAAAAATCACTTGTTGATCTTTTCAATCCGATTGCTTCCACAAAATTGTGAAATCGTTCATTCCATTTTCGGGGTGCTGATCGTAAACCGTACAGACTTCTTTTTAGTTTTAATACTTTGCCTGTATCATTTGTAACGTCTTCTGGTGTTTTGATGTACACATTCGTGTCTAGGTTTCCATTGAGAAAAGCAAGTGGAATGTCTAGTTGCTTTATTTTCCAGTTCTGATGCAGTGCATATGATATCATCATGCGGATTGTTGGCATTCTTGCAACTGGTGCGTAAACATTGTATGGTGTGTCTTCTTGATATCCTTTCGCTACTAGTCGAGCTTTCTTGGTGCCATCTTGTTTTATCTTGAATACCCATCTTGTATCAATGGCGTTTTCTCCTTTTGGTAGTTCGGCTGGTGTCCATGTTTCATGGACTTCGTGTGCTTTTATCTCGTTTTGTATGGCTTTTTTTCAATCGTTTTTCATTTCCATGGCTTCTTCGTATGATTGCGGTTCGCCTGTACAAAAGCAGTATGCTGAGTAAATTTCGTAATCGTTGAGTTTACTTGATAGTTTTAAGTTTCTTGTTCTTGTCTTGTTTTTATTCAGTTCATTCTTTGAAACTGTTCTTTCTTCTTCCGTTTCTTCCTCTTCGTCCTCGGATTCACTTGTGGTGTCTTCTTCATCTCTTTGTTTTTCTACGTTTTCTTGTGCGTTTTCTTGTGTATTTTCTTCTGTGAATGGTTCACTATATATGTAGTTAGTTTCTTCGAAAATAACGTCTCGAGATACGATTATTTTATCCGTGACTGGATCCCACAATCTGTATCCATTTTTTCCATATCCTACCATTCTACATTCTACCGCTCTAGTTTCCAGTTTATCTCTAGGTACTGGTAACTTATACGCCCATGCTCTCGAACCAAAAACTTTCAATTTTGTAAAGTCTACTTTACCGTAGTATGCTTCTGCTGGTATTCTTCCTTGTAGAGCTGTTGTAGGAGATCGATTTAACTGGTAAGCCGCGCATCTAACAGCCTCTTCCCATAAATATTTTGGTAGTTTTGTTTCTGCGAATAACGTTCTTGTTCTACTCAACAGCGTGAAATTTGCTCTTTCACTTACACCATTTTGTTGCTGTGTATATGGTAATGTATACTCTAGACTAATACCCTTCTGCGTGCAGAAGTTTTTGAAAAAGTGTGAGGTAAATTCTCCACCACAATCGGTTCTAATTCTTGAGCATTTGTACCCATTTGCATTTAGTTGTCGCACATAATTCATCAAGTTGGTTTCTCCTTCAATTTTTGATTTTAGTATGTGAACTACCATGAAATGAGTGAAGTCATCCGTTATAGTCTGAAAATACCGTTCTCCTTCTTTCGTTGGAGTTTTTACTGGTCCACTGAGATCACTATGTAGAAATTCTCCTTTTCTCGTTGATCTCGGTGATTCTGTTTCTTTGAAAGGTAAGCGTTTCGCTTTTCCTTGTTTACAAGGGCTGCAAATCTCTTTACTATGTGGAAGATTCATCTTTTTTAAACTGTCGTAGTTTAAATGGCCTAACCTTTGGTGCCAAAGATTACTATTCTTTGAAACATTACAAGCTTCATTTTTTTGTGGCAGTTTGAACTTTGCAACATACAAGTTACCCTGTGCTGCACACTCCATAATAACTTTTTCTTCTTTTGCAATTGTTGCTTTTTTCTTCTCGAATATAACAACATTACCTTCATCGTTAATTCGTCTTACTGATAGTAGATTATACGAAAGTTCTGGAACTATCAGCGCATTCAAATTTATTATCTTCTGACCTGTTGTGAGACGTATTTTACCCTTCTTGCTTGCTTTCATTTTGTCTCCATTTGCTATTTTTATGACAACTTCCTTGTCCAGTTCTTCTACCCCAGACATTAGTTCCCCGACTTTTTCAGTAACTAAGTGATCGGTTGCTCCGCTGTCTAAAATGAATTTCAGATCGTTGCTGAGGGAAAAGTTAGTTGCCAAAGCTTTGTTTTCTATTATTTCTTCTTTAGTCGCGATAAAACTGAGTTCTTCCTCTTCTGCAACGTTGGCTTTTTCATACTTTCCTCTTGCCCTTCCACGTCCTCGAAATCTGCTTCCTCTTGGTCTTCTATAGCTATTGTAGCGATTTTGAGACGGTTTCGTATTTAACTTCGGACACTCTCTCTTAAAATGTGTAGTATCGCCGCATTCGTAGCATCCATTGTTATTTTTGTAGGCAGTAAATGAAGAGTTCTTGGGATTTTCGTTATTTGATGTCTCGTTGATTTTCAATTCTGCATCTAAAAGTCTGCTTTTGACAAATTCGTACGTTATACCTGTGGACATAGTTTCTAGTGCAGTTATTACATTTTCATACTTGTCAGGCATGGTTAATAACAGAAAACATGCTTTATCGTTGTTATCTAGTTTGGATCCTAACGATTCGATTTCTCTTAACAGCGTTTCCACCTCTACAAAATGATCTTGTAGGTCTCCGGTATGAAATTTTAGTTTCAATAACCTTTTCATTACAAAAAGCTTGGACAATGGGCTTTTTCGTTCAAAAATTGTTTCTAAGGTTCTCATCATTGCTGATGCACTTTTGGCATCCTTGATACACTCGATATGTTTATCTGAAATACACTGTACTATTACGCACCTTGCTTTTGCATCGTTGTGTTGAAACGTGGTTTTATCTGGTCCGGTCAATGCTTGAATTTGGTCTGATGTTTTATCCAAAACATTACTCACTCCTTCTTTTTCCAGGATTACTTTAACTCTAAATTTCCAATTTGAGAAATTTGTTCCACTTAATTGTGGCAACGGTAGCATGGTTGATGACGCCATGTTTTCTTTGTTCTTTTGAGTAGCAACAAACCCACAAAACAAATCTTCGTAAAAGTTTTATTTTTTACCTTTCTCTATACTTTTACTTAATTCCCAAGTCAACTGCGACTTCTGGGCCCATAACTTGTCAGATTTGATTTGTTTCACTGCTAATTAATTTGTTATTTTGGTAAATGATACAACGTGTTTATTTGACAACGTATTTATTTGACATACGATAATAGAAGATAAGTTAGTAACATTTTACAGTTTATAATTACATGTGTATGTTGGCTATACTTTAGCGCTTAATTTGAATACATTTGACATAAATAACGTAGCCAATATGAATTTTTAAAAACTTTAATAATTTTTTTCTCGAAAAGTTGGCATTACTGGAAAAAATAAAACCACTTGACTATCTTGGGTACCAAACAAATTTATCCTGAAAATTTCATTAAAATCGGTTGAACCGTCTAGGAGGAGTTGCCGCCACAAAATTTTGACTTACGACCGAGCCAGCGAGTGAGCGAGCGAGCTGACGACGCACACACGTACACCCACATAAACTAAGTTTAGATTCGTCATCTAGGGACTATATGAAGGATTTCTATACATAATTTTTTTTTTTGAAAATGTTACAGACACCGTACCGAACGCTATACTACTTTTTCCTTGCAGTCAAAGTGGTAAAAATATAAGAATTCACCTATCACACAGTGATGAACAATAAAAAACTTTTTGATCGTTTTTTTTTTTGCATATTTCTACATAAATGTATGTTTCCACCAAAGAAACATTGAGAAACTTTCTGATTTCTGTTACTGCTATTCCAGTAGGTTTCAGTAACTTGCTTATTGTTGTATATACATTTGTTACCACTAGAACTAGAAAGTCTCGCAATGTTTCTTTATTGGATTCGTAAGTTTACACAGTAATATATGTAATCAATTACGATAGAGAAATTTTGCCAAATATTGTATCATAATTCAATTTATTTAGAATTTTGAATTTAGACTAGTCTCTTAAACACCTAACAGCAACAAAAAATTCTCTCTTCTTAGAAAAAAGGTTTTAGTTCTGTAATAATTTATTAATAAATCAACGTTTCGACGAAATGAAGGTGCGTTTTAGTAAATAATAGTAAATAAAATAGTAAATAAATAGAAGAGAACCAAGTTACTAGGTAACAAATAAGTAACTAAATCATAAAATTTATAAATTTTTGATTAAAAGTAGCCAAATTTGATTTAAATTAGTGCCTTCACACTGATTAATGTTAACTTTTTCTTTCTAAATTTCTATTGCATTTTTTATCAATCTGCTGTTAATATTGATTTGTCTTGCAATTATTAGAGTATCTTCAAAGGGTACCCCGGATAAGATGGTAAAAAGTGCCTTAAAACCAAATGACATATGAGTAGTAAAACTATGATTCTCACATAAAAATGTTATTTTTGATAGGTTTTTTAGTGCCCCACTCTCAACCGTACCCCTCGCAAGTCAAAAAAGTTTTCTTTTTATTTGATTTTTTTTGTCGACATCCATTAATTTATCTGAATGGAAATAATTATTTAACATAACAGAATGATTTTTTCGATAAGACTACAGTTTTTTCATAATTTTTTGACGCCAAATTCAAACAAAAAAAAAGTTTTACAAAAAAAATTTGAGAAATTTTTTTTTAAGTGGGCGGTTTTTTCCCATCAAATTTTTTAGATCACTGGGCTAGAAGTTATAAAATGTTTTAAACAATATTTTAACCATTTTTTGAAAAATTTTTGAAAAAATTTTGAAAAATTTTGAAAAATTTTGAAAAATTTTAAAAAATTTTGAAAATTATAAAAAAATTTGAAAATTTTGAACAATTTGCAAAATATTGAAAATTTTGAAATTTTTTATTTAAGTTTATTTATTATTATGCGAGGAATATGTAGATTGAAATGAATTTAAAAATACTAGAGTATGTTTTACATTAATTCCAAATCTTTAAGTAACTAACATTGTATAGAAACCTAGTTACTATTAGTGCAATATTACAAAAATGAAAAAGATTGTAATGAAAATGAAGGACGCTTGTTTGTTTAATGTAATACATTTACTTTTATGTTTATTTCAAAGATAATATATATTTTATACTCTATATACTTTTAAATCATTTTCATAAAAGTTTAACACAAAATTTGAGTGTGTATGTTAGTTACTGTAACAATTCAAAGACAAAAAGTCAATTTTCAATTCCAAACTTTCATTGATAATACAGGTTTTACTTATTTACAAAAAAAAGGTCTATATTGGTGTACACATAAATTATTACGTCAACTCAGAAATGAAAAGTCAAACAAAAAAATGAGTTTAATATTATCACCCAGTAAATTGATTGATTAGATTTTGATAAAAAAAAAAAAACGCTTAATTGAATGTCGTATTTGTAACTTTTTTAAACCCAATTTTTATGAAAAACATTTGCTTTGTTTTGTTTTCAAAAAATTATTTGTAAAAAATTAAATCTATAATCGTAATAGTCGATAACTTTTATTTGTTAAATTTTTCGATGTTGTCAATATATTCACAATTGAAATAAACGAGTGTAACGGTTTTCATAAATTTATGTCCAAAGAAAAATTAATCAAAACTGAAGTATGAACACAAGCGATAATTTTAGTTTCTCATGCATATTTAGCTTTTAACGAAACTTGACAGAGATCTTTGGACAGAGATCTTTGAATATTGAACATGAAAAACGCTCTCATCTACGCGTACAAATATAGAAATACATGAGTTTTTATGTAAATAAATTAAATATAGGTATATATTCCTTAAATTAATTGACTTCATTTTATATTATGCATTTTAAATTAGCTAGATTTTTTGTACTAGTATATTAATAATTTAATTTCTGAAAAGTATTTTAAATTTGTAATGAAAAAAATATTTTTTTTAATATAGTGAAAAATCGTTCAGAACTCATTATATTGAAATAAAAAAGCTTTAAGATTCAGTTCTATACTGCACTGATTAAGTTAAGCACTGATTTAAATACAATTTGGTTTCCCTTAATTAATAATTTATAAATTATTATTATTTTTTTTATAATTTGTAAACTTTTTAATCTAGATACCTTATCATCTAGTAATTTGTTTTTATGTATTGTTTATTTATTATTTATGTTATTTATATTATTTTTTCCTGATGAAGATATACGTACAGTATATCGAAACGGCGATATTTAAATAAAATATATACAGAACTTAATCCTAAAGCTTTTTAATTTTATTTATAGTTTGTATTATAAGTCTTACAGATGTGAACAAACTCGATCCATATACAATATTTCAACTACATACTGTGTGTGGGGTGTGTGTGTGTGTGTGTGTGTGTGGGGTGTGTGTGTGTGTGTGTGTGTGTGTGGGGTGTGTGTGTGTGTGTGTGTGTGTGTGTGTGTGTGTGTGTGTGTGTGCATGAGTGTGACATGTAAATATGTGTGTGTTTTGATACTGCAACAAGCTTTCAAATTTTAAACAATATCTGAAACTAAACTGTCATTAATAAAACACGTTATATTAATATTATAATACGCTTGAAGAAAAATATATAGTAGATGTAAAATTTATTTGGCTGATTTTCAATATCCACTAATAATAAAAAGGTCAATAGAAATTGTTGTTATTTTTTATTCAAATTTGAACAAAAATTACAACTTGTAGTTACTAGAAACAGAAATAATGCAACAAATTACTTAATTAATACAGCAAGATCGACTTTAACAAATATTAGTTTTAACTCAATGAAGAAACTGTTATAAGAATATGACTAAATAATTCACTCGAAAACTTGAGCTCGTGAATTTAAAATAGACATTTTAACGCCTACTACTTTTTTTTCTTGATAGCTTTTTACTTCATCACTTGCGATAGAACGATAATCGTGTGTCTCATTAAATTTTTCTTGAACTTGTTTAGATATATTTTCCGATTTCATTAACATTCGCTCTACATTATCAAACAGATGAGGCTTTTCCAAAATACTTTCAATTTTTTTATTAATTTCTTTTATTTTCTTCTCGACTACAACTTCTTCCGAACAAATTGCCTTCACTATATCCTTATAGCTTGAGCCTCTATTTTGTAGATTTGCCAATTCACTTTCCCGTAATTCTAATTCATCCAGCAATTTCTGCTGAATTGCATCGTGTTCTTGTTCCTCCTGATATTTGAGTCGATCAATGACACCTTTCCAAGTATAATGCGTTTTATTTGAGTGTAGCTAAAAATTTGACACAATTCAGATATTTTGCAATTTATAAAACAAACCTATATGTACAAAAATTCTGTATTTTCCCTGCCATTTCCATTACAATACCATTATATGTACACCGTACAATGTATCAACTTTAGAATGTATTAAAAAAGTAGACAATATTTTAAAAGTTTTGACAAAATATGTGAATTGTAATTTTAAATAAAACGAAAATTTCTTTAATGTCTTGGAAAATATATAACTATACTCACATGCATATCTTTTTTATGCTCGTCATATCTATTTCTCAAATCATTAATTTGGTTGATTAATATTTTGAAAGAGTTGCAAGCTGATTGACATTTTTCCGTTACTTGTTCGTGCGAGTCGTGAATATATTTATTTTCTAATTTTATGACATTTTTCATTTCATGCAATTTAGCGAACATGATTTCCATTGTATTATCGAATACATTCAACTGTCCTAGCTTCTCACTGAATATTTCATTAAAATCTTCATCATCGTCCAAGTTCAACTGGTCAAATTCGAATTCATCAGATTTGACTGGTGCTATTATTTCTTTATATATAGTTATTGCACTAAAATATTAAAATTTTTATTAATAAAATAATATATAATACGCCGATATTTTTATTTGTACATTTTTTATGTAAAACATATTATACAGCTTATACTACGGTTATGCAAAATAAAATATAAGATTTTTATTAAGAAAGTGGCTATTTATACATACAGTATTTTTACGTAATTGGCTATTTAGGGTAGGTTAGGTTAGTAGATTGGTTTAGGTTTTTTTTAGTATGTATAAATAGCCAATTGCGTATACATACCGTATGTATAAATAGCCTCATCCTTTTATTAATAGTAATTTTAGCATAGAAAAATGAGTAGGTTAACTGTTAATAATAGAATCTTGGAAATTGAAAAGCTTTATTTGTCTCGCTTTTTCAAAACTTTCCTAGATTTTGCTTCGTCATATTAGAGTAATAAGTAATATATCCTTTTGGAAAACTAAGTGTATGATTTTGTTAGACATACGTATAGCGATTATCTTCTTCTTCTTCTCACTACTGATATGACAGATTAATTTGTATTATGATGTAGAACTTAGCTTAGTTTGAAAAATTTGTATGGCGTATACATAATTATGTAGAACTATAATTATAATATTACTTTAATTGTTATTCAAATATTTCTATAACAAATATGTAGGTAGTTATAAAAAATATTTATTTATTGTGTTAATTTTGATGCGTGTCTTAAAAAAATGTTATAAATAAAATTGTTTCTTTGAGATTTACTATTATGTAAAACAAATGAAAAAATTGATAAATCAAAAGTAATTTCAGTATTCTAATAATGTATATTTTTTAATGGGGTCGTTGCGCTCATTTTTTTTATTTTTTTAATGAAAAATATATATTTAGACAATTACATATATATAGATATTAATGTTAAATTATTTATATTTAATTAGAAAAAAATTATTGAAGTCGAAGGTCAAATTCAAATTTTGAAATTTGTGACGTCATCCATTCTATAGTACCATCTTGTGGCTAAATCAAAAACTAGTCGATTCTATTAGCAATGTCAAAAACATATACGTAGGCTAACGCCTCCGATACCAATAATAATAATATATATAATAATAAAAAATATGTAATTATAATAATAATAATAAAATGTATAATAATAATAAAATATATAATAATAATAATACAATATATATAATGTATTATTAATATCAAGTGCACTTTTAACAAAAGCAACACTCTACCAGTAGCTGTCATTTGACATTTCTAATAAGTTGTGTGCAATAGAAAGAGATAAATACAGATATCTGACAATAGGTTATCCTTGTCTAATTTAGAAAAGATTGACGTCATAAGCATTGTGGAGATTCTGTGGCGCGTAAAAAACGCTATTTTTCCTAATTTTTTTTTTAAATACTGTAATCGTTTTTAAATTAAAAAAATGTGTTTTGGCCTTGTTTTTATATAATCTTTTAATATTTATTATTGAAAATAGTAAAATTGATTGAGCGCAACGACCCCATTAAAAACAACAAAAAAGATGTCGAAGAAAAATTAATATATGTATAGTATGAATAATTTGGTATATGTCAAAATTATATATATATATATATATATATATATATATATATATATATATATATATATACAAAATTGTAAAATACTAGTATTTTACGTACCTTTTTGGTTCTTCAATTCCAGACATATTAGTGGACATCTTGTATTAAATAAATGGTTTTTAAATAATTGAATGTGCACAAGAAGCTGTTCAAAAGTAAGGTTTATATAAATCTGGAGTTTAAAACGGACAAAATTGTTTTAAAGATAACAGTACCTAATAAATGTTTACTGATTATATTATGACAGTTCACACGTTGTAAAGCAATTGTTCTAAATTTTGTTTAAAATATTTTAGTCAATATTAGTGAATATTCAAAATTATTTTTACAGTTACTATAGTTACCACTTTGACCGCAAGGAAAAAATGCTATAGTTCTCGATACGATGTCCGTAACATTTTCAAAAATTTAAATTATAATAATAAAATTATTATTATTAAGTATGATTACCATATGATTCAGAATTTATAATACATAAATTGATTCTGAATATAGACATTACGATAAATAATAAATAATTAAAAATTATATTTTTGTTTTAAAAAAATATTTATAATTAAAAAGAAAAAATACTTATTATATAAAAAATTAATTTATAGTATAAAATACAACACATAAACAGCAAGTTTAAATAACTTTAATATAAATTATTATGAAAAATAAAGTTAATTTAATATTTAGAAACCTGTGAATTACCTTTTCAAAAAAGCAATTCAATTTTTCATTTATTATACACTTTAAAAATACAAACAATATAATGTTTACAAAAACAGCACAAAAAAAATAGTAAAAATCAAAACTAAAATAGCTTTGTGTAGTAATGCTGAAAATATTGAGGTGGTGGATGAAATCAGCGTGCAGCTTCGAACGAACGGATACGATGGTTTCCAAATTAATTCCCAGTTGGCGTGTGTGATGCGATGCGGTAAATGTGATAACAATTCGTGGCCCATTAAGTACACATGATCAAACGATTGCTTGTGCTGCCGACGCGATGCTGCTGTGGCTCGCCAGCCAGCCAGCCAGCCAACGCACACAGTACCACGGCGCGGCATATTAGATTCAGACACGATACACTTACAACGGTATGCCGATGCGCATCTAATATGTCTACCGTCAGCTGGATGACTTCACGTGCGAAGCAAAATCGCACTTGATGCTAGCGTTCGTATGTAAATCGCATTGTAAAACGTAGAAAAATTATTTATTTTGCGTAAATTTCATTATTTTTGTTGATAAGGTCATTACGGCAAGTAATATTTTTTTGAATCGATTATTTGATTCTAAAATGATGTTAAAAAATAATTAAAAGTTGATGAAGGAACACCAAACTGGGTTTTCATTTTGAACGTGACGTTTAAAAAAATCTACACAAAAGTGACAAAAAATGCTGCAAATTTAATCTTTATGTAACTATTTGAGAAATACAGGTGTTTTAGGCATTTCAAAAATAAAATAACACAAAATCACAATTATGCAAAAAAAGTACAAAAACATTTATTTTTCACATAAGAAGTTATTTTTTATAATTTGTAAATTTAGACATTTTTTTATGTAATTTTCTTTAACAATTTTTAAAACTAATTCGTCGATTAAGTTCTCGTAACCTGATGTAAGTTCTAGTCCTACTTAGGCAGAGAATCACCTCAAATGGAATTGATGTACCTTCTAATTTATTCATCGTTCGCTGCGCCAGTTTTATAAAAAATTTTTTTTCACTAGATAAGGAGTTTCCATGCATAGCATAGAACTCAGCATCAAGTTTCTGAGCTGCTTCAAATAACTCGTTGCTTGGTTCCATCAAAAATCCTCTAGAAATCGACTGCAACCAGTCAGGTATATTGTTATTATTGAGTTGAGAATTATTTGTAGGAACACCCAAAGAATATTTATTTTTGTACCTGTAAGCTACATAGCCGGCTATATATTTCAGAGATTCATTATTAACCTTTTGTTTTAATTCGAAATTTTCAGTTAATTGCAACATTTGTTCGTCGACAGCATCTTCTTCTAAGTATTCTGGTTGCACAAATGGATAAGAACAAACTATTTCTTCTTCACAATTACCCTGCTGCTGCTCCTCATCCAAACTTATTCCTATATCAGTAACATTAAAAAGGACCTTTCGCGTGATACAAATATCTTCTTTACATAGTGTATTATTCTTGAGGGTGTTGCCCGATTCTTCTGTAATGTTAAGTAAACATTCTTCATTAGTTTCCTCGGTGTTTCTATGTTCTGTAAAGATTGCTGCTGACTGTTTTCCTAATATAAACCATCTCATACGATACTTGAAGTCAAGTGGAGAAGGGTGGTCATTTGCTCCCCCCATTCCCCGAATATAGGCAAAAAAATTTTCGAGAACATCTTGATTAAGACGAGATGTTAAAATATACTCAACACTGTACTTCTCACGCAAATAATCGAACATTTCTGCCAATGATCTGTTAGTTAACAAAATTCCTTTTTGAAATGGTATGAGTTGTTCATGATTCCCAATTCTCATTGTATTTATAATTTCTGACATCTTATTCAATAGATCTTTTTGAATTTTTATATCAGTACCAAATGCATTTTTTCCTGGACAGCTTCCATTATATTTGGATCTTGAGTTCAATAAATCGAACCAATCGTTAAATAGCTGAACTATTTCAGCAGCCATCTCCCAATGGCTATTTTTAGGCATCAAACCATGTTCTCCACAGTATTGAATTGCTTTGGCGACAGTGTTTGAGAATAGTTCAGCAGCAAGTCGAACTCTTTGTCTCATAGATCCTTTTACTTCAAGATGCTGCCGAGTTATCTTATGTGCAAAAGTCAGTTCCGAAGTGGAAATGTCCAACAAACTTTCAAAATAATGCTTATTAATCACAGAATTTTTTAACACAAAGCCATGGTCAATAAGATGATTTCTTGCAAGTTTTAGTAGATGAGGTACGTCTGCATACACAAACACTTTTAAAGAATTGTTTTCGGGATGTGGGAAAAAACAATTTTTGCTGTGACCTACATTTAATTGCGACCATAATTTTATATTGCCAGTACCCATGTCACTAACTATTCCCACAACAGTGAAGTTTGATTTGTATAATTCAGAAATTATTTTTTCAAGAATATCTCTCGTCATCGGTTGATCATACTGGTAATAAATTGGTTGTTTCCAATGTGAAGTTAGACCTCGTACCATAACAGCCTGACAGGATTTGTGTGAACCTACTGTTTGCTCTTCTTTTTTATCAATTTCCATTTTATTCGAGAGATAAACTTCGTCAAATGATATAATACAGAGCCGTTCCATGTAATTGAAATCACATGATTTATTTTTCATTAACGTTAAAACACTTTTCAATACTCCTTGATTTACATCAAAATTTGATACCCACTTTCTTAACGTGGACATAGCAGGCAAGGGATAGTTATGTGCTCGCAGATACCGATATGCCTTGGGACTAACACTTCTTAATGAAATGGCAGATGCGATATCGTCTCGGGACCAATGCACTTTCTTTAATTTATTTGTACACAAAAGTTTCTTAATTTGCCCCTCCGTAAAAACAGTGGCCAGGATATCATTATAATATTTAATTTTATTTGACTGCTCTCTTTTTTCATTTTCAGCGGTTTTTAACATTTCATTAAGCTTCTGTATTTCATCTTGTGCTCTGAAACCAATATAACAATTTAGATAAAAAATGTAAATAAAGTAAAATAAATGGCGTACTTTTTTAATTCTGATTTTAAAATCACTATCTCATTTGTTTCGGGATTGTCCACTTCTGTATTATTATTGTCGTGGTTTGGTTCAACGAAAACAGCTTCAGAAACATCATCTTTCAACATTACATTAATTTCACTTGTGCGAATTCTTTTTGCTAAACGTTCTGATCTTTCCCCTGTTTTTCTTTTATTTATTGGTGTATCATTATTACCTGGAAGTTTTAAAGTAGGTACCGCGTCAGGTTTCAAATGTCGACTATTTTTAAAAGTATAATTAAGAAGTCGTTCCCTTAAAGGTATTTCAAAGCTGCTGACTTCAAAATGTTCAGAACAAACACATGCTACAAAATATAAGATAAAAAAGTATGATATTGAAATACCCCATATAATATTAATTTAATATACCATTTTTTAAGTTTATTTTATCCTTACGACGACATGCAACAATCCATTTCTTGGAAATGTCATCGATTTTCGGAAATCTAAAATATTTGATTTCTGTCCCTTTTGTCTTTTTATTACAGTTTCCACATTTAGCCACTGCACAACCCGGCATTTTCGGATGAAATGTGTAATAAATAACCACAATAATGAAATAAACGTACGCCAAACACCTATACAATTGTAGTTGGAAAATGCAGTGCTTTACTTCGTTTGCGCGATCACGAACTCACAGCAGTCACAGGTTCGCACGTGACGTCATGCGCACAAGTGTTCGAATTTGAGACGCATAATCAGCATACCGTTGTAAGTGTATCGTGGGTAGTTCGTGAGATATCAGTTGGGAGTTAGTTCTCGAGCAAGACAGTTGTGTGTGAATTAGTCGAGTGTCTATGTGCAGAGCAGTGTACGTATCATCAGTGTTACATCTTCCCTAATTATAATATTGACAGCAATATGGACGACCACCAGCAGCAACAACAACAGCAACAACAACAGCAACAACAACAGCAACAACAACAGCAGCAACAACAACGAACCCCGCCAACAGGTGAATTTATTCAATAAATGTATAGTTTTCGGGCCAGGTATGTAATGAATTAACTTCAATAATTTAACATAATTCAAAGCCAGTAATTTCGATTTTTACAACAAAATTATTAAACTATTAAATATTTTAATTTTTATAAACACACTTATAACATACAAATTTATTATTGATCAGTTTATTTTAAATATATTTTCTGAGGAGAACGATAATAAACGTAGAAAATTAAAAATTTTAATAAAAAAATGTAGTATTAATATCCCACATTAGACAAACATTTGTCAATTAGAGAGATGAATTATTAAATAAATGCTTCTAATTCAAATGTTACTGGAACTATGAACACGGACCAAAATTTTAAAAGAAACATATATTTTTTCAAATTTATAAAATTAGTACAATATACAAACTTATAAAAGAATTATATGAGTCAGCGAATTATTAATGGAGATAAATTAGTCAGCGACTAATTTATCGCAATTTGCGCAATACAAATAATTTGTATTTTGATTTGATTTCACATTTACTTAATAAATTGACGTTTGGTTAAAAGAATATACCATATATGTACATAGGTACATATGTGAGTGATATTGAAAGTATGTATACGTTTGTGTGAACATCCGATGAATAGATGGAATTGTATGATTGAGAATGTTTTGCATATATGAGAGATATCATGAATATGGATAAAGTAAAAGTTACTATTAGGAAACTAATTTCGGTATTGTGGAAAGAATGTGTGCTACAGCCTTTTAGGTACATGACGTGATTGTGTATGTATGTACTTAATACTTTCAAATAAAAATTAAATATTAAAACGTGTAATATTGAACATATTTAACTGTGTCATTTTACTCGATAATTTCTTGTATATCTGAAATATGTAAAGTTTTCTTTTTCATGTAAATAGGTATGACGATAAAAGATATGAAACAAGAGACGGGCAAAGAAAGCTCAGAACCGTTTCCCGTTACCGTAACGACCCCCCCTCAAGACGTTGTTGCCGTTGTTACGACGATGAGGTTTTTCACGAGTGATCAATGTAAGCATAAGTAAAATAAAAAAATTAATTATTAAAAAAGTAAATATATTTTCTTTCAAAAACTAAATATCACTATTCTTATTTTTTAATTAAAATATAAGCTGTTTTATAGCTGCCATTAACGACAAATCAAAATAAAAAATTTAGTATTTATTAAAATATTCAAATTATATACTAAATAATAAATATGTTTAAAAAATCTAAAGTTTATAAATCGTTGGTAATTTGGCAAAAATAGACCTTAAAATCTGTTGTAATATCGACATTATTTAAGGCGGCATTGCTTTTACCAAACATGTTTATACCGCTTATACGTTGTTGCAATTGTGGAACAGCTGTATATAGAACGGAAATAAGTATGACATAATTATCTCCCAATGCATTACACTGCTACAGTTTGTAGTTGGGGGGATAAGATACCTTTTTGATAATTTAAAGTCCGATAGATACTTATTTTTTTCACGAACATTAAAATTTTTATGATTGAATTCAAAATTAAAGTAAATTGAACAGTATTAGTACCTATATGATTAGCAATACGTATCATATACAAAATATTAAGTCCGATTTACAAAATATCACTAATAATATATAAAAATGATTCGACGAAGAATTTACAAATGTCATCTTTGTGGATTCTACTACATTAGTAGTATTATTTTTATTTTGTTTTTATTATAATTTTTAACTATTAGCAGTTGCATCAGTTGCAAATATGGTTTATTTAATTCAGATTCTTTTACAGGGAAGAAACGTGCTGGAGAAGCCGTCCACCAATGTGAAAATTGTGGTAAGTTGACTTACGAGCCAAATATAATTTTTCGTAACGCTTATTTAGCTGATAATAGTACTTTGCAGCCCGAGCTACGAAAATGGTATATTTCATGCCGAAAGAAAAAATATTTATTCGAGGCCTGCACGGCCGAGGTTAAATATTTCTTGAGGCATGAAATATCATTTTCGTAGCGTGTGTTACACAATGTTTTTATCCTACATTAAAATAAAAAGCATATTTTAAAATGAAAACTTACTTAACCGCAATCTTCGTAGATGACAGTTAGTGGTACTCAGTGAGTGGTACTGTATATATGTACGTTTGACAGATAAAACAATATGGCTACTGCTGTTCTGTGAACTACGCCAAGTCACATATCTCAATTATGATTTGTGTTTACAATAATAAAAATAAAATTAATAACAATAACAATATTAATAATAATAACAATAATAATAAATATATTTTCAATGTAATATACAATTTCAAGTATGTGTAAATGTTTTAACATATCGTTCGTTTAGAATTACAATGTCGTATGTACATTGTTTACTATTGCGAGATTTTTAAGTTTAAAAATTGTCTGGGCATTATTTTTTAAATGATCCACTTAATGAAATTGAGATTTTGCTACAGTACTTACCGAAAACCATTAACTAGGTTTATCCAAGAATCCACCCATTTGCTGGTCTTATTCGATAAAAATAACTAAATCAAAAAACACATACGACTTTGTTACTGTGATATTTGTTATTTACTTTATTTGTGGCGGATACGACTTTGTAATTCAGAACTTAATAATTTTATTATGGCCATGTTATTCAACCGATTTTACTCAAATTTTCACAAAAGATTCTCCTAGTATTCATATAATTTATGTAATTTTAACAAAATACAGTGTTGCCAACTTTCCGAAAAAAAAATTAGTAAAATTTTTAAAAATTTATTTTGACCATTTCATCTAACCGATTTTAATCAAATTTTCATAAAAGTTTTTCCTAGTGCCTAAATAAATTATGCAATTTTAACAAAATACAGTGTTGCCAACTTATCGAAAAAAAAAATCACAAAATTTTTTAAAAATTCATTGTGGCTACATTATTTATTCAATTTTGATCAAATTTTCAAAAAAGTATCTCCTAGTGCCCACATAAATTATAATATTATTAAAATACAGTGTTGCCAACTTTCCGAGAAATGTCAAAGTAGTCTATATATGGGTTTACCCATATACTTCTAATCTTGTTTTTTAAAGTTTCAATTTCTTCACATAAATCACATCGATCTTTTCGACGTGAATAAAATGACAAATTAAACTGATTGCAAAATATGTTCCTATAAAATGATTCTTTCACAGGATCTTGATTACGTTTTTCACAGAAGTCAACATATAGTCTATACATTTTTTTAATGTTCAGAGAAGGATCTAAAAAAATTTTTGTAGTTGTAGATCGGCAATAATGTGACTCGATTGGTTGAAATGACTTAATGTGGGTTTTCACGCATTTTACTTGATCTTCGGAAATACATCGTTTTCGATGTTTTCCTTGTAAAGAACTAGAGGGAATGTTAGATATACTTTGTTTTTTTAAATGCGTATTGTATACTTTCTTTTCACTAATGGATAGTGTTCCTAAATAAAAAAATTTGCAGACTTGTATTCTAGCATTTCCAACGTTCATGAAATAACGGAATGTATATTTTCGGCGGCTCAACTCATTTTCTTGTCGAAGCCTTTTTACTGGCACTTTTTCCGTGGTTGAAATTATAAACAATTTTTTTTCATGTTCTTGCAAAGTGTAAAAATTTTGAAAAATAGTTTTTCGTTCAACAATACTAATTAATATTTGGCACTTGAAAACACACTTCAAACAATTTTTGCACGTTTTAATTTTCTTTAAAGGAACGATTTTATTTCTGACAGAAATATATTCCAAACCTGGCATCATGGGCCTTTTTTCTAGCTACAGATTTCCAATTTTGAGTAT
Source organism: Clivina fossor (assembly GCA_963966155.1). Taxonomy (NCBI): domain Eukaryota; kingdom Metazoa; phylum Arthropoda; class Insecta; order Coleoptera; family Carabidae; genus Clivina; species Clivina fossor. The sequence goes on from CAWYQG010000219.1 coordinate 740,498, forward strand.
TGACTTTTCTTTTACGAAAACAAATAGTTTCTGATAATTGAGATGGATTTGAATTACTATTACTCTCATGTCTAGAAGTAAGACACAATTCAATGGAAATATCGGTAACAGAGTTAAACAATACTTACGTTCTTATTCTCATAAGATTGGCAAGTGGAATATTATCTTCGTACTCAGGATCACTTTCAGAATCAGAATATGGTACCAATTTCACTGAATTTGCCATTGAAAAACGTTAGTATATACGTATTAACACTATTAATTGCTAAAATGCAGTATTTGTTCGCCAATAGGAATTAATATTAATATTGTTGCAAGACATAGTACAGTACCGTCGCGTCTGCCGTCTCAAAGCGACTAGTACATTCTCTCAGAACATCTAGAAAGAATTAGACGTTTGTGATTGGACTATATAAATCCAGCCACAGCAAGCAAGCACCAGGATATCGCTGAACTTTCAAGTGAATCCAGCTAGCTGTGGATAAATTCTTAGCGCACACCGATATAAATTGTAATAGTGAAATACGGTTGTCTCATTATAAAAGCCGATACGACTTTGTTAACCCAACAAATATAAAATTAAAAACATACGACCTTGTAATTTCTAATTTTTAATAATGAAATACTGACAAAATTAAATTAATAATAATACTTACACGTTCCTCATACACTAAGTAACTTGTTACAACAGTTATGCAAAATAATTCAAAAATGTCGCTTACGCCCTTGTAATTCTAAACGAACGATATGTATGATTACAGTGCCACCTATTGATGAATGTCATGCATTTTTTTTTTCGCTCCTTGCCGTGAAAAGTACTGTTTTCGGTCCTCAAAAGCGTCACGAAAATTTCATTTTCGAACAATGTAGGATAAAAATAAATAATTTACACTGATAACTCATTAAATTGTTCTTGCGTATTATTATATTTTAAATATTGACAATATTATTAATAATATTAAATTAAATAATAATAATAATAAAATGTATTAAAATTTATTTAGTTTCAATGAAAGTATATGAAAATATGTCACTGTAATGAATAAAATATTACTAACCACAGGTACGGTGTGTAACATTTTCAAAAAAAATAATTTTGTATATGGAAATCCTTCATATATCTTCTAGATGACGAATCTAAACTTAGTTTATGTGGGTGTATGGATGTGCGTCGTCAGCTCCCTCGCTCGCTCGCACATATACTTAGCAGAAAACTACAATAATAATTTATTTTTTTATTTCGGTTCAATTAAATATATACAGAGCGAGTGTAAAGTTTGGAACTATCGCAATAAATCTTTTATTAAACGTTTTTGAAAAAAATCCTCGAACACGTCAATTTTTATCTTAAATTAGACATATTTTACTGTAATCGTCACTTAAAGATCGTTTTTTGTTTTTGAGATATGACGTAAGCGATAATTTTTTTAAATGGAAACCTATATTTTTTATTATTGATTTTGGTTGTACTTTTTATTCCGTTTCCAAACATATAAAATTTTAAATATGTTACATTTGAAAAAAATTGAGAAAAATAATCTTAAAGTTTTAATATTAAAAACTAATTAAATTGGCAAAATGAATCTAGTTATTAGTGTATAAAACACAAAAAAATTAGCTGCAACTGTAAGAATTAGGCAATTTATAAATATCATAATAAAATAAGTGTTATTATTTTGCTTTTTCCAAATTTCAAAAACTATTTTATTAATAAAAATTGTGTAATTGATTTTTAATATTAAAACTTTAAGATTATTTTTCTCAATTTTTTTCAAATATAACATATTTAAAATTTTATATGGTTGGAAACGGAATAAAAGGTACTACCAAAATCAATAATAAAAAATATAGGTTTCCATTTAAAAAAATTATCGCTTACGTCATAACTCAAAAACAAAAGACGATCTTTAAGTGACGATTACAGTAAAATATGTCTAATTTAAGATAAAAATTGACGTGTTCGAGGATTTTTTTCAAAAACGTTTAATAAAAGATTTATTGCGATAGTTCCAAACTTTACACTCGCTCTGTATAAGTACATATGCATGTAATATTATAGTAAGGTATCTTTCAGTAAATTTGTTGTCAGGAATTTTCCATAAATAGTTAAAATTTGTTTAATTCTGTAACATTATTGTTGGTATAATTACACACATTTCTAAATTTATCTATAAAGGATGTATTTTGAAATGAATGAATTACACTTTTAATATTTTTTTTTAGTATTATTATACAAAATATGTATTAAGTCTCATTATTTTGATATTAATATACAAGCTGTAATTTTACATAATTCAAGAAGTTGTATCAACAATAATAACAAACAATAATTTGCAGAAAGTAAGGAATTTTACTTACTTTATGTGATTATTATGTAAAAATTACAAAATTTTGAGATAGAAATACAGAATATTTATGTTAAAATTTTACTAATATTTTTATGTAATTTCGCTATTTCTTTTTAAAGTGTATGTATGTACAATACTTGCAAAGGTGCTTACATATATCACAGATATTTATATTTTATTTATGTAAACAGCATTTGATTGACAATCTAATATTTTCAATTTAGGTTACAATATTAACCAATTTTCTATCTTGTTACATTTTTAAATATTTTAAAAATTATACGTGATAAAATGATGCAATGTATATTTATTTATAGGTAAACTAAAAGAAGACATTGATGGACTGCAACAACAAATAAAGTCACTCAATGAAGAGAAAGTCAAACTGCAAGAAAAAAATAAAAAAATGAAACACAAACTTATTGCATACGAGAAAGATTTAAATTAAATTTACATATTACCCCTTTCCACTCCAATGTCGAGTGTCACTCGACATTGATTTTGTTCCACCAGCTCCACTGTCGAGTGACACTCGACATAGTGTAATACTTCTTTTTGCGGACAATTTTAATTTTTTTTCGCGAAAAAGATTTATGCAGATATTTTGGACATTACATTTAGAAACAATACCAACAGGGAATCAGGGGCCCATTACTAGAACACAAAAGGTGAACAATTTTCTTATATATATCGAATCCAAATGTAGACAACATTTTGTACCTGACAAATATTTATCAATAGATGAATCGACTGTAGGTTTTAAGGGTAGAATTTCATTCTTAGCATATAATCCAAAGAAGCCTACAAAATGGGGGCTACGCGTTTATGTGTTAGCTGATTCCCAGACAAGCTACATCTATTCTTTTGTTCCATATTATGGAAAAATAACAACTGATGGACTAATAAAGCCAGAATTATCATTTACCAGTAGAATTGTATTACATCTATACAATAATCTACTCACGTCTATACCTGAAGCTACTGGATATCACATATTTACAGATAGATTTTATACTAACTTAATTTTGGCCAAGGAATTATTTGAAAATAAATGCTTTTTGACCGGCACAATTATGCCTAACCAAAAAGGACTACCACAAGAAATAAAAAAACCCAAGTTGCCGAGAGGAGAAACAATTGCTTTTCGCAAAGACAATACCCTTTTACTAGCTTGGTGTGATACTAGAGTAGTGACAGTGCTAAGCACTTTTTATACATCCGATTCACAAATTATCCAAAGGAGACCTGCAAGGGCTAAAGGAAGAAACATAGGAAGTCATACGCCAAATATAAACATAAGAACCGAAGTAAAAAAACCAATCGTTATAGTTAATTATAATAAATACAAGGGTGGTGTTGATGTGGCCGATAAATATACCTCTTCGTACTGCTTTATAAGAAAAACACTCAAATGGTGGAGAAAACTATTTTTCTGGGGGCTAGAAGTCTCTATTATAAATTCATACGTGTTGTACAAAGAGTGGAGTGTAAAAAACGGAAAAGTAGCAATGAGTCATATGAAGTACAGAAAAACTTTGCTCATGTCACTCATTGGAGACTTTAGGGCACCCGAAACAAGTCGCAGAACTGCAGCTGCGGCAGATACAGAAAAACGTCTCGATAGAACCCCTCACTTTATTTATTTACAACCTGGAGGGAAGCACAAGGATTGTGCTGTGTGTTCCAACCGAAAAATAAAAGGGGGGAGAAAAGAAACATGCTATTTTTGCAAAACATGTGAGGCAAAACCTTCGCTTCATCCCGGGATTTGTTTTGAAAAATACCATACCAAAAGGGATTATAAAGATTAGAATTAAGAATTATAATATAGTATCCTGTAATTACTCATAAAATAAAGTTTATCATATAAGAAAAAATCAATTTTATTTACAAAATTTAACGTGGAGCTGGTGGAATAAAAAGAAAAAAAGGCTTGGAGTGGAAAGGGTTAAATTATATTTTCAAATGAACGCACATTATATATTGTATATTTCAAAAATAAATTAAAAACTGTACGTATTATAATAATTTTATTATTTAAGTATCTATTTAAAACTACACTCTAAAAAACAAATTATATAATTTTACCTATAAACCATGAGTATTTCTAGGTATAATTATTACTCAACTGCTAGAATTTTATTCATAATTGTTTAAAAATACATAATATCAGAACTATTACAAACATTATGTAATATGATATATTACCAACGGTGTTGAAAAATATATATGTGCGAAATATTATAATTTTTTTTAGTAAATTTGCTGTCAGGGACTTTTTATAAATAGCTAAAATTTCTTTAGTTTTGTAATAATATTGTTGATATAATTACATACATTTCGCTGTTTGAAAATCAAATGCGATTTCTTGCGGTAAAAATGCCCGAATATTATGTTGCTGCATATCAAATTGTAGCTAAATGCACCGCCTAAACGATGCGCGATGAGATTTTATTGGGGAATTTCTCTAAAAAAGGTATTTTCATCATTTTTGATTATTCAATTTGACATTTTTTCAATATGTAAATATTGTGTTGCCAACTTTCCGAGAAATATCGAAGTGGTCTATATATGGGTTTACCCATATACTTCTAATCTTGTTATATATAAAATTTGAAATGTTATTTGTACGTACGTTTGATATTTTAAAATCTAATAGTGAATGAATGAGATTTTTCAAATTTGAAATACACACATAATCTCAACTTATGCCATAGACTATAAGTAAAATTTTTTTCATTGTTTTCATTTTAAACGTTAAATGCTGTATTATTATGGTTCGGACATCTTGAGCGAATGTGTCTAACGAACGTTTGGTTAAAAAGATTTATATGAATGATTTTGAAGGTATACGTTTGCAGGTGGACATCCGATGAGTAGTTGAAGTGGTATATGATTGAGAGAGTGGCTTGCGTGAACGGAAATTTCCAAGTAGTCGGAATAGAAGAGCATGTATGAGAGAGGAATTATGAATGTGGATGAAGCAAAAGTTTCTAGTTTGGATAGGAATGTTTGGAGGAGACTGATCTCGGGATAATGGAAAGAGTTTTTGTCACACCCGTTCGGGTACATGGCGTGATTGTGTATGTATGTATGCAGTGGCGTAGTTAGGGTGGGTGTCACCCCTATACTTAGATGCAATTTTTTTTAGAATTCTTTTAAATTAACGAAAATTTAGATGGAAAATATAAACTAAACAAAAAGAAATATTTATTTGATTTTGAGGGTAAAAATTCAAAATATTAAATGTGTCACCCCTAAAATGGTGTCACCCAGGGCGGACCGCGCCCCTGCAACCCCCTCCCCTCCTACCTACGCCACTGTATGTATGTAAGATTAAAAAAAAATCAACTGGTATAATCTTAAAAATTAATTTACTTTTAATTTAATTTGCAGACTTATAACCTAACCTTAATGCCGTTTAACCCGATGCATAATTTTGTGCTTGTATTTCTATAAAAATGCAACGTGTTAGGGGAGGTTAAAAGCCCCCAAGAACCTGAACGACCAAAAACATACGTATGTGAAATATGAAATATGTTATTTTACTTTCATTTTTATAACAAGATTAGAAGTATATGGGTAAACCCATATATAGACTACTTTGACATTTCTCGGAAAGTTAGGGCAACACTGTATTTTAATAACATTATAATTTATGTGGGCATTAGGAGATACTTTTCTGAAAATTTGATCAAAATCGAAGAAATAATGTAGCCACAATGAATTTTTAAAAAAATTTGTGATTTTTTTTCTCGATAAGTTGGAAACACTGTATTTTGTTAAAATTGCATAATTTATTTAAGCACTAGGAAAAACTTTTATAAAAATTTGATTAAAATCGGTTAAATAAAGTGGTCATAATGAATTTTTTAAAATTTTAGTAATTTATTTTCTCGGTAAGTTGGCAACACTGTATTTTGTTAAAATTACATAAATTATATGAATACTAGGAGAATCTTTTGTGAAAATTTCGAGTAAAATTAGTTAAATAACATGGACATAATAAATTAATAAATTAATATATTTTAAAAACATGGGACAACGACAGCTACTTCCCACACTCTTTATACTATTATGTATTACATGCGGTCGATGTTTTCTACCATTTTGACTGCAAGGAAAAAGTGGTATAGCGTGAGCGTACAGTGTCTGTTACATTAGCAAAAAAAAAATTAGCTTCTAGATGACGAATCTGAACTTAGTTTATAAGTGGGTGTATGGATGTGCGTCGTCAGCTCGCTCGATCGTCAGACAAAATTTTGTGACCGCAACTCCTCCTAGACGGTTCAACCGATTTTAATGAAATTTTCGGGATAAATTTGTTTAATGCCTAAGATGGTCATGTGGTTTTGGTTTTTTCCAGTAATGCCAACTTTTCGAGAAAAAAATTACTAAAATTTTTCAAAATTCATTATGGCTACATTATTTATCCGATTTTGATCAAATTTTCAGGGTAGATTTCCCTAATGCTCCCATTAATTATATAATTTTATTAATATCCAGTGTTGCCAACTTTCCGACGAAAAAAATTACTAAAGTTTTAAGAAATTTATTATGGCCATGTTATTTAACCGATTTTACTCAAATTTTCACAAAAGATTCTCCTAGTATTCATATAATTTAAGTAATTTTAACAAAATACAGTGTTGCCAACTTATCGACAGGAAAAAAATCACAAATTTAAAAAAAAAATTATTGTAGCTACATTATTTATTCGATTTTGATCAAATTTCCAGAAAAGATATAATTTTATTTATATCCAGTGTTGCCAACTTTCTAAGAAAAAAATTACTAAACTTTTAAAATTTTATTATGGCCATATTATTTAACCGATTTTACTCGAAATTTTCACAAAAGATTCTTCTAGTATTCATATAATTTATGTAATTTTAACAACAAAATACAGTGTTGCCAACTTTCCGACGAAAAAAATTACTAAAGTTTTAAAAATTTTATTATGGCCATATTATTTAACCGATTTTACTCGAAATTTTCACAAAAGATTCTCCTAGTATTCATATAATTTATGTAATTTTAACAAAATACAGTGTTGCCAACCTAAATTTTTTTAACTTACCGTAACCATAAGCGCAAGTGGTCCCACCATAGATAAGATTATACTTTATACAGACGATCAGAACTTTATGAAAATATACACAATAGTACATTTAGTTGGCGATTTGGCTTATAAATTAAGTCCAACATTAATGGTTGGATTTAAGAATAATGGTCATACAACTCAGAGACATCAGTATTTTAATATAATATTGAATAAAGCAAGAGTAAAAATAGAAAACGCATTTGCTCTTCTCGAAAGGTCGATTTCGTAGATTGAAATTTGTAGAAACTGTTAGACTGGATATAATTGCAATGTTAATAGTATGTGCTTGCGTATTACATAATGTTTGTATATTACAGCAAGATGGATTAGATAAATTAGAAGTTGATTTGAATGAAGAAATACTCAGAGAATGTCAGAATGATCCACATAATCACTTTGATACCGATGAACAAGAGCTTGATAATAACTCACACCGCAAAAGAGAAGGAATCGCAAATATGTTATATTTACGTGTTAGACATTGAATGTAATATGTTGTTTATTTTAAAATTTCATATGCAAACTCACTATATTTTTAATTTTTTTATTAAAAATAAAAAATACATAATAAACTCTTTTATTGATCATACAATAACAAAAAAAAAAAATTTCATCTACATTACTTTTTAACCAAATTAAATATTCTTCTTAACTTATATCACAAACAAAATATAATAATGTCAGCCGATTTTGTAATAAACACTTTGGTCAACTTTTGACGAAAAAGCTTTATTTTATTGAAAGCAGTATAATTATTTGAAAATTGAAAATTCATCAAAAAATGTAGTTTTATTGATAGAAATAATAATTATACTATTAAGAGTTATAGATCGATGTTTGTCAATTTAAAATCGTCATAATTGAATTATTTATTTTGAATATATTATAATAACAATGGAAAGTTATATTTATTAAAATAAATTAAATATTTTTAACCTAATAAATATCACAATTTTTAATGAGTACAAAGTTTAGTTTAAATGAACTTTTTTATATTTTTTCAACTATTTTTTCAAAAAGGTCGTTAAAACGATCGAGTCTTTGCATTTTTTCCATGTGTCGCCGATCTGCATCATTCATTTTTTGTTTTCTTTTCTTGAAAACGAACTTGTTTTTTCTTCGTTATTCATTTCCGTGCTGCTGGAACTTTCGGAAATATCTGAAAAACAATAAAAATGTTAATATGATACGTTAATAACTCTGATCTTTTAATTCAGTTAGAAAAAATAATTAGAGTGATTAAATAATGTTAAGTAAAAATATTCATTTCAGGTCTCAACTTACCGCTGATTCGTAACTTAGATGATCCGCTACATGTAGCAACGGGAGTTATTTCTGGCTTCCGAAACATTATTTCATGCATTGGCTCGAAGAATTTCCAGTATCGTTTTTTCTGTCCTGACGTATTATTGTGCATTAGCACGGATTTATAAGTCCTTTTTAACGCTTTCCACTTCGATTCACTCACTTGCGGTGTAATTTTTTTATTTATGGTATGGCATAAATTTGCCACTTTTACCCAAACGTTTTTCTTTACAGAATTTGAGCAAACTGAGCTACCGTGTTAATAAAAAATATTGTATTTTCATTAGTCCAAATTTTGTCATTTGAAATATTTTCATCATTTGGTTCATTCTGAATACATACATATAAAAGCTGCCATTATTTCTTCATTTAACTCAAGATAACTGCATTCTTTTGTTAAATATTGGAAACAAAAATTATACAACTACTAACAAATTTAGATATGTATACTTACTTATATTATTTTGAACTAATATTGCATTATCTTTCAAAATGTAACTTCCGTTTTCTTCTATTGGAGTAATATGCTCTTACATTTGAATTCATTATGAATTTTTGCACGTACCGTTATTTTTTTTATATGACAAATATATTAAGAAGAACGTTACAATTTATTTTTAAATGTTTAAAGCTTCTGCGCATGTACACTCTTAAATGGAGTTAACTCTTTTTACTCCACACAATAATAACCGAACGGTAGAAATTTCACTCCGTGCACTCCAAAAGCAATACCCCAACGGTTACAAATCACTTTAGAGTAAAACGAGTGACTCGAGTAGATTAGCCGAACCCCCACCTACTGTACCAAATTAAAATTAATTACAATATTTAGCGGTAAATTCAAATTTAATAATAATAATAATATTCTTTATTTAACATTCACTAATTACATTGAAGATAAATTAAAACAAAAAAAATTTACAATATAATATTTAAATAGGACTATATTCAATAAAAATGGTTTTCATTTGCCATTTCAAAATTAATGACATAGAAAAAATTTGATTTTAAATGAATAAAATTACTATTATTATTACTTTCTAAATAAATTTTAAAATGTAGATAAATGCACAGTGGTTCAACAAGAATGTATTAGAATTAAGCATAAAGTTCAATAATTCAAATTTTATTGTCAAATGATTTAAAATTTAATAAAAATATATCTGTCACATATAAAAAATAATATAATAATTGAAATTTTAATTGAAATATGTTATGTATACAAAACTGTTAAATAAATTTAAACACATGATAGAAACTTTATATTTTTAAAATAAATGTTTATTGTACGTAATAATCAGCATAACATAAATGCAATACAAACGTAAAATTGTGAATATTACAAACACAATACACTAACACAAAATATTAAGATGGCGTTGAAACAAATGTTCAGAACCTACCATTGCACATGCGCGAGAATTCTGTTGCTATAGCAAAAAACAGAGTAGAGCAACAAATATTTTGTTATTATTTACCAATTTCATATCTGTCATTCTTCGAGAAATATAAAATGTAAGATAAACTTTAGTTTTTTTATGAATAATTTTTTTATCGTAAAATTAGTCTAGTAACAATATATAATTGTTTATATTTTGTGGCCAAAACCGGGAAAAGTCAAGGCCATTAGCCCGTTTTCTCACCTCATATGAAAAAGTGCTTTTTCAAAAAAGTCCTTTTGACGTTCACTTAAAATCATTTATTAAGCATTTTAAAATAGTTTATTTAAATTTTATAATACCAAATATAATAAAAATGATCCATAATAGAAAATTTTTTTATATTTGATGACAAACAGAAGCAAAAAGTTATTTTAAAATTAATGATAAAAGCACTTTTTCACGAAAAAATGAGGTGAGAATACGGGCCAAGATATTTCATTTGTAGTCAAGGAAAAAATTTGTATAGCGAATTTACAAACACTTTTGTGCAAAATTGTATTTGTATTATTATAATATCGGCAAAAATTAATGAATTTTACTTTTAGTATATTAAAATTATTCTTATATCAATTTTTTTTAAACCTACACTTAGAAATCTTTATTTTAATGAATATTTTGTGTTGTTTCACATTACTTAGAAATTTACATTTGTTTAATAATAAAAGTCAGGGAAAAATGGAAATATTTTTGCTAAGTTTTGACCACCTTGAACATTATGTTACTTTGTCTTAAGTACGAGTATAGTCATAAGTTGTAAAAATGTTGTTAGTTCCGAAACGCCTAATATATTATGTAGCTAACTGACAATGTATTTAACAACGTTTTATGCATCCCGATTCGTGTTACTAATTTGACACTCAAAAATCATGAATAAATAATATTTAAGGTTTGTCCCAGAAGAAGAAATGCGAGCGAGAATAAAAGCAATGAGTAATCCGATCGGTTGGCTGCAAGAAATGTGTGTGTCACGTTCTTGGCCACCACCGCGCTACGAAATAGTAAACGTAGAAAGTTTGCAACATATACCAAAATTTACAATCGCTTGCGAAGTATTTAAATATCGCGAAGTGGGCACGGGCCAATCAAAAAAAATGGCTAAGCGACAAGCCGCACTCAAAGTAGTGCAGTATTTTCAAGAATTGGTAATGGAAGAAAATAATTTGCCTCAAGGACTTGACGATGATGATGAGGTGAGATTTTTTTGTTCAATAATAGACATGATCCGATTGCCTCTATATATTTAGGTTTCCTAATAATTAAAATAAAGTGGTCGGTACGAAAAAAATTACGAGTTGTATTATAATGTATTTACATATACAAATACACAATCACGCCGTATACCCAAAAGGATGTGACACAAACTCTTTTCACTATCCTGAAATTAGCCTCCTCCAAACATTCCTATCCAAACAAGCAACTTTAGCTTCATCCACATTCATAATAATAATAATAATAATAATAATATTTATTTTTGCATAATACCATAGATACAGTTTTGCTTCGTCATATACAATATACATGTTTGCAATAATTATAATAAATTTAATATAAAAATATATATATATATATATATATACCGGGTGTCTACTTTTTTTTTGTTACATAGGGAATACAATGCTAAAATTTTCATTTGGTGATAAATTTTCCCCTAATTATTATAGAACAAAAGTACAAATACAAAAGTTGTTTAGAATTCAAAAATGCATCAAATGATGCCAAATTTATCAATATAGGATGTTCCGATCAAGAATTAGAAGCAAATTAAAATTTCCATTTTTGCGCTCTTTACATCAAAGTGCCATGGAAATTAAACAACAGTTGATGTAAAGAGCGCAAAAATGGAAATTTTAATTTGCTTCTAATTCTTGATCGGAACATCCTATATTGATAAATTTGGCATCATTTGATGCATTTTTGAATTCTAAACAACTTTTGTATTTGTACTTTTGTTCTATAATAATTAGGGGAAAATTTATCACCAAATGAAAATTTTAGCATTGTATTCCCTATGTAACAAAAAAAAAGTAGACACCCGGTATATATATATATATATATATATAAAACGACATATGCCAATTAATCTTAATGTTGTTAAATTTATGTCCAATGAGATTATTCTTTTAACGAAATACAGAGGAATTCCTCTCAATCATACCACTTCAACTACTCATCGGACGTTCACGCAAACGTATAGCTTCAAAAGCTCTGCTGATATTTGAATTGTAGAAAAATACTTAAAATATTTTCTATATTTCTAAATATGTTTATTTTATAATTTTTATATTTTAAATATTAATTTTAACAATTACCGATTATATTTAGTTTTTTAGTTGCAAGAAACTCATTGTCAGATAATAGCCTATTAAGTTTCTCGACAAATTACAACAAAGTTAACTGAAAATGTAATCGCGTTGTTAATTACATAATCAAAGTAGCAAACGTTTTGCAACTGGATAAAATTTGTAAGAGTTGAATTTGTATTGCAGGTGCAAACAGTTCGTGAGAATCCAACGCGTTACCATGTAATTCAGGAAAAAAAAAGCCAAGAGCGCCAGTACTTGAGCGAGTCATTTCAGCAGCCGCATGCTCGCCATTTGATTTCGCCGGGCAGCACCTCGAACTCGGGACCTATTTACCAACAACAAACATCTAATACACCGATTAACAACTCCTATCCTCCTCCACATCAACCACAATCCCAGCCGCCGCAGACACAGCAATCCCAGGCCCAGCAACAGCATCCGTTCGGTGCTGATTATCCATCGGTTGCATCTTCAGCCAGTACAGACACGTCTGCCATTTCGTCTGGTTTGAGTTCTGTTGCTAGTAGCACCTCGGAGGTGAGTGTACAAATTATCTTATTTATTTGTTTGCTAGTTTTTCAGATGTTTTTTGAAAGTAATTGTTATTTAGTTAATTACATAAATCGTTAAATTAATAGTAGGTACGTAATATTTATTTTCATTGAAAGGATACGAATAATATTAGACTTTGCCAAAGAAAAAAAATTATAACATTTAAAATACGCTTGAATTGCGCCATTCTTTGCTTAGCTAGTGACATGACGTCGTGTTTGTTTATAAATACACGTTGGCCATATTGAATAAATTGTCAAATTTCTATTAGATAAGTTTGTTTTAGAGATACGATAGATTAAGTTAATACGGAAATAATTTTTTTATTTCGATTTCAAGAAAGAATATAAAATTATTTATCAAATGTTTTATGAAAATTCTCTTGTTCAAACGAAACAGATTAATTCAAAATAGTTTTATTATAATTTTTATTTTTATTATTTTTAACTTAATACTTTATAGTCGTTATCGTGCAAGTGAATCTTAATTCATATTGGGGATTATTGATATATTGAAAACATTATTTATTAGCATATATAATTTTGTTTGTTTGAAATTAGATGATTTAGTTTTAAACTATTACATGTTTATAATAAATATTCATATGTATATGTAAATATTCTGATATTTCAGTTTATACATAGGTTAAAATTCTTACCGCCAATAATTCGATATTAAAATTTTGTAATAAAACATGAGATAGATGCACCAGATGACTATATTTTGGTTTGTACTGGATCTCGGGACGTCTAGCAGTATAAACGTCGCGGCGTTTTAAAATATTTTTTCGATCGTTATCTAAAACACTTTTAAATCTAAGTATTTTTTGTCTTCATCTAAAAATCAATTTGTTAGTTTGAGAAATATTACACATTTAAATTGTAAATCTTCAGCAAAAATATCGAAGAATAATTCAACATGAGTAAAGATAGCTTTGAAAATTTTGGTAAAATAAAAATGTGGTTAAACTTTATTCTACGGTTATGTAATCGATTTTCTTCAAACTTTACATACCGTTAATTTTGCACATTTTATGAATATAAATCGCAAAATTTTAGTGCCCAAATGATATTTACTTATTTTAAAAACTCGCTTTTAACATAGGTTATACGTAGGATGAATCGGTAGTACTTTATATAGGTATATGGTGGCGTTCATTGCAGGATAGGTAAAGTAAAGAGGTTAATTTGTTAATGTTTAGTAAAATTAAAGGGACGTGAAGAATTTTTAGTTGCTTTTAATGTAAAAAAATTAAAATAAGTAACAGTATCTGCTAGTAGTTATGTAAACATTGGAAAGTATGGCAGCAATTTTTCAACATTCAACATGTTGATAACGAATTTTTAAAATCAGTTTTAATATTATATATATCATTTCCGCACTAAAATTTTGTGATTTACATTCATAAAATGTGCAAAATTAACGAGGTATGTAAAGTTTGAAGAAAATCGATTACATAACCGTAAAGTAAGGTTTTTACCAAAACTGTTAAATGTCAAAACAGTTTTCAAAATTCTATTTTTTTTTTCTTCTTGTGAACAGTAGCATGTTGAAAATAAATGCTACAGTAAATTTTCATTTGTAGATTTATTTCCAACATGGTATAGTACATGAATTTTTTTTATTATTTTGGACAATTATTTTGACATGAACATTTCCATGTTATCAAAATTTTTGAAACCACCTTTTGTCACTTAAATTAATTTTTTCGTATTTAATACTGTAAATTTACAATGGAAATGTTAAATATTTCAAAAACTAATAAATTTAATAATGAACAAAAAGTTCCTTGGGATTTAGCCTATTATTGACATAATTTTTTTTATTGTTCGCCATTGAAATTTTTTCTTAAAGCATTGTTACGCTTATATATTATGTCAGCTTGAGTCAAATTATAGTCATCTAATTCATCTATTCTTTGCTTTTTGCGGAATTTTAAGTCAAACACCTTGTATAAACAATTTTTTTTGTGATTTACATTCATAAAATGTGCAAAATTAACGAGGTATGTAAAGTTTGAAGAAAATCGATTACATAACCGTAAAGTAAGGTTTTTACCAAAACTGTTAAATGTCAAAACAGTTTTCAAAATTCTATTTTTTTTTTCTTCTTGTGAACAGTAGCATGTTGAAAATAAATGCTACAGTAAATTTTCATTTGTAGATTTATTTCCAACATGGTATAGTACATGAATTTTTTTTATTATTTTGGACAATTATTTTGACATGAACATTTCCATGTTATCAAAATTTTTGAAACCACCTTTTGTCACTTAAATTAATTTTTTCGTATTTAATACTGTAAATTTACAATGGAAATGTTAAATATTTCAAAAACTAATAAATTTAATAATGAACAAAAAGTTCCTTGGGATTTAGCCTATTATTGACATAATTTTTTTTATTGTTCGCCATTGAAATTTTTTCTTAAAGCATTGTTACGCTTATATATTATGTCAGCTTGAGTCAAATTATAGTCATCTAATTCATCTATTCTTTGCTTTTTGCGGAATTTTAAGTCAAACACCTTGTATAAACAATTTTTTTTTTTAAATGGTACATTGGAGCTATTGCATTAAAAAAATTTGCATATTAAAACAAATTTGTTTAGGTATTTTTCGTATATATGCATTTAATTAGTTAATGTGTAATTTAAAATAAATTCTGTTTTATATGTGGTGACTAGTAAAAATTATAAGTGAAAAACGTTTACATTTCTTTGCTTATAGATATCGCAAGAAGTTACCAATATAGCAACCGATTACACATACTTGAAAGGTAGTAAAATATCTACTTTATCGGCTACTGATGCTCACAAAGTTTCTAATTTCCACAAGAATTTGAAACAGTCAAGTGGACCTAAATTGTCTGAACTTCAGGTAAATTATTATTATTATTTTATTAATTTTAAAACTTACTTGTACGAAAATATATGATTTTAAAGATGAATATTTTAATACAGTTGGATTAGCGAAAAAAGCGTTTCAACTACAAAATTATTATTTATACAATTTTACTTTTTATTTGTACTGTAATGTGAAAATTTTGTGACAACGTATTTGTGTATAACTCACTGAAAAGAGTCGTGAGATTTGTTATTGCCTATATATTATTAAATTGCGTTTATCGAAATTTAAATATGTATTTTAGAGTGACTAGACAAAAATCCATATCCGAAAGGGCAAGTAATTAGTAATGTGATTAATGTGATATTAGTCGTCGTTTTTTCTCCTCAATTTATCTCCTACTAGGTCCGATAAGGGGCCTTTACATCATTTCTACTGCATCTTATCATTGACGGTCAACAAATATTTTTTCGCTAATCCAGCTAATATTAAAACGTTTATATAATAAAATGAATATATACCTATAATTTCTTTTTATAGAAAACATGTTTAAACAATAAAAATTTCAATTACGTACAATTCTTGGAAGAGATCGCATCGGAGCAGCAATTCGAAATAACTTATTTAAGCATCGAAGAAAAATCACAAGCTGGAAAATGTCAGTATTTGGTGGAGTTATCTGAATTACCTGTAGTTGTATGCTACGGTTCTGGTATGACATCGGGAGATGCACGAGCTAATGCTGCACAAACCGCTCTCGAATATTTAAAAATTATAATAAAAAAGTGAACGCATAACTGAAACGAGTTTACAGCATGACGTCATTAACACAAAACAAAAATAAAATTAAAAAATTCCCTCTTTCCTTCGCCATGCCGCCGCGGCGTGTACAATTTGCAGCTAATTTCATCCATTGTAATCAATGTGTGTTAAAAAGGTTAAAACAAAATCGAGATCGGATAATGATAATATTAATATAATAAACATTATTATATTTTGTTCGGTTTTTGTGATTGACTTCATGCAACTCTCTCGATTCGGATTCGAAAATCAATGCCTATACAAACGAAAAATTGTTTCAAACATACAAAACAAATATAATCTTAACATCTTCTTTAATAACTATTGATGCTATAGAAAAATCGCTTAGGAAAACAACGGTCCGTGCTTTACAAACGCAGGGTTTAAAGTCATTTTCAAATACGTGCTCTTTGTATTTCTACGTTAGTTTTATTTATATATATATATATATATATATATATATATATATATATATATATATATATATATATAGATTACTTTTTATTTTTATTTATTTGCTTCATTGGTATCATTTTTGAGTAGAAACAAATAATTATTTTCTGCAAATAATATTAGGACAAGTCAAATTACCAGTGGAAAAACAATTCTATTTTTTTCAAGTTATTGTTTCACATAACATCAATTTAAAATTACGATTATATAAGTCATTTATTTGTTACATTAGTAGAATTTCTTACTGACAAATTTAATTAAAAAATTAAATTTTATAGTTTATTTTGACGATTATAATTATTCATATTTATTTTGTTAAGAGCATTTTATATTTGAAAATAAATTTAACTGCGTTATACTGCAAAATATATGACATGTTTTTCACCGAAATCTTAAAAAAACAGATAAATAAATAATGGTGGAAAAACAGGCACAGAGGAATGACGAATGCATGATATTCGTTTTTGTTTAGTGATGGAACAAACTCATTACGGGCGAAAAAAAAATTTACAAAAAAAAAAAGTTTTTAATTGCACGGGAAAATAACAGTTGTTATTTTTAAAAAGTTCTATAAAATTAATCGAAAAAAAATAAATAAAAATGTTGGAAAATTGCAAAGCAGTTGCTTAAATGTGAAGTTCCTGAAGACGTTTGGAAAAGAGCATTATTTTAATGCAAAGTATAGAGGTTGTATTTATTCAATAATTCAAATGATTGATATATTTAACAATATATTAATTATTAAAGATATAATATGATAATTAAATGTATTGATTGTATTTAATTTCTTAATTCATTAATTTTGTGTAGAATGGTGGGAAAATTTCTTTAAAAAATCAGTTAGATGCACACTTGATATTCATGATAATTTTTGATTACAGGCCTAGTAACATGTATTTTGGTTAAATGTGACTGTAATACATTATAATAAATATAAGTATATGATGTGCTGCTTATACTGTTTATTTTTTCTGATTATTTATTATATTTTTCCACACTATAGTTTACTTTAACTTAACAATAATTACACAGAAAAACACTGTATATAGGTAACACTTTTTTTAAATATTTTAGTTGTTTTTCTGATTATTTAATATATTTTACACTATAGTTTACTTTAACTTAACAATAGTCGTGATTTTTTCAACTGACCGACAAGCACTAAGCTTCTCGGATCAGATCCGGCAACGTAAGAACTGTTTCTTTGAAACAAATTATAACTACACCACAACTGATATGTGCTACCGTCCCCTTGCCTCTCGAGCTCCAACAAAATTTCGGATCACATAAAGTGCAGTTGAACCGTGGTGGGAGTATTATATGGTATGCTCTTTACATATATATATATATATATATATATATATATATATATATATATATATATAGTGATGAATATTAACTGAAAATTTTACGGGTTTACGGTATAGGTTGAAATTAGTAAAATGCAAACATAAGCATTATATCAATTTATTGCTTTGACCAATATTTCGCCAAGAGATTTTTGGCTTCTTCAGGGTTAACACTGAATATAAGAAAAATATACAAGAATTACACATAGTACAGAGTAAAAAACTAGATTATATGTTCTATAGAAAAATATTTTATAACTTACATGTATGACATGAATGTATGCTATTGTTAATACAGACACCGTTCCAAACGCTATACCACTTTTTCTTGCAGTCAAAGTGGTGAAAATAACTGCTATAATTCATGTTCAAAGACAGCTTTTTACAGATTCATAATTTAAATATTTCCCGAAGAAGCAACTAAAAAGTTTAACTTTAATTTTGAAAAATGTACTCCTGTAATTTATAATTTAATTAGTACAAATAAAATAAAATAAAAAAACTGTAAAATGTAAGAGGAGAAATATCTGTATCTATTAATTCGATCTTTCCGACAAATTGTAAATAAACAAGATTAAAAGTATGTGGGTAAACCCATATATAGACCACTTTGACATTTCTCGGAAAGTTGGCAACACTGTATTTTAATAATATTATAATTTATGTGGGCACTAGGAGAAACTTTTTGGAAAATTTGATCAAAATCGAAT
This sequence comes from Clivina fossor, assembly GCA_963966155.1. NCBI lineage: Eukaryota > Metazoa > Arthropoda > Insecta > Coleoptera > Carabidae > Clivina > Clivina fossor. Next base: position 759,710 of record CAWYQG010000219.1, read on the forward strand.
AAATAATGTAGCCACAATAAATTTTTAAAAAATTTGTGATTTTTTTCTCGATAAGGTGGCAACACTGTATTTTGTTAAAATTGCATAATTTATTTATATATTAGGAGAAACTTTTATGAAAATTTGATTAAAATCGGTTAAATAAAATGGTCGTAATGAATTTTTAAAAATTTTACTAATTTTTTTTTCGGAAAGTTGGCAATACTGTATTTTGTTAAAATTACATAAATTATATGAATACTAGGAGAATCTTTTGTGAAAATTTGAGTAAAATCGGTTAAATAACATGGCCATAATAAAAATTTTTAAATTTTAGTAATTTTTTTCTTGAAAAGTTGGCAACACTGGATATTAATAAAATTATATAATTAATGGAAGCATTAGGGAAATCTTTTCTAAAAATTTCATCAAAATCGGATAAATAACGTAGCCAATATGAATTTTTAAAAACTTTAGTAATTCTTTTCTCGGAAAGTTGGCATTACTGGAAAAAAAGAAAACCACATAACCATTTGGGGTGCTAGACAAATTTATCCTCAAATTTTATTAAAAACGGTTGAACCGTCTAGGAAAAAAATAAAACCACATGATTATGTTGGGGACTAGACAAATTTATCCTGAAAATTTCATTAAAATCGGTTGAACCGTCTAGATGGGTAAACCCATATATAGACCACTTTGACATTATCACATGATAAGAAATAGGAATAAAAAAAATTTTCATCGAAAGTTGGCAACATTGTATTTTGCTAATATATAATATTATAGGCGCTAAGGGTATCTTCTGTAAAAATTTCATTAAAATCGGATAAATAATGCGGGCATAACTAATTTTTAGAAAATTATTAATTTTTTTTTCAGAAAGTTGGCAACACTGTATTTTATTAAAATTACGAAATGTATGTGGGCACTAGGGGAATCTTTCCTGAAAATTTGATCAAAATCGGATAAATAATGTGGCCACAATAAATTTTTAAAAACTTTAGTAATTTTTTTCTCGGAAAGTTGGCATTACTGGAAAAAACCAAAACCACATTACCATCTTGGGCACTAGACAAATTTATCCTGAAAATTTAATTAAAATCGGTTGAACCGTCTAGGAGGAGTTGCGGCCACAAAATTTTGACTTACGAGCGAGCGAGCTGACGACGCACATCCATACACCCACATAAACTAAGTTCAGATTCGTCATCTAGAGGCTATATGAAGGATTTCTATACAATTTTTTTTTTTTTTGAAAATGTTACAGACACCGTACCAAACGGTACACCACTTTTTCCTTCCAGTCAAAGTGGTAAAAATATCTTTAGCGAAAAAAAAAACTTCAAAACTTGACAATACTAATATAAGTTAAACATGAATTTATTTGATACATATTTGTTTTTGATTGATTTTGTTACATATTTCAAATCCAACTATGTTTATAAAAAATCATTGGATAGAGATTTATGCACTGTACTTATTTTTATCTTAAAATGTGAGAGTTAGATATATTTTAGTAATGATTTTAGATTGGTTTAATGTAAATAATAGATATTGTCTTTATCAAATATATTAATTGTTGAGTCTGTTCTATGTAACTTTTAATTAAAAGTTGTTATAAATTGTTTTTACTAGCAGCTTATGTTTGTGACGTAATTAAATTAAGTAAAGATGCCATATCTATTTAAGAAGAAAACAATTTTAAACTGAAACAATAGACTTTAAATTAAAATAAATGTAAAGAAAACACTTAAGAATAATGTAAACTTCAGAAGTAAAATAAGAACATTTTTTTCTATTAATATGAAAGGAAAACAACTGTAATAAACAAAATATAGTTTAAATAAATTTTTGATGTCCAGTTTCATGAACAAAAGTTAACTCGAGAATTAACTGACGCTGGATTAAATTTAACTCTAGTTAAAATTTATATATTTTTCAAAAAAATATATTTTGAATATTTAAGTTATAAAATAATTTAATAAGTTGGTAGTGATTTGACATGTATTAGTATGAAATTTAAATGTTTATGTAAAGAAGTATATATACTGGGTGTCCCATTTTAATCCGCCACCTGCAATAACTTTAAAATCGTGCATCGGACAAAAAAATGTTTTGGATAAAAAGTAAATGGTTTCGAGGGGGACATCTGATGCAGAGACCCTTGCCCCCTCTGGACCCCAGGAGGGGCGGGAAAGGGGGGCAACTTTGAAATCTTAAATGGAACACCCTATTTTTTATTGTAGATTCTGATAGGCCATTAAAAAGTATGTAAATTTTATTTCAAGACTTTTTTTTTATCTTTGATAGATGGCGCTGCAAACAGCATTTTTTTTCTCAGTTTATCAATCTTTAATTTGAAAAAAAAAGTGTAACTAAGTACGATATTCAAGATTTTTTCAGTTTTTTGGGAAGAGGGGGGGGGCAAGGGTCACTGCATCAAATATCTTCCTCGAAACCATTAACTTTAAGTTAATGGTTTAGAGCGGTATAACTTTAAGTTAATGGCTTCGAGGGGATATCTGATTCAGTGACCCTTGCCCCCCCCCTCTTTCCAAATAACTGAAAAGAACTTGAATATCGTACTTAGTTACACCTTTTTTTTCAAATTGAAAACTGATAAACTGAGAAAAAAAATGCTGTTTGCAGCGCCATCTGTCAAAGATAAACAAAAAGTCTTAAAATAAAATTTACATACTTTTTAATGGCCTATCAGAATCTACAATAAAAAATAGGGTGTTCCATTTAAGATTTCAAAGTTGCCCCCCTTTTCCGCCCCCCAGGGGGTCCGGAGGGGGCAAGGGTCTCTGCATCAGATGTCCCCCTCGAAACCATTTACTTTTTATCCGTAACATTTTTTTGTCCGATGCACGATTTTAAAGTTATTGCAGGTGGCGGATTAAAATGGGACACCCAGTATATATATATATATATATATATATATATATATATATATATATATATATATATTGCAACGACACCTCGGTTTCGGTGACGTTATTTTAGTTCTCCTTTTTATTTCCGGATATCGGGCGCCAATCTCGTACTTCCTGCAACCTGTAATACGGGAAAAAGGGAACGGATTGCAGATAGCTCAGTCGCGTTTGTCCGGGGTTCATAAACACGTTTAATGGAAGATACACAATTGTATATGTATTTAACAGAACACAGTTTGAAATACTAACAACACAAATTTTATTTAAAAAAAATTATATCAAAAGAAATTATTTAATTATAAATTATAAATTACTCTAATAACAACAGTAACAATAAAGAAATTTCCAAAACAACAAAGATTTAATAAACTACAATTCCGTGCTGACCGACTGATATATTTTTTGTTAAAAGCCAGAAATATAAATCAACGCCGTTCTATCTGTCCACGAAACTAGATCCAATCTGACTGTCCGAAAAATTAAATTCTATACTGACTGCTGAATTTTTCTAAGTCCGCAAAATTAATTCAAAAATTTTCTAAGTTCCGAAAAAAATTAAAACTGACGACCGAAATTTTCCAAGTCCGAAAAATTAATTCAAAAATTTTCTAAGTTTCAAAAAAATTAAAACTGACGACCGAAATTTTCCAAGTCCGAAAAATTAATTCAAAAATTTTTCTAAATTTCAAAAAAATTTAAAACTGACGACTGAATTCTCTAAGTCCGTAAAATCGTAAATCTGGGGCCGGGAATCAGCCAACGAGTGAGTTCGTTCAGAAGCTAAACAAACTCCCCTTCCCCTGGGTCCGGACGCCGGTCGACCAGGAGAAGGTTGTTCGGTCTCGACGCGAAACCGAATGTCTTTTAAGCTACGAATCTTCCCTTTTATAGGCGACAATTCGTTAAATCTAGTTATAACTGCTTGCAGCGCGCTGTCTCACTCGTATTGCGAGAGAGCGCGTCAGTTCTTCTTACTATTGTTAAAAACAAAACTCGGCCGGTCCTAACTATACGCGCAGACAGATGTCTCTACTCATACCGTACGATAAAAAAAAAAATATTTACTAACAGCTGGCCTTCGCACAAAAAAACATTAAAAACATCGGACATGACTGAACATCGCTATGAGATAATTTCGTTCTTTTTGTTATATTTTAACAAAATAATTCAAATTTTAAATTATCGAAGAACGTTTAATTGACGAACTTAAAATATAGGAAAAATGAAATTTTGACCGTTATTATCTCATAGTGAGTTTTACAATTTTGTACAATTATACAACCCAGATTACATGCTAATCCAAATAAACTTAAATATATGTGTCGTACGCGAAGCGTATCGTCACAATACGTAGTAAAAATGATAGAAAATTATTTTACCGGAGCAGCGTAAAAACAGCAACATTGAGGTAGCAACATTCTCTTATAATGGCTATTACTGTTTAAACAGTAAAATTGCAATAAATCCTAATAAATCCTAAATTAAATTGTTAGTTTCCATGTTTTTTGCATACACAGAAAGAAATATATTATTAATAATTTGCAATAATCAAAAATAAGTGTCAGACTTTGTGGGGGCGGCAATATGATATAAACTTATAAATACTTGTTAAATTCGCAAAAAGATTTACTAAAATATGTTTAAACAATAGTAAACCAAGTTTTCGCTTTCTGAATCTGGGTAATCACATAAATAAATATATTATAAAGAAAATAATAATAAACAAACCTAACGAGGGCGACAATAACTCATAAACTTATAAATACTTGTACAATTTGCTTACTGATTTATTAAAATATATTTAAACAATAATAAGCAAAGTTGCCACTTTCTGAATTTTTGTACACACTTAAATAAATATATTATATAAAAATAATTATAATAAACAATAAATGGTTGCAAACTTTTGGGAGGTGCCAATACGCTATAGAGTGTTATAAGTAATTGTAAAATTAGCTGATTTTTTAATTAAAAATGCTTAAACAGTTGTAAACAAATTTGTCGCGTCCTGAATTTTGGTACTCACATAAACAAATATATTATAAACAAATTGAAATAGCCAATAAATAAGTGCAAACTTTGCGGGAGCGGCAATAAACCATAAACTTATAAATACTTGTAAATTTGCTAATTGGTTTATCAAAATATATTTAAATAATAACAAGCGAAGTTGTCGCTTCTTGAATTTTTGTACAAACATAAACCAATATATTATAAACAAAATGCAATAACCAACAAGATTAGAAGTATATGGGTAAACCCATATATAGACCACTTTGACATTTCTCGGAAAGTTAGCAACATTGTATTTTAATAATATTATAATTTATGTGGGCACTAGGACATACTTTTCTGAAAATTTGATCAAAATCGAATAAATAATGTAGCCACAATTAATTTTTAAGAAATTTTGTGATTTTTTTTTCGATAAGTTGGCAGCACTGTATTTTGTTAAA